>LR738714.1:838737115-838749913 GCA_902687465.1 Secale cereale
GGGGGAGAGGAGGAGAGGGGGGAGGAGTGGTGTGCGGTGGGTGAGTGGTGTGCGGTTGGTGGGAGAGGGACGCTGGATCGAGGAAGTGAGGAGAGTGTGGACGACTCAGATCGACTACAGTGGGGGGTGATCCGTGGGCTGCTTCCTGATTGCTTCAAAACATGAGGCATTTATTAAAATTATCTCTTAGTGCTAAAAATAGGGGGTTTTGTGAAGCAGCTACCAAAATTATTTTGCAAAATGGCATCACTAAAATTTTCAATTAATTTAGACCACATTTTATGGAAGATCACCAATTTGTATGCATTTCAGATCCTACTAGCTATTTTTGGCCATTTAAATAAATTTTCACCGATTCAGCTGGAACCGGGACAAATTTGTACAGCAGTTACCTTATAGTTTAGTATTTTTTTTTTCCAAAAATCATTTTTAGGTACATAAGTATCTATTTAATCAGAGAAACGCCGAAAAAAATATTTTAAAAAAGTGTTCTCAGAAATGAGCTATCATGCGTGATGATTCATGGCTTTCAAGCCAAATGATAAATCCTATGGCCACATTCATGGCATAGTTTGTTCAAATGATCTCATATTGTGCACAAGGGTGCATCTTGGAATGGAAGACAATGTTTCCTAAGGAAGTTTTCACTTTCTTTGGAAGAAAAAATCATTTTTCATTTTTCGAGTGCCCAAAAGGAGGGTTTTTTGTGAAGGACCTCCCAAATAATTGTTGCAAAATTGTACCAAATCATTTTTATAAAATACTAGGACATATTTAATGCACAATTGACAAAATGGTTGGGTGTAAAAAGTTTTGATCCACCCCTCGTGAAAAAGACAAATTTCGGCCGTTTCAGTTGGAAGTGGGTCAAATTTAAACTGTAGCTGCCTTGTAGTTTAGTATTTTTTTTACAAAAATCATTTCTAGGTACATAAGTATCTATTTAGTCAGAGAAACACCAAAAAATACCAAGATTCAACCACTAGCTAGGAACGGCATTCTGGCCGTTTCGACCGCATTTTGAAACGGGCATAAAAAATTCAAAAAAAATCAAAAAATTGGAAAACCTTCGCATTGTGTCATTATATACGACCAAGTTTCCAGGAAAAATAATAAACTTGTAATACATCAATTGATTTAAAAAAAGTGTTCTCAGAAATGAGCTATCATGCATGAAGATTCATGGATTTCAAGCCAAATGATCAATCCTATGGCCATATTCATGGCATAATTTGTTCAAATGATCTCATATTGTGCACAAGGTGCATCTTGGAATGGCAAACAATATTGCCTAAGGAAGTTTTCATTTTCTTTGGACGAAAAAATCATTTTTCATTTTTCGAGTGCCCAAAAGGAGGTTTTTTTGTGAAGGACCTCCCAAATAATTGTTGCAAAATTGTACCAAATCAATTTTCTAAAATACTAGGACATATTTAATGCACAATTGACAAAATGGTTGGGTGTAAAAAGTTTTGATCCACTTCTCGTGAAAAAGACTAATTTTGCCGATTCAGATGGAAGCGGGTCAAATTTGAACTGCAGCTGCCTTGTAGTTTGCTCTTTATTTTCTGCAAAAATCTTTTCTAGGTACATAAGTATCTATTTAATCAGAGAAACACCAAAAAAAATACCAAGATTCAACCACTAGCTAGGAACGGTCATTCCCGCCGATTTGATCGCATTTTGAAACGGGCATAAAAAATTCAAAAAAAATCAAAAAATTGGAAAACCTTCGCACTGTGTTATTATATATGACCAAGTTTCCAGGAAAAATAATAAACTTGTAATACAGCCATTCTTTTAAAAAAGTGTTCTCAGAAATGAGCTATCATGCGTGAAGATTCATGGCTTTCAAGCCAAATGATCAATCCTATGGCCACATTCATGGCATAGTTTGTTCAAATGATCTCATATTGTGCACAAGGGTACATCTTGGAATGGCAAACAATGTTGCCTAAGGAAGTTTTCACTTTCTTTGGACGAAAAAATCATTTTTCATTTTTCGAGTGCCCAAAAGGAGGTTTTTTTGTGGAGGACCTCCCAAAGAATTGTTGCAAAATTAAACCAAATCATTTTTATAAAATACTAGGCCATATTTAATGCACAATTGACAAAATGGTTGGGTGTAAAGAGTTTTGACCCACCTCTCGTGAAAAAGACAAATTTCGGCCGATTCAATTGGAAGTGGGTCAAATTTGAACTGTAGCTGCCTTGTAGTTTAGTATTTTTTTTTACAAAAATCATTTCAAGGTACATAAGTATCTATTTAATCAGAGAAACACCAAAAAAATACCAAGATTCAACCACTATTTAGGAACGGTCATTCTCGTCGTTTTGACCGCATTTTGAAACGGGCATAAAAAATAAATAAAAAATAAAAAATTGGAAAACCTTTGCATTCTGTCATTATATATGACCGAGTTTCCAGGAAAAATAATAAACTTGTAATAAAGCAATTCTTTTAAAAAAGTGTTCTCAGAAATGAGCTATCATGCGTGTAGATTCATGGCTTTCAAGCCAAATGATCAATCCTATGGCCACATTCATGGCATAGTTTGTTCAAATGATCTCATATTGTGCACAAGGGTGCATCTTGGAATGGCAAACAATGTTGCCTAAGGGAGTTTTCACTTTCTTTGGACGAAAAAAACATTTTTCATTTTTCGAGTGCCCAAAAGGAGGTTTTTTGTGAAGGACCTCCCAAATAATTGTTGCAAAATTGTACCAAATCATTTTTATAAAGTACTAGGCCATATTTAATGCACAATTGACAAAGTGGTTGGGTGTAAAAAGTTTTGATCCACCTCTCGTGAAAAAGACAAATTTCGACCGATTTAGTTGGAAGTGGGTCAAATTTGAACTGTAGCTGCCTTATAGTTTAGTATATTTTTTTACAAAAATCATTTCTAGGTACATAAGTATCTATTCAATCAGGGAAACACCAAAAAAATATCAAGATTCAACCACTAGCTAGGAACGGTCATTCTCGCCGTTTTGACCGCATTTTGAAACGGGCACAAAAAATTAAAAAAAAAATCAAAAAATTGGAAAACCTTCGCATTGTGTCATTATATATAACCAAGTTTCCAGGAAAAATAATAAACTTGTAATAAAGCAATTCTTTTAAAAAGTGTTCTCAGAAATGAGCTATCATGCGTGAAGATTCATGGATTTCAAGCCAAATGATCAATCATACGGCCACATTCATGGCATAGTTTGTTCAAATGATCTCATATTGTGCACAAGGGTGCATCTTGGAATGGCAAACAATATTACCTAAGGAAGTTTTCATTTTCTTTGGACGAAAAAATCATTTTTCATTTTTCGAGTGCCCAAAAGGAGGTTTTTTTGTGAAGGACCTCCCAAATAATTGTTGCAAAATTGTACCAAATCATTTTTATAAAATACTAGGCCATGTTTAATGCACAATTGACAAAATGGTTGGGTGTAAAAAGTATTGATCCACCTCTCGTGAAAAAGACAAATTTCGGCCGATTCAGTTGGAAGTGGGTCTAATTTGAACTGTAGCTACCTTGTAGTTTAGTATTTTTTTTACAAAAATCATTTCTAGGTACATAAGTATCTATTTAATCAGAGAAACACCAAAAAAATACCAAGATTCAACCACTAGCTAGGAACGACCATTCTCGTCGTTTTGACCGCATTTTGAAACGGGCATAAAAAATTAAAAAAAATCAAAAAATTGGAAAACCTTCGCATTGTGTCATTATATAGGACCAAGTTTCCAGGAAAAATAATAAACTTGTAATACATCAATTCTTTTAAAAAAGTGTTCTCCGAAATGAGCTATCACGCGTGAAGATTCATGGCTTTCAAGCCAAATGATCAATCCTATGGCCACATTCATGGCATAGTTTGTTCAAATGATCTCATATTCTGCACAAGGGTGCATCTTGGAATGGCAAACAATATTGCCTAAGGAAGTTTTCATTTTCTTTGGACGAAAAAATCATTTTTCATTTTCCGAGTGCCCAAAAGGAGGTTTTTTTGTGAAGGACTTCCCAAATAATTCTTGCAAAATTTTACCAAATCAATTTTCTAAAATACTAGGACATATTTAATGCACAATAGAAAAAATGGTTGGGTGTAAAAAGTTTTGATCCACTTCTCGTGAAAAAGACAAATTTTAGCCAATTCAGATGGAAGCGGGTCAAATTTGAACTGCAGCTGCCTTGTAGTTTGCTCTTTATTTTTTACAAAAATCATTTCTAGGTACATAAGTATCTATTTAATCAGAAACATGCCAAAAAAATAATTCAACCACTAGCTAGGAATGGTCATTCCCGCCGTTTTGACCGCATTTTGAAACGGGCATAAAAAATTCAAAAAAATTCAGAAAATTGGAAAACCTTCGCATTGTGTCATTATATATGACCAAGTTTCCAGGAAAAATAATAAATTTGTAATACAACAATTCTTTTAAAAAAGTGTTCTCAGAAATGAGCTATCATGCGTGAAGATTCATGGCTTTCAAGCCAAACCATCAATCCTATGGCCACATTCATGGCATAGTTTGTTCAAATGATCTCATATTGTGCACAAGGGTGCATCTTGGAATGGCAAACAATATTTCCTGAGGAAGTTTTCATTTTCTTTGGACGAAAAAATCATCTCCCATTTTTCGAGTGCCCAAAAGGAGGTTTTTTTATGAAGGACCTCCCAAATAATTGTTGCAAAATTGGAACAAATCAATTTTCTAAAATACTAGGACATATTTAATTGACAATCGACAAAATGGTTGGGTGTAAAAAGTTTTGATCCACCTCTCGTGAAAAAGACAAATTTCCGCCGATTCAGTTGGAAGTGGGTCAAATTTGAACTGCAGCTACCTCATAGTTAGCTATTTATTTTTTCCAAAAATCATTTCCAGTTACATAAGTACCTATTTAATCATAAATACATGGTTTGGTGGCGATACGTCGAGGTTTGGGCGGTGATCGAGGGCCCCAACTCTAGAGCGCGTAGCATGCCCGCCGCGTGGTCACCGCGTGATTGTGGCGTTGCCATGTGTTCTGGGAGGCCTAGGCATGTCTAGTGGGTTGGGCACTCCCCAGGTAGGTGCTAGGAAGAAAATTTAAACATAAGATTCTCACGAGGAGACCGATCGATGCTCAAACATGAATTAGCAGCCAAGTGTTTGATTAGTGGTACGGGAAATGCACATGGCTAATGGGCGTGAGTTTTGGTTGAGGATGATCAGTTACTAAGAAGACCGTCTTCACAAATTTTGAGCTCAAAAAGATGATTCTAGGTGGTACTTGCTTTTCAAAGTACCACACTGGACATAAATACGAATGTTGAAGCTGGGCTCAAAATAATTGATGGATTGAGCTGGAATCTGGTGGAGGATAGTTATTTGGGCATAGGAAAGCACTGTAGAAAATGGATACCATTTGGACATGCCAAAGTGGTACTTCCTTCACAAAGTGTTTTTTTGAACAAAATAGGAAAATGAATATTTTTTGAATTATTTTTGAACTTGCAAAGGAAGGTTTTTTTACATATTTGAAGAGGATATGACCCAAAGAATTTATGGGATTTTTTGGGGATTTTTGGGAATGACAGAAATATAGGTTGCTTCACAACCTAGGGCAAAAACTGCCACATGGACATGACACATAGGCAAAACTGATGAGGTGGCACCTAGTCGTAGCAACCCACCACAATTTACAAGGTTATGACCATCTATATTGGTCATGATCAGCTAGAAATACGGCAGCGGACCAGTGCTATCTGCTTTATGACCATTTCGTGTAAGGAAATTACGACCTTCCTGACCAAAATGGTCGTTATAGTTTAGGGTTTGGAGCCCCCCGGACAGCTTTTGACCAATTGGTCTGTAATGGTCATAGATCTATGACCAATTCTTCCAGGGTCACTGACAGAAGGTCACTAGTTGACATATTTCTTGTAGTGTAAGTTTAACCATGGAGTCTTCTAGATTGTACATGTGGCGAAATCTAGTGGAATGTAGATGATATCTAACGGCCAGTAGTGCTCGGATTTGCCATCTCTAGACCGTCGGATTGGTTTCATCCAACGATCATCTTTGGAAGTTTATTCGCACACTATATAGGGACATAAATATGTGATGCGAAAGCCACCCATCATGTCCAATCTGAGTAGTCTGTCCATGCGTGGATGTAATGTTGCCAAACGATGTCTGCCATCGATATCTTAAATTCAAATCAGTCTGACCTTGTTTAATGTGTATACTGTATATCATGCTCGTTTCCAAACCACACCACGCATATCTCAGTTATATTCATGCATGCATGTGTGTCAAACATCATGATCCCTTATTCAAATATTTGAATTCAATTTTACATTGATTATAATCTCACCTACTCTTTTACATCCACACAGTCGTCTTCTCTTTATAGCTGTACCACTAACTTTCTCTCGTGCATGCATGCACACACACTACCACTCAGCATTATCCATTGCATACATGCAATCTTTTTCTCCAAGTCGGTCTCCCATGCATGCGCGCGCACACACACACCTCCCCCTCTTCATCACTTCGGGCATTCTTTATCTCTCGCATGCATGCGCAATGATAGATGTTTCTTTATGTATGTAAATATATAGCTATGTCTTTTCTAGTTTTCCACACACAATCGATCTATATATCTAGTCAGGTCTCACACTCTTTCCCACATACACATCGATCAATCTATACCTCTCTATATAGGACTACATAGCTAATACACCCACATTATCTCCCTCTCATCATCCATGCCTTCCGCTTTATCTCTCAGACGCGCGCACAGTGGCGAAGGTAGGGGCAGCAAGGGCCCTGCTCCCCCTAACATCACTATATATTGAGGCTAATATGAATGTGATCAGTAGATCAATTGCTGGTAAAATGGTTTAAGTTGATGAATTGGCCCTCCACGTAAAGAATTAGCAATGCTTGGCCCCCTAGCTCATTTATTTTTCATGGCTCCGTGACTGCGCGCAACCGCGCAGGTTCTCACCCCCTCTCTTTAAATATCGATATCGCACTTGTGCACTCCTTCATACTCTAGCTCCACTTGGCCCCTCGCACTATCTTGCACCCCCCACCCATATCCCAGTGCGTGTACGCTCGTAGAGCACTTCCCTCTATATTTCTCTATCGATATCTCGCGCGGTCGATGTCAGCGTCAAAACCGGCAGATCTCGGGTAGGGGGTCCCGAACTATGCATATGAGGATCGATGGTAACAGAAGATTGGGGACACGATGTTTACCCAGGTTCGAGCCTTCTCGATCGAGGTAATACCCTACTTCTTGCTTTACTGATCTTGATGGATATGAGATTACAAGAGTTGATCTACCTCGACATCGTAATGGCTAAACCCTAAAAGTCTAGCCTATGTGATTACTATGATTTTGTTGTTGTCTCTACGGACTAAACCCTTCGGTTTATATATGCACCGGAGGGACCTAGGGTTTGTACATGATCACCTTGCAGAGGAAGGAAAGAATTACACCCGGACTCTAAACTTGCTATTTTACACATATGGGAGTCCTATCCGGATACGGGAGATAGTCTTCATTGATAATCTTTACGGCCCATCAGTCCGGCCCATACGAATGATTCGTCCACCTAAGGACCCCTTAATCCAGGACTCCCTCAGTAGCCCCTTAACCAGTCTTTGATGACGATGTGTTCGGCTGGCGTACTGTCTTCGGCATCGCTAGGCATTTTCCTCCTCCCGAACATATTGAAGCATTATTCCCTACAAAAAGGTACCGAGTCTGGCTCTGCATGGTTAGTACAACCCTTAGCCTCGAAGGCAAGGTATCAAAACGAATACTGTGTCTTTACTGAAATTTTTTCAGCAAAACGTCACGTCTGTCCCTTTAATATATCAAACCGTTTTCTTTGGTTCCAGTGTCATGTTTCGAGGTATAGCCCCATTGGCACGTCTTGTGAAAGCAGAGATCGTGCCCGCTTATTATGGGATCCTTATCAATGTGACGTGAGCATCTTAACCGCGCCTTACGCATGACCTCGTTGGGAACCGGCGAGGTTTACGGCTGGAGTGGGGGTGGGGGGTTCGCATTCACCACTTATAAAAGGACTCGAATCTTACCATTTATCCCCACGCTTTCCTCAAACCCTAGTTCTCCAATCTCTCCAGCCCAAGCATCCACATCTCTTGTGCCCTCAGTCCTCAACTCCTCCACCACCGCCGCCTTTCCCAGCAATGGCTGGCTCCGGTTCTAAAGGCAAGTGGGTGGCATATACGGTCACAGAGAAGACCGTGAAGAGCCTCCGGAGCGCGGGCTATCTTGCCGGCGATGTGGCGCATCGAGTCCCCAAGAAGGACCAAGTGATCCCTATCCCTAAGGTGGGTGAGATGGCTATATTCCTCTTGCACTTCATTCGGGGGCTGGGATTTCCTCTCCACCCCTTTGTACGGGGCCTCTTATTTTTCTATGGGCTAGATTTCCATGATCTAGCCCCAAATTCAATTCTTCACACTAGTCATCAACCCGTGCGACTGCACGGGCTAGTAATTGTCTAGATACCCAAATTAGGGGATGCTCATTGCTGTTTTTTGGGAATGTAGTTTATTTAAGAATTGCAGGTTATAAGAAAAAACGAAGGCTATGAATTGAATGAAAGATGGCTCTAGAACCAAGATGTAGTTTACTACAATATTCTGTTGCTACAATATATTCATCCAATTAGCTTCTAAATATGTTATGCTTTGCCATTACTATGCCCCGATATCAAATTCGTTTGTAATATGGAAACCTTAGTGTCTGTCAATAACATTTTCTGATCAATAGAACACACCCTTTGTACATGATAGGATGAACTATAATCTCTACATTGCTTATTGCAAATTTCTGCACTCATAAAATATGGAATTTCACCTACCAAATATCACATATTTTAGGAGGATTTATATTTTTCTTACCTTTTTGCGTTGAAAGATGATATGCTCCATTTAGCACATCTATATATAGCAAATGGCAGCTAAAAATTTAATGAACTGAGTAATAATTGAGAACTTAGAACTCATGGCAGACACATGGTGCACTATAAATCAGTCCATGCATTTAAATGTTTTAGTCAAGCAATCAAGCAGATCAATTATTTCGGAAAGAAACGGACAATAAGAAAGATCTCATGCGTATAGTGCTACTATCTTTTCGCAAATATGGCTGCACACGGTAGAGACCATGGGTATAGAAATACATAGCCATGAAGCTTGAATGTAATATGTGATCCCAGTTTCATCCATAAGCAGCAATGGAGATAAATCCACATATCTATAGAGAAGGAGAGAGTATCTGTTTTTTATGTCAAACAATCAAGCACATCAACAAAGATGGATTATGGGCTGTTGTTGTTAGTTTCTCCCCCAAAAAGGCATCAATCATAGCAGTAGTCATAGAGGAAGTTATGTACTGCTTGTCACATGTAGCCAGAATCCACATCAGCTTACCGCCGGTATGTACGTCTAGCTCCTGCGGCGGATATCTCGACGGGAAAAGCTTGAGAAGAACACCAAGATCTCGAAGTTCGTCCAACTCGACGTCCGGGACCTTGTCGGCTTGTCGCCAATGGCGTGCAAGTCCAACTACACAATGGTGTAGCCCTTGCAGTGATTTAGGATTGCCAGGCGCCAACAATGACTCTTGGCGCAAGTCCGGTATGCACATCAACTCATGCTTCCTTTCCTCTAGCAAGCGGCAGCAATCTTGTAGGTTCCAGCATTGGTACCTCGCCGTGTCGCATGTCCAGTGGCACCTGTTGTTGACACCTGATTTTGGCAAGATACATAAAGCAATGAAGATGGTCCCGAGTAAAAGGGTTTTTAGCATGAAAAGGTTTACGTCGCCGAGTGGAACAACTTTGATGTTTCGGTTATCATCATTCGACCTTATCTTAGGGACCGAAATTATACTCCGAGTGGCATGATTCAATGTTCCGAATGGTTTTTGCCCAATCACGCTTTCAAGACGACCTCAGATGAAGGAGCACTCTAAAAGAATTGTCTTCGTCTCGTCGAGGCAATCAATTTTGATATATGAATCATCTCAATCCGAGTTCGTATGCAAAAGTTACAGTCGATAAGGACCAACCCTACCAAAGACCGAAATATTACGCTCGACACCAGACACATGTTGATGAGTGTCTGATGCAATGCGTGAGTAATTCGGCCTTCTGGACGGCCTTGAATCGAAAAACCTTCAACACGAAAAAGTTTCGTCTCGTCGAGCCGATTGTTTTTTATATAAAGTTTGTCTCAATCCGAGTTAGTATGCAACCTGGAGGGGCAAATCAAGATCAGGCTGTGTTTTCAGCCGGGAAGGTCGAGTGAAAAGTTTTACCATCCGAGTGAAAACCTACCGATCGAGTAAAAGGTCGAGTGAAAACCTACCGATCGAATAAAAGGTCGAGTGAAAGCCTACCGATCGAGTAAAATGTCGAGTGAAAACCTACCGATCGAGTAAAAGGTCGAGTGAAAACCTACCGATCGAGTAAAAGGTCGAGTGAAAATCTACCGATCGAGTAAAAGGTCGAGTGAAAACTTATCGATCGAGTGAAAGATTGTCTTCCGAGTGAAAATATAGTCATCAGAGTGAAAAAGTCTAAACATCCGAGTGAAAAAGTCCAGTTTACCATCCGAGTGAAAGACTCTAATATCCGAGTGGATAAGCTCGAATCCGAGTGAAACTGAACATGTGCCCAAAAGTTTATCAAGATGATCTCGGATGGAGAAGTGTTCAATATGGAAGTTGTGCATATCGTAAAAACGGTGAAATTTGGTTTTGGAGTCATCATCATCAGAGATAGTATATTGCATGAAAATTCACTACGAGACTCGGATAATCCAGTCTGCTGCAAGAACGAATCCGACTGAAAGGTAAAGATGACCTCAAAAGGTATTCATGTTTGCCTTATTTGAAAAAGTGATCAACATGAGAATTGTTCGTCTCGTCAAGGCGCACGATTTTGATATTTGGGCCGTCTTGATCGGAGATAGTATGCAAGCTCGGCGGCCCGTGCAAGAAGCAGGACAGAAGTTTGGACCAGATCCGGGCTGAATCCGAGTTGGAGTAAAACTAGGACTCTAGGACGTGAATTGATGTAATTTTCTTGTAAGGAAAGACTAGATGAATCCTTTACTTGTATGTGAAGTCCATCTGCCTCTTATATATGTTGGGGGTGACGGCCGATTGAACAACACACAATCGAACAAATCAATATACTAATTTTTCCAGTCTACGTTTTATCCCTCCACCGTTTTCTCTCTCTCGTTCTTCGCTGTTCTTCGTGTTTGAGAGCTGCGAATATCGAGGCTCTAGGGGCGAGCGAATCGACCTAGGGCAGCCCATAGCCGCCGCTCCCTGACGGGGTCCCTCCCGGGGGTGTGGGGTTTTCGGGTCCGCAAAAGCGCCCGTCGACTGTTTTGCGTATCGCGCTGTCGGTCGGGCCTCCTTCGACGTGAGCTGCGGTGCATCACCACCGGCGTCGAGGGTACACGTGACGTGTTCATGTGTCAACACACTTTTTGGCGACTCCGCTGGGGACTGAAGGTCAATCATCATCATCCACCATGTCCAATTAATCTTCCCAAGCCATCTGAGGTAGACGCCGATAACATCATTAAGCCCAGTCTTGATGAGTTATCGGCCGACCATCGCCAAGTTTATGAGGAGTACAAGAAGGCGCGCGAAGAGAAGGAGTTGCAGGAGTTCCTTGCGAAGTTCAAAAAGGATCGGCAAGGCAACATCACTCCGATTGAAGAAATCAAGTTCCCTCCTCTTCAAGCCGAGCAGGTCAAACCCTCTATGAGTACTACCTTTTCTCCTGAGCAGTGGGCTGAGATTGAGAGTCGTATTGCTGATGGTAACAATCTAGTCTATCAAACTTTCATAGAAAATACTAATGCTCAGAAGAATATATCTCAATCGTCTAGTGGTAATGGTGGTATAGCTGCTAGTGTGCAAAACCCTAATCTGACTTTACCTATTTCATCGGCACCCCCCATGCCGATGACTTATTATCCTACACAAACAAATCAGATTGTGGCTACACCAATTAGTCCTATCATGAGCATGCCAGGTTCGGTGGCAACGCCGAACCAAACCCTACCTACAGCTATAACCAGTCGACCACTACCAAGTTATGGGTCGACATGCATGCCTCAGTTCCTACCCACCGCTAGTAACCCTACTGCTCATATGCCACTGCCACAAGCTTCATCGTCCACTATGGATGATGGTCTCACTACTAGGAAAAGGGCTATAGATGAAATTGATACTAATGGCGCACCAGAAAGGAGGTGCGCCATTAGTATATAGTAATGGCGCACCAGCAACAGATACGCCATTAGAGTTCGAAGTACTAATGGCGCACCATGCCCGGAGTGCGCCATTAGTATCAAGAAGATTTTTTTAACTAGCGCGCCTGTCCAAACATACTAATGGCGCATCCATGAATAGTGCGCCATTACTAGTTGTAAATAGTAATGGCGCACCTGCAGTCATGTCCGCCATTAATGCTCTTTTTTTGTATGATATTTTTTATTCTGTTTTTTACAAAACTACTAATGGCGCACTATCACACAGTGCGCCATTAGTATGTTTTTTTTCCCGGAATGTTGATTCATTTCTGTTTCGGTGACACCCCCAGCCGGCGCACCTCTCGCACCCGACGCCCCCGACGCAGACACCCCCGACGCCGCCGCCCCCACGGCCCCGACGCCGACGCCCCCGACGCCCCCCTCTCCCCGACGCCGCCGCCCACGACGCCCCCGACGCCGCC
>LR738714.1:838750225-838924140 GCA_902687465.1 Secale cereale
CCGCTTCAACCTCACCGCCGCCAGGTAACCACTCCGTCTCCTCCCCCCTTCCCTCCTCCCCCTCCCTCCCTCCCTCCTTCACTGCTAGTTCTAGGGTTCAGCACATGATTTTTCACAGCACATGATTCTGCATCCATGCCCGCCGTGGGTAGTTTGATTTTTCGACTGACCAATAACAACCAACAAGGGGGCAAAGAAGTCATCTACTTGTCAAACAAATTCACACCAGTGAACAACATATGTTTACATTACCCAGCTTATTCACCTTGATTTTATTATTATAGATTCTGGTTACTCAAAATTACAATAATGTACCCAGTAATACAACACCGCACAAAAAGTAAATAGTTGTGACAGCGTAGCAGAACAAAAAAAGACAAGTCCCACCGGAGCTTAAATAATTATTGTCTGATTTACTTGGTGCGTTTTGTGTTTCTAGTGTTGAAGGATGTCTCTGTTTGAGTTGTTGGCTGCTGTCATTCTAGCCAGCAAACAAATGCCTCTGTGCGAGCCTATCTTGTCTAGATATGTGTTAGGAGCTAGGATATGTTTATCTATAGATTTTGACGGGTGTGGGTGTGAGGCGTCTCTTACCTTATTAGTTGAAATTTATTTAAGCTCCTATGGTGGCCAGCTCTTTGAAACCCATGCACTCCCATTAGTTCAGAAGGATAGCCACTGTTACTTAAATATGCCATATTGCTGCTGCTTTCTAATTAATACTGGCAGCAACATCAATTTTTGAGTTGTTGTCAGTTTGCTATCAAGCCGGGGTATTCACTGCTGTTGTTTTACAAGCTTCAAACTATTGTTTTACAAGCTTCAAACTATTGTTTTACACATCAATTTTCTGTGTGGAAAGGAATATGGTGGTCATGTATTTGGTTCCTTGTTGTAAATATTTGAACTTCAAACTATTGTTTTACAAGCTTCTGCAACTTTTTCTTAACTGTTCATGTTGCTGTTATGAATTCACTGCTGTTGCTACTGTACTTGTCATGATGTTGTACTTGTGATGATGCTACTTGTGATCTTCTGAAATGACCCATTGGCGACTTCATTAGGCGGGGATAATGATTTTGCAGGTACCCCGAGAGGCCCTTGAGTTTGCTGGAATGTTGATTAACTTCCGTTCCGACAAATTCGGGTACTCCATATGTCCTATTTTCAGCAAAGGTCATACTGAAATTTTCCGTGAATTTTAGCATGACTTTGCTAAAAATAGGACATATAGGGTATTTGTGACTAATGCATGGGCCGGGGTATCTTAGTGGTTAATTAGGTAGGATCAAGTGATTAGAGCCAAGTGATTAGGCCCAACTTACAATTCTCCTTCCTAGCTTAGCTTTTAGGATGCCTCGGTGTCGACAAACCATAAATTATGAAACCTTGGCTTTTAGTGTCCCTCGGTGTCGATAAAAAACGAAATGATGAAAGCTTAGGCTTTTAGGGTGCCTGGGCGTCGAAAAACCCTCAATTATAAAAGCTTAGCTTTTAGGATGCCTCGGTGTCGAAAACCCTAAATGATGAGACCATGATCTTGTTCCTTGACAATAACCAACTTTTAATGAGTTTATAGAGAGGATAGTAATCAGATTGTGAGGATGGTATGTAGCAGAACTAGTGCAAAAGTGTTGACATTGTTAGTCCTAATGAGCCTAGGATGGTGCCACAGCTAGCTTGTCTAGGTACATATTTTTAGTTTATAAAGTTTAATATCTTTGAAACATAGGAAATGTCGTCTTCCGACGACGATAGGATCCCGGAGTGCTCCTGGTGCGGTGACGACCGGGGTCTGTGCGACAGGCCTCACCTGGTAGACGGTCGTTACTTCAGTATTAAGCTCGACGAGACCTTCGATGTCGAAACGGTACGCAACGACAAGTCTTGTTTCGTAATTAATTAAGCACGATTTCTAGCTACTTCAACGTGTAAGTAATTAATTTTCTTCTTTTACATGCAACTAGTTTATCCCGTGTCATGCAAGACGCTATGTCTTGGAGAGGATGGGATTTGAAGATCATGAAACTTCGGAGACAAAGCAAATTCAACTAAGGACCATGCATAATGTTGATTTAGAAGTGGATTTGTACAATTCAGATTACGTAACCACTTTTGGTTGCAAGAATTGGGAATCATTTTGCATGATATATGGTTTTTATGAGGGTATGCTTCTCACCATGGATCTTGGTAATCCGGATTCCATCGCCGAAGATGATTTGGACATTTGGGTCCTTGTTGACGATATGATTCCAATTCTACCGAGAAGTGAGTTTATCAAACATAGTTATTTAGTAATTTATATTGTTTATTTCAAAATAGTTGACAACTTATTTCCATTGATAGGTTATTTTGATTATTCAAATAATGTGAGGATGATGCTAGACATAACCTACTACACCCCTGGCTCAGAATGTACTTATAAGGACAAAGAGCAGATCATCTTCTTTTATTCCTTTCTTCTGGATTACATTCAACATCGCAATATTGATCCACAATATAGTCAATACGTCCCACTAGTGCACGTCTTGAACTACGTTAATATCAATGGAGATACCATGGTAAGATTTTTGTACTATTACGACATTCGTGCATGTTTTGCATTAGTTCTTCTCGAACTGAACTACAATGCTAACTACGAAGTCTTACTATATGTTTTGCAACAGATTCTCCCTAGTGACTGTGTGCCTCCTGTCATGTTTCAATCTGGTCAACTACAAGTTTTAAACATTCTGCCAGGTGAACCTACAAATCACATGTGTCCATATCGGATTTCTTCTGAAAATGAAGGAATGAGAATCAAAGAATGGCGAAAAATAATGAAAACTCGTAAGGAGGTACTTGGAAGCAATAGAGTGAGAAGGGCAAGAAATGGAGACAAGATAATCTGCGTTCTTCATAATGGCCCTTTAAATCTAATTGATTTAGAGACAAACGCCATCTTGTTTTATGCCATTTTATCTTAGAAAATTGCTACGTAGTAGAAGTTGTATGGTCGATAATGATGTGTAAGACTTATTATTTAATACCTATGTTGAGTTTTTATTATTATTATGATCGATGATGCATGATGCTAAGTTGTTCTATGAGCTATTATATACTCCCTCCATTCCGATTTACTCGTCGTGGTTTTAGTTCAAATTTGAACTAAAACCACGACGAGTAAATCGGAACGGAGGGAGTAGATTCTAATAGTTTCGATGTGCGTACCATATATGTTGGCTCCACGAGAAATTATATTTATATATATGCATAACCTGTGCAAAAAAACAGAAAAAAAAACAAAATATTCATACTAATGGCGCATCACTGCAGAGTGCGCCATTAGTTTGCCAAAGCACCTGGCCCCTGGGAGGCATACTAATGGCGCACCGCTGTGCATACTGATGGCGCATCAGTGGTGCGCCATTAGTATACCAGATACTAATGGCGCACCAGAGGTGCGCCATTAGTAAAGTATACTAATGGCGTGCTAGTAATGGTGCACCACCAATGCGCCATTAATGGCCAAACTAGGTGCGCCATTAATAGGCCTTTTCCTAGTAGTGTCTAGCTAATCTTAGAGAGGAGATGGCTAAGATGCTTCGAGAGAATTTTGGAGTTGAGTTACCTCGGAATCGGATTTACCAAAAATCGTACCCCGAGTACTTTGATGCCATCCAGTGCCCTCCAGGATATAAAATTCAAGATTTTGTTAAGTTTAATGGAGAAGGCACAAAAACCACATGGGAGCATGTTAGTCAATATTTAGCACAATTGGGTGAGGCAGGTTCATTGAATGAATTGAAAGTGTGTTTGTTTCCTTTATCATTAACTGGTACCGCATTTTCATGGTTTTCTTCTTTACCACATGGTTCCATTCGGGTTTGGTCGCAGCTAGAGCAGAAATTTCATGATCACTTTTATAGCGGTGACAATGAACTCAAGTTATCACATCTAACATCGGTTAAACAGAAGCATGACGAATCGGTCTTCGATTATGTCAAGAGATTTAGAGAAACAAAAAACCGTTGTTATAGTTTGGTGATAACAGAGAGAGACTTGGCAGACCTAGTGCTGAGTGGTTTAAGGAATCCCATTAGAGAAAAGTTAGAAGGCTATGAGTTCTTAAATATTAACCAAGTCTTACAAAGGGCTTTAGCTCAGGAAAGCCGAAGCAAAGATCTCAAAGAAGTGCATAGGTACAAAGCTGATCGTCCAAAGATGAATATGGTTGAATATGATAATGATCACTCGGACGATGAGGGTGACATGTATGCTACTGAATTTGTTTGGCCATCTAAGGCCAAACCATTTACTTGCAATGATCTGAAACCGATTCATAAGAATCATGATGAAGAGATGAAGTTTACTTTTAACATTGCCAAATGTGATAAAATATTTGATGCTTTGCTGCAAGCTAAAATTATTAGAATATCTCACAATTTACCGCCGTTTGAAGAGCTGAAACGGCGCGCTTATTGCAAGTATCATAATTCTTTTTCTCATGCTACTAACGATTGCAATGTTTTTCGACGATAGATACAATCGGCCATTAATGACGGTCGATTGAACTTTTCTGAGATGCAAGTTGATAAACAACCCTTTCCAATGAATACCATGGATTTGGAGGGGAAGAAGTTACTCATTCGGCCAGAGGTAGCCGAATCTGCTAATAAAGCTAATGTCATTGTTGGTGAGCCCAGGAAGGACAAGGAGAACAGCAAGATCTTAGGGAGGCAGATTATGATTGACTAACAACCCGATGGCAAGGAAGTAATCAAGATCACCATCAAGAATCCTACACTCGGGGGGCAACCACAAGTGCAAGAAAATGCTCGTGTTAAATTTGTTAAGCCCAAGAGTCCAGAAGTTGGCAAGTGGAAGAGGAACGAGGCTAAAGTGCAGCGTAAGCGGATCAAGCCAACTTTTGATATGTTGCTGTCCAAGTATGACAATCAGTTGACCGGTTCTAGCTCTAACCGGCCAACAGACCTGAAGCAACCAAGGTCACCACCAGCTGATATGTTTAGTCAGTATGTGAGGCCGGCTGGACCAAGGGCACCGTTTCAAGAGGAACAAAGGCAACCTATTTGGGATCGACTCGACTACCCATACAATGGTCGACTGAACATCGGTAGTCATCAGTCGGCAGGTCAAAATTTGTGGCCGAACGGAAACTATCCAAGTGTAAGAATGCACCCAGGTGGAAACTATCCAAGTGTAAGAATGCACCCAGGTGGAAACTATCCAAGTGAAAAAATGTGGGCAGGTAGATTCTATCCGAGTGACATCCATCTGAGTAAAAAGGTGCGCCCGAGTGAAAATTTCATGCATCCAGAAAATCGAAAAGAATGGCGTGTTAAATCACCAAGTGTTGCAGCGGTCGAGTCAGGAAAAGGCAAAGAGAAAATGGATGTCGACTCACTCATCTTGGGCACCAAAACATTCCCCATACAACAGCCAACTGTGCATAACCACTCGACTGAGCCGATACTTTCTATCGCGCCAAAGCACTCGGCTAATGATCATGAAGCAAGCACCAGCCAAGTAAAGGCAAAGGATCCTAAATACACTCGGCCAAAGTGGTGTCCTCCAGGGCTAACAAAGACACAGAAGAGGAAACTACAGAGGTTAAGGAGCCAAGAGATGGCAGAACAGGAGGCCGAGAAGCAAAGGGATAAGTTGTTCAATGACACTCGACCCATGGTTCTAGCAAAACAAGTGTGGAGGCCTAAACAAATACGAGATAAGGCACCTTCTACATCTATCACAGCAATACCTACACCACGGAAGGAGGACCATGCAACAGCTATCTCATCGTCTATGACACTTCTTACTTCTCCTTCACTTGGACAGATTTCAGAATCGGTGGATGCACTTGAGGCAGAGGATGATATATTAGATTATGAGTCGACGCCGATTCATGAAGGTATGGATATCAATATGGTTTATTACTTGCCTGCTGAGTTTCGTGCTGTGAATGAGGAAGGGGAGGTTGCTCAGCTGGATTTTGGCCCTAAAAATGCAATATTTGAGAAGCCAAAAGACCCAGTAACGCATCTGAAACCATTGTATCTCAGAGGCCATATCAATGGATCACCTCTCACTCGGATGCTTGTTGATGGTGGTGCTGTGGTAAATCTGATGCCCTATTCGGTCTTCAAGAAATTGGGTTTGCCCGATGAAGAGTTGATAAAGACGAATATGGTGCTCAATGGAATTGAAGGCAAAGAGAAAACTGAAGCCAAAGGCGTGATGTATGTGGAACTTACAGTCGGAAACAAAACTTTGGCTACTGCATTCTTTGTCGCAGAGGTGCAAGGTAACTACAATGTCATACTAGGCCGTGATTGGGTTCATGCAAACCAGTGCGTGCCATCCACTATGCACCAGTTTTTGATCCAGTGGGTTGATGATGAAGTGGAAGTCATTCATGCGGATAACTCGGCCTGTGTTGCTTTGGCCGATGCATCGGTGGATTGGCAACATCCCAATGCTACTTGCTTGACGGGACATGACTTGTCAGAATTTGATTTTCTTAGCGCGACCAAGAATGGTTTCGTCCCCGTTTCTTTAAAGCCGACTGAATGTAGTCGGCTCCAAGGTATGATATGTTTGAATGGATTCTAGTTCCGAGTGGTTACAAAAACGTCTTGTTAAATATCGGTCGAGTGAGAACGATCTGTATGAATCTATAGAGGAATTAGATGACATGGATAAGCTTGGACAAGGTTTTACATCGGCTGATCCATTAGAAGAGGTAGATATTGGAGATGGCTCAGTCACTCGACCGACGTTTGTAAACAAAAATTTGAAAGCCGATTGTAAAGCTAAGTTGGTCAAGCTATTGAAAGAATATGTTTGTTTCTTTGCATGGGAATATCATGAGATGCCACATTTAAGTCGAGAGCTAGTGGAGCATCGGTTACCTATAAAGGCTGGTTTTAGACCATATAAACAATCGGCCAGAAAGTTTAATCCAAAAACATATGACCAAATCAAGGAAGAGATCGGTCGACTGCTTAAAGCTAATTTCATTCGACCTTGCAGGTATGCCGAGTGGATTTCTAACATCGTCCCAGTGGAGAAAAAGGGATCCGGCAAGTTAAGGGTATGCATTGATTTCAGAGATTTGAATAGGGCTACACCCAGAGATGAGTATCCCATGCCAATAGCCGATATGCTTATTAATGATGCTTCTGGACATAAAGTCATTAGTTTCCTTGATGGTAATGCGGGGTATAACCAAATTTTTATGGCCGAAGAGGACATGTCCAAAACGGCTTTCCGATGCACTGGTTTCCTTGGATTATTCGAATGGACGGTGATGACATTTGAATTAAAAAATGCTGGCGCCACATATCAAAGGGCTATGAATTTGATTTTTCATGATTTACTTGGTGTCATACTTGAAGTTTATATTGATGATATTGTTAAATCGGATGCTTTTGAATCTCATTTGGCCGATTTGCGTTTAGCTTTTGAAAGAATGAAAAAGTATGGA
This sequence comes from Secale cereale, assembly GCA_902687465.1. Lineage (NCBI taxonomy): Eukaryota > Viridiplantae > Streptophyta > Magnoliopsida > Poales > Poaceae > Secale > Secale cereale. The sequence goes on from LR738714.1 coordinate 838,757,712, forward strand.
CTGAAGATGAATCCTTTGAAGTGTGCATTCGGTGTGTCAGCTGGTAAGTTTTTGGTATTCATTATTCATGAAGATGGCATAGAGATTGATCCCAAAAAGATAGAAGCTATACAGAAAGTGGAAGCTCCAACATGCAAGAAAGATATGCAAAAGTTCCTTGGCAAGGTCAATTATTTGAGAAGATTCATAGCTAATCAGTAAGGGAAAGTTGATGCATTTACACCTATCCTTCGGTTAAAGAATGATGTTGATTTCACTTGGGGGGCAAAACAGCAAGAAGCCTTTGATATGATCAAGAATTATTTGTGCACTCCACCGGCCATGAAAGAACCCAAGCATAAGGAGCCCTTTAAGCTTTACATTGCAGCAGAAGATGGTGTTATTGGTGCTGTTTTGGCTCAAGAAACCGAAGGAAAAGAGCATGATATTACATATTTGAGCAGACACTTATTGGACGCCGAGACAAGGTATACATTTATTGAAAAACTATGTCTATTCTTATATTATGCTTGCACAAAATTGAGACATTATTTAGTGTCGAGTGCTTGCATAGTAGCTTGTGAAACCGATGTCATTAAATACATGTTGCATAGGCCAATTCTTAGTGGCAGAATTGACAAGTGGGCTTATGCTTTGATTGAGTATGATTTGGCTTATGAATATCAAAAATCCATGAAAGGCCAAATCGTTGCTAATTTCATTGTTGAGCATCGGATTAATGACAAGCATGACATTGATATAAACCTTGTCTCTTTAGTACCTTGGAGATTATATTTTGATGGTTCAGTTTGTAGCAATGGCCAAGGTGTTGGTATTGTTTGTATATGTCCTCATGGTGCTGTTTTTGAGGCCGCATGCCGCTCGGAATACTTTTGCACAAATAATCAGGCCAAATATGAAGCTTTGTTATTCGGCCTAGAGATGTTAGTTGCTATAGGTGTTACACATATTGAGGCTTTTGGTGATTCGTTACTAGTGGTGCAGCAAATATCCAAACTCTTTCAGTGTTTGGACGAATCACTTAATGTTTATCTTGATAAATGTCTAGATATAATCTCTACTTTGGATTGTTTTAGCATTACTCATATATCTAGGCATGACAATTGGAAAGAAAATGAGTTGGCACAACAAGCATCTGGATATCATGTTGATCATGGCATGTTTCATATCTCTCAAAGACCGATATCTTGTCTTGCCAACATGGGAGAGGCCGAACCTGAACCCACTAGTTCGGCCATTAACAAAAAGTCTAGTGCAGGTGACAATCCCGACTAGAGGGAGCCCATTATTGATTACTTATGCAATCCGAGTGAAAGAGTGGTCAGGGCTGTTCGGCGTATGGCTTTTAAGTATACAATGGGAGATGATGGTCTTTATCGCCGAATAGTCGATGATGTTCTTCTAAAGTGCTTGGATGAAGACCAGGCAAGAGTTGCTATGGGAGTGGTACATGAAGGCATTTGTGGCACTCATCAGTCGGCTCCCAAGATGAAGTGGTTATTGCGACGTGCTGGGTTTTATTGGCCGACTATGATTAATGATTGCTTCAGATATTATAAAGGGTGTGAAGCTTGTCAAAAATTTGGTGATATTCAATTAGCTCCTGCTGCTATGCTACATCCTATTATCAAGCCGTGGCCTTTCAGAGGATGGGGTTTAGATTTTATTGGGCAAATTCATCCATCTTCCTCAAAGGGGCATCGGTTCGTATTGGTGGCAACCGATTATTTCACTAAGTGGTCTGAAGCAGTACCTCTCAAGAACATGACACATACGGAGGTAATTCAATTCATAACTGAGCACATTATTCATAGATTCGGTATTCCTCAAGGAATACCTACAGATCAAGGTTCATCTTTCATGTCACACCAAGTCAGATAGTTTGCCGAATCTTATAACATAAAGTTGCTCAATTCCTCTTCATATTATGCCCAAGCCAATGGACAAGCTGAGTCTAGCAATAAAATTTTAATCAAACTCATCAAGAAGAAGATTGAGGATAATCCAAGGAGATGGCATGAGTTGTTGTCTGAAGCTTTGTGGGCACATAGAATCTGAAGGCATGGTGCTACAAAGGTGACTCCATATGAGCTAGTATATGGTCAAGAAGCTGTTTTACCAGTGGAGGTGAATTTGAATGCTTTGAGAATAGCCAAACAGAATGATTTATCGGCAATAGACTTTTATAACTTGATGATGGACAATATTGATGAGGTTGCCGATAAATGTTTGGTTGCTTTAAAGGCCATAGAGAGAGACAAGTTGAGGGTAGCAAGAGCTTACAATAAGAAAGTTAAGTTGAAGAATTTTCAAGTTGGTGATCTCGTGTGGAAAGTGATTCTGCCGATTGGTTCAAGAGATAGAAAATTTGGGAAGTGGTCTCCAAGTTGGGAAGGTCCTTTTAGGATTACAAGAATAGTTCCTGGAAACTCATATTTGGTGGAGTCCGTACAGGGGACATTGCTACCTCGAGCTCTCAATGGCAAGTACTTGAAGAAATACCACCCGAGTGTGTGGCAAGAAGCCTAAGTAGGCAATGGCCGATATACGACTATCGCCCTTAGCACAAACATGGCCGATACATAAATATCGCCCTGAGAAATGCACATGGCCAATGGAGTGTTGACATCGTCCTTAGAACAAAAACCATGCATATTATTTTTCGCCATGCAAGCTTTGCCGAAAAGCAGGGGGGCATGTGTTGACACCTGATTTTGGCAAGATACATAAAGCAATGAAGATGGTCCCGAGTAAAAGGGTTTTCAGCGTGAAAATGTTCACGTCGCCGAGTCGAACAACTTTGATGTTTCGGTTATCATCATTCGACCTTATCTTAGGGACCGAAATTATACTCCGAGTGGCATGATTCAATGTTCCGAATGGTTTTTGCCCAATCACGCTTTCAAGACGACCTCGGATGAAGGAGCACTCTAAAAAATTGTCTTCGTCTCGTCGAGGAAATCAATGTTGATATATAAATCATCTCAATCCGAGTTCGTATGCAAAAGTTACAGTCGATACGGACCAACCCTACCAAACACCAAAATATTACGCTCGACACCAGAGACATGTTGATGAGTGTCTGATGCAATGCGTGAGTAATTCGGCCTTCTGTACGGACTTGAATCGAAAAACCTTCAACACGAAAAAGTTTCGTCTCGTCGAGCCGATCGTTTTTTATATAAAGTTTGTCTCAATCCGAGTTAGTATGCAACCTGGAGAGGCAAATCAAGATCAGGTTGTGTTTTCAGTCGGGAAGGTCGAGTGAAAAGATTTACCATCCGAGTGAAAACCTACCGATCGAGTGAAAACCTACCGGTCAAATAAAAGGTCGAGTGGAAACCTACCAATCGAGTAAAAGGTCGAGTGAAAACCTACCGATCGAGTAAAAGGTCGAGTGAAAACCTACCGATCGAGTAAAAGGTCGAGTGAAAATCTACCGATCGAGTAAAAGGTCGAGTGAAAACTTATCGATCGAGTGAAAGATTGTCTTCCGAGTGAAAATATAGTCATCCGAGTGAAAAAATCTAAACTTCCGAGTGAAAAAGTCCAGTCTACCATCCGAGTGAAAGACTCTAATATCCGAGTGGATAAGCTCGAATCCGAGTGAAACTGAACATGTGCCCAAAAGTTTATCAAGATGATCTCGGATGGAGAAGTGTTCAATATGAAAGTTGTGCGTATCGTAAAAACGATGAAATTTGGTTTTGGAGTCATCATCATCAGAGATAGTATATGGCATGAAAATTCACTATGAGACTCGGATAATCCAGTCTGCTGCAAGAACGAATCCGACTGAATGGTAAAGATGACCTCAAAAGGTATTCAGGATTGCCTTATTTGAAAAATTGATCAACATGAGAATTGTTCGTCTCATCAAGGCGCACGATTTTGATATTTGGGCCGTCTTGATCGGAGATCGTATGCAAGCTAGCCGGCCGCGCAAGAAGCAGGACAGAAGTTTGGACCAGATCCGGGTTGAATCCGAGTTGGAGTAAAACTTGGACTCTAGGACGTGAATTGATGTAATTTTCTTGTAAGGAAAGCCTAGATGAATCCTTTACTTGTACGTGAAGTCCAGCCGCCTCTTATATATGTTGGGGGTGACGGACGATTGAACAACACACAATCGAACAAATCAATATACTACTTTTTCCAGTCTACGTTTTATCCCTCCACCGTTTTTTTCTCTCGTTCTTCGCTGTTCTTCATGTTGGAGAGCTGCGAATATCGAGGCTCTAGGGGCGAGCGAATCGACCTAGGGCAGCCCATAGCCGCCGCATTCCCTGACGGGGTCCCTCCCGGGGGTGTGGGGTTTTCGGGTCCGCAAAAGCGCCCGTCGACTGTCTTGCGTATCGCGCTGTCGGTCGGGCCTCCTTCGACGTGAGCTGCGGTGCATCATCCCCGGTGTCGAGGGTACACGTGACGTGTTCGTGTGTCAACACCTGTCTGCATAATGGCCGCACTCGCGTTTCCCTACATGATCTTGTACCATGCTTGAAGATGGCTCGTCTGGTGAGAAGGATGTGTTGGTTGACCTGAACACAGCCCATACATAGGCACATGATCGATCTTTGAGGTTTAATTAAACCAAAAGTCCTGTTAGATTGTTGTAGATGTCTGGAGGACAAAATATCTTGACATGGAAATATTGATAATGATCCAGCTCCGGACTCTTGTTGGACCTGATTACCGTGAAAGGAGTCATGTGAGCTGTTCATCTTTTGATCTGATTTTTATTTTTTTTATTTTTGCTAAAAGAAGACATGCTCGTGGGATAACAACTTAGTTTTTTTATTAAAAAAGAGGTACAGGTAGGACGAAAGCCTAGGACTCTTGAGCTACTTCATCCATGTTCATCTTTTGATCTAATTTTTTTTTCTGGAAGAAGAGATGCACGTGGGACAACATCTTGTTATTGTTGATGATTACTGTCAATACACATGGGTACACATTGTTACTTACAAACATGAAGTGTAGGAAGTTTTCAAACGATTTTCCTCAAGGGCTTCATCCAACTTTGGTGTGAAGATCAAGCACATCAGAAGTGACAATGGAACTGAGTTAAAGAACTCTGGTCTCGATGACTATCTTGATGAACTTGGTACTACTCATGAGTTATCTGCTCCTTATACTCCTCAGCAAAATGGCGTCGTTGAGTGCAAGAACATGACTCTTGCTGAGATGGCTTGCACTATGCTTGATGAATACAAAATGCCTCGTCGTTTCGGGATTGATGCAATTGATACTGCGTGCCACATCATCAACATAGTATATCTTCACAAATTCTTCAAGAAGACTGCCTATGAACTCCTCACTGACGAGAAACTCAATGTGAGTTATTTAAAAGTCTTCGGTGCTAAATGTTGGATTAGAGATACTCATCACAACTCAAAATTTGCACCGACAGCACATGAAGGGTTTATGCTTGGTTACGGAAAGGACTTGCACACCTACAGAGTCTTCAACAACGTTCTTCACAAGGTTGTTTAAACTGAAGATGTGCGGTTCCATGAAACTAACGGCTCGCAAAGAGAGCACGTACCTACTGTGATATATGAACCAGCACCTGAAGAAACTATTAAAATCAAGGCTACTCAGGATGTCATTCTGACCGAAGAATCTGCTGAAGAATTAATTCCAGAACATGAAGAACGTCGAGCTAATGCACCTGAAGAAAATGCTGAAGAAAATGCTGATCAAATTCCTCGACGACAACCAGCTCATCCTCGCATTGCGAAAGAAGTGCAAATTGAGAAAATGATCAGCGACATCAATATACCAGGTCCTCTCACACGCTCAAAAGCTTCACATTTATCTAACTTTTGTGGGCACTTTGCTTTTGTCTCTATCACAGAGCCCACTAACGTAGATGAAGTATTTCTGGAGCCTGAGTGGATTCAAGCTATGCAAGAAGAATTACATCAGTTCGAGCTCAACAACGTCAGTGAACTGGTCAAACGTCCAGATCCTCGCAAGCATAATATCATTGCCACAAAGTGGATCTACCGCAACAAGCAAGATGAAAATGGCCTTGTGGTAAGCAATAAGGCACGGCTTGTAGCTCAAGGCTACACACAGGTTGAAGGAATTAATTTCGATGAAACTTTTGCACCTGTTGCTAGATTTGAGGCTATTCGCATATTACTTGCTTATGCTAACCATCATCATATCACTCTATATCAAATGTATGTGAAAAGTGCATTCCTCAATGGTAAGGTTGAGGAAGAAGTATATGTTGCTCAACCCCCAGGTTTTGAAGATCCAAAGAACCCTGACAAAGTCTTCAAAATCAATAAGGCCCTCTATGGCCTCAAGCTGGCCCCTCGGGCGTGGTGTGATACTTTGAAGGCATTCCTCATGAAGAAAGGCTTCAAACCCAGTTCACTTGATCCTACTCTTTTCACTAAATCTTATGATTGTGAATTATTTGTGTGCCAAATATATGCTGATTATATTATCTTTGGCTGTACTGACCAACGTTATAGTGATGAATTTGCCTATATGATGACTGAAGAATATCAAATGTCTATGATGGGAGAACTGAAATTCTTCTGACGTCATCAAATTCGTAAACAACGCAATGGCATTTTCATACCTCAGGAGAAATACCTCAAGGATGTTGAAAGTGCGTTATAGCGACTAGAGAGGGGGTGAATAGGCGATTTTTATGAATTCTACACTAAGGAATTTGCTGTTGAGGAAATTCCTTAGTGAAGAACTACTTGCAGCGGAATGAGTACTCAGAAGTAAACATAACTGAATACAGGCATGGTCATAATGAAGAAATGAAGACAAACACAGAGTACAGAAAGCGTAATTACAGGATAACACAGAATGAAGACAAACAGACTGAAGAAATTGAACTGAGGAAATTGAGAAAGTCTTCAGTCAAAGTCTTCAAACAGATGTGAACAAGCACACAACACAGATATGAGGAAATGAAAGAGTTGAGGAAATAGAACCAGTAAGCTTGGTGAATACAATGATTTGTTAGACCAGTTCCAAATGTTGTCTCAGTTGTACATCTGGTTAGGGCGGCTAGGTATTTAAACCTGAGGACACACAGTCCCGGACACCCAGTCCTGGAAACACAGTCCAAGACACCAAGTCCTCACCGTATTCCCCTTGAGCTAAGGTCACACAGACCTTGCCCAATCACTCGTGGTAAGTCTTCAGGTGACTTCTGAACCTTCACATACTCCGTCACTCGGCGATCCACAATTCCTCTTGGATGCTCTAGACCATGACGCCTAACCGTCTGGAAGAAGCACAGTCTTCAAAGGTAACAAGCATCGGATCCACTCAGGATCAATCTCTTCAGTGATGCTCAATCACTTTTGGGTTTGTAGGTGTTTGGGTTTGGTTTTGGGTTTTTCCTCACTTGATGATTTTCGCTCAAAGTCCTCGGAGGATGGGTTGCTCTTATGACAAGTGTCAGTTTCTCTTGGAGCAGCCAACCAGCTAGTGGTTGTAGGGGGCGGCTATTTATAGCCTAGGGAGCAGCCCGACATGATAAGACATAAATGCCCTTTAATGATATGACCGTTAGGTAGGCAGATAATTTGGGACAGCTGGCGCGTAGCACAGCAACGGTCGGAAATTTGAGTATCAAATTCCTCAGGGCTATCATGTTCCTCACTGTGTAGGAAATTCGCACTAGCGAATTCCTAACTCCTTAGTCAGAACAAATTCCTTAGAGACCAGAAGAACTTCGTCTCTATCACTGAAGAATATGACTGAACTGTATGACATTTCCAATGTCTTCACTCGAAGGGATTGGTAGGTGTAGGATTTTGAGTTGAGCATCACATGGAAATTTTTCCTTAGTATTTCCTCGACCCCCTATAACAGTACGGTGTTTCCAATGACTCAAGAAAGAGAAAATGAAACTATGAAACAAAAGTCTTCACGCTTCATGTTCCTCAAATGAATATCAAGTCTTCAAGCTCGCACCAATTTCTTCACTTTCAAAGTCTTCAGGAAGTCTTCACAAGTACAAAGTCTTCAGTCGAAGAACTTCATTTTTAGGGGTCGACTTTCTCCATAATTTCAAACTCCTCATAGACTTATAGACCTGTGTACACTCATAAACACGTTAGTCCCTTAGCCTATAAGTCTTCAATAAACCAAAATCACTAAGGGGCACTAGATGCACTTACAGATGTACTGAGGAAATTCGGCATGCACGATTGCAAAGGCGTCAAAAATTCAAATGCCCACAAATGGCCATCTGTGCACTGATGGTATTGACTTCGATCATAAGGTATACTGCTCCATGATTGGTTCTTTATTGTACTTATGTGCATCTAGGCCAGATGTAATGCTTAGTGTTTGCATGTGTGCTTGATTTCAAGCTACACCGAAGGAATCACACCATAAGGATGTGAAACATATTCTTCGATATCTAGCTCACACACCAACACTTGGATTATGGTACCCCAAGGGCTTGGCTTCTGATCTCATTGGATATCCAGACTCTGACTATGCTGGTGATCGTGTGGACCGCAAGTCAACATCTGGTACATGTCACTTCCTCGGAAGATCTTTGGTCTGTTGGTCTTCGAAGAAACAGAACTGTGTATTGCTACTTCTCGAGCTTGCATTGTATTCCCTCGAAGAGGAAAGGGTGATGCAGCGCAGTAGCGTAAGTATTTCCGTCAGTTTTTTAGAACCAAGGTATCAATCCAGCAGGAGACCAAGCCCGAGTCCCTCTTACATGCACAAACAAATAAGAACTTCGCAGCCAACGGGATAAGGGGTTGTCAATCCCTTTACGGTAACTTACGAAAGTGAGATCTAATAGAGATGATAGTTCGATATTTTTGGTATTTTTGGTTATAACAACAGAAAGTAAAAGCGGAAAAGTAAAGTAGATTGTAGATTGATATGTTAAGAATAGACCGGCATAGTGTTCTCGAGTGCTTCTCTCATGATAGCGACATTCTATGGCGGGTAAACAAATTACTGTCGAGCAATTGATATAACAGTGAATAATTATGAGACTATCTAGGCATGATCATTATATATAGGCATCACGTACGAGACAATTAGACCGAAACGATTCTGCATCTACTACTATTACTCCACACATCGACCGCTATCCAGCATGCATCTAGAGTATTAAGTTCATAAGAACGGCGTAACGCCTTAAGAAAGATGACATGATGTAGAGGGATAAACTCAAACATAGTGATATAAACCCCATCTTTTTATCCTCGATGGCAACAATACAATACGTGCCTTGCTGCCCCTACTGCCACTAGGAATGGACACTGAAAGATTGAACCCAAAGCCGAGCACTTCTCCCATTGCAAGAACTATAGATCTAGTAGGCCAAACCAAACCAATAATTTGAAGAGACTTGCAAGGATATTATAATCATAGGTAAAGAGTTCAGAGAAGAACCAAATATTTCTCATAGATAATATTGATCATAAACCCACAATTCATCGGTTCTCGACAAACGCACCGCAAAAAGAGATTACATCGAATAGATCTCCTCGAAGACCGAGGAGAACTTGGTATTGAGATCCAAAGAGAGAGAAGAAGCCATCTAGATACTAGCTATGGACCCGAAGGTCTGTGGTAAACTACTCACAACTCATGGTGAGGCGATGATGATGATGTAGAAGCACTCCGTGGAAGATCCCCCCTCCGGCGGAGCTCCGGAACAGGCCCCAAGATGGGATCTCACGGGAACATAAGGTTGCGCCGATGGAACTAGGGTTTTCTCTGTTGTTCTGATAGTTTCGGGGTACGTAAGTATATATAGGAGGAAGGAGGGCACCGGGGGCCAGACGGGGTGCCCACGAGGCAGGGGGCGCGCCCTATAGGGGGGGCGCCATCCACCCTCGTGGATGCCACGTCAGCCCTACTCCGTGGTTCTCAAGTCTCCCATGCGTATTTTGCTCCAAAAATATCTCTCCAGAAGTTTCATTCCGTTTGGACTCCGTTTGATATTCCTTTTCTGTAAAACCCTGAAATAGGCGAAAAAAACAATCTGGACTGGGCCTTTGGGTTAGTAGGTTAGTCCCAAAAATAATATAAAAGTGTATAACAAAGCCCATAATAGCATAGAACAATAAAAAATTATAGAAACGTTGGAGACGTATCAAGCATCCCCAAGCTTAATTTCTGCTCGTCCTCAAGTAGGTAAATGATAAAAAGAGATTTTTTTATGTGGAATGCTAACCAACATAGGTTTTTTTATGTGGAATGCTTGAATGTAATTCTCTTAATTCTGGCATGAATGTTTAGATCTGAGAGATTAACGACAAAAGTCTATATTGACATAAGAAATAATAATACTTCAAGCATCCTAACAAAGCAATCATGTATTCTCAAAATACTAGGGCTAAAGAAAGTTAACCCTACAAAATCATATAGTCTGGCTATGCTCCCTCTTCATCACACAAAATATTCATATCATGCACAACCCCGGTTTCAGCCAAGCACTTGTTTTCATACTATGTTCTTTCAAACCTTTCAACTATCACGCAATACATGAGCGTGAGCCATGGACATAGCACTATGTGGAATAGAGAGGTGGTTGTGGAGAAGACAAAAAGGAGGGAGATGGTCTCACATCAACTAGGCGTATCAACGGGCTATGGAGATGCCCATCAATAGATATCAATGTGAGTGAGTAGGGATTGCCATGCAACGGATCCACTAGAGCTAAATATGTATGAAATCTCAACAAAAGAAACTAGTGGGTGTGCATCCAACTTGCTTACTCATGAAGACCTAGGGCATTTGTGGAAGCCCATCGATGGAATATACAAGCCAAGTTCTAGAATGAAAATTCCCACTAGTATATGAAAGTGACTAAACATGAGACTCTCTATCATGAAGAACATGGTGCTACTTTGAAGCACAAGTGTGAAAAAGGATAGTAGCAATTGTCCCTTCTCCCTTTTCTCTCTTTTTTTGGATGCTCTAATAATGGTGATCATCACACTTATATTGAATTACAACTCGATATTACAACTCGATACCAGAACAAGTATGACTCGATATGAATGCATCCGGCGGTGTACCGTGATGTGCAATGAATCAAGAGTGACATGTATGAAAAATTATGCATGGTGGCCTAGCCACATATACGATGTCAACTACATGATCATGCATGGCAATGTGACAATATGAAGCGTGTCATATGAACGGAACGGTGGAAAGTTGCATGGCAATATATCTCGTCATGGCTATGGAAATGCCATGATAGGTAGGTATGGTGGTTGTTTTGAGGAAGATATATGGTGGCTGTTTTGAGGAAGGATATATAGTAAGTGTATGGTACCGGCGAAAGTTGCGCGGTACAAGAGAGGCTAGCAATGGTGGAAGGGTTAGAGTGCGTATAATCCATGGACTCAACATTAGTCATAAGAACTCATATACTTATTGCAAAAATTTACAAGTCATCAAAACAAAGCAATCAACGCATGCTCCTAGGGGGGAGGTTGGTAGGAGTTAACCATCACGCGCCCCCGACCTCCACACAAAGGTTGACACTTTACAAATACCTCATGCTCTAACTTCGTCACATAGCGGTTCACCATACGTGCATGCTACGGGAATCACTAACCTTAACACAAGCATTTCTGAATTTCATAATAACTCCACTAGCATGACTCTAATATCACTATCCTCATATATCAAAACAATTATCAAGCATCCAACTTCTCATCATATTCAATGCACTTAGTGTGAAAGTTTTTACTACATTGATCTTGGATGTCTATCATGTGAAGGCTAGTTATATAGCCAAAGCACATTACCATGCTGTTTTAATAGACTCTCAAAAGGATATAAGTGAAGCGTGAGAGATCAACAATTTCTACAAAAAATAATCACCACCGTGCTCTAAAAGATATAAGTGAAGCACTAGAGGAGAAACTATTCAACTCAAAAGGTATAAGTGAAGCACATAGAGTGTTCTATCAATTCCTAGGCCATATTTAACTCTCTCAAATAGATGTGTCCAGCAAGGATAATTGTGGCAAACTAAAAAGCAAAGACTCAAATGATACATGATGCTCCAAGTAAAACACATATCATGTGGTGAATAAAAATATAGATCCGAGTATAGTTACCGATAGATGAAGAAGAAAGAGGGGATGCCTTCCCGGGGCATCCCCAAGCTTAGGCTTTTGGTTGTCCTTGAATTTTACCTTGGGGTGCTTTCAGCATCCCCAAGCTTAGGCTCTTGCCACTCTATGTTCCATAGTCCATCAAAGCAATACTCAAAACTTGAAAACTTCACAACACAAAACTTAGACAAAAATCTCGTGAGCTCCGTTAGTATAAGAAAACAAACCACTAATCAAAGGTACTGCAATGAATTCATTATTTGTTTATATTGGTGTTAAACCTACTGTATTCCAACTTCTCCATGGTCCATACTTCCCGATACTACTCATAGATGCATTGAAATAAGCTAACAACACACGAAAAACAGAATCTGTCAAAAATAGAACAGTCTGTAGTAATCTGTAGCTTTCGCATACTTCTATAAATCCAAAAAATTTGAACTAAATTGGTAAACGTGAGGAATTTATCTATTAAACATCTGCAAAAAGAATCAACTAAATAGCACGCTCCAGTAAAATCTGGTGACCATTCTAGCGAGCGCTAACGATTCTGTTTTTTAAAAGCACGATCATATAAACTTCACACAAGTCTTCCCAAAGGTTCTACTTGGCACAAACACTAATTAAAACACGAAACCACATCTAAACAGAAGCTAGGTGCAATATTCATTCCTAAACAGAAGCAAAAACAAAAAATATAAAATTGGGTTGCCTCCCAACAAGCGCTATCGTTTTACGCCCCTAGCTAGGCAAGATACATGGATAGATCGAGGTATTGCCATCTTTGGAAAGCAATCCATAAGTGGCTCTCATAATAGATTCATATGGTAATTTGATTTTCTTTCTAGGAAAGTGTCCAATGCCTTTCTTTAAAGGAAAATGGAATCTAATATTTCCATCCTTCATATCAATAATTGCACCAATCGTTCTAAGGAAAGGTCTACCAAGAATAATAGGACATGAAGGATTGCAATCTATATCAAGAACAATGAAATCTACGGGCACATAATTCCTATTGGCAACAATAAGAACATCATTAATCCTTCCCATAGGTTTCTTAAAAGTGGAATCCGCAAGATGCAAATTTAAAGAACAATCATCAAGCTCATGGAACCCTAGCAAATCACACAAAGTTATTGGGATAGTGGAAACACTTGCACCCAAATCACACAAAGCAAAGAATTCATGATATTTAATTATTATTTTAATAGTTGGTTCCCACTCATCATAAAGCTTTCTAGGGATAGAAACTTCTAACTCAAGTTTTTCTCCATAAGATTGCATCAAAGCATAAACTATGTGTTTGGTAAAAGCTTTATTTTGACTATAAGCATGTGGAGAGTTTAGTACGGATTGCAACAAGGAAATACAATCAATAAAAGAGAAATTATCATAATTCAATCCCTTGAAATCCAAAGTAGTGGGTTCATCACTATGTAAAGTTTTAATCTCTTCACTCCCACTTTTAACAAATTTAGCATCAAGATCTAAAAACTCCGAATCATTGGGACACCTTAAAGTAGAATCATCTCCAATCCTATCTTTATCAAGATTTATACTAGAAAACAAGGATCTAATAGGAGACACATCAATAACTTTCATATCTTCATCTTTATTTTCATGATAACTAGAAGAACACGCTTTTATATAATTCTCTCTTTTAGAACGCATCCTAGCGGTTCTTTCTTTGCATTCATCAATGGAAATTATCATGGCTTTGAGAGACTCATTGATATCATGCTTAGGTGGGATAGATCTAAGTTTCAAAGAATCAACGTCAAGAGTAATTATATGCACACTTCTAGCCAATTCATCAATCTTAAGCAATTTTTCTTCAAGCATAGCATTGAAATTCTTATGCGAAATCATAAACTCCTTTACACTAGTTTCAAATTCAGAAGGCATCTTTCCATAAGAGTTATTGTAGGAATTTCCATAATTATTAGAGGAATTACTAGGAAAAGGCCTAGGATTAAAGTTCCCTCTATAAGCATTGTTACCAAAATTATTTCTACCAACAAAATTCACATCTAAAGATTCATTATTATTTTCAATCAACTTGGACAAAGGCATATCATTAGGATCAGAAGAAGCACTCTTAGCAGCAAATAATTTCATAAGTTCATCCATATTTCCACTCAAAACACTAATCTCTTCAATAGCATGCACTTTTTTACTAGTAGATCTTTCAGTGTGCCATTGAGAATAATTAACCATAATATTATGTAGGAGTTTGGTAGCTTTTCCTAAGGTAGTTTCCATGAAAGTGCCTCCTGCGGCTGAATCTAAAAGATTTCTAGAAGAAAAATTCAAGCCAGCATAAAAGTGCTGAATAATCATCTATAAGTTCAAACCATGTGGAGGGCAATTACGTATCATTAATTTCATTCTGTCCCAAGCTTGTGCAACATGCTCATGATCTAGTTGCTTAAAATTCATAATATCGTTTCTAAGAGAGATGACCTTAGCAGGAGGGAAATACTTAGAGATAAAAGCATCTTTGCACTTATTACACGAATCAATACTATTTCTAGGCAAAGAGGAAAAGCAAGTTTTAGCACAATCTCTAAGTGAAAACGGAAATAACTTCAATTTAATAATATCGTTATCCGTATCCCTTTTCTTTTGCATATCACACAGATCAACAAAGTTGTTTAGATGGGTAGCGGCATCGTCACTAGGAAGGCCGGAAAATTGATCTTTCATGACAAGATTCAACAGAGCAGCATTAATCTCACAAGATTCAGCATCGGTAATAGGAGCAATGGGAGTGCTAATAAAATCTGTATTGTTGGTATTGGAGAAGTCACACAATTTGGTATTGTTCTGAGTCATAGTGACGAGCAAGCAATCCAACACACAAGCAAATAAGAAGCAAGCGAACGATAAACACACGACGGAAGAAGGGCAAATAAAATGGCAAGGGTGAAGTGGGGGAGAGGAAAACGAGAGGCAAAAAATGTAATGCGAAGGATAAGGGTTTGTGATAGGTACTAGGTATATGACTTTTGCGTAAGCCTCCCCTGCGACGGTACCAGAAATTCTTCTTGCTACTTCCCGAGCTTGCGTTGTATTCCCTCAAAGAGGACAGGGAGATGCAGCACAGTAGCGTAAGTATTTCCCTCAGTTTTTTAGAACCAAGGTATCAATCTAGTAGGAGACCACGCGCGAGTCCCTCGCACCTGCACAAACAAATAAGAACTTTGCAGCCAAGGCGATAAGGGGTTGTCAATCCCTTTACGGTCACTTACGAAAGTGAGATCTGATAGAGATGATAGTTTGATATTTTTGGTATTTTGGTTATAAGAACATAAAGTAAAAGCGGAAAAGTAAAGTAGATTGTAGATTGATATGTCGATAATAGACCCGGGGCCATAGTGTTCTCTAGCGGCTTCTCTCATGATAGCGATATAATATGGCGGGTAAACAAATTACTGTCGAGCAATTGATAGAACATCGAATAATTATGAGACTATCTAGGCATGATCATTATATATAGGCATCACGTTCGAGACAAGTAGACCGAAAAGATTTTGCATCTACTACCATTACTCCACACATCGACCGCTATCTAGCATGCATCTAGATTATTAAGTTCATAAGAACGGAGTAACGCCTTAAGCAAGATGACATGATGTAGAGGGATAAACTCAAACATAGTGATATAAACCCCATCTTTTTATCCTCGATGGCAACAATACAATACGTGCCTTGCTGCCCCTACTGTCAGTGGGAAAGGACACCGCAAGATTGAACCCAAAGCCAAGCACTTCTCCCATTAAAAAAATTATAGATCTAGTAGGCCAAACCAAACCAATAATTCGAAGAGACTTGCAAGGATATTATAATCATACATAAAGAGATCAGAGAAGAACCAAATATTTCTCATAGATAATCTTCATCATAAACCCACAATTCATCGGATCTCGACAAACACACCGGAAAAAGAGATTACATCGAATAGATCTCCTCGAAGACCAAGGAGAACTTGGTATTGAGATCCAAAGAGAGAGAAGAAGCCATCTAGATACTAGCTATGGACCCGAAGGTCTGTGGTAAACTACTCACAACTCATGGTGAGGCAATGATGATGATGTAGAAGCACTCCGTGGAAGATCCCCCCTCCGACGGAGCTCCGGAACAGGCCCCAAGATGGGATCTCATGGGAACAGAAGGTTGCGGCGGTGGAACTAGGGTTTTCTCTGTTGTTCTGATAGTTTCGGGGTACATATGTATATATAGGAGGAAGGAGGGCACCCGGGGCCAGACGGGGTGCCCACAAGGCAGGGGGCGCGCCCCCCACCCTCGTGGATGCCATGTCAGTCCTACTCCGTGGTTCTCAAGTCTCCCGTGCGTATTTTGCTCCAAAAATATCTCTCCAGAAGTTTCATTCCGTTTGGACTCCGTTTGATATTCCTTTTTCTGTAAAACCCTGAAATAGGCAAAACACAACAATCTGGACTGGGCCTTTTGGTTAGTAGGTTAGTCCCAAAAATAATATAAGAGTCTATAACAAAGCCCATTAAACATCCAAGACATCATAAATAATAGCATGGAACAATAAAAAATTATAGATACGTTGGAGATGTATCAGGAAGCGAAATTCCCTGTCCTCAGCCCCTAGTTCTAACTGGCATGATTCGGCTAGGAATTCTCTGCTAGAGAGAGAGTTTTTAGTAAGTACAACGCTTCGTCTAAGGGCGAGTGTCGCACATGTGTTCAGATATCTCCTGGGCTGAGTTCGGTTACATCCATTCGATCAAGCCCTTAGGATGCAGATCCTGATAGTTCGGAACCTGTGGTCGGAGACGAGTCCGGGGTTCCCGTGGAGGGAATCCCGCTCAAGGCTGGGTCTGTGTGTGGCTCAAGCACCGCTAGGTTTGTGGTCTCTGGGGCAGTTTTAACCTCCCCGTCCTCGGATGAAGCGACCTGCTCCGGATCTAAGGCCAGAGCTATTGCAAGTGTTACCCCCTGAACGGGGTCCGATGACAAATCATGGTAGTAGGGAGCCGCTGCCATGGGTGCGAATCCGTCGAAGATCAAATCCCCGCGGACATCAGCAACGTAGTTTAGACTCCCAAATCTGATCTGATGACCTGGGGCATAGATGTGAACCTGCTCGAGATGGCCTACAGTGTTGGCACGAAGCACGAAGCCGCCGAACATGAAAGCTGGCCGGGGAGAAAATCTCCCTCAGTGGTGGCCACGTCGTTGGTGACGAAGCGAGCCATGAATCCTTTAGTTGATGACACAGTGGAACTCTTAATGAAAGCACCAATGTCGATGTCGATACCGGCAGATTTCGGGTTGGGGGTCCCAAACTATGCGTCTGAGGATCGATGGTAATAGGAGACTCGGGACACGATGTTTACCCAGGTTCGGGTCCCCTCGATCGAGGTAATACCCTACTTCCTACTTGATTGATCTTGATGGATATGGGATTACAAGAGTTGATGTACCTCGAGATCGTAATGGCTAAACCCTAAAAATCTAGCCTATGTGATGGCTATGATTCTGCTGTTGTCTCTACGGACTAAACACTTCGGTTTATATATACACCGGAGGGACCTAAGGTTTGTACATGATCACCTTGCAGAGGAAGGAAAGTATTACACCCGGACTCTAAACTTGCTTTTTTACACATATGGGAGTTCTATCCGGATACGTGAGATAGTCTTCATTGATAATCTTCACGACCCATTAGTCCGGCCCATACGAACGATCCGTCCACCTGAGAACCCCTTAATCCAGGACTCCCTCAATCGATCCTCCCCTCCCTTCTCCTATATCACCCCGGCTCCATGAACATACATTTATGTATATAGGCCTCTCATTCACACAAATTGCATTAACACATATTCCCTCCCCATATCTTAGTATCTCTCGCACACACAGACTACGTGTGCGAAAGAGAAGAGGTACACACAAGCACTCGGTAGTGCACATTTCTACAAAAAAAAATGAGCGTGTAGAAAGGCTTTAGATGAAGTGCCACTAGTCTATATCGGTACCTCAATATTTATATTTATATCTATACTCTATACCCCTAAATAGTGTGTGAATAAATTTGAAATATGATCGTTGGATGAAGCCAATCCGACGGTGCAGAGATGGCAAATCCGAGCACTGTTGGCCGTTGGATATCATCTACATTCCACCAGATTCCGACACGTCTACAATCGAGAAGACTCCATGGTTGAACTTAAGCATAATGCACAAACCTCAAAACGCAAGTACTTCTCCTTTGTTCTACTTGAATTGTCATTATTTATTTTTACTTTATGCTTTACAACGCACAATTCCATGAATCATAAAATAGATTAACTTTTTATAAAAATTAATTGATATTGAATGAGATGAACTATAAAAATTAAACGAATGTCTACATCATTTCTATATGACTCAAAGCTTACGTGCTATAGTCAGATTCTTGTACAAGCCGCCAACAACTTGAAGAGCTACCCCTATGGTTTTCTCACGGGGTCCAATCAACGAAGCAAGGCATGCATTGACGTCACTCACCAAGGTCTCATAAAGGAATAATTGCACACCAGTACATCTTGATAAAAAGAAGGAACACAGACAAAGAAGCCATTGGTGATCCGGAAGATGTGCCGCAAGGCACGAAGCTCGTCATTGCTGATCATGTGCGAGTTTGCATCGGACCTCCGCGGTGGCCAATGGCAAGGCAGCCATTTTGTCTTCAGGGCTGCTGCACAAGCGTTGACAACACCTTTTCAATAAAAAAACAAGTTTTGTGAGTAGGAGTAAAGCTGCTAATTCAATATGCATAGCAACAGGTTTTCCAAAGATATGCATGCAAATTAAGCACTTGAGCATATAATACTACAACGAGGAAGACATATTATTCAGTCCTATATAGCTGAACAATTACATACAATAATTCACAGTAGTCAGATACATGCAGCAGAGATATTTCCAAAACAAAGTTTTGATCTATCAAAAACATGTAAAAAAGACAAGTTTAGTGGTCGACATTCCCATTATCGAGCTTCCAGAAATCAACATCCTTAAGCATTATATAAGATGACTTGTTGCAGCAGAATCTTGTCCTTTTTTGAGATAACCCCCTGCTCCATGAACTCGCCCTCTTCGACCTCGATTTCATCCACCTGGAGGAGCCGGTAATTTTTTGACCGCCCTGTCTTGGTGAGGCTAGGGAGTGGGTGGTTGCCTCAGTCTGCAGAAGAAACCACCTTCTACAGGGTGTAGAGAAGGGGCATGGTGGATCGAGGTCGGTGTGGTGCAGAGGTGGGGAGGAGGAGACCTGATGGGGGAGAGTTGTTGGCCGAGTGGAGGCTTGGAGTCTTCGGATAAGGTGGACAAGAGGGATGGGCGGCTGGCGCAAGGGGTGGAAGCCGGCAGGCGCAGGGGACGAGCACCCCAGGAGGTTGCCGGAAGAGATGGAGCCGCGGCAGCCTTCACCGTCGTCGGCGCCATCGTAGATAGCGCCTCCGCCGTCGGTAAGACCAACTTGCACCAATATGTTGAGGACGTGATAGCACACCGGCAAAAAAACAATTTTTGTTTAGGATGATAACCTTTTTTAACCAAATTCTCCCTGATCATCATGGTATTCACCAAGGCGTTTATACCAAGGGCTTCGAGGCGAGTGAAGATGAGTAAATATACTTATTTATACCAATTTTATGCTTTTATAAATTATTTTTTGTTAAACAATCATATGTAGTATACCATAATAAATTTGAATAATTTTACTTTGTGATAAAAATATTTTCCAATACATTGCATCTTAAGATACTTAAAACAAACTCGATTAAATGAGGGAACATAAGACAAGACAAAGTCACATGTCTCAAGTTAATTTGTGACACTTACAAGAATGTAGTGTATATGTTTATATGTGTATCCTTGATCAAATTTGTCGAGTTATCTAAAGCGTATGGTTCAAGAAATATCTTAATACTGGTTTCTACTTTATAATCTCATATATGGAAATAGAAAATTCCAGAGTATATAAGACATTTAATAGAAGTTTGTCACTGAATTACTAGCACACCGCATTATCCTTTTCTAGTAAAATATGTATTACATATAACTAGTCGTCAACCCGTGCTCCTGCACGGGCTAGTATTTTTCAAACAAAATATATGTAAACTTAAATCACACTTACTCTTTTAAAAGATAACTCCTCTATGATAGTTTGGGATGCACATTTGTGACTCGCATGATATCCTCTGAGCCTCCTTAGTTAACCAATGAGATAAATTTTCAGAATTGTGTGACATGAAAGTACTTAGTTAATTGAGTTGAACTAAAGTTGTTCAGAGAATACCCTAAAGGGTCCACCTCTAGTAATATTTCAACATATAATTGACGGGTTAAAAATGTATATACTTCTTACCTGCTTACTTGATTAGAGTATTTTTATGTTCAGTGGTTAAAAATGTATTTATGAACGTTTACTTGTGTTACTATCAACAACTTCAGATTTGTGACTATAATATGGAACTTAAATGCATACATCTGGTGCAAGACAAAATTTTCATTGTCTCTACTATTTAGTATAAGGTATTACATGTATTTTCGTAAAAAAAAAGGTATTACATGTATCAGAGTAGCAAAGGAGAGGTAATACATAGTGTTAAAATCCACATAGATCGTATTCGGACAACAAACTAAAGAGATCAATACACATAAGTGAACTATTTAATAGTAATTTTGACCTTCATGCAAAGATCGTAATCTAATATTTGAATTTTTTACATTTGTCTCATAATAGTACGGATACTTTCATGCAATAGCCTGTGCTAACTCAGATGATAAAATTATTTAATCGATATGAGGGAACTAAGATATTGCATGTGCACACTAATAATTCGGATGATACATTTATGTAATCGATATGAGAAAACAAAGACATTATTTGATAGTATATATGATCTATACGATACTTATTTGCATAGTAATAGAAGTTTGTTTTCACTTGCTCCGCATGACACAACATCATAGATTACCAAAAAGTAAAAATGAATTTATTTGTTCACATCATGCCACGCCCCCATGTATGTGTACCTCCTAAGTCGGTCCAAAGGACAAATAGGGCAATATTTTATATGTGCATGCTGCAAAATAGGGGGCATATTTTTTTAGTAATATCATTCCCAAGAGATAACTATATTCCCGATCTTATATATATTGTGTTATTTTTTAGATAACTATATATATATACTTATATTTATGTATAAAGTTGGCAACTGGCATAGCTCTGATAGTTGACATTATGCACACATTTGCCTACTAAATCTTTATTTGAGGTTTTGAATCCTCATTTTTCATACTTAAATTCACAAATAACACAACAAAAATATGTATATTATTATCATGAAAATATATGTAATTACAACTGGAGAATCATTAGAACTCTTGACCAATACAGTTCATGCCACACTATAGATTTTATCTCTATGTAGCATTATTCATTCCAAAGTGTCTTACCTTGATAGTATGAACTCATTTACCATCCTAATCTCACGCAAGGTCTTGCCTGCATTGCATACTTGACGACTGAATTGAGACGTCGGGATAAAGAGAGTAACTGCAGAAATTGCATGCTGATGCTTATCTCATTCCCTTCTTGCCCGTCGATCGTGTTTCTTTCATCCAAACTTCAGACGTTCACTTCATATGACCCTTAGCTCGTCACATGATCTGGTGAGAGTCTCCTGCCTGCAAATTGGTCTCATCATGATGGAGCAAGAAGTTGTTGCCGATACGGAACGACATTACTGCATGAGAATAATTTGTGGAGATGGCTCCCCTTCCTCCCCCCTCCCCTTTCGCCCCTTCCTCCCCCCTCCCCTTCATGCTCCTGCCGCCTTGTCCCCCGCTCTGGCTCGCCGGTCGCTGCCCGGTCGTCCCCCTCTCGGCTAGCTAGTGGTCTCTCTCTTCCCTCCCCTGGTTCCCCGCGGGTGGGGTTTTCCCTCTGTCCTCTCCGTTGCTGGTGCTCGGATCTCGTTTCTGGGCCCTCGCATCCGATGAGGAGGATTCGCGGTCGCTGGTCCCTTCTGGCTGTGGTCTCGTGTCTGGTGCTGGGGGAGGGTGGTGGTGCCTTCCGTCGTCCCTCGCCCCTGCAAGTTTGCCCCTGGTGGCCGGGGCCGGTCGGTGGCCGCCTCTTCTTCGTCGGACGAGGGCTGGATTCGGATTTCTCGGCGGCGGCATAAGTCTGGTAAGTTTGCTGTTGCGTCGCCTGATCTCGGTGTCTTGGGCAGTGCGCCCGATGGGGAGCTTGGTGGCTTGCCATCCATCTCTCCTGCAACCTCTGCGGCGCCCTCGTCGCCGGCGGCGGCGACGGCGGGGGCGCGGGTGGTCTCGTGTACCCTAGATCGCGATCTCCCCGCGGTGGCCTCCGGGCCGCGGGCTGTCCCCTTGGGCGGGCTTGCTGGGCCGTGTGGTTTGTTGTTGCCTGGTGGGCCTACCTCTCCTCCCCTTCTTTCTTCGGTGATAAAATTCCCCCCTCTGGTTCCGTCCGGCCCAGTTGGGCCCATCGCCCGGGTTCCTGCTCCCCAGCCTCCCCTGGCCCATGTCGCGAGTCGGGCCTAGGTGGGCACGGCTCGGATGGGCTATTTATGGATCCCCCGCGGCTCTGTCTCCCCCTTGCTAGGGTTTCCGGCGTCCGCTTCCGATCTACGACGTCACCGTCTCCCCATTCGTCGCCTCATTAGATCCTCCCCTCCTCCACCACTCCTTCTTCCTTTTGCGGTGGTGCTCTCCATGGACAAGTCGCGCGGCTCTTCTTGCGAGGCGCTCTCGAGAAGCAAGCGTCGCCGTGAGGACTCCCCCTCCTCCGCGGTGGATCTGGAGCTCGAGGCTTCGCTCCGCTCCAAGTTGGAGGCGGAGCAGGCGGCGCGCGAGCAGGCGGCTCGAAACCGTGAGGCCCGGGCTTCAGGGCAGCGCTCGGAGAGGGTGGGTGCGCTTGGATCCGGCCCACAGGGCTCTGGATCTGGTCACTCTCTCTCTCCGGCGCTGGATCCGTGGGAGGAGGCGGTGTGTCTTCTTCTTCTGCCTCCCTTCCTGCTCAGGGTGTGGGTCGCGGTCCTGCCGCTCCGTCGCGCCCTCCCCCTCCTCCTCGCTCCGCTGGGGTGGGTGCGGGTGTTCGTCCGCCGCCTCGCTCCTTCGCGGGGCCAGCGCGTCGGCCGCCCGGTCCGGCCTCTGGGGTGCCTCCTTTTCCTGGGATGGGTGATGGGATCCTCCCTCCTCCCCCGCCGCCTCCTCACTCCCGCCCGCCCTCGGCCTCCCAGTCCAATCCCTCCGCGCTCACCTGCTTCGCCTGTCACAGGCCCGGACATTTCCAGTCTCGCTGCACCAACCCTCCATTTGGCTTGATTTGTCACTCTGATGGGCACCTCACGGTCAACTGCATGGCTAGGCAGAAACCTCCTGCGGTCATCCAGTTTGGCTCGGGCCTCCCCGGCTGCTCCTTTTTCGCCTTTGATGGCGACCTTCCTGTTCAGGAGGTGGCACCTGCCTTGTCTAATGCTGCGATTGTTACGGTCAAGGATCAAAAGATCTCGCCTCAAACTCTTCCGGAAGGGCTTCGCATTTGGGATGAGGCTCGATGGGACTGGCAAGTGGTGCAGCTGTCTGATTTTGAATTCTCTGTGGTGTTTCCCTCCAAAGAATGTTTGCGAATGATTGCCTCATGCACTAGCTTCACCTTGCCCCTCAATCAATTGGTGGTTTCTGTTAAAGCGGCTTCTTGCAGTGGTACGGCAGTTGGGCCTCTCTCTCAAGTCTGGGTTCTGATTGATGATCTGCCTGCTGGTCTCCGTTCGTCTGCTTTTCTCATGCCTTTCGGGGTGCTGATTGGGAAACCCATCGAGGTGGACGAAGATTCTCTGAACAAGGTTGGGCCTGCTAGGATGAAGGTTTGGTGTTTGGATCCTGAAAGGGTGCATGGTTCGATTGATATCTTCCCGTCTCCCAATGGTATTAAGCTTCGGGTGCGGGTGGAGGGGGCGGCTGCTTTTCAGTCTTCACCTCCCCCTCCTCCCCCTTCTTTCCCTTCGGACAAACATGATAAAGAGGGGGATGGATCTCAGGGTGGCCCCAATCAGAGCAATGGATCTAACCTCCGCTTCACCCAATCTGAGTGGGATGGTCTGGCTGATTCTGAATGTGTGTTGTTTCAATCTCAAGCTCCCTCTGGTGCTGCTCCTCGTGATGATTTGGTGGTCCAGTCTGATGCTCCTAATGCCCCTGCTGCTGGTACTGATACATCGAAGTTACCGCCTTGCTCTGCTACCCCTGTTTCTGGTGTTTGCTCCAACCTCCCTGTCCGCCCGCTCTACCCCACTCGATCCGGAATTGAAGATCTCCCGGCCTCTCCGGCTCGCGAGGTGGTGGAAGCCCAGTCCCTTCGGAAGAAGAAATCCTCAGTGCGCAAATTCTCGGCTAAGAGTCGGAACTCTTCGGGCTCGAAACAATCCATGGCAGGGGTCTGTCGACGTCTCGATCAAGATTTGGGTTCTCTGTCTCGCTCGGATCACCATGTTGGCTCTCCTGCTGCGCGGTCGCCTGCGATTCGATCCCCTATGTCCACGGCTCGCAAAGGAAGGCGGGTGGCCAATTCTGGTGTTCCTATTCTGGAACGGGCTGAAAAGCGTGCTGCGGCGAAGGATCTTCCCCCCCCCCCAAGGTACATCCCCCGTCCGCTCCGTTGTTGTTTCTCCGGTTCGGTTGGTTCTTCCTTCTCTTTAGGATGATCATCTTTTAAATATTATGTCGGATGTGGGGGTGGTGGTTGACTCATCTGTTGGCTCTCCTAGTTCTCTTCTTTCTGTTATTCGGGCTAACGAGATGGCTCAGGCTGCCATTGCCAAAGCTAAAGAGGCAGTTGCCTCTCAGCCAGGGGCGTCTAGTAGTGGTCCGGCAGTGGACGTGGGCGCTGGTAGTGGCCAGCCCCAATCCAACTTGTCTAAAAGGGGCATCAATAAACGTGCTAAACCATGCGTGGCTCCTTGCAGGTCGAGCCTTCAAATCAAAAACCTTTCTTATAAATGAGGCCGCTTTTCTGGAACATTAGGGGGTTTGGTGCTAGGGAGCGCCGTGACCAACTTAAAGATCTGGTTCGCTCTAACTCGATTGACTTTGTGGGGTTGGTAGAAACCCTCAAGGAATCCTTTTCCCCTAATGAAATGTCGGCTATTGTGGGTATGGACAGATTTTACTGGAACGTTCTTCCTGCTTCGGGGCACTCGGGCGGGATTCTGATAGGTGCCAATAAAGATATTTTTGATTTCGTTGCTTTTGATTATGGGATATTTTGGGCCAGTGTTGTTCTCTCTCTTAAAGCTCAAAACACTCTATGTGAGTTTATCGTCGTCTATGGGCCTGCGGACCATTCCCTGTCACCTTTATTCCTTGATGAACTTTCGCTGAAGATTGATGCTTGTAACTTACCGATGGTTATCGGGGGAGACTTTAATTTGCTGCGGTGCCCTAATGACAAAAGTAATGATAACTTCTCCTGGCCGCTGGCTAATGCATTTAACGACTTCATTAGTGCCAATGCGATTCGTGAGTTACCTCGGGGGGGAGCTCATTTTACCTGGTCTAATCATCAGGCAACCCCTATTAGATCGGTGCTTGACAGAGTCTTCCTTTGTCCCAGGTGGGACTCCTTGTTTCCTAGGGCTTCTCTTTATGCGAAATGCATTATTGGTTCCGATCACACCCCCCTAATTCTTGATGATGGCACCGTTAGCTTCAGACCTCCGGCTAGATTTCAATTTGATGCCTCCTGGCTGGCTATAGATGGCTTTGTTGATATGGTTGCGTCGAAGATCTCCCTTTCTCTAGCATCCAATGCTCGCTCCTTTGGGCACTCTGGATGATTGGCATTCACGTTCCTATAACTTGCGTAAATTCCTCAGAGGTTGGTCTCGTAACCGTGCGGCGGAGGATCGTCGCACCAAATCTTTCCTCGAAGACCAGATCTTGTCGCTGGATCGTGCGGCTGATTCTAATGGGCTTTCCGACGCTGGTTGGGTGGTTCGGTATAATCTTGAGAGTGCTTTAATTCATCTTCACCATCAGGCTGAGATTTACTGGCGTCAACGGGGTACTCTAAACTGGACTCTAAAAGGTGACTCCCCTACGACATATTTCTTTGCAATCGCGAACGGCAGGCGTAGACGGTGCGGTATTAATAGCCTGCTCATTAATGGTGTGCGATCTACGGAGCAATCTGTTATTATGGCTCATGTGGTGAATTTCTTCTCTTCTCTGTTGGGGGCTAAACCTTCATCGGACCTCTGCATATCCCCCTCCCTTTGGAATTTAGGTCTTAAAATCTCCCCCGAGGAGAATGCCTCCTTGATGATCCCCCTCTCTGATCAGGAAATCTGGGAGGTTGTTAACTCTGCCAATCCCAATGCTGCGTCTGCGCCAGACGGTTTTTCTATTCCTTTCTTTCGAAAATTCCGGCCTCAGTTGAAACAGTTGGTCTGTAATGTTATCCAGGGCTTTTGCCTTGGTACTGTCGATATCTCTCGCCTGAATTATGCTGTGATTACCCTGATCCCCAAGGTTAAGGGTGCTGATCTTATTTCCCAATTCCGTCCTATTGCTTTGATTAACAACTTTGCCAAATTCCCGGCTAAAGGCTTTCCGAATCGTTTGTCGCCGGTTGCTCATAGAGTTATTAGCCCTTATCAATCCGCTTTCATCAAAGGGCGTTTCATCCTTGAGGGTATCCTTTCCCTGCATGAGATTGTTCACGACCTTCACGTTCGGAGAGCTAAAGTGGTTATCCTTAAGCTAGACTTTGAGAAAGCTTACGACTCCGTGAGCTGGTCTTTCCTCAAGCAGGTCCTTCTTGCTAAAGGTTTCGATGGTGCCTATGTTCATCGTATCATGCAGTTGGTCTCGGGTGGCCATACTGCCGTCTCGGTTAATGGTTTTGTCAGTAATTTCTTCGCCAATGGGAGGGGTTTGCGCCAAGGGGGCCCTGCCTCCCCTGTGCTTTTTAATTTTGTGGTCGACGCCTTCTCGTGTATGCTGTCCAGGGCGGCCCGTTGTGGGCACATTGCCCCTGTGATCTCTCATCTACTTCCGGAAGGGGTATCCCACTTGCAATACGCGGATGATACAATTATCTTGGTGGAGTTGGATGACACCTGCATTACCAATCTTAAATTCATCCTGTTATGTTTCGAAGCTGTTTCGGGTCTCAAGATCAATTTCGCCAAAAGTGAGGCCCTAGTGACGGGCGTGGATGATGTAGAAGCCTTGCGGGTTGCCAGGCTTCTGAACTGCTCTTTGGGCTCTTTTCCCTTTAAATACCTAGGCCTTCCTATTTCTCCGAGCGTGCTCAATGCTAATGACTTCGCTCCGGCAGTTGCTAAAGTGGGGAACAGGGTGCTCCCTTGGAGAGGCAGATATAACACTAATGCTGGCAAAGTTGCTCTAATTAACTCATGCTTATCCTCTCTCCCCATGTTTCTTATGGGCTTCTATCTTCTTACGGATGGCGTGCATGCGGGCTTTGACAAACATAGGGGAGCCTTCTATTGGAATTCCGCAGATAATAAACGGAAATATAGACTGGTCAAGTGGCAGCTTATGTGTAGGCCTAAATACCGTGGGGGGGGGGTTAGGTATTATCAATACTCGTGTGATGAACTTATGCTTGCTTATCAAGTGGTGGTGGAAAATTTTAACTACTGGGCCTGATTCGCTCTGGCTTTCGATTCTTAAGGCGAAATACTTCCCACTCTCTAACCCGTTGTTTGCTTCCGCGAGGCACGGCTCTCAATTTTGGAAATCCCTTGTCAAAGTCCAACCTATTTTCCTAGATCATGTTAAATTTATTGTTGGCAATGGGACGTCAGTCCGCTTTTGGCTGGATTGGTGGACGGGCGATGCCCCCCTAGCTCAGAGTTTTCCGGTTTTGTTTTCCTACTGTCCTAATCCGGCCATCTCCATCGCGGAGGTGGCGGCTAATAACTGGGATCTGGCTTTTCGTTGGGCCCTGTCTCCTAAAGAGTTGGAAGATTGGCAAAGTCTCTCTGCCCTCTTCCCCGTACTCTCGGAGTCGGCTGATTCTGTTGTCTGGCCCCACTCAGCTTCTGGTAGATTTACGGTCAAGTCGCTTTACTCTAGACTTATTGGTGGTACTCCTTCGTCCATATTTTCCTGTGTTTGGAAGTCCAAATTTCCTCCTAAGGTTAAGATTTTCCTTTGGCAAGCTTTTCGTGGTCGCCTGCCGACTGCTGACCAGATTATAAAACGCAATGGGCCTGTCTCTGAATTCTGTCATTTATGTGGGGCTTTGGAAAACTCTGATCACATTTTTTTTCAATTGCGTGTTGGCCAAGTTGGTGTGGTGTTGTGTCAGATCGTGGCTTCAGGTCTCTTGGAACCCCTCCTCCTTCTCCGATATTCGAACCCTAGCCAATGCTTTGGTTGGGGTCACCAAGATGGTGTTTTGGGTTGGCCTGGGTGCCTTATGTTGGGCCCTCTGGACCATTAGGAACAAATTTACTATCGAACATATCTTCCCATCTAAGCCTGCTGACGTTCTTTTCAAATCATGTATATTTTTGCAGCAGTGGAGATCATGGACTAAGGAGGCTGATCGGGATGCCCTTGACCTTCTCATCGACAAAATTCGGGCTTCGGCATCTCACATCTCCAGTCGGGATCCTGTCGTCTAACCTTGGTGGTGCTGTTTACGGAGTTTAGATCTCTTCTTTCCGGCCTGTGTGCCGTGTATGGCAGTTGCCTGTATCCATCCTCCCTTGGCGACTCTTTTATACTCTTTCCGTGCGCTGTATGCGTCTTCCTCGTTAATTGTTCTCCTGTTTGGTCTTGTGTGACACTGCCGTGTGGCTTTATTTATAAAGTCGGGCTCTGGCCTTTTCTCTAAAAAAAATAATTTGTGGAGAAGTTGAGATCCTCCAAGCAAATATAAGCCTAGAATAAATAAAAAACTATGACAACCTTTTCTGTTTGGCATCTGCATGTAACAGTGTACACGTACGTGCCAATTAGCACATATATTTTGTCTTCGCATCCTCATCACCAGGGACGGCTGTCTAAACTCCTTCAAACAATTTTAGTACACCTTTGCCTCTGATGCATTAACCATAATGTGATGAATTCATCTTCTGGAATGAAAATAGATACCGCCGGGTTACTACATCGACAGAACTTGAAAGCTGATGGGCTTCAGGATTTTCATGCTTGGGCAGGAACATGCTCAGTGTGGGAGACAGAGAGGCTGGATGGATCGGACCCTGTATTTAGATTGTTTCTACCATACATGCACCAGCAGGGAATGTTCTCAATGATGTTCCTCTCTCTGTTGTATTGGCGAAACAAAGTCTTCTCGGGAGATCAAAGATTTATTTTCAGCAGCCTGGGGGTCATCTTTTTCTAGTTGAAATCATGCAATGGTCCATTATGAGACGTGCTTGTCGTAGAACCATAGGACCAGCAACGACGCCTTGTGGTATGGATGCTAGGACGCTGCAGTGTAGCTAGTATTAACATAAGATATAAGATATACATGATCAAAGAAACGGCATATGTGTATATATATCATATAAATGAAAAACTGAACTTACGTACTCATCATAAGTACAATTTTAAAAAAAACAGAATACTTTATTTGGCCATAAATTTTTCACATGTGCAAATTTAATCCCACAACGGAATGTATCATGCATCACATTGGTACTTCATAGAAATCATAAAATCTAAACAAAAGGAAGATGAAAGATAAATATTGGAGCAACAGAATATGAAGTTGACTACCACTACTCGATTATTACTACTCAACACCAGGTGAGGTGATTCTCGATAGCAGCTTAGACATGATGACATCCTTTCTGTAATACTAATTCATATGAAATTGCAAAGACACTCAGCTTCCTATAGGAGACAATCTTCCGATGGATTTAATTTGTGTGCTCTCCCAGGTGGACCCTGCCGCTATTCATGTGGTTTCTCTACACCGAATTGAGAAGGTCAGCAGAATGGTTTGAGGAGTTCGACTTAATTCTTGGACGTGACGTCAATTCTTGGACGACCGTGGCGTCATCAGCAGGCTGTTGAACGTGGTTGTTGCCCGATCGGATGTTGAACGTCCTTCTCGACCGCATCGTCCATCGACTTGCATCGTGTTTTGCAGGTTTGTCAAGGCATGAAAGATGAAGAGATTGAAACGATCTCCTACTCACCCGCTTGAACCAAGACCGGTTGCATCCGATCCATCCTGGTTAGCGCTGAGATTCGAAGGATGGGGATCAGGGAGTGGTTGGCTGGATTATTTTTTCTTGGTTATGGCTGAGATCGGAAGGAAGAGGGTCAGCGAGGGGCTCGTTGGATTGTCTTTCCTGGTTAGGGCTTGATATTTTAGAAGGAAGGGGATCGTGGAGAGGTTGGTTGGATTGTTTTTTCTTTTTTCTTTTTAAGATTTGATACGTGGGACTATACCAGGACTCCATGAGGGTCCTTGTCGTGAGAGAAGTTGCTGCGGGATACTATAGTTCATTGGACGTGTACAGTTTGACCGGAGTAGTAATTCACATTACATGACTCCATGGAAAAAAGAAGCATCAAATAATATATAATTTTGGCTTCAAGGTAACAACATCAAACAAACTAATAAATTCCAGTCAGCCATTTCGTAATCAGTAAACAAATAAGAGGTACTATCAATAAAATCTTCTTATACTATAATGAGTATAAGATCTTTACGGAAGTGCGTCTCCGTTCGCCACGGCGATAGCCTTGTCACCGCGGCTTGCCACCGTGTACCCCAGGCTGCACAACCATCTGCCACGTGCCCCTGGAAGGGCCCAGGGCAACGCGTGGCCAGATGAGCTGGAGCGCGGCACACAGTGTAGGCTTCCCCCGGCAAGCACCTTGCCGGGGTCGCAACCTTGCCGGGCCCGGAAGCTTGTCGCTCTCCGGGTCCTGCCGGGGCGCATGATGCGCCGCGATACACCTTCTTGAGGTGCCGTTCTTTTGGCCTTCCTGATAAGCTCCTCTTGCCATGGTCTTGTGTTGGAATGACAACCTTGAGCCTGGTGCGGCCTTCCCGGCAAGCTCCTCTTGCCGGGGCCTTGTCTCTTAACTTGAATACTTTGTTCTTGAATGGCTTAAAAAGGGTCTAGAGTGGGCTTTGGCGGGCGCGTGGTGAGCCAGACCATGGAATGCTGCTGCTGCCCGTGCACAAGTCGGGATACTAAGGTATCCCTACTTTAGTACACCGACAGGAGCCCCCGGGCCTGGGCCACACACGGTGCCGAGCGCTGTTGGGCCAGGCCCAAAACAGTGTACGGGCACACGTGGCCCACGGCGCGCCGTTTCCCACTCCAGATTCGCCGCATCCCTCCCTAACGGCACGCGTCGATTGCGGCGTCGTGGGAGAGATCGTGGCCTGTTTCTTTAATGGGGAAATGCGGAACGTCCCCCACTCCCCCCTTAAAAGCAGAGGAAGCAGGGGCAGTTTCCCCCACTGCTTTCATTGCGCCTTGAATCTCCAGAAACCCCCGCCGCTCCCTACTTCTGCCCTTCCTCCGCTGTCCTCCCCACCCGCAGCGCCGTCGTCCTCCCCCGCCGTCCCTGCCATGGCCCCGAAGACCGACCAGGCGAAGAGCGACAAGGCGAAGAGCGATAAGGCGAAGAAGGAGAAGTCTGAGCAGGCGGCGAAGCTGGCAGCCATGCGGAGAAGGATGGTGGTCTTCCCGCCGAGGCTCGGCCCGAGGGAGCTGCGGGACAAGTACTACTTGTTCTGGGAGAGGGAGACGAAGGATCACCCGCGCACCAGAGTCCTCCCCGCCGTGGCCGTCGACATGTTCCCGGAAGGTTACCACTTCTTCGCTTCGTTCTTCTATTGCGGTCTCTGCCCTCCGTATTCGGAGTTCTTCTGTGATGTGATGAACACGTATGGCCTCCACCTCTTAGATTTCACCCCAAATGCCGTTCTCACCTTGGCCGTTTTCGCACATCTGTGTGAAAACTATGTCGGGGTCCACCCAAATGTAGCTCTTTTCCGCCACTTCTTCACGCCTAGAGTAGAGTCCGGATCCCCATTCTCCGGCGGCATCTCCTGGATCTTTAGGCTGAACAAGAAGGAGGCGTACTTGAAAGGAGAGCTTCGCGGCAAGTGGGAGGAGTGGAGGGCTGACTGGTGCTGGATTCTGGAAGATGAGCCAGAGCAGTTTACCTTGCCGCGCCAGACTGCAATAGTGCGCGGCAAGGATTGGAGCGATTTGGCCCCGGAGGACGACAAGCTGCAGATTGCCCTCACTAGGATCCTTCGTCTCCGGGCTGCCAATCTTACTGTAGGTGAAGTCGGGGCCGATTTCCTCCGCCGCCGCATTGCCCCCCTATAGGAAAGGAAAAGGCCTGCTTGGGAGTTTTGCAATGCGGCAGACCGCATGAGGCTGCGCCCCGGGCTGAACTATAATTTCACCGTCCTGGAGCTGAAGGGGATGGTCCGGGAGCTGTTCAAGCATGACCCCAAGCACCCGGAGTGGTTCAGACCGTCGGTCGGAGTAGTTCCTTTGTGCAACAATACTGCCCTCAGTGCCATCCGCGTGGTGATGCCTGAGTGCGACTCCCACGGGGTCGTGCCCACTTGGCTGGTGCCTTCAGCGGAGACCGTGCAAGCCTTCTTCGACAACGTGGTTGAAAAACCACGCAAAGCCGAGGAGAAAAAGGGGCTCACCCAGGAGACCACCGAGCGAGATGTGGCGTACATTGCCTCCAGGATGGAGGAGGCCGCTGCGGCTGCGGCGGCAGGTGAATTTGGATACACTGTTGATGAAGCGGAGGCGGCGGAAGCGGTGAGTCAGGCTGAGGAGGAGGAAATCCTCAAGTTGTTGAAGCTCGCGCCCGAGGAGTTTGCCGGGGAGCCTACCGGGGAGCCTGCCGGGATGGGCGAGGCTGCCGGGCAGGGTACTGAGTCCAGCGGGCCCGCCGAGGAGGGGGAGGACGCCGAGTCCGGTGATTCCGACGAGGACTCTGGCGGGTCTCTGAATCTTGACGACGACGCCTCCTCATCCTCGGAGAACTCTCCGCCGCCACCAAGTCCTCCGGCACGGCAGAAGAAGCGCCTCCGCAAGGCAGCTGAGACGACGAGGCCACAGGCGCCTCGACAGCAGCCGAAGCGCCGTGCGACGCGTGCCACCACGACGAGCGAGGTCGTCAAGGAGGCGCCCCGTGCCCGAGCGACAAGCGGAGGGGGATCTTCCCGGAGTGGCTCTGGTGCTCCTTCTGCCCCTCGGTCCTCGGCGACGACCGGTGCTGGGTCTTCACAGCCCACAGCCCCGGAGCCCGCCAAGCGCCCGAGGGAGCCTTCTCCTCCAGCTCCTCGCGCTGGAGCACGCGAGGCTGGGTTTGACTTCTCCGCTCTCAGCTCCGACGAAGAGGAGGAAGAGTAAGCATTTGCAATTTCAATTTCCTTTTGTTTTTGTTGCTTCTGTCTTGATTTATTTTTCATCTAACTCTGATCTTGTTTGGCTTCCAGGACCTTGACCCAGCGGATGGCGAAGAGGGCCAAGATCCCTGTGGTTGATCTCGAGGACGACGAGCCTGCCGCAGCGACGGGCGATGCGCCAGCGACAGGCTTGCCGGACCAGCCTGTTGCTCCGGGGAGCAGCCCCCAGCGTAAGTCCTTTGCTCACTTTTCTGTTTGTCGGGCGCGCTTGAGGTAGTTATCCTTATTAATGTTTTGTTGTCTTGTGCAGAAGTGGAGCCGCAGCCGCAGGAGCACCAAGAGGTCGCCCCCGACGAACCGCCTGTCCCACCCTCCCCGGCAAGGATGAGCTCCCCGGCAAGGGACGGTGCTCCGCCAAGGACGGGTACTCCGCCAAGGGCGAGCACCCCGCCAAGGGCGAGCACCCCGACAAGGGTGGACTCCCCGCCAAGGGAAGGCGCCAGCGGCCCTCCGCCGGCGGGGGCTTCTTCTACGCCGCCAAGGGTGAACTCCCCGGCGAGGGACCCCGTTGTTGAAGAGGCCCGCGAAGGTAACCCTTGTAATTTCTTCTTCTTGGATTCATCTTTTTGGATATTTGCTTGACCAATCTTTCTTTTCTTTTTCTTCTGCTAGATCCGCCCGCCCCGGAGTCGATGGAGACGGAAACCATCGCCGAGGAGGAGGTGCGCGGCGACGCTGGCGATGCCACCGCCGTAGAGGGAACGACTGGCGTCGATGAGCCAGCCACCGAGGAGACCGCCCCGACCGCTGACGCCGCGGCTGGGGAAGGGACCGGCCACCGCACTGCTGGCCCGGAGGTCGCAGGAGCGCCGGATGCTGCACCGGCCGCCGATCCTTCCGCCTCTGCGGCTGGTTCGGGCGTCTATCTGGAGGCCGCCAACGGGGTCTTTATCCAAGTCCCGTGGGCGTCCTCATCAAGGGCACCCGCGGAGGGGGAGACGTTTGACGGAGAAGTTCTTTCCTCCGCCGGGTTGAAGGTTGTCGATGCGCCCGGCAGCAGCGACGAGCCCGAAGAGGAGCAACTCCTACGTCGACTCCTGGCCTTGTACCGGGCTAGGCAGGCGAAGTTGGAGTCTCGGGAGGCTCTGGCTGCCAAGGCTGGTGCTGATTTGGAGAAGCGCGCCGCGGAGCTCCGTGCCGCCAACCAGGCGGCCCTCCGAAACTTGGCGGAGGAGCGCGAAGAGCTTGCCGGGGCACACCAGGCATTCCTCCTCGAGAAGGCCGAGGTGGAGGAGCAGCAGCGTTTGGCCGCCGAGGAGCTGTCTCGGCGGGAGGGAGAGCTCAACCAGCGAAAGGTCGACCTCGAAAGCCACGAGGACGACCTCAACGCTCGGGATCAGGCTATTGGCGGGGCTCTGCAGGAGGCGAGGGATGCCGCCGCTGCCGCAGAGACCGCCAAGAGGGATCTGGAGGCCAGGGTGGCGCAGATGGAGCAGAACTTGAAGGCGAGTGAAGAAAGGGTCACTGCGCTCAACGTGGCGCGGGAGAAGGATGCCCACACCAACTCGGAGCTGCAAGTCCGCCTCTCCGAGAAGGGCAAAGAAGTCACTGACGCCAGGGACTCCATCGTTGACTTAGAGCTGAAGGTTTCCACCCTCACCGACTCGCTTGACGCCGCCCGGGACCGCGAGACGAAGCTGAAGGACGACCTTCGTACCGAGAGGGCCTTGCTGGAGAGCGCCGCCGTCTCGCAAAATCACTTTCAGCGGACGGTGGAGCAGTGGACCGAGGAGCTCGTCGCCTCCGCCGCCAACATCGATATGGAGATGGTGGCGCTGAGGGCGGAGCACCTCGCGTACTCCCCCGACGAGAATCTTCCCCACAGCGCCAAGCTGAGCTTGTTCCTCAGAGGAGTGGCGCCGACTCTCGCGCGGCTACGGGAGAAGATCCCCACGCAGCTGGCTGACGAGGCGCGCCGGCTTTGCATGGGTACTATGGAGCGGGTGTTGTCGAAGATCGTCTACCGCAACCCCGGGATCAACCTCGTCAACGTCCTCCGGACCCTGCCGCCCGAAGCTGACCAGGAGGCGTTGAAGGCCCAAGTTGCCCACATCGTAGCCAAGGTGGGCAAGATCCAGAGGATCGACGGAGACCGAAGAGACTAAGCACCTTGCCTCCCTCGCCGCTGTCGATTAAGTCATAGGTAGTAGTTGTTTAGAACAGCGGCAAGTTATCTCTGTAATATATACTTTTATTTCGGGTAATCAATGCAATGTTATCTCCCTTGCTTTAGTCCCTTCACTTTGTATGCTTTCCACCCTACGCTTTTACGGAACTTGCTGGCAAAGGGGACCCTTGCCGCGAGCGCTGAGTGCGGGACTCTTAGCAGCTTGCTAGCTATGCCCTTGCCGGCAAGAAACCTTGCCGCAGCTAGTCGCAGCACACTTAGATTGCTGAGCGAACTCGAAAACGAAGTAAGGGCGCGACACTTGTCGCAGCTCTCTTAGGCCGTTGAGCGTGCTCGAAACAATGTAAGGGCACGGCTAGCCACGGGTAGGTTCCTCCGCGCACAGGTTTTCCATACAAAGTGTGGTTGTTCAAGGAAGAAAACTAAAAAATTTAAAAATTTGAATGCTCAAACTTTGGTAACTTAGCTTTTATGGATTGTTTGCTTCCCGACAAGGCTTCCCTTTCTTGAACAGCACTTGGTCCATACTTCTATCTCCTTCCCCCCCGGCAAACTTGTGCGCGAGGAACACTCCTTCTGTTTCAGAGAGAAATGCAAAAGAGGAAGAAATACAAGTACGAAGCCTTGCGGCTTGTTACTGCTTACCGGGGATGTGTGCTGCACAAAATGTCAGATGATACATGCAAGTAAAAGGAAAAGCACGAAATGACTAATGGTGCGAAGCACAAAGTTTTACTGATGCACGGGGTCTGCGCCCGGCTCTGTACAAAGGTTTACATGCAACAGCGGCAAGACTTGTACAAAAGGTGGTTGCCGGAGCGGATCACGGCAACCGCGCCTTACGGGTGAAACTTGCGAAGATGCTCTATGTTCCAGGAGTTGCTCACCGGTAAGCCTTCTTCGGTCTCAAGGCGGACAACGCCAGGCCTTGTGACTTGTCTCACCCGATAAGGGCCTTCCCACTTCGGCGTCAACTTGTTGGAGTTCTTGGCGGACTGAACGCGCCGAAGAACAAGGTCGCCTTCCTCGAGACTCCTGGCCCTGACCTTGCGGCTATGATAGCGACGCAAGGCTTGCTGGTACTGAGCATCTCGTACAGTAGCCTGGAGACGTTCCTCCTCAAGGAGCAATGCATCATCTTGTCGCAGTTGCTCTTGCTCGAGCTCGTCGTAAGCGAGCACTCGAGGAGACCCGTATACGAGTTCCGTGGGGAGAACTTGTTGGGGATCGTAGCAGAAAATCATAATTTTTCCTACGCGTCACCAAGATCTATCTATGGAGTAATCTAGCAACGAGCATAAAGGTGAGTGCATCTACATACCCTTGTAGATCGCGATGCGGAAGCGTTGCAAGAACGCGGATGAAGGAGTCGTACTCGCTGCGATTCAGATCGCGGTTGATTCCGATCTAAGCGCCGAACAACGGCGCCTCCGCGTTCAACACACGTGCAGCCCGATGACGTCTCCCACGCCTTGATCGAACAAGGAGAGAGGGAGAGGTTGGGGAAGACTCCATCCAACAGCAGCACGACGGCGTGGTGGTGGTGGAGGAGCGCGGGACTCCAACAGGGCTTCGCCAAGCGCTGCAAGAGATGAGGAGGGAGAGAGGTAGGGCTGCGCCATGCGACAGAGGTCCAAAACGTGTTATGGGCAGCCCCAAACCTCACATATATATAGGGGGAAGGGAGGGCTGCGCCCCCTTTAGGGTTTCCCACCCCTAGGGGTGCGGCCAGCCCTAGATCCCATCTAGGGGGGCGGCCAAGGGGGAGAGAGGGGGAGGCGCACCACTATGTGGGCCTTAGGCCCATCTGAGCCTAGGGTTTCCCCCTTTTTTTCTTCTCTCTTTGCCTTGGGCCTGGTTAGGGGGGCGCACCAGCCCACCTGGGGCTGGTCCCCTCCCACACTTGGCCCACGCAGCCTTCTGGGGCTGGTGGCCCCACCCGGTGGACCCCCGGGACCCTCCCGGTGGTCCCGGTACGCTACCGATAGCGTCCGAAACTTTTCCGGTGACCAAAACGGGACTTCCCATATATGAATCTTTACCTCCGGACCATTTCGGAACTCCTCGTGACGTCCGGAATCTCATCCGGGACTCCGAACAACATTCGGTAACCGCGTACATACTTTCCCTATAACCCTAGCGTCATCGAACCTTAAGTGTGTAGACCCTACGGGCTCGGGAACCATGTAGACATGACCGAGACAACTCTCCGGCCAATAACCAACAGCGGGATCTGGATACCCATGTCGGCTCCCACATGTTCCACGACGATCTCATCGGATGAACCACGATGTCAAGGATTCAATCAATCCTGTATACAATTCCCTTTGTCCATCGGTATAGCACTTGCCCGAGATTCGATCGTCGGTATACCGATACCTTGCTCAATCTCGTTACCGGCAAGTCTCTTTACTCGTTCCGTAACACATCATCCCGTGATCAACTCCTTGATCACATATTGTGCACATTATGATGATGTCCTACCGAGTGGGCCCAGAGATACCTCTCCGTCATACGGAGTGACAAATCCCAGTCTCGATACGTGCCAACCCAACAGACACTTTCGGAGATACCTGTAGTGCACCTTTATAGCCACCCAGTTACGTTGTGACGTTTGGTACACCCAAAGCATTCCTACGATATCCGGGAGTTGCACAATCTCATGGTCTAAGGAAAATATACTTGACATACAGAAAAGCTTTAGCATACGAACTACACGATCTGTGCTAGGCCTAGGATTGGGTCTTGTCCATCACATCATTCTCCTAATGATGTGATCCCGTTATCAACGACATCCAATGTCCATGGTTAGGAAACCGTAACCATCTATTGATCAACGAGCTAGTCATCTAGAGGCTTACTAGGGACATGGTGTTTGTCTATGTATCCACACATGTATCTGAGTTTCCTATCAATACAATTCTAGCATGGATAATAAACAATTATCATGAACAAGGAAATATAATAATAACCAATTTATTATTGCCTCTAGGGCATATTTCCAACAGTCTCCCTCTTGCACTAGAGTCAATAATCTAGTTCACATCGCCATGTGATTAACACTCATAGGTCACATCGCCATGTGACTAACATCCAAAGAGTTCACTAGAGTCAGTAATCTAGTTCACATCAATATGTGATTAACACTTAATGAGTTCTGGGTTTGATCATGTTATGCTCGTGAGAGAGGTTGTAGTCAACGGGTCTGCAACATTTAGATCCCTATGTACTTCGCAAAACTTTATGTCATATCGTAGATGCTGCTACCACGTTCCACTTGGAGCTATTCCAAACTGTTGCTCCATTATACGTATCCGGTATCTCCACTTAGAGTTATCCGGATAGGTGTTAATCTTGCATCGACGTAGCTGTTTACGTCGAACTCTTTATCACCTCCATAACCGAGAAACATTTCCTTATTCCTCTAAGGATAATTTTGACCACTATCTAGTGATCCACTCCTGGATCACCTTTGTACCCTCTTGCCAGACATGTGGCAAGGCACACATCAGGTGCGGTACTCATCATGGCATACCGTATAGAGCCTATGACAAAAGCATAGGGGACGACCTTCGTCCTTCCTCTTTCTTCTGCCGTGGTCAAGTTTTGAGTCTTACTCAACTTCACACCTTATAACTCAGGTAAGAATTCCTTCTTTAACTGACCTATTTTGAACTCCTTCAAAATCATGTCAAAGGTGTGTGTTCCTTTTGAAAGTATCATCAGGCGTCTTGATCTATCTCTATAGATCTTGATGCCCAATATGTAAGCAGCTTTATCCAGGTCTTCCTTTGAAAAACTCCTTTCAAAACAACCATATGTCATTCACATATACTTATCAGAAATGTTGTAGTGCTCCCACTCACTTTATTGCAAATACAAGTTTCTAACAAACTTTGTATACCCAAAAACTTTGATCACTCCATCAAAGTGTATATTCCGACTCCGAGATGCTTGCTCTAGTCCATAGAAGGATCGCTGGAGCTAGCATATCTTTTAGCATCCTTAGGATCGACAAAACCTTTCTGATTGTATCATATACAACCTTTCCTTACAAAAACTGGTAAGGAAACTTGTTTTGTCATCCATCTGCCAGATTTCATAAATGCAGCTAATGCTAACATGATTCCGACGGACTTAAGCATCGCTACGTGTCGTGGAATTAACACGGCAGATGTCCGGTTTAACGGACTTGATGATGGAACCATCGCACGGGTTAGCTTGAAAGGGTTCATGGCGCACAAAGGACACAAAGGGTTTTATACTAGTTCGGCCCCTTCGAGAAGGTAAAAGCCTACGTCTAGTTGGTTTGGGATTACTTGGGCGTCGGATTACAGGGAGCGGAATCGCTTGCCTGTGTCTCGACGGATTGATTGTTGCTTGTCCTTGAACCAGTGCCGGGTCGTCCCTTTATATAGAGGTGACGCCTGGTCCGGTTTACAGAGTCCCGAGGCCGGCTCATAATCGTGTCCGCCTCGGTCTCTGCTCTTCCTTTCTTATTTCTCAAGTTACATCTCTCTGGCGGTTTATAAACCGTATTTCTATACATGGGCCCTGAAATCTTATGGGCCGTAATCTCTACTAATAATAAATTAAGCACGATATAATTAAGCCGGTTTACAATATCCGGTTTATACCTATTAACCATATCCCTGACATTAGGCCCCAGAATGATTTGAACTTGTTCATATCAGTCTCCATCGTCTTCTGCAACTTCACTTCTGTCTTCATTTTTGTAAACCGGCTCTGACGTCATCTTCCAAAATCATTAAAGTCTGACAATGACATCAGCTCCGCATTTAACGCCGCGAGCTGTACTGTAGCTTGTTTTTAATGGTTATCCCGAGAATCGAGGCGTTCAACGGATCTTTATCCGATTTCTCTCCCTTGATTACCGCACCTGTCGTTTCATATCTGCCTCTCTGTCTATAAATAGTGCCGCCCCTCCTCATTCTTCCTTCTCGCTTCTTCTTCCTCCTTCCGCTTTCTGACCCGCAAATCTCCATTGCTGCTCGAGCTCAAGAACGCACCGACGACCGCAGGATCTTCAGCCTTCGACCGGCCGCTGCATCAACCTGAGCCTTGACCAGATTTTCTCCGCCGCCGATTCTCACTGTCCCTGGTACGTTCATCCACCTCTCGGTAGATCTGTGTTCGCCGTTGCTTCGCCCGTGTTCTTCCGCCATTAGGGCTGTCGATGAAGCTCTTGTCCCTTCATAGATCTTAGTACATAAAAACCTTGTAATCTTTAGGCTCTAATCTGTAGGTCTCTCGCTCAGTACCAGATTAGATCTCACCATAATAACCATGTAGTTTTATCCGTTCCACCATTAGAGCTTCTGCCTTTTAGAACTCCGCCATTTAGAACTCCACCATTAGAACCTTCTGTACTAGTTCCGCATATTTAGCTGTTGCACCTTGCCCCTTAAATCTTGTTGTTTTTACTTCCGCCGTTTGCCTGTTTTAGGTCTCCTTTTTATGCATCTCCTATAAACTCACCTGCCCTGAATTGGACCTCTGTAGATTTTCCATGCAATTTTCGTTTCTTTATCTCCGTATGCTCAGATCTGTTTTTCCTTAGTAACGCGTTGAAAACTTGTTTTTCTCTTCAATAGACCTACTAAATATGCTCCGGTTTAGATCATCATGTCATAAACCGGAAATGATGTAACCTGATGTAATAACTTTAAACGATTCCCCTTCAACTGCCATTTAAACCGGAAATGATAAAACTCTGTTTCATAATTACCGGTTTAACCTTGCCAAACAATTCTCCATTTTAACCATTGCATATCATGATCATATTCCGGATCATTACTCTTTCATAATCCGTCTTTGCACTTTTCTCTTCTTCAGTACTTTGCTCAAATGGCCAAGCAATATGTTTCGTGCGACTGGGTTCGTTCTATTGTGACTGAAGAGGATTTAGTCAAACTATCAAGCATTGGTACGTTAGGTCGTCAGGCCGAATTGAAATGGCGCGCTCCGGGTAATGAGTGTCCTCCCGCTCCTAGGTCCGGGGAAGTGATTGTATTTCTGGATCACATCTCCAGGGGTTTCTCTCCCCCCGGTTCAAAATTTTTCCGGGACGTCCTTGCCACCTACCAGCTGCATCCACAGGATATCGGACCGAACTCCGTTTCCAATATTTGTGATTTCCAAGTTTTCTCTGAAGCTTATCTGCAAGAAGAGC
This sequence comes from Secale cereale, assembly GCA_902687465.1. Classification (NCBI taxonomy): domain Eukaryota; kingdom Viridiplantae; phylum Streptophyta; class Magnoliopsida; order Poales; family Poaceae; genus Secale; species Secale cereale. The sequence goes on from LR738714.1 coordinate 838,799,621, forward strand.
CTTCAGTTGATCTTTTTCGGGATTTCTTCCACGCAAACCGGCGTACTGAGTTCACCAGCGGGCCTCACCAAGAGCTTGGTGGTATCAGTATTCAGAAAAGGAGGGATGTAGTTTTCCCTCACGCCTCCTTGCACACTCATCCAAAGGACTGGAACAAGTCCTGGTTTTACTGCATAGACACATCTCCTGAAGGTGAGAACCCTTTGCCGGGTTATCGTGAAACTCGTATCCCGGCAAATCACCCCTTGCCGCAACGATTAAGCGCTGCTGAACGGATCCCATTTTCTCCTCAACTCTCCAAGCTGAGGGCCTTCATAGCGAACGTCCTGATCGGCACAGATTTCCTTCGCTGCTGGTTATCATGGAGTATCCTTCCCTTAAGTCGGCGCCCTGATTTGATGTGCAATTACTCCGGTAAATCGGATGACCCTCAGAGATTTTCTAAGGATAAGTTGTCTGAATCGGAAGTAATTGAATCGGCCAAGAAGATTGTCAATCCTGCGCTAACAGACTGCACCAAAGTTGGCTTGGCCCCATACTTCAAGAAAAATAAGCAGCCTGAGGTAAATGTCTTTAACTTGTACTTTATAAACCGTCCTCTTTGAACCGTCTTTTACTTGCCTTCGCTTTTTCATTTAGGCTGATGATCCTTTCTGGAGGAGGAAACCTCAGGAAAAACCTGCAAAGCAAACTCGCCGAAAGACTCCTGCAAATAAGAAAAGGAAAGCCGCCGTTGACGCCGGTTCTCCTTCTGAAGATGATGATCCGGACTCCGAGGTACGCCTTACTCCGGTTTATATTTTGTTTTTAGATACTTGTTCATATCTCTAATGATGCCCTTTCCACAGGATCCACTCGAAGGTGATAACCCGGCGGAGATTGAGGTAACCCTTATTTCTTCCGATTCAGAACCCCCTCCTCAAAAGCTCCGCCGGACTGTTAGAAAGTATCAATTTTCTCACCCTTATGCTAAGTTGGATCCCAATTTTACTTTGAAGAAACAACAACACGAAGCCTTGCGCCGGACCACTCGCCATAGCGGCTTGGCAGTGGAATCCTCTGGAATTTCGCTAACTCCGGCTCGAAAACGCCGCGCTGAGGTGATGCTCTCTCCAACTCTTCTTCACCCCAAGGCCGGTCTTATCAGAAAACCACTTAAACCGACTGATCCTGATTATCAGGAAACTCCACTGTCTTCATCTGGCGAATCAACTGCGACACAGCTTCCACCCTTGAAGACTGTCCCAGGGTAATTCTCTTTACTTCTTCCGGTTTATAATCTTCTTTTTCTTTATAATGCTGACTTATCTTTGCTTGTCTTTCCAGCAAACCGAAACCCAGCAAAAGAGCTAAGGGTAAGAAGCCTGTTGCTGACCCTTCTACTGATGAACCCGTAATTGAGCCGTCAACAACTATCCCTCCTGAAGATACTCCTGTTACTCCGGTTCAAGAACCTGGTCTTGATATTCCTGCCACTGATGCTGCCCAAGACCCACCTAGTCCGGCCCGGGTTAGCTCTCCTCAAGTTAATCCGGGGTCTCCTGATCCGGCTCAAGCTGAAGTTACACCTCCCAATGCACCTACTTCCCCTGACGTTGTGGTTACTGGTGCTGCTTATGTTGCGCCAGCCAAACCCACCGTTTTAGCATAGCACACTGCTAAAGCGGAGAAAGTAACTCAGGAAAAGGGGAAGTGGAGTACAGACTTATCCAGTCTTTCGAGCATGAGTGCTCAAGACATTTATTCCGGATATTTGAGCCGGCTCCACAGTAGCCGGGATTTCGAAGCCAGCTTAGTAAATATGATGAGAGAGAAATACGAAGTAAGTTTTCCTGTTCTGACTTTGTTTTATTTTGACGCATCTTTATCTTCTAACAGCCCCCAAGTTCCGGTTTATCTTCTTCATTGAAGGTAATCCGGAACTTTGTAGTTTTTACCTGCTGATCCGTACATTAGCCCCCAAGTATCAAGTAGATAACTTGGTTATGTATTTGATACTTGTAGAAGTTGTCTCTGATGTTTTGCTTCAACTGCCATTAGCCCCCAAGTGTCAAGTGCACAACTTTGTTGTGTGCTTGAGACTTGCATTTTCAATTTGCATTTGCCGGATTACTTCAACTGCCATTAGCCCCCAAGTGTCAAGTAGATAACTTGGTTATGTGCTTGAGACTTTGTAATTCTAACCTTACCTTTGAACTTTGTCTGTAGGCTGAGCTGAACCGGAATGCTGTAGAAAACAGTGAACTTCGAAGCCGGCTTATAGATACGGAGGTAGCCGCTTCAAAGCCGAAAAAAGATCTTCAAGTGAGTTTGAAAACTGCTGAAGACTTTAAGAAGTTCTTTGATGAGGAACGGACTGCTTTTGAAGTCCAGAGGAAGGATCTTGAAAAACGTGTTCAAGATGCCGAAGGAGCTCTTAACCCGGTTACTGAAGAATTGGTCGGGTTGAAGCGCCAAGTTGACTTGATGATTTCTGCTATCTTTGGTAAGCATAACCTGAATTCTTGTCTGTTATCTTTGCAAACTGTGCTTTGTATCGGTTTAACTTTTCTTATTGTATGTAGGACGTCGTGTCTCCCATCTCGGGGATGACGTACGGAAGAAACTGAAGGCCTGCTACACCTTGGTGGAGCAACTATACTCTGGGGCGCAAAGGATTATTAGCGCTACCTCCTTCGGTAAACCGGCTCCTTCAACCATCAAGGCTACTTTGAACAGCTTGTCGATTCTACCAACTCGTCTTGAAGAGGTGAAGAAATCAGCTGCCCGAGGAGGTGCTCTTCTGGCCCTGACAAGGGCTAAAGCTTGGGTTCCAGACATTGATCCGGCCGAAGTGCTAACCGGGTTTCCTGACACCAAGGAAGACGGTTCAGCATTTGGTGAGAGAGATCTGTATGCTCTGACAAAGGAAATGCGTCCACTATCTAGCAAGATTGCGGTGGAAACTGATTTATCCCGATACCACCCAGCATACGACCTTCAAAACGAGCGTGTGGAACGACCGGTCTATGATGTTGCAAACTTAACTCCTCCGGTTCGTCCTCACACTTATGCTCCTGATATTGATCCTGCTGAGTTGATCAACGATGAAGTGTATTTCCGTGCCTTGGCCAAGATTGATTGGCGTGCACCAGATTTCCCGCCGCTTCACGAGGAAGAAGATGTTCCGGAACCAGATGGTGGCCAGTCATCCCGGCAAGGAGGAACGGAATCTTGAATATTTATTGCTGTAATCACAATTGCTATTCCATAAACAATGCTTCCGGCTATTTGGCTTTCATGCCTTGTAATAGGCTTTAGCTGAAATTTTAATGCACTGTGATCCGGCTTTTGGTCGTTTTATAAAGTATTCTTTCGCTGACTTGTTGATTGATGCGGATCTCTTGCCCTGTTCATAAAAAAGATGAAAAAATATGTCCTAGTGGTGTGACCACTGGACGGATTAGCTTGCTCTCTTGATATGATAAACAAGCATACCTTTGATAAATAACTTTGATACCTTAATTGTATGTAACCGAAATACCTTAAACCGGCAAGATGTTTAAAACTACCTTAACAAGCCCGTGGAACTCTTCAGTCTTAACTTGGTCATGAATTTTTCTTTTCTTGGTTCAGCAATTTGTAACTTGTATCTTACCTCGTCCTTCCAATTGTCAGCTCATCATGAAGCCGAACCGGGTTACGATGAACGCCGGTTTAACTTCCTCTGGTGTCCATGATCCGGACTTATAATAATAGATATACAGTCAACTTCTAGAGCTGCTCCCCTTGGTTAGAAAGGTTATGAAACACAGAAATCATCAAGAAACACATATTTATTGTAAATCAAACTATGCAATCGAGGCTTTTTCAAAGAGCTGCCAGGCTCAAAAACTGTTCAGAGAGCCGGGTCATCATTTGAACGTGGGCGATACCATTGTTCAGGGAGCCCAAAAATTCATAACATAGCCATTCAAGAGGTGTGTGGGCGATACCACTGTCCTCAGGGGCCGGGCCATCATTTGAACGTGGATTGATACCAACTTGTTCAGGGAACCCAAAATTTCAAAACATAGCCATTCAAGAGGTGTGTGGGCGATACCACTGTCCTCAGGGGCCGGGCCATCATTTGAACGTGGATTGATACCAACTTGTTCAGGGAACCCAAAATTTCAAAACATAGCCATTCAAGAGGTGTGTGGGCGATACCACTGTCCTCAGGGGCCTCTGACATTCCTCCTAACCCGGCCGGGGTTTTTCCTTTTTATGAGGTTTTCCTCTTCTTGAACCGGATACGATCTCATGCTCCGGCGAGTTTTACCGCTTCTTCACATACCCTGCAAAGATTAGTTTCTAAACCCAGCTAATACTGAAATATGTTTCTTTGATAACAAACTGATATGGATTTTTGCCGCAAATTTGATGTATATGGAAAAAGAGCTGAGCCCCCGGTTTACCGAGGGTGCCGGTTTATTCATTATTCATAATATATACATAGGATACATGGGAGCCTATGGCTCAAGTATAATACGGCCGTAGATGAGCAATGTTCCACGGCCTTTTCGTCTCCTCTTCTGATGTCCGTGAATCTTTGTGCTCTCGAATGTCCACCAAATAGTATGACCCGTTGTGTAAATTTTTGCTGATCACAAAGGGCCCTTCCCATGGCGGGGATAGCTTGTGCATGTCCGTTTGATCTTGGATAAGCCGGAGCACCAAGTCACCCTCCTGGAATGTCCTGGTTCTGATCCGGCGGCTGTGATATCTACGCAGGTCTTGCTGATAAATCGCCGACCGTGCTGCAGCTATGTCACGCTCTTCATCCAACCGATCCAAACTATCCTGTCTTGACTCTTCGTTGATGGCTTCTACATAGGCCGCCACCCTTGGGGAATCATGGCGTATGTCACTTGGAAGAACTGCTTCTGCACCGTAAACCATGAAGAAAGGTGTATACCCTGTAGACCGGTTTGGTGTAGTGTTAATACTCCAAAGGACAGACGGTAACTCTTCAACCCAACACCCTGGGGTTCTCTGCAAAGGTGTCATAAGCCGGGGTTTGATTCCTCGCAAAATCTCCTGATTTGCCCTTTCTGCCTGACCATTGGATTGGGGGTGAGCCACAGAAGATACGTCCAAACGAATATGCTCTCGTTGACAGAACTCTTCCATCTCACCCTGAGATAGGTTGGTGCCATTATCTGTGATGATACTGTGCGGAAAACCAAACCGGAATATTACTTTTTTGATGAACTTAACCGCTGTGGCCGCATCACACTTGCTTATAGGCTCTGCTTCAACCCACTTTGTAAACTTGTCCACTGCCACTAGTAGATGAGTTTTCTGATCTTGGGATCTCTTGAAAGGACCAACCATATCAAGCCCCCAAGTTGCAAAAGGCCAAGTTATTGGTATCATCCGGAGTTCTTGCGCCGGAACAAGGGCACGTCTTGAGAATTTCTGACAAGCATCACACTTGCGGACCAGGTCTGCCGCATCTGCATGTGCGGTTAACCAATAAAAACCATGTCGGAAAGCCTTAGCCACTAAAGATTTTGATCCGGCGTGATGACCGCAATCCCCTTCATGAATCTCCCTTAAAATCTCACAACCTTCCTCAGCTGAAACACATCGTTGAAATACTCCAGAGGTGCTACGATGATGCAGTTCCCCATTGGCAATTGTCATAGACTTGGAACGCCGGATTATCTGTCGTGCTTCACCTTCGTCCTCTGGTAATTCCCCCCGGCTTAAATATGCCAAATAAGGTACCGTCCAATCCGGGATAACATGGGTTGCCGCAACCAACTGTGCCTCTGGGTCCGGAACAGCCAGATCGTCCTCTGAAGGTACTTGAACCGAAGGATTGTGCAATTCATCCAAAAAGGTGTTCGGTGGTACCGGTTTACGTTGCGACCCTAGCCGGCTTAAAGCGTCAGCTGCTTCGTTCTTCCGCCGGTCTATATGTTCCACCTGATACCCTTTGAAGTAACCTGCCACCGCTTCAACCTCTCGCCGGTAAGCCGCCATGAGGGGATCCCTTGAATCCCACTTGCCCGAAACTTGCTGCCCCACGAGGTCTGAATCGCCCAAGCACTTAACCCGGCTTAAATTCATCTCCTTTGCCAATCGCAGACCATGAAGTAGCGCTTCATATTCCGCTGCATTATTAGTACAAGGAAATAACAACCGGAGGACGTAACAAAATTTATCACCTCTGGGGGAAGTTAAAACCACTCCGGCCCCTGAGCCCTCCAACTGTTTCGAACCGTCGAAGTGAATTGTCCAATAAGTGAGATCCGGCTTTTCCTCCGGGGTCTGCAATTCTGTCCAGTCGTTGATGAAGTCCACCAGTGCCTGAGATTTGATAGCAGTACGTGGTACGTATTTCAATTCATGCGGACTGAGCTCAATGGCCCACTTGGCTATCCTGCCTGTTGCTTCTCTATTCTGGATTATGTCTCCCAACGGGGCTGAACTGACCACAGTTATTGGATGTCCTTGGAAATAATGCTTCAGTTTCCGGTTCGCCATAAACACCCCATATACCAATTTCTGCCAGTGCGGGTATCTTTGCTTGGACTCTATGAGTACTTCACTCACATAGTAAACCGGACGCTGAACCGGATGTTCTTTCCCTGCTTCCTTGCGCTCAACCACAATTGCAACACTAACTGCCCGTGTGTTTGCAGCAACATACAGTAGCAAAGGCTCCTTGTCAATAGGGGCGGCTAAAACCGGCGGCTTCGCTAGTTGCTGTTTCAGGTTCTCAAACGCTGTATTCGCTTCATCACTCCAGATGAACCGGTCCGTTTTCCTCAACATTTGATAAAGCGGGATCGCCTTTTCTCCTAAGCGACTGATGAACCGGCTCAGAGCCGTGATCCGTCCAGCTATGCGCTGAACATCGTTAATGCAAGCCGGTTTTGTCAAAGATGTGATGGCCTTGATCTTCTCTGGATTGGCTTCTATTCCCCGGTTTGAGACCAGGAATCCCAAAAGCTTACCGGCCGGGACACCAAAGGCACATTTCTCCGGATTGAGCATCATCTTGTAAGCCCGAAGATTGTCAAAGGTTTCTCTGAGATCTTCTATCATTGTCCTCTCCTCCTTTGACTTAACCACAATGTCATCTACATAAGCATGTACGTTCTTTCCTATCTGCCCTTTCAAGCAGTTCTGAACACAACGCTGATACGTCGCCTGCGCACACTTGAGCCCAAAAGGCATAGACACATAGCAAAAAGCACCAAAAGGGGTTATGAATGCCGTCTTCTCTTGGTCTTCAACTGCCATTTTGATTTGGTGATATCCTGAGTACGCATCCAGGAAACTCAGCCGCTCACACCCTGTTGTAGCATCAATAATCTGATCAATGCGAGGTAGAGCAAAAGGATCAGTTGGGCAAGCTTTATTGAGGTCTGTGTAGTCCACGCACATCCTCCACTTCCCATTCTTCTTTAGAACTAGCACCGGATTGGCCAACCATTCCGGATGAAACACTTCCACTATGAACCCTGCCGCCAAAAGCTTAGCCACTTCTTCTCCTATAGCCTTGCGCCTCTCTTCATTGAAGCGGCGCAGATACTGCTTTACCGGTTTAAACTTCGGATCAATATTCAACTTGTGCTCAGCGAGTTCCCTCGGTATACCAGGCATGTCAGAGGGCTTCCATGCGAAGATATCCCGGTTCTCACGGATGAACTCGATGAGCGCGCTTTCCTATTTAGGATCCAAGTTAGCACTGATGGTGAACTACTTGGATGAATCTCCGGGCACAAAATCGACCTGTTTAGTCTCTTCCGCTGATTTGAACTTCAAAGCCGGATCATGCTCAGTGGTTGGCTTCTTCAGCGGAGTCATGTCCGCCGGATCAACATTATCTTTATAGAACTTTAACTCTTCCGCCGAACACACCGCTTCTGCATAAGCTGCATCTCCTTCTTCACATTCTACCGCTATCTTACGACTGCCGTGCACCGTAATCGTGCCTTTATGACCCGGCATCTTGAGCTGCAGATAAACATAACATGGCCTGGCCATAAATTTAGCATAAACCGTCCTCCCAAACAAAGCATGATATGGACTTTTGATTTTGACAACTTCAAAGGTGATCATCTCTGACCTAGAGTCCCGCTCATCTCCAAAGGTAACTTCTAAGTCAATCTTACCAACCGGATAAGCTGACTTACCTGGAACCACCCCGTGAAACACTGTGTTTGATGTCCTTAACTGTTTATCTGTCAGACCCATACGACGGAAAGTCTCGTAATATAATATATTGATACTGCTACCTCCATCCATGAGAACTTTAGTGAACCGGTATCCTCCCACCTGTGGTGCCACTACCAAGGCTAGATGTCCCGGGTTATCTACCCGTAACGGGTGGTCCTCCCTGCTCCAAACAATGGGCTGTTCTGACCACCGTAGAAACTGCGGTGTCGCCGGTTCTACCGCATTAACAGTCCGCTTTAAAACCTTCTGGTCTCTTTTGCATAGACTTGTGGTGAAAACATGATATTGGCCACTGCTCAACTCCTTTGGATTGCTCTGGTACCCGGACTGCTGTTGTTGTTGCTGCGGACGCTGCTGCTGCTGATTCCCTTGGTTATTGTGATTCCCTTGGCCCTGTTGCTGATTATTCTGATTATTATAACCACCTTGATGATACGGCTGATTTCCCTGATTCTGATAACCACCTTGATAATGTGATTGGCTTCCTTGACCAGTATAGTTTCCTTGACCGCCTGGGCCGCCTGGCCGGGTTTGATAACCGCCGTTATTCCCTTGATAACCGCTGTTGCCCCTATATCCTGAACCGAAATTGTTCCCTTGGTAACCTGGGCCATAAAACCCGGGCCCTAAACCGGCATTCGGGGGCCGGCTATGAGGATTAAAACGGCCGTTCCCTGCTATCGTGGGGTTCAGACATTCTCTCGCGGTGTGTTTTGCAGGCCCCCTATTCCCGCTATGCTTTATGCAGGGTTGATCCAAATCCTGTTCCCAACCTGTATTTCCTCCACCGGCTTGGCGAGCGGGACCTCGCTGATTTCCCTGAAAACCGCCTTGAACCTGTGTATTAGCCACAAAATCGGAGCTGCCTTCCGGTTTCCGTTTGCCCAACACACCTGAAGTGATCGGATTGGCTGAAGCCGGTTTACCAGTCTTGCTGGCTTTTCCCGCTTTATCTCCTTCTGGCTCCGGATATTTGGTATTATCTGAGTCTCCGTACTTCACCAAGGCACTCATTAAAGTCCCCATGTCATTGCACTCTCGTTTGAGCCGTCCGAGTTTTAATTTCAAAGATTCAAACCGGCAATTGTTCTCCAAAGTTACAATCGCGGTGCTCGGATTAATACCGTTTGAGGAGTGTAAGATCTCTGCCACTCTGCGCACCCAAGCTGCTGTAGACTCCTGCTCCCCCTGTACACATGCTGCTAAATCTATCACCGACATAGGTTGCTTGCATGTATCTTTGAAATTCTTGATGAACTGACTACGCAGCTCCCCCCATGACCCGATGGAATTCGGAGGAAGTCCCTTCAGCCAAGTCCGGGCTGTTCCTTCAAGCATCATAGTGAAATATTTGGCACAAGCCGATTCATCCACGTCCAGCATCTCCATAGCCATCTCGTAGCTTTCCACCCAAGCCTCGGGTGGTAAATCGTCTGTGTAATTGGGCACCTTGCGAGGTCCTTTGAAATCTTTGGGTAATTTAACACTCCGCAAGGCCGGGACAAGACACTGTATCCCAAAACCGCTCGCTGTCGCTCCTGCCCCCGTAGCGCCGGTGTAAACCGGCGTCGACTGGCGGATCTCCTCCCTGGCCTCCGATCTAGGCCGGTTTCGATCCGGGGCTGGTATTTCTGCCCTTGCCGGATTATTCTGCCTATGCTGATGTCTCCTCCGTTTACTGCTAGATACTTCGGGCTCCTCCCAATGTCTAGAGTAACTTCGGTTGGGACGTGGTGTTGAATGCAAACTTTCCCTGCTGTGAGAGTACGCTTGCTGCTGTATTAAGGCCGTGTTGAGTAACCTCTGGGCCCTGCGCGCCTCTATCGCTACAGGGGATGTTTCTTCCACAGGTAAAGCGGCCAATCGTGCTGCCGCTGCAGCGATATTATCCACAGGGTTCGAATAGTGCCCCGGGGGGACCGGAACATAAGGTGCCGATGTAATCCGTCGCTCCCGCTCCGCGGCGGGTTGCTGAACCGGTTCCTCTCGAGCCGGTGGGCTTCTCCGGTTTAAGATCGGATTGTTACTGGCCCCAGCCCCCGGTGTTCTGAACAAATCCGTAGATTCATAACCCGGCGGCAGGCGGGATCGATATTTTCGTCCTCTTACCCCTTCCATGGAAGCCTGCTCCATCCTTAAGTGAAAAGCTTGTTCATCCAACTCCGCTTGCCTTGCCGCTAGCATCTCTCCCTCTGCCTTTAGATCCTCCTTTAACTGATCGATCCGGGCCTTCAACTGGAGCAGCACTGTATCATGTTGCGCCTTGTCTGCTGGAGCTACGGCCTCTATTGCCTTAGCAGCGAACTCCTCCATCAAGGTGGATAGAACCTTAGTAACAGAGGGATTTGAACCGCTTCCTCCTGCGCCAGCCTCTGCTGTTGTTCCGTTCGTCGGGGGTTGTGAACCGGCCATAAAAACCGCCACCCGGTTTGGCGGGTCGGAGGGGCCCGGAATACTGTTTCCGTCGGACTCGCCCTCAGACCGGCCGTCCCGCAACTGATACAGAGACTCAGTTTCCCCGGACGAAGATTCGTCATCTGAATAGACGACGGTTGCACCATCAGATTCCAACCCGTCCTCCGCTTGTCCTCCGTGAATCGCTCCAACGAACACACGCTTCACAGCAGGTAGAATCCGGGCCGATCTCGCACGCTGAGCCGGCTCGACGATGTTGGGGAAAGTGTCCGGCTCAGGTCCCGGTTCACCGATTTTGCCGATGAAGACTTGGATGCTGCCGAAGGGAACCCGGTACCCGTATTCGATCGAATCGGCCTCCGGTCCCCATCCCGCGTCGTCGATGTAGATCCGGCCACGACGACTCTTGGTCATCCGGCCGACCGCGTAGCCCTTCAACCCCTTGAGGCCGCCTTCCAAGAACTCGAAACCGTCGTGCGCAGGCCCCACGGTGGGCGCCAACTGTCATGGAATTAACACGGCAGATGTCCGGTTTAACGGACTTGATGATGGAACCATCGCACGGGTTAGCTTGAAAGGGTTCATGGCGCACAAAGGACACAAAGGGTTTTATACTAGTTCGGCCCCTTCGAGAAGGTAAAAGCCTACGTCTAGTTGGTTTGGGATTACTTGGGCGTCGGATTACAGGGAGCGGAATCGCTTGCCTGTGTCTCGACGGATTGATTGTTGCTTGTCCTTGAACCAGTGCCGGGTCGTCCCTTTATATAGAGGTGACGCCTGGTCCGGTTTACAGAGTCCCGAGGCCGGCTCATAATCGTGTCCGCCTCGGTCTCTGCTCTTCCTTTCTTATTTCTCAAGTTACATCTCTCTGGCGGTTTATAAACCGTATTTCTATACATGGGCCCTGAAATCTTATGGGCCGTAATCTCTACTAATAATAAATTAAGCACGATATAATTAAGCCGGTTTACAATATCCGGTTTATACCTATTAACCATATCCCTGACACTACGGGTTAGAAAATCTCATCGTAGTCAACTCCTTGAACTTGTGGAAAACTCTTCGCCACAAGTCGAGCTTCATAGACGGTGACATTACCGTCCACGTCCGTCTTAGTCTTAAAGATCCATTTGTCTCAATGGCTTGCCGATCATAGGGCAAGCCCACCAAAGTCCATACTTTGTTTTGATACATAAATCCTATCTTGGATTTCTCGGTTTCTAACCATTTGTCGGAATATGGGCCCACCATCGCTTCTCCATAGTTCGTAGGTTCATCGTTGTCCAACAACATGACCTCTAAGACAGGATCACCGTACCACTCAGGAGTAGTACATATCCTTGTCGACCTACGAGGTTCGATAGCAACTTGATCTGGAGCTTCATGGTCACTATCATTAGTTTCCTCTTCATCTGTCGTAGGTTCCACAGAAACATCTTTCTGTGTTGCACTACTCTCCGGTTGAAGTGAGGGTTCGACAACCTCATCAAGTTCTATCTTCCTCCCACTCAATTCTTTCGAGAGAAACTCCTTCTCGAGAAAGGACCCATTCTTAGGGACAAACATTTTTGCCCTTGGATCTGAGATAGGAGGTATACCCAACTGTTACCTTTGGGTATCCTATGAAGATGTATTTGTCCGCTTTGGGTTCGAGCTTTTCCCGGCTGAAGCCATAAGCCTCGCAGCCCCAAACATTGAGAAACGACAACTACGGTTTCTTGCCAAACCATACGACGTCGTCTCAACGGACTTAGATGGTGCCCTATCTAAAGTGAATGCAGCTGTCTCTAATGCATAACCTCAAAATAACAGCGGTAGATCGGTAAGATACATCATAGATCGCACCATATCTCATAAGGTTCGATTACGATGTCCGGACAGACCATTACACTGTGGTGTTCCAGGGGGCTTCAACTGCGAAACAATTCCACAATGTCTTAAGTGATTGCCAAACTCATAATTCAGAAAATATCCCCTTGATCAGATCGTAGGAACATGATCTTCTTGTTATGATGATTCTTAATCTTCACTCTGAAATTGTTTGAACCTTTCAAACGTTTCAAACTTTTGCTTCATTAAGTAAATATACCATATCTACTCAAATCGTCAGTGAAGATGAGAAAATAACGATATCCACCACACGCCTTAATTCTCATTGGATCACATACATCAGCATGTATGATTTCCAAGAAGTCACTTGCCCGTTTTATTGCACCTGAAAACGGGATCTTAGTCATCCTGCCCAAGAGGCATGGCTCGCATGTGTCAAGCGATTCAAAATCAAGTGACTCCAAACATCCATCAGCATGGAGTTTCTTCATGCATTTTATGCCAAAATGACCTAAGCGGCAGTGCCACAAGAAAGTGGTACTATCATTATTAACTCTACATCTTTTGGCATTAATATTATCATCATGTGTATTACTATGATCGAGATTCAACAAACCATTGGGTGCATGACCATAAAGGTATTATTCATGTAAAGAGAATAACCATTATTCTCTGACTTAAATGAATAACCATATTGCAATGAACATGATCTAATCATATTCATGCTCAACGTAGACACCCGATAACATTTATCTAGGTTCAACACTAATCTCGAAAATAGAGGGAGTGTGCGATGGTGATCTTATCAACCTTGGAAACACTTCCAACACACATGTCACCTCGCCCTTAGCTAGTCTCCGTTCAGTCTGTAACTTTTGCTTCAAGTCACTAATAATAGCAACTGAACCGGTATCCAATACCCAGGTGCTACAAGGAGTACTACTAAGGTACACATCAATAACACGTATATCAAATATACTTTGTTGAAGTTGCCAGCTATCATATCTACCATGTATTTGGGGTGGTTCCGCTACCATGTGACCGTTCCCCTTACAATAGAAGCACTTAATCTCGAGGTTTGGGTTCAACCATGGGTTCCTTCATCAGAGCGACAACAGGTTTGCCATTCATGAAGTTTCCCTTCTAGCCCTTACCCCTTTTGAAACCAGTGGTCTTGTTAAACCATCAACACTTGATGCTCCTTCTTGATTTCTACTTTCACGGTCTTAAGAACCGCTAATAGCTCCGGGATCATCTTCATCCTTTGCATGTCATAGTTCATCACGAAGTTCTAGCAGCTTGGTGATAGTGTCTAGAGAATTTCGTAAACCACTATCTCACCTGGAAGATTAACTCCCACTTGGTTCAAGTGATTTTAGCACCCAGACGTTCTGAGCACACGCTCACTAGTTGAGCTATTCTCCTCCATGTTTTTGGCAAAGGAACTTGTCAGAGGTATCATACCTCTCAACACGGGCATGAGCCTGAAATCCCAATTTCAGCTCTTAGAACATCTCATATGTTCCATGGCGTTCAAAACGTCATTGGAATCCCGATTCTAAGCCGTAAAGTATGGTGCACTAAACTATCAAGTAGTCATCAGGACGTGTCTCTCAGGTGTTCACAACATCCACAGACAATGTTGTAGGGGTTTGCACATCGAGCGGTGCATCAAAGACGTAAGCTTTCTGTGCAGCAGTGAGGACACTCCTCGGACTACGGACCCAGTCCGCATCCTTGCTTACAATATCTTTCAACTTAGTCTTTCTCTAGGATCGTATTAAACAGGGAGCCACAACGCAGTTATTGGTCTACAACGTAATTTGCGAAGACAACTTAGACTATTGTTCATGACAATGAAGTTCATCTAATGAACTCCCACTCAGATAGACATCTCTCTAGTCATCTAAGTGATACATGATCCGAATCGACTAGTCCGTGTCCGATCATCACGTGAGACAGACTAGTCATCAACGGTGAACATCTTCATGTTGATCATATCTTCTATACGACTCATGTTTGACCTTTCGGTCTTCCGTGTTCCGAGGCCATGTATGCACATGCTAGGCTCGTCAAGTCAACCCTAAGTGTATCGCGTGTGTAAATCTGGCTTACACCCGTTGTATGCGAACGTTAGAACCTATCACACCCGATCATCACGTGGTGCTTCGGAACAACGAACCTTAGCAACGGTGCACAGTTAGGGGGAACACAATTCTTGAAATTTTAGTGAGAGATCATCTTATTCACTACCGTCGTTCTAAGCAAATAAGATGTAAAACATGATAAACATCACATGCAATCAAATAGTGACATGATATGGCCAATATCATTTTGCTCCTTTTGATCTTCATCTTCGGGGCTCCATGATCATCATCGTCACCGGCATGACACCATGATTTCCATCATCATGATCTCCATCATCGTGTCTTCATGAAGTCGTCTCACCAAACATTACTTCAACTACTATGGCTAACGTTTAGCAATAAAGTAAAGTAATTACATGGCGTTATTCAGTGACACGCAGGTCATACAATAAATAAGACAACTCCTATGGCTCCTGCCGGTTGTCATTCTCATCGACATGCAAGTCGTGATTCCTATTACAAGAACATGATCAATCTCATACATCACATATATATCATTCATCACATCCTTTTGGCCATATCACATCACACGACACACGCTGCAAGAACAAGTTAGACGTCCTCTAATTGTTGTTGCAAGTTTTTACGTGGCTGCTATAGGTTTCTAGCAAGAACGTTTTTTACCTACGCCAAAACCACAACGTGATATGCCAATTTCTATTTACCCTTCATAAGGACCCTTTTCATCGAATCCGATCCGACTAAAGTGGGAGAGACAGACACCCGCTAGCCACCTTATGCAACTAGTGCATGTCAGTCGGTGGAACCTGTCTCACGTAAGAGTACGTGTAAGGTCGGTCCGGGCCGCTTCATCCCATGATGCCGCCGAATCAAGATAAGACTAGTAACGGCAAGAGAATTGACATGATCTACGCCCACAACTACTTTGTGTTCTACTCGTGGAAGATACTACGCATAGACCTAGCTCATGATGCCACTGTTGTGGATCGTAGCAGAAAGTCAAAAAATTTCCTACGCGTCACCAAGATCTATCTATGGAGTAATCTAGCAACGAGCATAAAGGTGAGTGCATCTACATACCCTTGTAGATCGCGATGCGGAAGCGTTGCAAGAACGCGGATGAAGGAGTCGTACTCGCTGCGATTCAGATCGCGGTTGATTCCGATCTAAGCGCCGAACAACGGCGCCTCCGCGTTCAACACACGTGCAGCCCGATGACGTCTCCCACGCCTTGATCCAGCAAGGAGAGAGGGAGAGGTTGGGGAAGACTCCATCCAACAGCAGCACGACGGCGTGGTGGTGGTGGAGGAGCGCGGGACTCCAACAGGGCTTCGCCAAGCGCTGCAAGAGATGAGGAGGGAGAGAGGTAGGGCTGCGCCATGCGACAGAGGTCCAAAACGTGTTATGGGCAGCCCCAAACCTCACATATATATAGGGGGAAGGGAGGGCTGCGCCCCCTTTAGGGTTTCCCACCCCTAGGGGTGCGGCCAGCCCTAGATCCCATCTAGGGGGGCGGCCAAGGGGGAGAGAGGGGGAGGCGCACCACTATGTGGGCCTTAGGCCCATCTGAGCCTAGGGTTTCCCCCTTTTTTTCTTCTCTCTTTTCCTTGGGCCTGGTTAGGGGGGGCGCACCAGCCCACCTGGGGCTGGTCCCCTCCCACACTTGGCCCATGCAGCCTTCTGGGGCTTTTGGCCCCACCCGGTGGACCCCCGGGACCCTCCCGGTGGTCCCGGTACGCTACCGATAGCGCCCGAAACTTTTCCGGTGACCAAAACGGGACTTCCCATATATGAATCTTTACCTCCGGACCATTCCGGAACTCCTCGTGACGTCCGGGATCTCATCCGGGACTCCGAACAACATTCGGTAACCGCGTACATACTTTCCCTATAACCCTAGCGTCATCGAACCTTAAGTGTGTAGACCCTACGGGCTCGGGAACCATGTAGACATGACCGAGATAACTCTCCGGCCAATAACCAACAGCGGGATCTGGATACCCATGTCGGCTCCCACATGTTCCACGATGATCTCATCGGATGAATCACGATGTCAAGGATTCAATCAATCCCGTATACAATTCCCTTTGTCGATCGGTATAGCACTTGCCCGAGATTCGATCGTCGGTATACCGATACCTTGCTCAATCTCATTACCGGCAAGTCTCTTTACTCGTTCCGTAACACATCATCCCGTGATCAACTCCTTGATCACATATTGTGCACATTATGATGATGTCCTACCGAGTGGGCCCAGAGATACCTCTCCGTCATACGGAGTGATAAATCCCAGTCTCGATTCGTGCCAACCCAACAGACACTTTCGGAGATACCTGTAGTGCACCTTTATAGCCACCCAGTTACGTTGTGACGTTTGGTACACCCAAAGCATTCCTACGGTATCCGGGAGTTGCACAATCTCATGGTCTAAGGAAAATATACTTGACATACAGAAAAGCTTTAGCATACGAACTACACGATCTGTGCTAGGCTTAGGATTGGGTCTTGTCCATCACATCATTCTCCTAATGATGTGATCCCGTTATCAACGACATCCAATGTCCATGGTTAGGAAACCGTAACCATCTATTGATCAACGAGCTAGTCATCTAGAGGATTACTAGGGACATGGTGTTTGTCTATGTATCCACACATGTATCTGAGTTTCCTATCAATACAATTCTAGCATGGATAATAAACAATTATCATGAACAAGGAAATATAATAATAACCAATTTATTATTGCCTCTAGGGCATATTTCCAACAGAACTGCCTCTGCTCCATAGACGAGAGCAAAGGGTGTCTGTCCGGTGGCTCGATTTGGTGTCGTCCTGATTGACCAAAGAGCCGCCGGCAACTCCTCGATCCAGTTTCTTCCGCACTTGTGCAGCCTATCGAAAGTCCTTGTCTTGAGTCCGCGCGGCACTTCAGCATTTGCCCTCTCTGCTTGACCATTGCTCCTCGGGTGAGCAACAGAAGCAAAGCAGACCTTGGAGCCAAGGTCTTGGACGTACTGCATGAAGGTGCGGCTTGTAAACTGTGTGCCGTTGTCGGTGATGATCCTGTTAGGGATTCCGAAACGGCAAACTATTGATCTGAAGAACCTGACTGCTGACTGTGCTGTCACCTTTCTCACTGGTTCCACTTCTGGCCACTTTTTGAACTTGTCGATTGCGACGTACAAGTACTCAAAGCCCCCGACGGCACGCGGAAAGGGGCCGAGGATGTCGAGCCCCCAGAACGAGAAGGGCCAGGACAAAGGGATCGTCTGGAGAGCTTGAGCTGGCTGGTGAATTTGCTTGGCATGGAACTGGCACGCTTCACACTTGGTTACTTGCGCAGTTGCATCTTGGAGGACTTCTGTCCAAAAGAAACCTTGCCGGAACGCCTTCCCGGCAAGCGCTCTCGCGCCAATGTGGTGGCCACATATGCCTCCATGTATCTCTGCCAACAGCTTCTGTCCATCTTCCCGGGAAATGCACTTCAATCTAACACCATTGAGTCTCCTTCTGTATAGTTCGTTGCCAACGAACTGGTACATACTTGACTGCCTGGTTATCCTCTCTATCTCTTCTGGTTCTTCGGGAAGTTCTCCAGTCTGTAGGAAACGGACGATTTGCTATGCCCATGCTGGAGCCTGAGGCTCAACAACAAGGACCAAAGGCATCAGGGCTGCTGCGGGAACCTCAGCTTCTACGGCAAGAACCTACGGTTCTGCCGGAGCTGAGGGTTCCCCGACAAGCCTGCCGGGGCAAGGCTTGTCGGGAACGCCTGCTTCAACTGTACAGACCCTTGGGTCCGCAGGAGCAGACTGTTCCTCAGCATTTTGGTTGCTGATCTTGGGGACCTTGGCGGCGGCTTCGGGAAGATCCGCCGGCAAGTAGTCACCGGAGACCAACTTCCTCTTCTTGCTCTGCCCAACTGATGGTGTAACAGATGGTTGAGTTAGCTTGAGCACGAAGACCCCTGGTTCCACAGGTAACTTCATTGCAGCACACTTCGAGAGGCCATCTGCGATATCATTCTGAGCTCTTGGGACATGCTCCATCTGCAAGCCTTCAAAGTGTTCTTCAAGCTTCCTCACTTCATCGACATAAGCTTCCATCAGAGGGCTCTGGTAACTCTTGTTTACTTGTCGAACCACCAACTATGAGTCTCCCCGCACAATCAGCTTCTTGATCCCAAGTTCGGCCGCAATTCTGAGACCGGCAAGCAAACCTTCATACTCGGCAGTATTGTTTGTCGCTTGCTCCTTGGGAAAGTGCATTTGAACAACATACTTGAGGTGCTCTCCGGTGGGCGCTATGAGAACACGCCAGCGCCGGCGCCTTGCAGCGAGAAGGCACCATCGAAGTACTTTATCCACTCCTTGCTTGCTTCTTGGACGGGGATGCTTGTCTCTGGAACTTCTTCATCCGGTGTTGGGGTCCATTCCGCTATGAATTCTGCCAAAGCTCTGCTCTGTATGGTTGAAGTACCCTCAAACTTGAGACCAAAGCTTGACATCTCCAGTGCCCACTCGACGATCCTGCCTGTTGCTTCTGGATTTTGCAATATCCTCTTCAACGGAAAGCGAGTGACCACTGTTATCTCGTGTGCTTGGAAGTAATGGCGCAGCTTTCTTGAGGCCATGAGGAGGCCGAAAAGTAAATTCTGCACTCCAGAGTATCTTGATCTAGCCCCCTGCAAGAGGGAACTTACAAAATAAACTGGGCGATGCACCATCTTCTTTCGCACTTCTCCTTGTTCCTGCGCAGACTTGTCCTTGTCGGGGCCAGAGCTTGTCGGGGAAGCCCCCTGCTTGTCGCTGGGTGCGCTTGCTGGGGACGTGGGTTCCTCATCCGCCCCCCTCTCCGCTACCAACGCAGCACTAACCACTTGATTGGTTGCCGCTAGGTACAGCAGCAACTTCTCTTGTGGCCTAGGTGCGACAAGTATTGGAGTGGAGGATAGGTATCCTTTCAAGTCTTGCAGCGCAGCCTCCGCTTCCGGAGTCCATTTCATAGGACCTGCCTTTTTCAAGAATTTGAAGAAAGGCAGGGCGCGTTCTGCAGACTTTGAAATGAACCTGCTGAGGGTAGCCACACAACCAGCAAGTCTCCTTACGTCCTTGACGCGCTTCGGGGCTTCAATCTGCTCGATGGCTTTTATCTTGTCGGGATTGGCTTCAATCCCCCTCTGGGACACAAAGAACCCGAGAAGCTTGCCGGAGGGGACTCCGAAAACGCACTTCTCGGGGTTCAACTTGAGTTGTATCTTGCGCAGATTCTCAAAGGTTTCTTCTAAGTCTTGAATCAGGGTATCCTTGCACTTGCTCTTGACCACTATATCATCCATGTATGCTTCTACATTTCTGTGTATCTGTGGCTCAAAAGCAGTGTGTACCACCCTTGCAAATGTTGAACCCGCATTCTTCAATACAAAGGGCATGCGTATGAAGCAATATGTGCCACATGGAGTAATGAATGCAGTCTTCTCTTCATCTTCCTCAGCCATGAATATCTGGTGGTAACCTGAGTATGCATCGAGAAATGAAAGCAACTCACATCCAGCCGTGGAATCAACAATCTGGTCGATGCGCGGCAAGGGAAAAGGATCCTTGGGACAAGCTTTATTCACATAAGTGAAGTCTATACAAAGTCTCCATTTCCCATTAGCCTTTCGCACGACAACTGGATTGGCCAACCATGTAGGATGGAGTACACCTCTAACCAGGCCTGCTGCTTCCAACTTCTTTATCTCTTCGGCAATGAACTCTTGGCGCTCCACCGCTTGCTTCCTGACCTTCTGCTTGACGGGCCGCGCATGAGGACAAACAACAAGCTTCTGCTCAATTACCTTCCTGGGAACGCCGGGGATGTCAGACGATTGCCACGCAAACACGTCAACATTCGCCCGCAGGAAGGCAATGAGCGCGCTTTCCTATTTGGGGTCGAGCGTAGCACTGATGGTAAAGGTACCACCAGTGCCGTCCTCCTTGGCGGACACCCTCTTGGTTACCGGTGGAGCTCGATGGTGCGTCCTCGACGGCAGCGCAGCACTCCGAAGAGGTGCGTTTGCCGGAGTGGGCTCCAGAGCTCTTGTCGGACTTGGTCTTCCCCCCGGGAGCTTCAGCGGCAATTGTCTTGCTGTCTGTCGCGGCTGCAGCGTCCCGGTAGATCTTGTCGGCGCAGATTAGCGCATCCTTCTTGTCGCCAGGGACAGAGATGACGCTTATTGGCCCTGGCATCTTGAGCATGTTGTACGCGTAGTGGGAGGCTGCCATGAACTTGGCGAGCGCAGGACGGCCAAGTATCCCATTGTATGGCAATGGGATATCGGCAACGTCGAACATGATCTTCTCCGTCCTGAAGTTGAGTTCTCCACCAAAGGTCACCGGCAGCGTGATCTTCGCCTTCGGCTTGCTCCTTCCCGGGTTGATTCCTTGGAACGTTCCGGTTTCTTCGAGCTCGCTGTCGGGGATCTGCAGCTTCTGGATTACAGCAGAGGAGATTAAGTTGAGGCCGCCCCCGCCGTCAACCAACATCTTAGTGACCTTGCGGTTGCGGACAGTTGGTGAAACCAACATCGGCAAACACCCGACCGCAGTTGTGCGGTCAGGGTGGTCCTCAAGGTCGAAGATGATGGGCGTGCCGGACCATTTCAGCAGCCTGCGTGACTCGACGGGTGGCACAGCTGGATTCACTTACCGCACCCATTGCTTAAGTTGGCGGTGGGAAGTGTGCAGAGAGGCACCTCCGTCGACACACAGGACCTCTGTGGCCTTCTGGAACTCCTGCTCGCTGTTGTCTCCTTCATCCATATCCTCGTCATCGTCCTTGTCACGGCCCCGGGGAGGTCTGTCTCCTTGCCACTGCTTGGCCTTGCCGCGGCGTCCTCCCCGGCCATTGAACGGCCGCTTCTTGCTGGGCTCTCCTCCGCCACCTTGGGCCTTCTCCTTGTCGCGACGCTCGTATTCAGCCTTCTGCTGCTCTACGAGGTACTCTACCCTCTTGCAATTCTGGAGATCGTGGCCCTTGGTGCGGTGGATCTTGCAGTACTGCTTGTCGGAGCCGTCCTGCTTGTCGGCTGCCGCTACAGGGGTGGCCTCCTTGCCGGAGCCACCGGCCTGTGTCTTCTTGGCAGCAGCCTCCTTGTCGGACTGCTCAACAACTAGTACCTCCTTGTTCTTCTTTTTCTTGTTCCGCCGCCGATTTTTCCTTGCCGGGGAGGCATCCTCGCTGTCGCTTCCTCCTGCGCCGGCATCCTCTCCGGGGAGTCTCCTCCCTTCTTCAGCACGTGCACATTTGTCAGCCAGAGCGTAAAGCTCGCTGACGTCTCGGATCTTGGTCATTGCCATCTTTTCCCTCATTCGGCGGTTACGCACGTTCTGGTGGAACGCGCTGATAACCGCGGCAGGGTGGACATCGGGGATATTTGTGCTGAACGCGGCTGAACCTTTGGATGTATTTGCGCAGGGACTCTCCCTCCTTCTGGGCAAGGATGTGGAGATCGCTCTCCTGGTCGTGTGGTTTGTGGCCGCCCGTGAAGGCGCCAACAAACTGGTGGCACAAATCCGCCCATGAAGAGATGGAGTTCTCCGGCAAGTGCATAAGCCAAGACCTGACGTTTGGCTTAAGCACGAGCGGGAAGTAGTTGGCTAGAATCTTCTCGTCGCGTCCCCCGGCAGCCTGCACCGCAATGGTGTAGATGCTGAGGAACTCCGAGGGGTGTGTCTTGCCGTCGTACTTCTCGGGTACGTCGGGCTTGAAGTTCTTCATGCTGGGCCACTGGACTTGCCGCAGCTCTCGGGTGAACGCAGGGCAACCTGCCGCGTACGGCAAGTCGCCTGGTTCACCGGGCGCTCGCATGTCGACAACGGTCCCGGCGCGCTGATCAGACTGTCTTCTGGCTTCTCTTTGACGCTCGATACGAGTTCGAGCGTCCTCTTGTCGCCTGTCGTCGAGGACTTGGCGCTGATCGCGGCGAGCCCGCGGGTCCGACGACGCCGTGGAGTCGTCGTCGACGTTGAACCGGCGGGGCGGCGATTTCTGCTTCCGCGGCGGGGAGTGCACGGTAGTTGCACCCTCGGCGGTCTTGTCTCCATCGGCTTTCGCTTGGTCGACTTGCCGCGGCCGTGATGTCGCCGGCTGCTGCGGCGTGTCATTGTTGGCGAAGGCGATGAGGCACTGGATCGTAGCCCTCCAGTCATCGGCCTTGTCCGCCGCTGGAGGGAAGTCGAGGAGCAGCTGAGCCCTGGCTAAGGCTTCTGCTGGAGAGGAGGGAAACGGTGGCGAACGGTGCGAAGAGCGGGATACGCTCGGACTTCTAACCGCGTTAGAAGGAGCATGTTCCCGTCCTGGCGACCGCGCCTTGCTCGTGCCAGGACGTTGGCCTTGAGCGTCCCGTGACCCGCCGGCCTGGCCACGTCCCAGCAAGCGTATGATACCTCCGGTACCACGTCGCTGCTGGTCTGGCACCTCCTGAGATGGACGTGGTGCGTGCACGGACACCGAGGCCTTGGAGTTCGCCCGGTCGTCCGTCTTGTCCTTAGACTTGGTGGCGCCGTGAGTCTCCCCACCGGTGTCCACCCTTCCGCCGGCGTATCCCCCACCAACCGTCGGCTCCGGTGGTGGTGGGATCGACGCGGACGGGCCTCCGACCTCCAACACCTTCTTCTTCGGAGGCATGTTGATGTAGTCGATGAGGTTGATGGAGCTGGTGAAGTTGCTGAAGGTTACGCCCACGTGAGCGTCGGATCAGGTTCGCACAACCTCGACGCCCCCTACCTGGCGCGCCAAATATGTCGGGGAAACTGACCGCCCACGAACACCTATGGGACCGGAGCCCCTTCTACGTTGCGGTAAGGGAGCGGAGGGAGCACGGAGAGCAGATCGAGGAGCGCACGCGGGCAGTTTTACCCAGGTTCGGGCAGCGCGGACGCGTAAAACCCTACTCCTGCTTTGGCTGTATTGAGTTCCGGGGCTCGGGAGCTTGAAGATCTACAGTACCAGCTACCCCGAGCGAGGGAGTGAACTAGTTTCCGGAATCGAACCCCCTCTACGTTGTGCATGGGCCTCCTTTTATAGCTCAAAGGGGTCACCGACAGGTGTCAACGTAGAGGAGGGTAAAAGTGTAAAATCGGAGGTAGTTGTAACAGTGCATGAACAGTGGTCTTCACCTAACTTTGACGGTTGGGGACAAAGGCATTGAATGCCCGTCGCCGTCGCCCCAAAAGCGTCCGTCCATGCGTCTCCGTTCGCCACGGCGATAGCCTTGTCACCGCGGCTTGCCACCGTGTACCCCAGGCTACACAGCCATCTTCCACGTGCCCCTGGAAGGGCCCCAGGGCGACGCGTGGCCAGATGAGCTGGAGCACAGGCACACAGTGTAGGCTTCCCCCGGCAAGCACCTTGCCGGGGTCGCAACCTTGCCGGGCCCGGAAGCTTGTCGCTCTCCGGATCCTGCCGGGGCGCATGATGCGCCGCGATACACCTTCTTGAGGTGCCGTTCTTTTGGCCTTCCTGGCAAGCTCCTCTTGCCAGGGTCTTGTGTTGGAATGACAACCTTGAGCCTGGTGCGGCCTTCCCGGCAAGCTCCTCTTGCCGGTGCCTTGTCTCTTAACTTGAATACTTTGTTCTTGAATGGCTTAAAAAGGGTCTAGAGTGGGCTTTGGCGGGCGCGTGGTGAGCCAGACCATGGAATGCTGCTGCTGCCCGTGCACAAGTCGGGATACTAAGGTACCCCTACTTTAGTACACCGACAGTTCAAAAGTTGTGACGTGCAGTCTAGAAAACAGATTCTGTCCTTGGACAGAAAAAATCGTATAAAATCACCAGTTCATCTTTTTGATCTGAATTTTTTTGACAACGTGCTCTATACAATTGGCTTTCGGGCGTCTGTTCTGAGTTTTTTGATTTGAGTTGCAGAAGTGCCCCGAAAAAATTATTTACTACCTGCTGTTCTGTTTTTCACAGATTCTGTCCTGTTTTGCCTTTTCTTCGTTTTGCAAACCTTGAGCTTGCTTTTTCTTTGCAAAAACCTTTTGGCAATCTTGAGAAACAGTAGGTCTTCAAGATTATCTTTATTTCCAGCAAGGAAAAATTATTTTATTATGGGTACTAACCTCGCTAATCAGATTATGATGAGTTATGTATGAAGGGAGTTTTCAAGTGTGCGAGGGAAGATGATAAAAAGATTCAGGAGGGTCAAACGCTCAAGCTTGGGGATGCCCCCGTGCACCCTCGAGAAATATTCAAGAAGAGTCAAGCGTCTAAGCTTGGGGATGCCCCCGTGCATCCCCTTCTCCATCAACAATTATCAGTTCGTCTTTCGTTCCACTATATTTTAATCACTTCATGCGTTATGTGCTATGCTTGGAGCGTCTTGCTTTTAGTTTCCTTTTCAGTTTTCTTTAGCTTTGCTTGCTGTTCATAACGAGTTAGAACCCAGCTTTCTTTGTGTGGGAGAGAAACACGCTCCACTTCAACCTAGAACACAACATAGGATTTTCATGCTTATCTTTGCTGTGTATGTTCTTTGTCTTTCCATAGCTACTGTCATGCTTAGCTCTTAGTTTTCATGCTTTTCTTTTTAAAGAGCTTTTGTTTAGTTGGTTGCTGAACTCTCTTGAGTTTTCATGTTTATCTTGTTAAGAGAGTTTGTCTGTTGCACTGAGTTGTGTGTCTTAACTTAAAGTAGGTAATTGAGGTTGCTATTTAATTTTAGTAGTAACTTGCAATAGTTTTGAGGTATTGCCATGAGTAATGTCTGAACTTTTGGTGTCAAGAGCTTTAGCCTATTAGTGATAGATGTCGTATTTTGGGCAATCCGTGTTTATTTTCGAAAACCTACAAAATAGTTGAGAACTTTAGCTACTAAATGGATCACTAATCTTTGGAGGGATCGAATATTAGAGTACACTCACGTACCATGGGTCGAGGATGCGCAAGGGTAACCAAACCCCCATACACACCTCCTCGGAGTACTTGTCTCTTTGTGAACCGCCTAATTAGATTGAGAGTTACCGATAATAAGTGCATGAGTTCTTCGGACTAATGTGAGTATTCGAAGGTTGACACT
Organism: Secale cereale; assembly: GCA_902687465.1. Taxonomy (NCBI): domain Eukaryota; kingdom Viridiplantae; phylum Streptophyta; class Magnoliopsida; order Poales; family Poaceae; genus Secale; species Secale cereale. The sequence goes on from LR738714.1 coordinate 838,825,250, forward strand.
TCCACCTAACCATATTTTTCTAGCCTCTTCGGTACCGTGCATTGCCCTCTCTCACCTCGAGAGTTGGCGCATACTTCGCCGGTGCATCCAAATCCTTGGCACGATACGCTCTGTCATCATAAGCCTCATTATATCCTTCCTCAAAACAGCCACCATACCTACCTATTAAGGCACTTCCATAGCCTTTCCGAGATACATTGCCATGCAACATCCATCTTCTCATGACTTGATCTTCATGTCATACATGCTTTTTGCTTGATCGATGAGCCGCATGCTAGTTGGGCCTTGCCCTAATCATTGCTACATGACGCGCTAGTATCATTGCATATCCTGCTACACTGGCAGAGGCATAAATTTGCATACATCATGATAGTTTCATTTTCTTTATATTGACTACTTTTGTAAAGTGTGAAAGATCTTCTATACTTCTTGTAATACATAGAGTGTTGCCCCTAAAGTGAGAAAAAGATCCCAAAGAGGAAAAATCAAAAGATCACAAAGAGGACAAAATAAAAAGATCCCAAAGAGGACAAATGAGAGATATATAGAAAGAGCCATTGAGGCCACAAAAAAATAAAAAAAATAAAAAAATAAAGAGAAAAAGAAATAAAAAGAGAGAAGGGGGCACATTACTATTTCTTTTGAGAGATCCACACTCGTACTCCATCTTATACCTTGTACTCCATAGAGATTATCATTTATGCATATAGCTATGTGGGGACCTTTACACTATAGAACTTGGCTTGTATATTCCAATGATGAGCCTCCTCAAAAGAGCTCTAAGTCTTCTTGAGCAAGCAAGTTGGATGCACCCCCACTAGTTCCATTGGAGAGCTTACCTTAGCTCATATGTGCATCCGTTGCATGGCAATCCCTACTCCTCACATCATATCTATCATTTGGCTTTCTCTCGCCGATGATTGTCCTCATTGATGTGATCCTTTCACACCTTTTTTGTCTTCCCCCTCTATCATTTTTCTCTCTTTGCCATCCTAAGTGTCGACTTTCTTGCTTACGCTCATCCATTGCATGAGTGCTCAAAATATCGAAAGGGAGTGGATCATTTTGACTTGTACCTGGCTGACGATCTGGGGATGAGCCAAGATAAGATTCCAAAGAAGACCAAGTGTGAAACTTTAGTAGATTAAGTTCTCAACAATACAAAAACTATGTTTTACTCTCTCATATATCCCTATACCCTTTCCTGCACGCAAACACCATTTGGAGACATTCGAGTCACGGACAGCGAGAGCCCTTGCACCTTTATGTTCTTATGTTACTTGTTACAATGCTAATATAGACTCTTGCTTGTTATGACTTGAATTGAATTACATGCCTTGATTACTTTACTTAAAAGTTCTTATATGGTTGATAGCATGTCACCACAGAAATTATGCTTGTTATCATTTACCTACTCGAGGACGAGCAGGAATTAAGCTTGGGGATGTTGATACGTCCAAAACGTATCTATAATTTCTGCTTGCTCCATGCCTCTTTTGGGTGATATTGCTATGATATTTATGCAGTTCCATACACTTCTGATCATATTTGGACTAACCTATTAACTTAGTGGACCCCAGTGCTAGTTTCTGTTCTCTGCTGTTTTTGTATTTCAGGTTTTCCCATTAGTTAAATTGCCAGAAAAATTCCGGGAAAAATATATAAAAAATCAGCTCTCCAGAAGCTTCCACGCGCCAGAAGTGGGGCCAGAGGGGAGCCAGGGGCAGCCCAGGCGGCCTGCCCACGCGGCCCCCCTACTAGCCGTGCCGGGGGGGCGCCTGGGCCCCCCTCTCCGCCTCTGGTGCCCCCCTTTGGCATATATTTAGCACGCATCCCGAAACCCTCGAGGACGGAACCCTTTTTCGCGATCTCATCTCTGTTCCGCCGCCGCCGCGCTTCCAAGATCGGGAGCGCCAGGAGAACTCTTCCCAGCACCCTGCCGGAGGGGAGAACCACCACCGGGAGCTTCTCCACCACCATGGACGCTTCCCGGATGAGTTGTGAGTAGTCCCCCTTGGACCATGGGTCCATGACCAGTAGCTATGTGATGTTCTCCTCCCCTTTTTGTTCTTCACCGATTAGACCTCGTGAGCTTCCCTACATGATCGAGGCACATATGTAATCTTTATGTTGTTGCTATGCTGAGTTTGCTGGGATCCTATGGATTATGAGATTATGTTCAGATTGTGTGTGAGTAATATATTTGATTCACCTCTTTTATATTTATGTTCTTGAGTAATTCTTGCATGTTCTCCGTTGCTATTTATTGCTTTGGCCGAGTAGTAGGTAGTAACTCCAAGAGGGAACGTTATGCTTGATTGTGGGTTCATGCCCCTCGATGACTAGCTTGAGTGACAGAAACATGAGTCTAGGGGATGTGTTGTTGCCACAAGGGGGAAAACAACGGTGCTTGTACTTGCGGGTGCAAGGATTGTTTACTTTACGCAAAGTTCTTTTAATGCAGTTGTCTGTTGCTTTGAGTTTACACTATGGGTGGGACTCGCAACTTAATACCAGCGAGATGTTCTGGATAGATATCTCAAGGTGGATGATTAGTAGTAGATGCAGATGGATTTCGGTCTACTTGCCTTGGCGTACCACCCATGCTTTTGAGCCTCTACCTTTCTTACATCATAGTTAGCATTGGTTTGCGCACATAATCCTGTCAATTGCCCAGCTGTAATTCGTTTACCTCGCTTAGCTATTTTATCGTCTTTTGGGAGAGAGACATCACTAGTGAACATCATGGGACCCCGGTCCATATTACCATCACTGATCACACCCGTTATTTACTTTCTGTTCTTATTTACTAGTTGCAGTCATACCTATCACTATTATCTCTTGCGTTTGATCCTTTGTAAACGACAAGGCCGGAGGGATTGACAACCTCTCTGTACTCGTTGGGAGCAAAGTTATTTGTATCTGTGTGCAGGTCCCGTCAAGCAAAAGTCCCTGGCGCTATTGACACCTTCTTGTCGACCCTCGGAGTCTCACGAGATTCGATCCTTGGTATCTTTGCCAAGGGAAAATTTGCCGCTACGCTACATCTCAACCTTCCACTTGGTGTAACCAACGAGGGGCAAGAAGCCATCAGCATGGATAGTAGACTAGCTAAAAACTACAACTATTTTTTTTTGTTTTTCTTCAGGTTTTTCTAGCACACAAGAAAAAGACTAAGAAAAGAATTGAAACTAAGCATGAATAGTACAATGAAAGAGTGTGAGCACCGACAACTATAATAAGTGTGTGTGCATGAATGTAATGTCGGTGAGAAACACGTACTCCCCCAAGCTTAGGCTTTTGGCCTAAGTTGGTCTATGGCCACGGATTAAAGCTTCTCTCTCTAGTGTACTGAGAAGTGTCCTCTGAGTGCCACTGGTTGGCAAGCGCATCCGGATCCCGCCCATAAACAGACTGACGGTAAGGATCGAGTGGTGGCTCCGGCTCAGGCTCTGAAGCTCGTGCCTGGCTCTGGTACTTGTAGAAGGCATCTAACGTAAGGAGATATATGCCTGAAAACAGATCAAACAGAGATGGTGCGGGCAAGGTAACAATCTCACAATATTTTTCATCAAATCTCAATTTATAATTAAGCAACTTCTCCTTGTTTTAACAATAATATCATGTGCTATCATACTCTTATAATCTAAATAAACAGGGGCAAGCAAGTTTTCTTCCTTCGCATAATGCCTAATAGGTATTCTAAAATGTTCAGCAAGGCGAGAAGCAAAGATGCCTCCAAAGATGGGGCCCTTTGAGCGGTTCAAACTTAATCGTTTAGAAACGACGGCACCCAAGCTAAAAGTTTTGTCTCGAAACAAAGCATGGCGCAAAATGACAATATCAGGGGCACTAAGATTCCCACTGTTCCTGCAACCAATTAAACATCTACTAGCAAATAAAGCAAAGTAGCGCAGAACAGGAAAATGTATACTAGTAATTCTTGCCCCTGAGACTTGTCTAGTTTCCCCTACAACTATCATGTCAATAACTAGATTCATGTTCATTACCAGATTGTGACTCAGCATCACAAACAGATATATCATTGGGATTCTCATGTGTGTCAGCTACAGGTTCACTAGAAGCATGCAATGTTCTATATTTTTCTTTTTCTTCTTCTTAGAAGAACTAGGTGCATCTAAATTATTTCTCTGGGAATCTTGCTCAATTCTCTTAGGGTGGCCCTCAGGATACAAAGGTTCCTGAGTCATTTTACCACCTCTAGTTGCAACTCTAACAGCATAGTCATTATTCTTACTATTTAATTCAATGAGAAAATCATTATGAGCTTGAAGTACTTGTTCTACTTGAGTGGTAACCATATAAGCATGTTTACTAATGAGTTTCAATTCACTTTAACTCTAGACATATAATCACTCAAGCGTTCAATCATATAAGCATTACGTTGCAATTGTCTACCAACACAAGCATTGAAGTTTTCTTGTTTCACAATGAAATTGTCAAACTCATCTAAGCATTGGCTAGCAGACTTATAACAAGGAATATCACCTTCATCAAATCTATAAAGAGAATTTACCTTTACTACCTGTGTCGGGTTATCAAGACCATGTATCTCTTCAATAGGTGGTAAATTCTTAACATCTTCAGCTTTAATACCTCTTTCTTTCATAGATTTCTTTGCCTCTTGCATATCTTCAGGACTGAGAAATAGAACTCCCCTTTTCTTCGGAGTTGGCTTAGGGGCTGGTTCAGGAAGTGTCCAATTATTTTCATTGGCCAGCATATTATTCAATAGTAATTCAGCTTGATCAACTGTTCTTTCCCTGAAAACACAACCAACACAACTATTCAGGTGGTCTCTGAAAGCATCGGTTAGTCCATTATAAAATACATCAAGTATATCGTTCCTCTGAAGAGGATGATCAGGCAAAGCATTAAGTAATTGGAGAAGCCTCGCCCAAGCTTGTGGGAGACTCTCTTCTTCAATTTGCACAAAGTTATATATTTCCCGTAAGGCAGCTTGTTTCTTATGAGCGGGAAAATATTTAGCAGAGAAGAACTACATCATATCCTGGGGACTACGCACACAACCAGGATCAAGAGAATTAAACCATGTTTTAGCATCGCCCTTTAAAGAGAAAGGAAATAACTTAAGGATATAGTAATAACGAATCTTTTCCTCGTTGGTAAATATGGTGGCTATATCATTCAACTTAGTAAGAAGTGCCACAACAGTTTCAGATTCATAGCCATGGAAAGGATCATATTCAACCAAAGTAATTAACTCAGGATCAAAATAGAAATCATAATCCTTATCATTAACAAAGATAGGTGAAGTGGCAAAAGCAGGGTCATATTTCATTCTAACATTCAAAGACTTTTCTTTCAGCTTAGCTAATAATTTCTTAAGATCATATCTATCGTTGCAAGCAAGAAAGTCTCTAGCAGTTTCTTCATCCATAACATAACCCTCAGGAATAACAGACAATTCATATCTAGGGTGAGAAGCTTCATCATCACTTTCTTAAATATTATCAGTTTCAATATTTGCATTCTCCCTAACCTTAGCAATTTGTTCATCTAGAAATTCACCTAGTGGCACATTATTACCAAGCATGGAAGTAGTTTCATCATACATAGCAGAAGTGGCATCACGAAGAACATGCGACATATCAGTTTAAATAGCAGGAGTAGGTGACGCAAATTTACTCATAACAGAGGGTGAATCAAGTGTAGAGCTAGATGGCAGTTCATTACCTCCCCTCGTAGTTGAGGGAAAGATCTTGGTTTTTGAGTCCTTCAAATTCTTCATAGTGATCAACAGATATAAATCCCAAGTGACATAAAGAATATAGCTATGCTCCCCGGCAACGGCGTGTTGACGGTGTTGATGATGTGATCCGCGCAGAGCTTCGCCTAAGCACTATGACAATATGACCGAGGTGTGTAACTGCGGAGGGGGGCACCGCACATGGCTAAGAAATCAACTTGTGTGTCTTTGGGGTGCCCCCTTGATAACCCACAAGTGTAGGGGATCGCAACAGTTTTCGAGGGTAAAGTATTCAACCCAAATTTATTGATTCGACACAAGGGGAGCCAAAGAATACTCTTAAGTATTAGCACCTAAGTTGACGATTCAATCACACCTGGAAACTTAGTATCTGCAGCAAGGTAGTTTAGTAGCAAGGTAATATGGAACTAGTAGTAACAGCAATAAAAGTAACGGTAGTGTTTTTGTAGTTTTTGTAACAGTAGCAGCGCAAAAGTAAATAAGCAACAAGCAATATGCGAAAAGCTCATAGGCATTGGATCGGTGATGGAGAATTATGTCGGATGCGATTCATCATGTAAAAGTTATAACCTAGGGTGACACAGAATTTTGTCGGAGGGGCTTTCTCTCATTTTTTTATTTAGCCCCTCTCTATTTTTTTGGGCCATCTCCCTTTTTTATTGGCCTTTCCTCACATGGGACAATGCTCTAATAATGGTGATCATCACACTTATATTGAATTACAACTCGATATTACAACTCGATACCAGAACAAGTATTACTCTATATGAATGCATCCGGCGGTGTACCGGGATGTGCAATGAATCAAGAGTGACATGCATGAAAAATTATGCATGGTGGCCTAGCCACATATACGATGCCAACTACATGATCATGCATGGCAATGTGACAATATGAAGCGTGTCATATGAACGGAACGGTGGAAAGTTGCATGGCAATATATCTCGGAATGGCTATGGAAATGCCATGATAGGTAGGTATGGTGGTTGTTTTGAGGAAGATATATGGTGGCTGTTTTGAGGAAGGATATATAGTAGGTGTATGGTACCGGCGAAAGTTGTGTGGTACAAGAGAGGCTAGCAATGGTGGAAGGGTTAGAGTGCGTATAATCCATGGACTCAACATTAGTCATAAGAACTCATATAGTTATTGCAAAAATCTACAAGTCATCAAAACAAAGCAATCAACGCATGCTCCTAGGGGGGAGGTTGGTAGGAGTTAACCATCACGTGCCCCCGACCTCCACACAAAGGTTGACACTTTACAAATACCTCATGCTCTAACTTCGTCACATAGCGGTTCACCATACGTGCATGCTACGAGAATCACTAACCTTAACGCAAGCATTTCTGAATTTCAAAATAACTCCACTAGCATGACTCTAATATCACTATCCTCATATATCAAAACAATTATCAAGCATCCAACTTCTCATCATATTCAATGCACTTAGTGTGAAAGTTTTTACTACATTGATCTTGGATGTCTATCATGTGAAGGCTAGTTATAGCCAAAGCACATTACCATGCTGTTTTAATAGACTCTCAAAAGGATATAAGTGAAGCATGAGAGATCAACAATTTCTACAAAAAATAATCACCACCGTGCTCTAAAAGATATAAGTGAAGCACTAGAGCAAAAACTATTAAACTCAAAAGGTATAAGTGAAGCACATAGAGTGTTCAATCAATTCCTAGGCCATATTTAACTCTCTCAAATAGATGTGTCCAGCAAGGATAATTGTGGCAAACTAAAAAGCAAAGACTCAAATGATACATGACGCTCCAAGTAAAACACATATCATGTGGTGAATAAAAATATAGTTCCGAGTATAGTTACCGATAGATGAAGATGAAAGAGGGGATGCCTTCCCGGGGCATCCCCAAGCTTAGGGTTTTGGTTGTCCTTGAATTTTACCTTGGGGTGCTTTTCGGCATCCCCAAGCTTAGGCTCTTGCCACTCTATGTTCCATAGTCCATCAAAGCAATACTCAAAACTTGAAAACTTCACAACACAAAACTTAGACAAAAATCTCGTGAGCTCCGTTAGTATAAGAAAACAAACCACTACTCAAATGTACTGCAATGAATTCATTCTTTGTTTATATTGGTGTTAAACCTATTGTATTCCAACTCCTCTATGGTCCATACTTCCCGATACTACTCATAGATGCATTGAAATAAGCTAACAACACACGAAAAATAGAATCTGTCAAAAACAGAACAGTCTGTAGTAATCTGTAGCTTTCGCATACTTCTGTAACTCCAAATTTTTTGAAATAAATCGGTAAACATGAGGAATTTGTCTATTAATCATCTGCAAAAATAATCAACTAAATAGCACGCTCCAGTAAAATCTGGTGACCATTCTAGCGAGCGCTAACGATTCTGTTTTTCACAGCACGATCATATAAACTTCAAACAAGTCTTCCCAACGGTTCTACTTGGCACAAACACTAATTAAAACACAAAACCACATCTAAACAGAAGCTAGGTGCAATATTTATTCCTAAACAGAAGCAAAAACAAAAAAAATATAAAATTGGGTTGCCTCCCAACAAGCGCTATCGTTTTACGCCCCTAGCTAGGCACGATACATGGATAGATCTAGGTATTGCCATCTTTGGTAGGCAATCCATAAGTGGCTCTCATAATAGATTCATATGGTAATTTGATTTTCTTTCTAGGAAAGTGTTCAATGCCTTTCCTTAACGGAAATTGGAATCTAATATTTCCATCCTTCATATCAATAATTGCACCAATCGTTCTAAGGAAAGGTCTACCAAGAATAATAGGAAATGAAGGATTGCAATCTATATCCAGAACAATGGTGTCTACGGGCGCATAATTCCTATTGGCAACAATAAGAACATCATTAATCCTTCCCATAGGTTTCTTAATACTGGAATCCGCAAGATGCAAATTTAAAGAACAATCATCAAGCTCATGGAACCCTAGCAAATCACACAAAGTTATTGGGATAGTGGAAACACTTGCACCCAAATCACACAAAGCAAAGCATTCATGATCTTTAATTTTTATTTTAATAGTAGGTTCCCACTCATCATAAAGCTTTCTAGGGATAGAAACTTCTAACTCAAGTTTTTCTTCATAAGATTGCAACAAAGCATAAACTATGTGTTTGGTAAAAGCTTTATTTTGACTATAAGCATGCGGAGAGTTTAGTACGGATTGCAACAAGGAAATACAATTGTCGGGGAAACTGATCCACGAGCACCTATGGGACCGGCGGACCGAGTCCCTTTCGGTTCGGCGGGGGCGAAGATCGCACGAAGAGCGGATCGAGGCGAAACACACGAGCAGTTTACCTAGGTTCGGGCCGCACGGATGCGTAAAACCCTACTCCTGCTTTGTGGTTTGTATTGAGTTCTTGCTCGGGAGCGCGGAGTGCTACAGTACACACTAGTAGCTAACGAGACCGAGCGTGAGTGTTCTCCTCCTTCTCTACGTTGCGCATGGGCCTCCTTTTATATGCTCAAGGGGTCACCGACAGATGGCAACGCAGATAAGGGTAAAAATGGAAAGGCGTTGCAGTTGGTACAACTACCTGTACAGTGTATCATACCTAACCCTGACGGCAGGGGACAAAGGCATTGAATGCCCGTCTGCATCGCCCGAATAGTACAAAAAGGCACCGTCAGGGACGCCACCGCTCGCCACGACGGCAATCTTGTCAGCGCCGCTTGCCACCGCATACCGCTGGCTGCACAGCCTCCCGCCACGTACGCCTGGGAGGGTCCCAGAGCGACACGTTGGTGGATGCGCTGGAGCGCGGGTACAGAGTGGTAGCTTGTCGCGGCAAGTGCCTTGCCGCGGTCGTTGTCTTGTCATGCCCGGGAGCTTGCCGCTCACCGGGCCTTGCCGGGACGCGTGGCGCGTCGCGGCAAGTTCCTTGAGATGCCTTGGTTGGCCTTCCCGGCAAGCTCCTCTTGCCGGGGTCTTGTCTCCTTGGCCTAAATACTTTGTTCTTGAATGGCTCCAAAGGAATCATAGAGGACCTTGGCGGCCACCCGGCAAGCCTTGCCGCGGGATGCTGCGACTGCCCGTGCACAAGTTCGGGATACTAGGGTACCCCTACTCTAGTACACCGACAGGAGCCCCCGGGCCTGGGCCATACACGGTGCCGAGCGCTATTGGGCCAGGCCCAAAATAGGGCACGAGCACGCGCGGCCTGGGTTACGCCGTATCTCTCTCCGTATCCACCGCGCCCTCCCCGAACGGCACGCGTTGATTGCGGCGTCGTGGGAGAGATCGTGGGTGGTTTCTTTATTCGGAAAGGCGGAACGTCCGCCCCCTCCCTCCTTATAAGCAGGGGAAACAGGGCCAGTTCGCCCATCCGCCAGTTGCTACTCCAGCCTCGAAAACCTCCGCCGCTCCCCTTCTTCCACAGCTGAAAGAGAGCAGCGCTCCGCCCCCCATCGCCACCAGCACCACAAACGCCGTCGACCTCCCTCACTACTTCCTCCATGGCTCCGAAAGCCGAGAAGGGGAAGGTCATGAAGTCGGCCGAGGCGCAGCGGCTCGCGGCGCTGCGAAAGGAGCGGGCAATCTTACCCCCCAAGCTCGCCGTGAAGGAGCTGAGGGAGTATTACTACCTCTTCTGGTCGATGGAGACGCGAGCGCATCCGCGCACGAAGGTACTTCCAGCCGTCGCTTGGAAAATGGCTCCAAATGGATATCCCTTCTTCGCCTTGTTCTTCTACTGCGGGCTCTGCCCGCCTTTCTTTGAGTTCTTCTGCGATGTTATGAACACCTACGGGTTCCGCCTCCTTGACTTCACCCCCAATGTTGTAATGACCATGGCAGTTTTCGCACATCTCTGCGAAAACTTTGTCGGAGTCTATCCAAATGTAGCCCTTTTTCGCCACTTCTTTATGCCCCGAGTTGAGAGAGGAGAGCCTTTATCCGGCGGAATCGCCTGGATCTCGAGGGCCGGCAAGAAGGACGCTTATCTGGAGGGAGAGTTCCGCGGCAAGTGGGAGGAATGGAGAGCAGACTGGTGTTGGATTGTCGAGGAGAACCCGCAGCCTTTTACCGCCCGGCGCCAAGCCCCAGTAGCGCGCGGCAGCGATTGGAGCAACGTGGCCCCGGAAGACGATAGGCTAAAGATTGTCGCCGCCCGGATCCAACGCCTCAGGCTTGCCGGGCTCACTGTAGGTGCGGTTGGCGCAGATTTCCTTCGCCGCCGCATCGCCCCCCTGCAGGAGAGGAGGAGACCCGCCTGGGAATTTAAGAATGCGGTGGATATCATGAGGCTGCGTCCGGGCCTCAATTTCAACTTCACTGTTTTGGAACTTAACGCGATGCTCCAGGAGCTGTTCAAGTACGACCCTCAACATCCCGAAGTGTTCAGGTTGCCGAAGGACGTCGTTCCGCTGTGCGACAACTCCTCGCTTGACCGCATCCGTGCAATGATGCCGCTGTGCGACTCGCATGGAATTGTCCCAACTTGGCAAGAGCCTGAAGATGTCGTCGTGCAGGAGTTCTTTGACGGCTTGGTAGAAAAGCCGGTCCGCTCCGACGAAAATAAAAGCCTCACTCGCGACACCACCGATGCGAAGATGAAACGCATCGCCACTATGCTGGAAGAGGCGGCGGCAGCCGCAGCCGCGGGCGAGTTTGGATTCACCGTGGAGGAGGCAGAGGCAGCAGAGGCGGCAAGCCGTGCCGAGCGAGAGGAGCTCGTCGGCGAGGAAGAGCTTGCCGGGCATGACGTCGAGTCGAGCGAGCCCGCCGAGGATACGAGCGGCTCGTTGGAGATCAACTCCTCTTCCTCCTCATCTTCAGGCAGCTCGCCGCAAGCAGAGCCCCAAGCTCCACCAAGAAGGCGTCTCCGCAAGGCCGGGGACGTAGCGGAGCGGCAGACGAGTCGACAGGCGCCGCACCGCACGACACGCTCCACCACGGCAAGTACTGTTGCCGCGGGAGCAGCTCACGCTGCTGTGGCAACTGGAGCGGGGTCTTCCCGGACCACCGCTTCTGCTCCTGCCGCTTCTCACGCCGCGGCGGCAGCCGGGACGGGGTCGTCTCGGACCACCGCCACTGCTCCCGCCAAGCGGCCAAGGGAACCTACCCCTCCGCCTCCTCGCGCCGGACGTGAGCCGGACTTCAACTTCTCCACGCTCAGCTCCGACGAGGAAGAAGAAGAGTAAGATTCCTCGCTGTACTTATAGTTCTTCAATTCTTGCTGTTTTGTCTTGTATCTCATTTGCTTTACTCCGAACTTATTCCTTTTCAGGACTCTGGCCCAGAGAGCGGCGAAGAGAGCCAAGGTCTCGGCGAGGAGAGAGGTGATTATCATCGAGGATGAACCCATCGCGACAGCAGAGGGTGCGCCCGAGATCACCTTGTCGGAGCCGGCAACTATTCTCCAGAGCAGCGCCCAGCGCAGCCCCCAGCGTAAGTATACGGTTCGCTCTCCGCTGTTAAGCGCGCATGGATGCTCTTTCTTTGCTGACATCTGGTTGTTGGTTTGTGTAGGAGCAGAACAGCCCCACCAGGAATGCCCGGAGACCGCCCTCGTCATGCCATCTGCTTCAACTACGCCGCCAAGGGAGAGTTCTCCGGCAAGGGACTCTCCGGCAAGGGAGAGTTCTCCGCCAAGGGAGAGTTATCCGGCAAGGGGGAGTTCTCCGGCAAGGGACAGCACCAGCGGCCCCCCGGCGGCGGAGACTACGACTGCAGAACCTGGTGCAGGTAATCCTCTTGCTTCGAAACTTCCCTTGGGTTCTTCTTCTTTTGATCTTCTTTTTGGATATTTGCTTGACTCTTTATCCCTTTTCTGGCCGTCAGACCCATCTGCTACGGAGCCGATGGAGACCGAGGTTGCCGGCGAGGAGAACACGCGCGGCAATATCGACGGCGCCGCTGCCACCGAAGAAGCAGCCGGCGCTGATGATCCCGCCAGCGAAGAGGCCGCCAAAGCTGCCGCCGCAAAAGCTGGCGAGGGGTCTGGCGATCGTACTAACGGCCCTGAGGCCGCAGGAGTGCCAGGCGCTACACCGACCGCCGATCCCTTCGCCGCCGCCGCAGCGCCAGCCTCTGAAGAGCCCCAGCCAGGCGTCTATTTGAAGGCCGGCGAAAACGCCTTCATCAACCTCCCCTGGGCGTCAAGCTCCAGGGCGCCGATCGAAGGAGAGAGCTTTGATGGAGAGGTGCTCGCCTCCGCTGGGCTGACGGTAGTTGATGCGCCAAGCAGCAGCAGCGGCGAGCCTGAGGAGGAGCGGCTGCTACGGAAGCTGTTGTCGCTCTACCGCGCTCAGCGAGCCAAGCTGGAATCCCAAGAGGCGCTTGTCGCGAAGGTGGGAGCGGACATCAAGAAGCGCGCGGAGGAGCTCCGGGGTCTCAACCAGGAAGCTCTCCGGTCCCTAGCAGAGGAGCGGGAGCAACTCACCGAGGAGCAGAAGGCCTTCTTCCTCGAGAAGGCTGAAATTGAAGAACAACAGCGGCTTGCCGCTGAGAAGCTGTCTGCATAGTAGGGCGATCTAGCGCAGCGGAAGGTCAACCTTGACAGCCACGAGGAGGAGCTTACCGCACACGAGCAATCATTCGGCGGAGCCCTCAAGCAAGCAGAGGATGCTGCCGCAGCTGCCGAGGCCGCCAAGAAGGAGCTGGAGACGAAGGTGGCGCGGCTGGAGGCCGATCTCAAGGCGAGCGGTGAGGAGCTTGCCGTGCTCAAGCGTGAGCGGGAGAAGGACGCCCACAGCAACTCAGAGCTGCAGGTTCGTCTCGCTGAGAAGGGTAAGGAACTTAGCGCCGCCAAGGACTCCAACGCAGATCTTGAGTTGAAGCTGACCACTTTGACCAAGACACTGGACGGCGCCAGTGAGCAGGAGGTGGCCTTGAAGGAGGAGATCAAGGCCGATAAGGCGCTGCTGGCGAGTGCTGCTGCCACCCAGAACACTTTTAGGGAGAATTTGGAGCACTGGACGGAGGGTCTCGTGAATGCTGCCGCAGATATCGACAGGGAGCTGGCGCAGCTGGGATGGAGGATCTCGGGTATCCCTCTGATGAGAACCTCCAACCCAGCGCCAAGCTCACCTTGTTCTTCAAAGGCGTGGAGACGGCCCTCCAGCAACTCCGGGAGAAGATCCCAAAGCAGCTGGCCGACGAGTCGCGCAAGATCTGCGCGGGAGCTCTTCAGAAGGTGTTGGTGAAGGTGGCCTTCCGCAACCTGGGCCTCAACCTCACCAACGTCCTCAAGACCCTGCCGTCGGATGCTGATCTGGAAGCGCTCAAGGCGCTTGTCGCACCCATTGTGGACAAGGTGAGCGGGATCAAGAGGATTGAGGGCGATCGCATAGACTAGGCCGCCCGTTTTCTTCTTTTCTTGTCGCTGCTGGTCATGTTATGAGAACAATCTGTTAGAGCCGCGACAAGCTATCTTGTAATATAACTCTATTTTGGGTAATGATTGCGATGTTATTTCCTTTACTTGATTCCTTCCTTTGTATGTTTTTGCCCTACGCTTTTAGGGAACTTGCCGGCGCAGACACCTTTGCCACGAGCGCTGAGTGCGGGACGTCAGCAGCCTGCTGGCGGTGCCGTTACAGACAAGAAACCTTGTCGCAACTAGTCGCAGCTCACTTAAGTTGTTGAGCGGACTCGAAACAAAGTAAGGGCGCAACTAGCTACGAGTTGGTTCCTCCGCGCACAGGTTTTCCATACAAAGCATGGTCGTTCAAGGAAGATAACTTAAAAAATTAAAAAATCTGATTGCTCAAACTTTGGCAACTTAGCTTTTCTGTTGTTTGCTTCCCGGTAAGGCGAAACTTTCTTGAACGACGCCTGGTCCATACCATTATCTTCTCCTTTCCCCCCGGCAAACTTGTGGGCGAGGGAACCTTCCTTTCCTTGAGAAAAAGAAAGAAGAGAAAATAAAAGATATGGAGCCTTACGGCTCGTTATTGCTTACCGGGGGTAGGTGCTGCACAAATTGTCAGATAACACATGCAAAAAATAGAAAGCATGAAATTGACAAGATGTGCGGAGCACATGAGCTTTACTTATGAACGGGGTCTGCGCCCGGCTTTGTACGAAGGATTACAAGCAACAGCGGCAAGAATTGTACAAAAGGTGGTTGCAGGAATAGGTTCTGGCAATCGCGCCTTACGGGTAAAACTTACGAAGATGCTCAATGTTCCAGGAGTTGCTCACCGGAATGCCATCTTCGGTCTCAAGGCGGACAGCGCCAGGCCTAGTGACTCGTTTCACCCGGTAAGGGCCATCCCACTTCGGCGTCAACTTGTTGGAATTCTTGACGGACTGAACACGCCAAAGAACAAGGTCGCCTTCCTCGAGACTTCTGGCGTTAACTTTGCGGCTATGGTAGCGCCGCAAAGCTTGCTGGTAGCGAGCAGCTCGCACATCAGCCTGAAGACGGTCTTCCTCAAGGAGCAGCGCGTCATCTTGTCGCAGCTGCTCTTGCTCAAGCTCATCATAAGCGAGCACTCGAGGTGACCCGTATACGAGTTCCGTGGGGAGAACTGCCTCTGCTCCATAGACTAGAGCGAAAGGTGTCTGGCCAGTGGCTCGATTTGGCGACGTCCTGATCGACCAAAGAACCACCGGCAGCTCCTCAATCCAGTTTCTTCCGCACTTGCGCAGCCTATCGAAAGTCCTGGTCTTGAGCCCACGCAGCACTTCAGCATTTGCCCTCTCCGCTTGGCCGTTGCTTCTCGGGTGAGCAATAGAAGCGAAGCAGACCTTGGCGCCAAGATCTTGGACGTACTGCATGAAGGTCCGGCTCGTGAATTGCGTACCGTTGTCGGTGATGATCCTGTTAGGGATCCCGAAGCGGCAAACAATCGACCTGAAGAACTTGACTGCTGACTGTGTTGTCACCTTCCTCACTGCTTCCACTTCCGGCCACTTTGTGAACTTGTCGATTGCAATGTACAAGTACTCAAAGCCCCCGACTGCTCGGGGGAAGGGGCCGAGGATGTCGAGCCCCCAGACCGAAAATGGCCAGGATAAAGGGATCGTCTAGAGAGCTTGAGCTGGGTGGTGTATCTGCTTGGAATGGAACTGGCAGGCTTCACACTTGGTTACTTGTGTAGTTGCATCCTGGAGGGCTGTCGGCCAAAAGAAACCTTGCCCGAACGCTTTGCCGACAAGTGCTCTTGCGCCAATGTGGTGACCACATATGCCTCCATGTATCTCTGCCAACAACTTTTGTCCGTCTTCCCGGTGAATACACTTCAATTTCACACCGTTGAGTCTTCTTCTGTATAGTGTGTTGTCGACAAACTGGTACATACTTGACTGCCGGGCTACTCTTTCCGCTTCTTCTTGCTCTTCGAGAAGTTCTCCTGTCTGAAGGAAACGGACAATCTGCTGTGCCCATGCTGGAGCTTGTGGCTCGACAACAAGGACTAAAGGCACATCTGCTGCTGCGGGAACATCCGCTTCTACGGCGAGAACCTGCGGCTCAGCCGGAGCTTGACATTCCCCGGAAAGCTTGCCAGAGCAAAACTTGTCGGGAGCTTCTGCTTCAACGGAACAAACCCTAGGGCTTGCCGGAGCAGACTGCTCCTCAGCACTCTTGGTGTTGATCTTGGGGACCTTCTTGGCGGCGGCTTCGGGAAGCTCTGCTGGAAAATAGTCACCAGAAATCAACTTCCTCTTCTTGCTCTGTCCAATTGATGGTGTTACAGATGGTTGAGTCAGCTTGAGCACAAAGATCCCTGGTTCCACAGGTAACTTAAGTGTGGCGCACTTCGACAGGCCATCGGCAATGTCGTTCTGAGCTCTTGGAACATGCTCCATCTGTAGGATGTCAAAGTGCTCTTCTAGCTTTCTCACTTCATCAACGTAGGCTTCCATCAACGGACTTTGATAACTCTTGTTCACTTGGCGGACGACAAGCTGCGAGTCATCCCTGACAATGAGCTTCTTGATCCCAAGGTCTGCCGCGATCCTGAGACCAGCAAGCAAACCTTCATACTCTGTGGTATTGTTTGTTGCTTGCTCCTTGGGAAAGTGCATCTGGACTACGTACTTGAGGTGCTCTCCGGTGGGTGCGACAAGCAGCACGCCAGCACCGGCGCCTTGCAGCGAGAAGGCACCATCGAAGTACATCAGCCACTCTTTGCTTGCTTCCTTGACGGGGATGCTCGTCTCTGGAATTTCTTCATCTGGTGTTGGCGTCCACTCTGCTATGAATTCTGCCAATGCTCTGCTTTGGATAGTTGAAGTGCTCTCAAATTTGAGGCCAAAGCTTGACAGTTCCAGTGCCCACTCAACAATCCTGCATGTTGCTTCTGGATTCTGCAGTATCCTTCAGCGGAAAACGAGTGACAACTGTGATCTCAGGTGCTTGGAAGTAATGGCGCAGCTTTCTCGAGGCCATGAGAAGGCCGAAAAGCAATTTCTGCACACCAGAGTACCTTGACCTAGCCCCCTGCAGAAGGGAACTGACAAAGTAAACTGGGCGCTGCACCATTCTCTTCTGTATCTCCTCGCGCGCCTGCGCAGATCCATCTTTGTCGGGACCAGAGCTTGTCGGGGAAGCCCCCTGCTTGTCGCTGGATGCACCTGCCGTGGTTGCTGGCTCATCATCTGCCTCCCTCTCCGCTACTAACGCAGCACTAACCACTTGATTGGTTGCCGCTATATACATCAGCAACTTCTCTTGTGGCTTAGGTGCGACAAGTGTTGGAGTGGAGGATAGGTATCTCTTCAAGTCTTGCAGCGCAGCCTCCGCTTCCGGAGTCCATTTCATTGGACCTGCCTTTTTCAATATTTTGAAAAACGGCAGGGCGCGCTCAGCAGACCTAGAGATAAACCTGCTGAGAGCAGCCACGCAACCGGCAAGTCTTCGTACATCCTTAACGCGCTTTGGTGCTTCAATCTGCTCAATGGCCTTGATCTTGTCTAGATTGGCTTCAGTTCCCCGCTGAGACACGAAGAACCCGAGAAGCTTGCCGGAAGGGACTCCAAACACACACTTCTCGGGGTTGAGCTTGAGGCTGATCTTGCCCAGATTTGCAAAGGTCTCGTCTAAATCTTGAATTAGAGTTGCCTTGTCCTTGCTCTTGACCACCATGTCATCCATGTAGGCTTCCACATTTCTGTGTATTTGTGGCTCAAAAGCGACATGGACTACCCTTGCAAATGTTGAACCAACATTCTTTAAACCGAAAGGCATCCGTATGAAACAGTACGTGCCACATGGAGTGATGAATGCGGTCTTCTCCTCATCCTCTTTTGCCATGAAGATCTGATGGTATCCTGAGTATGCGTCAAGAAATTAAAGCAAGTCACATGCGGCCGTGGAGTCAACAATCTGGTCAATGCGCGGCAAGGGAAATGGGTCTTTGGGACAAGCTTTGTTAACATCGGTAAAGTCGAAACAAAGCCTCCATTTCCCGTTTGCCTTGCGCACGACTACAGGATTGGCCAACCACGTAGGATGGAGCACTACTCTGACAAGGCCTGCTGCTTCCAACTTCTTGATCTCTTCTGCGATGAATTCTTGGCGCTCCACTGCTTGTTTCCTGACCTTCTGCTTGACGGGCCGCGCATGAGGACAGACGGCAAGATGGTGCTCAATTACTTTCCTGGGAACACCAGGGATGTCAGACGGTTGCCACGCAAACACGTCGACGTTTGCCCGCAGGAAAGCAATGAGCGCGCTTTCCTATTTAGGGTCAAGAGTGGCACTGATGGTGAAGGTACCACCAGTGCCGTCCTCCTTGGCGGACACTTTCTTGGTCTCTGGCGGAGCTGCCATTGTCTTCTTACACTTGTCGGTGGAGCTCGATGGTGCGTCCTCGACGGTAGCGCAGCACTCCGAAGAGGTGCGCTTGCCGGAGTGGGCATCAGAACTCTTGCCGGACTTGGTCTTCTTCTTCCCCCTGGGAGCTTCAACGGCAGGTGACTTGCGATCTGTTGCGGCTGCTGCTTCCCAGTAGATCTTGTCGGCGCAGATAAGAGCATCCTTCTTGTCGCCAGGGACAGAGATGACACTTATCGGGCCTGGCATCTTCAGCATGTTGTATGCGTAGTGAGAGGCTGCCATGAACTTGGCGAGTGCTGGACGGCCGAGTATCCTATTGTAAGGCAATGGAAAATCGGCAACGTCGAAAGTGACCCTCTCAGTCCTGAAGTTCAACTCGCTGCCAAATGTCACTGGCAACGTGACCTTCCCCTTCGGCTTGCTCCTTCCCGGGTTGATTCCTTGGAATGTGCCGGTCTCTTCAAGCTCGCTGTCAGGGATCTGGAACAGCGGGATCTGGAGTTTCTAGAGTACAGTGGAGGAGATCAGGTTCAAGCCGGCCCCGCCGTCAACTAGCATCTTTGTGACCTTGAGGTTGCGGATAGTTGGTGAAACCAACATCGGCAAGCACCCGACCGCAGTTGTGCGATCAGGTTGGTCCTCAATATCAAAGATGATAGGCGTGCTGGACCAATTCAGAAGCTTGCGTGAGTCGACAGGTAGTTCTGCCGCATTGACTTCCCGCACCCACTGCTTGAGTTGGCGGTGTGAAGTATGGAGAGAAGCACCTCCGTCAACGCACAAGACCTTTGTGGCTTTCTGGAACTCCTGCTCACTGGTCTCGACATCATCCATGTCTTCATCGTCGTTGTCATCTTCGTCCTTATCGCGGCCGCGGGGAGGTCTGTCTCCTTGCCGCTGCTTGGCCTTGCCGCGGCGTCCTCCCCGGGCGATGCGCTTCTTGCCGGATCCTCCAGCACCTCCTTGGGCCTTCTCCTTGTCGCGTCGCTCGTATTCAGCCTTTTGCTGCTCGACGAGCTGCTCGACCTTCTTGCAGCTCTGGAGGTCATGGCCCTTGGTGCGGTGGATCTTGCAGTACTGCTTGTCGGTGTCGTCCTGCTTGTCGGTGACCGCCACAGCCTGGCAGTAGGTGCATGCGGCAATCTCCTTGCCGGAGCTACTAGCATTGGCTTTCTTGGCGCCACCTTCGTTGCCGGACTGCTCAATGACTAGCACATCTTTGCCTTTCTTCTTCCTGTTGTTCCGCCGCCGGTTTTTCTTTGCCGGGGCAGCATCCTCACTGTCAGATCCTCCTGCTCCTGTATTCTCTCCGAGGAGTTTCCTCCCTTCCTCAGCACGTGCACACTTGTCGGCCAGGGCATACAACTCACTGACGTCTCTGATCTTGCACATCGCCATCTCCTCCCGCATCCTGCGGTTACGCACGTTCTGATGGAACGTGCTGATGACTGCGGCAGGGTGGACATCTGGGATGTTGTGCTGTACACGGCTGAATCTCTGAATGTACTTGCGCAGGGGCTCTCCTTCCTTCTGGGCGAGCAGATGAAGGTCACTCTCTTGGCCATGAGGTTTGTGGCCGCCAGTAAAGGCGCCGACAAACTGATGGCATAGGTCTGCCCAGGAGGATATGGAGTTGTCCGGCAAGTGCATGAACCAGGACCTGACGTTGGGCTTGAGCACCAGCGGGAAGTAGTTGGCAAGGATCTTGTTGTCCCGCCCCCCGGCAGCTTGCACCGTGATGGTGTAGATGCTGAGGAACTCCGACGGATGCGACTTGCCGTCGTACTTCTCTGGTACGTCTGGCTTGAAATTTTTCGTGCTGGGCCACTGGACTTGCCGCAGCTCATGAGTAAACGCAGGGCAACCCACCGCGTACGGCAAGTCGCCTGGTTCCCCTGGCGCATGCATGTCGACAGAGGGCCCAGCGCACTGGTCCGATTGACGCCGCGCTTCTCTTCGGCGCTCGATGCGAGTAAGAGCGTCTTCTTGCTGTCGTTCGTGAAGAACTTGGCGCTGATCGCGGCGAGCTCGTGGATCTGATGACGCGGTGGAGTCGCTGTCGAGGTGGATCCGGCGAGTCGGCGATCTTGGCCTTCGGGGCGGAGAGTGCACGGTGGTTGCACCCCCACCGGTCTTGTCGCCACCGGCTCGTGCCTGGCTGACTTGCCGCGGCTGCGATTGATGGGCCTCGAACCCCTCGTTGGTTACCCCAAGTGGAAGGTGTAAGATGCAGTATTGTAGAAGTGTTTTCCCTTAGCAAAGATGCCAAGGATCGAATCCCTAGAGACTCCTAGGTTCAACAAGTAGGTGTCAATTGCTACGGCGCCAGATTAGTAGCAATCAACGTGGACCTGCACACAGATACAAATAACTTTGCTCCCAACGAGTACAGAGAGGCTGTCAATCCCTCCGGCCTTGTAGTTCACAAAGGATTAAAAGCAATGATAGTAGTGATAGATAGTGTTTTGCAATAGTAAATAATAACGGAAAGTAAATAGCGGGTGTCAACAATGATGGTAATATGGACCGGAGTCTCATGATGTTCACTAGTGATGTCTCACTCCCAAAAGACGATAAAACAGCTATGTGAGGTAAACAAATTACAGCTGGGCAATTGACAGGACCACGAACGCAAACCAATGCTGACTACATTGCAAGAAAGGTTGAGGTTCAAAGCATGGGCGGTACGCCAAAGTAAGTAGACCGAAATCCATCAATATCTACTACTAATCATCCACCTTGAGATATCTATCCAGAACATCTCGCTGGTATTAAGTTGCGAGTCCCACCCATAGTGTAAACTCAATGCAACAGACAACTGCATTAAAAGAACTTTGCGTAAAGTAAACAATCCTTGCACCCGCGGGCACAAGCACCGTTGTTTTCCCCCTTGTGGCAACAGCACATCCCCTAGACTCATGTTTCTGTCACTCAAGCTAGTCATCGAGGGGCATGAACCCACAATCGAGCATAACGTTCCCTCTTGGAGTCACTACCTATTACTCAGCCAAAGCAATAAATAACAACGGAGAACATGCAAGAATTACTTATGAACAAAAATATAAAAGACGAGAATCAAATATATTACTCAAGATCAATCTGAACATAATCTCATAATCCATCGGATCCCAGCAAACTCAACATAGCAACAGCATAAGGATTACATAGGTGCCTTGATCATGTAGGGCAGCTCACGAGGACGAATTAGTGAAGCACAAGAACGGGAGGAGAACATCACATAGCTACTGGTCATGGACTCATGGTCCAAGGGAGACTACTCACGAGTCATCCGGGAGGCGTCCATGGTGGTGGAGAAGCTCCCGGTGGTGATCCTCCCCTCCGGCAGGGTGCCGGGAAGAGTTCTCCTGGTGCTCCCGATCTTGGAAGCGGCGGCGGCAGCGGAACAGAGATGGGATCCCGAAAAGAGTTCCTATTCTGAGGGTTACGGAGGACCCTTTAAATATATGCCAAAGTAGGGCACCGGGGAAGTTTCGGGGGGCCCAGGCGCCCCCCCCCCCCCCCCGGCGCGGCCCAGGGGGGCGCGCCGCCAGGGCACCTGGAGCCCTGGTGGCCCCCCCAGGCTGCCCTTCGGACGCAGTGTTGTTTCCGGATCGCTGATTTTTTATATAATTTTTCTGGATTTTTCTGGGCAGTTCTCGAAACGTGAAAACCTGAAATGCAAAAACAGCCGAAAACAGAAACTGGCACTGGGGTGCACTGGATTAGTAAGTTAGTCCAAATATGATCAAAAGTGTATGGAAGTGTATGAATATCATAGCAATATCACCCAAAAGTGGCATGGAGAAAGCAGAAATTATAGATACGTATTGGACGTATCAACATCCCCAAGCTTAATTCCTGCTCGTCCTCGAGTAGGTAAATGATAACAAGAATAATTTCTGTGGTGACATGCTATTAACCATATAGGACTTTTTCATAGTCATATGACAAAAGCTTACGGAGACAATGATTCTAAAGTAATTAAGTTGCCTCATGAGAAAATCACAAATGACTGAAAGTTTTAAAACATGAAACTGAACCATCAAAAAGATTTGCAATGAACATGATGTGCAAATATGATAAAGTGATATCTAGCTTGCCCTCTTTAGTGATGCAAAACATAAATGCAGGGGCACCTTCAAGGTTTAAGTGATGACTAGATACAATGATTTCAGAATAAACGATATCACAATCATGCAAAAGACAATGCTACTTTGGGACAATGCACATTGCACTCAGAATGACAATCATGCTCTCAGTAGTTGGTGCTTTAACATAAAAGTAAAAGAAAGGTTAAGTACTAGAGCTTTTTATTTTGAAAGCATGGAAGCAATTGTGTCAACGGTAGTAGTACTTCATATGTGTCATGCATAAGACATCCTATAAGTTGCAAGCCTCATGCATCGAATACCAATAGTGCTCGCTCCTTGTCCTAATTAGCTCGGACTCCCATGGGTTATCATTGCATTGCATATGTTTCAACCAAGTGTCACAAAGGGGTACCTCTATGCCACCTGTACAAAGGTCCAAGGAGATAAATCACATTTGATTTCTCGTTTTTTATAGATCTCAACTTGAGGACATCCATACCGGGACAGCATAGAAAATAGATGATGGACTCCTCTTCAATGCATAAGCATATTCTCATAAGAGATTGAGGATTAAGGTCCAAGCTAAAACCTCCGCCATGATGCATGGCTTTGGTTGGCGGCCCAATGTTCTTCTCTAACAATATGCATATTCATACAACCCACGGCAAATCACCCTTACTTCAGACAAGACGAACATGCATAGCAACTCACATGATATTCAACAAAAGTGTGATAGTTGATGGCGTCCCCAGAAACATGGTTACCGCTCAGCAAGCAACTTATAAGAAATAAGATACATAAGCAACATATTCTTTACCACAATAGTTTTTAGGCTACTTTCCCATGAGCTATGTATTGCATGGTTAGTTTGCTTAGTACAAGTGGAGGTTAGCAAAAGACTGGGAGCGACCAACTAAGAGAGCAATGACGGTCATAATCATGCAGAGCGACAAAGCAATATTGAATCAGGCATGGTAGTTATATCGCTACTCAGAAACAAAAGATCATCAAGGCTTGACAGACTTTCTTTACAGTCTTAAATATGCGTGAGCATATGTCAAGTCAATCAAAATAAATTCTCGAAGGAAGATATTACTAAACCATACCATATCATAAGCAAACAAACCATGTTGGTACTCCAATAACACATTGGGAACCCCCCAGCTATTTGAGATTAACCATAAGAAAACCTGAACTACTAAGCACCATTATGCAAGTAGCATCTTTATCATAGACACATTAACCAATGCAACGGAAGAGAACTCTCTTAATAAGGTGAGCATGATAATTAAAGAGAGTTCAAGCAACCAACTAAACAAAAGCTCTTTGAAAAGATAAGCATGAATACTAAGAGCAGAACATGATAGTAGCTATTAAAAGATAAAGAACACACACAGCATAGATAGACATGAAAATTCTATGTTATGTTCTAGGTAGAAGTGGAGCGTGTTTCTCTCCCACATAAAGGAATGCTGGGTTCCGACTCATTATGAAAAACTAAAAAGAAAACTAAAAGCAAGACGCTCCAAGCATAGCACATAACACATGAAGTGATAAAAATATAGCGAAACGAAAGACGAACTGATAATGTTGATGGAGAAAGGGATGCACGGGGGCATCCCCAAGCTTAGACGCTTGAGTCTCCTTGAATATTTCTTGGGGGTGCACGGGGGCATCCCCAAGCTTGAGCGCTTGACAATCCTGAATCTTTTTATCATCTTCCCTCGCACACTTGAAAACTCCCTTCATACACAACTCATCATAATCTGATTAGCGAGGTTAGTACCCTTAATAAAATAATTATACCTTGCTGGAAATAAGGATATTCTTGAAGTTCTACTGTTTCTCAAGATTGCCAAAAGGTTTTTGCAAAGAAAAAGCAAGCTC
Source organism: Secale cereale (assembly GCA_902687465.1). Classification (NCBI taxonomy): domain Eukaryota; kingdom Viridiplantae; phylum Streptophyta; class Magnoliopsida; order Poales; family Poaceae; genus Secale; species Secale cereale. The sequence continues at coordinate 838,849,739 of LR738714.1, forward strand.
TTGATTTGCAAAGTGAAGGTGAGACAAAACAGGACAGAATCTGTGAAAAACAGAACAGCAGGCAGTAATTGATCTGTTCGGGATACTTCTGCAACTCAAATCAAAAAACTCAGAACAGACGCACGAAAGACAATTATATAGAGAACGCTGTCAAAAAAATTCAGACCAAAAAGATGATCTGGTGATTTTATACGAATTTTTCTATCCAAGGACAGAATCTGTTTCCTGGACAGCACCTCACAACTTTTGAACTTTCTAGCAATCAGAGGCTATACTTGGCACAAATATGAAAAGCAAAGATACAATGATGATGCTACATCAGTAAACAACATCAAGACACAACAAAAACAAAAACTTTATTCATTTGGGCTGCCTCCCAAAAGCGCTTTCTTTTATGCCTTTAAGCTAGGCATAATGCATAGATCAAGTTGTATCAATTGAACCATCATCAAGATCATCAAAAAGCTCTTCAATAATACAACTAGTCTTAAGAGTACTCTCAAACAAAGGCCTCATAGAGATAATTCTAGGTAGAAGACCAAAAGGATAAAAGTCAAGGGAAGATTCATTTATACATAAAGGTGTTTCTTCCAAAGTCTTTACAGTTTCAACCCCTTTGGCAATAGATGGATTACTTTTAGAACGGGGAGCCTTTGGAACGTGAACGAACTTAGGCTCCCGCTTTGCCGGAGTTTCTACATTTTTGGTTTTGATCGAGGAGAAAGTAGTTCCTAAGGTATCAAATATTTCCTCAATCTTGTTTATCCTAGAAGAGTCCAAGTCATGGAATTTGACGGTCTCCAAAATTTTAAAAAATTTATGCATGGAGCTATCAAGCCTATTCAAATTCCCTTGGATCTTACCATCCAACTCATTCATCTTATTAATGCTCGGCATCTCTAGCTCTATCTTTTCAAGTTTTTTCATAATGTGAGCTAGGGTGACGTCCTCTCGAATGCTAACAACAGGGGGATTCCCAACAAGATTTTCAATAATACTAAGAGACTCCCAAACTGAGGCCTCTCGGAAATTCCCATTGATAGCAGTATCTAGAATAAACCTATTCCAAGAAGTAATTCCAACATAAAAATTTCTAAGCAAGATAGTAGTAGGTTGCTTCTTGGTGGCTCTTTTTTGTGAATCATTAATTCTATACCAAGCATCTTTCAAGCTTTCCCCACCTCTTTGTTTAAAGGTGAGAACTTCTGCCTCGTCAAAGACAAAAGGACCCGACATAATGACGACTAAAGAACAAGATAATTATTTTTGTGATTTTTGATAAAAGATACTAAAGCGAAAATGAAAGGTAAACTAACAAGACTAAAAAGCAAAGGTAAAAGATAGCATGCAACTCCCCTATCCTGAAGAGTGGAGTCCCCGACAACGGCACCAGAAAATACTCCTTGATGGGCCTCGAACCCCTCGTTGGTTACCCCAAGTGGAAGGTGTAAGATGCAGTATTGTAGAAGTGTTTTCCCTTAGCAAAGATGCCAAGGATCGAATCCCCAGAGACTCCTAGGTTCAACAAGTAGGTGTCAATTGCTACGGCGCCAGATTAGTAGCAATCAACGTGGACCTGCACACAGATACAAATAACTTTGCTCCCAACGAGTACAGAGAGGTTGTCAATCCCTCCGGCCTTGTAGTTCACAAAGGATTAAAAGCAATGATAGTTGTGATAGATAGTGTTTTGCAATAGTAAATAATAACGGAAAGTAAATAGCGGGTGTGATCAATGATGGTAATATGGACCGGAGTCTCATGATGTTCACTAGTGATGTCTCTCTCCCAAAAGACGATAAAATAGCTATGTGAGGTAAACAAATTACAGCTGGGCAATTGACAGGACCACGAACGCAAACCATTGCTGACTACATTGCAAGAAAGGTTGAGGTTCAAAGCATGGGCGGTACGCCAAAGTAAGTAGACCGAAATCCATCAATATCTACTACTAATCATCCACCTTGAGATATCTATCCAGAACATCTCGCTGGTATTAAGTTGCGAGTCCCACCCATAGTGTAAACTCAATGCAACAGACAACTGCATTAAAAGAACTTTGCGTAAAGTAAACAATCCTTGCACCCGCGGGCACAAGCACCGTTGTTTTCCCCCTTGTGGCAACAGCACATCCCCTAGACTCATGTTTCTGTCACTCAAGCTAGTCATCGAGGGGCATGAACCCACAATCGAGCATAACGTTCCCTCTTGGAGTCACTACCTATTACTCGGCCAAAGCAATAAATAACAACGGAGAACATGCAAGAATTCTTATGAACAAAAATATAAAAGAGGTGAATCAAATATATTATTCAAGATCAATCTGAACATAATCTCATAATCCATCGGATCCTAGCAAACTCAACATAGCAACAGCATAAGGATTACATAGGTGCCTCGATCATGTAGGGCAGCTCACGAGGACTAATTAGTGAAGCACAAGAACGGGAGGAGAACATCACATAGCTACTGGTCATGGACTCATGGTCCAAGGGAGACTACTCACGAGTCATCCGGGAGGCGTCCATGGTGGTGGAGAAGCTCCCGGTGGTGATCCTCCCCTCCGGCAGGGTGCCGGGAAGAGTTCTCCTGGTGCTCCCGATCTTGGAAGCGGCGGCGGCGGAGGAATAGAGATGGGATCACGAAAAGAGTTCATGTTCTGAGGGTTACGGAGGACCCTTTAAATATATGCCAAAGTAGGGCACCGGGGGAGTTTCGGGGGGCCCAGGCGCCCCCCCGGCGCGGCCCAGGGGGGGCGCGCCGCCAGGGCGCCTGGAGCCCTGGTGCCCCCCCCCCCCAGGCTGCCCTTCGGACGCAGTGTTGTTTCCGGATCGCTGATTTTTTATATAATTTTTCTGGATTTTTCTGGGCAGTTCTCGAAACGTGAAAACCTGAAATACAAAAATAGCCGAAAACAGAAACTGGCACTGGGGTGCACTGGATTAGTAAGTTAGTCCAAATATGATCAAAAGTGTATGGAAGTGTATGAATATCATAGCAATATCACCCAAAAGTGGCATGGAGCAAGCAGATATTATAGATACGTTTTGGACGTATCAGCGATGTACTCGGCTGCCGTGGAGTGTCGTCGTTGGCGGAGCCGATGAGACTCTGAATGGTGGCCCTCCATTCGTCGATCTTGTCTGCCGTTGGAGGGTAGTCTAGGAGCAGTTGAGCTCGCGCCAAAGCTTCTGCTGAAGTGGTGGGTGGCGGTGGCGAACGGTGTGAGGAGCGGGATATGCTCGGACTTCTAACTATGTTAGAAGGAGCACTATCCCGTCCGGGCGACCGTGCCTCGCTCGTGCCAGCATGTTGGCGTGCATGCTGGTCTTGAGCATTCCGAGATCCACCAGCTCGATCTTGGTCCAGCAAACGTATGGTACCGTGAGTACCATGACGCTGCCGGTCCCGCGCCTCCTGAGATGGGCGCGGTGCATGAACGGACGCCGAGGTCTTGGAGTGCGCCCGGTCGTTGTGGGAGCCGACTACGCCGCCGATGGGCAGCGCAGCCTTGTCCTTGGACCTGGCAGCACAGTGAGCTCCCTCGTCGACGCCCGTTCTTCCGCCGGCGTCTACCCCACCAGCCGTTTGCATCGGCGGTGGTGGGTTCGGCGCGGACGGAGCAGCCGCCTCCGAAGCCTTCTTCTTCGGCGGCATGTCGATGAAGATGATGGAGATCTAGCTCGTGTGAACGCCGGATCAGGTTCACACAACCTCGACGCACCCCTACCTGGCGCGCCAAAGATGTCGGGGAAACTAATCCACGAGCACCTATGGGACCGGCGGACCGAGTCCCTTTCGGTTCGGCGGGGGCGAAGATCGCACGAAGAGCGGATCGAGGCGAAACACACGAGCAGTTTCCCTAGGTTCGGGCCGCACGGATGCGTAAAACCCTACTCCTGCTTTGTGGTTTGTATTGAGTTCTTGCTCGGGAGCGTGGAGTGCTACAGTACACACCAGCAGCTAACGAGACCGAGCGTGAGTGTTCTCCTCCTTCTCTACGTTGCGCATGGGCCTCCTTTTATATGCTCAAGGGGTCACCGACAGGTGGCAACGCAGATAAGGGTAAAAATGGAAAGGTGTTGCAGTTGGTACAACTACCTATACAATGATCATACCTAACCCTGACGGCAGGGGACAAAGGCATTGAATGCCCGTCTGCGTCGCCCGAATAGTGCAAAAAGGGACCGTCAGGGACGCCACCGCTCGCCACGACCGCAATCTTGTCAGCGCCGCTTGCCACCGCGTACCGCTGGCTGCACAGCCTCCCGCCACGTACGCCTGGGAGGGTCCCAGAGCGACACATTGGTGGATGCGCTGGAGCGCGGGTACAGAGTGGTAGCTTGTCGCGGCAAGCGCCTTGCAGCGATCGTTGTCTTGTCGCGCCCGGGAGCTTGCCGCTCACCGGGCCTTGCCGGGACGCGTGGCGCGTCGCGGCAAGTTCCTTGAGATGCCTTGGTTGGCCTTCCCGGCAAGCTCCTCTTGCCGGGGTCTTGTCTCCTTGGCTTAAATACTTTGTTCTTGAATGGCTCCAAAGGAATCACAGAGGACCTTGGCGGTCACCCGGCAAGCCTTGCCGCGGGATACTGCGACTGCCTGTGGACAAGTTCGGGATACTAGGGTACCCCTACTCTAGTACACCGACAACAATCAATCAAAGAGAAATTATCATAATTCAATCCCTTGAAATCCAAAGTAGTGGGTTCATCACTATGTAAAGTTTTAATCTCTTCACTCCCACTTTTAACAAATTTAGCATCAAGATCTAAAAACTCCGAATCATTGGGACACCATAAAGTAGAATCATCTCCAATACTATCTTTATCAAGATTTATACTAGAATACAAGGATCTAATAGGAGACACATCAATAACTTTCATATCTTCATCTTTATTTTCATGATAACTAGAAGAACACGCTTTTATATAATTCTCTCTTTTAGAACGCATCCTAGCGGTTCTTTCTTTGCATTCATCAATGGAAATTATCATGGCTTTGAGAGACTCATTGATATCATGCTTATGTGGGATAGATCTAAGTTTCAAAGAATCAACGTCAAGAGTAATTATATCCACACTTCTAGCCAATTCATCAATCTTAAGCAATTTTTCTTCAAGCATAGCATTGAAATTCTTTTGCGAAATCATAAACTCCTTAACACTAGTTTCAAATTCAGAAGGCATCTTTCCATAAGAGTTATTGTAGGAATTTCCATAATTATTAGAGGAATTACTAGGAAAAGGCCTAGGATTAAAGTTCCCTCTATAAGCATTGTTACCAAAATTATTCCTACCAACAAAATTCACATCTAAAGATTCATTATTATTTTCAATCAACGTGGACAAAGGCATATCATTAGGATCAGAAGAAGCACTCTTAGCAGCAAATAATTTCATAAGTTCATCCATATTTCCACTCAAAACACTAATCTCTTCAATAGCATGCACTTTTTTACTAGTAGATCTTTCGGTGTGCCATTGAGAATAATTAACCATAATATTATGTAGGAGTTTGGTAGCTTCTCCTAAGGTAGTTTCCATGAAAGTGCCTCCTGCGGCCGAATCTAAAAGAGTTCTAGAAGAAAAATTCAAGCCAGCATAAAAGTTTTGAATAATCATCCATAAGTTCAAACCATGTGTAGGGCAATTACGTATCATTAATTTCATTCTCTCCCAAGCTTGTGCAACATGCTCATGATCTAGTTGCTTAAAATTCATAATATCGTTTCTAAGAGAAATGATCTTAGCAGGAGGGAAATACTTAGAGATAAAAGCATCTTTGCACTTATTACACGAATCAATACTATTTCTAGGCAAAGAGGAAAAGCAAGTTTTAGCACAATCTCTAAGTGAAAACGGAAATAACTTCAATTTAACAATATCGTTACCCGTATCCCTTTTCTTTTGCATATCACACATATCAACAAAGTTGTTTAGATGGGTAGCGGCATCTTCACTAGGAAGGCCGGAAAATTGATCTTTCATGACAAGATTCAACAGAGAAGCATTAATCTCACAAGATTCAGCATCGGTAATAGGAGCAATCGGAGTACTAATAAAATCAGTATTGTTGGTATTGGAGAAATCACACAATTTGGTATTGTTCTGAGCCATAGTGACGAGTAAGCAATCCAACACACAAGCAAACAAGAAGCAAGCGAACGATAAACACACGGCGGAAGAAGGGCAAATAAAACGGCAAGGGTGAAGTGGGGGAGAGGAAAACGAGAGGCAAAAAATGTAATGCGAAGGATAAGGGTTTGTGATAGGTACTTGGTATATGACTTTTGCGTAAGCCTCCCTTGCGACGGCGCCAGAAATTCTTCTTGATACTTCTCGAGCTTGCGTTGTATTCCCTCAAAGAGGACAGGGAGATGCAGCACAGTAGCGTAAGTATTTCCCTCAGTTTTTTAGAACCAAGGTATCAATCTAGTAGGAGACCACACGCGAGTCCCTCGCACCTGCACAAACATATAAGAACTTCGCAGCCAACGCGATAAGTGGTTGTCAATCCCTTTACGGTCACTTACGAAAGTGAGATCTGATAGAGATGATAGTTTGATATTTTTGGTATTTTTGGTTATAAGAACAGAAAGTAAAAGCGGAAAAGTAAAGTAGATTGTAGATTGATATGTTGATAATAGACCCGGGGGCCATAGTGTTCTCTAATGGCTTCTCTCATGATAGCGATATTCTATGGCGGGTAAACAAATTACTGTCGAGCAATTGATAGAACAGCGAATAATTATGAGACTATCTAGGCATGATCATTATATATAGGCATCACGTCCGAGACAAGTAGACTGAAAAGATTCTGCATCTACTACTATTACTCCACACATCGACCGCTATCCAGCATGCATCTAGAGTATTAAGTTCATAAGAATGGAGTAATGCCTTAAGCAAGATGACATGATGTAGAGGGATAAACTCAAACATAGTGATATAAACCCCATCTTTTTATCCTCGATGGCGACAATACAATACGTGCCTTGCTACCCCTACTGTCAGTGGGAAAGGACACCGCAAGATTGAACCCAAAGCCAAGCACTTCTCCAATTGCAAAAATTATAGATCTAGTAGGCCAAACCAAACCAATAATTCGAAGAGACTTGCAAGGATATTATAATCATACATAAAGAGTTCAGAGAAGAACCAAATATTTCTCATAGATAATCTTGATCATAAACCCACAATTCATCGGATCTCGACAAACACACCGGAAAAAGAGATTACATCGAATAGATCTCCTCGAAGACCGAGGAGAACTTGGTATTGAGATCCAAAGAGAGAGAACAAGCCATCTAGATACTAGCTATGGACCCGAAGGTCTGTGGTAAACTACTCACAACTCATGGTGAGGCGATGATGATGATGTAGAAGCACTCCGTGGAAGATCCCCCCTCCGGCGGAGCTCCAGAACAGGCCCCAAGATGGGATCTCACGGGAACAGAAGGTTGCGGCGGTGGAACTAAGGTTTTCTCTGTTGTTCTGATAGTTTCGGGGTACATAGGTATATATTGGAGGAAGGAGGGCACCGGGGGCCAGACGGGGTGCCCACAAGGCAGGGGGAGCGCCCCCACCCTCGTGGACGCCACGTCAGCCCTACTCCGTGGTTCTCAAGTCTCCCGTGCGTATTTTGCTTCAAAAATATCTCTCCAGAAGTTTCATTCCGTTTGGACTCCAGTTGATATTCCTTTTTGTGTAAAACCCTGAAATAGGCAAAACACAGCAATCTGGACTGGGCCTTTGGGTTAGTAGGTTAGTCCCAAAAATAATATAAGAGTGTATAACAAAGCCCATTAAACATCCAAAACATCATAAATAATACCATGGAACAATAAAAAAATATAGATACGTTGAAGACGTATCAGGAAGCGAAATTCCCTGTCCTCAGCCCCTAGTTCTAACTGGGCATGATTCGGCTAGGAATTCTCTGCTAGAGAGAGAGTTTTCAGTAAGTCCAGCGCTTGGTCTAAGGGCGAGTGTCGGACATGTGTTCAGATATCTCTTGGTCTGAGTTTGGTTACATCCATTCGATCAAGCCCTTAGGATGCAGATCCTGATAGTTCGGAACCTGTGGTCGGAGATGAGTCCAGGGTTCCCGTGGAGGGAATCCCGCTCAAGGCTGGGTCTGTGTGTGGCTCAAGCACTGCTAGGTTTGTGGTCTCTGGGGCACTTTTAACCTCCCCGTCCTCGGATGAAGCGATCTGCTCCGGATCTAAGGCCAGAGCTGCTGCAAGTGTTACCCCCTGAACGGGGTCCGATGACAAATCATGGTAGTAGGGAGTCGCTGCCATGGGTGCGAATCCGTCGAAGATCAAATCTTCGCGGACATCAGCAACGTAGTTTAGACTCCCAAATCTGATCTGATGACCTGGGGCATAGCTGTCAACCTCCTCGAGATGGCCTACAGTGTTGGCACGAAGCACGAAGCCGCCGAACATGAAAGCTGGTCGGGGAGAAAATCTCCCTCAGTGGTGGCGCCGTCGTTGGTGACGAAGCGAGCCATGAATCCTTCAGTTGACGACACAGTGGAACTCTCAATGAAAGCACCAATGTCGATGTCGATACCGGCAGATCTTGGGTAGGGGGTCCCAAACTATGTGTCTGAGGATCGATGGTAATGGGAGACTGGGGACACGATATTTACCCAGGTTCGGGTCCTCTCGATCGAGGTAATACCCTACTTCCTACTTGATTGATCTTGATGGATATGGGATTACAAGAGTTGATGTACCTCGAGATCGTAATGGCTAAACCCTAAAAGTCTAGCCTATGTGATGGCTATGATTCTGATGTTGTCTCTACGGACTAAACCCTATACACCGGAGGGACCTAGGGTTTGTACATGATCACCTTGCAGAGGAAGGAAAGTATTACACCCGGACTCTAAACTTGCTATTTTACACATATGGGAGTCCTATCCGGATACGTGAGATAGTCTTCATTGATAATCTTCACGACCCATTAGTCCGGCCCATACGAACGATCCGTCCACCTGAGAACCCCTTAATCCAGGACTTCCTCAATCGATCCTCCCCTCCCTTCTCGTATATCACCCCGGCTCCATGCACATACATTTATGTATATAGGCCTGTCATTCACACAAATTGCATTAACACATATTCCCTCGCCATATCTTAGTATCTCTCGCACACACAGACTACGTGTGCGAAAGAGAAGAGGTACACACAAGCACTCGTTCCTCCATACAAACGCGTGCGTGCATGGTAGTGCACATTTCTACAAAAAAATTGAGCGTGTAGAAAGGCTTTAGATGAAGTGCCACTAGTCTATATCGATACCTCAATATTTATATTTATATCTATACTCTATACCCCTAAATAGTGTGTGAATAAATTTGAAATATGATCGTTGGATGAAGCCAATCCGACGGTGTAGAGATGGCAAATCCGAGCACTGCTGGCCGTTGGATATCATGTACATTCCACCAGATTCTGACACATCTACAATCGAGAAGACTCCATGGTTGAGCTTAAGCATAATGCACAAACCTCAAAACACAAGTACTTCTCCTTTGTTAAGCATAATGCACAAGCCTCAAAACACAAGTACTTCTCCTTTGTTCTACTTGAATTGTCATTATTTGTTTTTTACTTTGTGCTTTACAACGCGCAATTCCATGAATCATAAAATAGATTAACTTTTTATAAAAATTAATTGATATTGAATGAGATGAACTATAAGAATTAAACGAACGTCTACATCATTTATATATGACTCAAAGCTTACGTTCTATAGTCAGATTCTTGTACAAGCCGCCAACAACTTGAAGAGGTACCCCTATGGTTTTCTCACGGGGTCCAATCAACGAAGCAAGGCATGCATTGACGTCGCTCACCAAGGTCTCATAAAGGAATAATTGCACACCAGTACATCTTGATAAAAAGACGGAACACGGACAAAGAAGCCATTGGTGATCCGGAAGATGTGCTGCGAGGCACGAAGCTCGTCATTGGTGATCATGTGCGAGTTTGCATCGGACCTCCGCGGTGGCCAATGGCAAGGCAGCCATTTTGTCTTCAGGGCTGCTGCACAAGGGTTGACAACACCTTTTCGATAAAAAAAAAACAAGTTTTGTGAGCAGGAGTAAAGCTGCTAATTCAATATGCATAGCAACAGGTTTTCCAAAGATATGCATGCAAATTAAGCACTTGAGCATATAATACTACAACGAGGAAGACATATTATTCAGTCCTATATAGCTGAACAATTACATACAATAATTCACAGTATCCAGATACATGGAGCAGAGATATTTCCAAAACAAAGTTTTGATCTATCAAAAACATGTAAAAAAGACAAGTTTAGTGGTCGACATTCCCATTATCGAGCTTCCGGAAATCAACATGCTTAAGCATTATATAAGATGACTTGTCGCAGCAGAATCTTGTCCTTTTTTGAGATAACCCCCTGCTCCATGAACTCACCCTCTTCGACCTCGATTTCATCCACCTGGAGGAGCCGGTAATTTTTTGACCGCCCTGTCTTGGTGAGGCTAGGGAGTGGGTGGTTGCCTCAGTCTGCAGAAGAAACCACCTTCTACCGGGTGTAGAGAAGGGGCATGGTGGCTCGAGGTCGGTGTGGTGCAGACGTGGGGAGGAGGAGACCTGATTGGGGAGAGTTGTTGGCCGAGTGGAGGCTTGGAGTCTTCGAATAAGGTGGACAAGAGGGATGGGCGGCTGGCGCAAGGGGTGGAAGCCGGCAGGCGCAGGGGACGAGCACCCCAGGAGGTTGCCGAAAGAGATGGAGCCGCGGCAGCCTTCACCGTCATCGACGCCACCGTAGATAGCGCCTTCGCCGCCGGTAAGACGATCTTGCACCAATATTTTGAGGATGTGATAGCACATCGGCAATAAAACAATTTTTGTTTAGGATGATAACCTTTTTTAACCAAATTCTCCCTGATCATCATGGTATTCACCAAGGCGTTTATACCAAGGGCTTCGAGGTGAGTGAAGATGAGTAAATATACTTATTTATACCAATTTTATGCTTTTATAAATTATTTTTTGTTAAACAATCATATGTAGTATACCATAATAAATTTGAATAATTTTACTTTGTGATAAAAATATTTTTCCCATACATTGCACCTTAAGATACTTAAAACGAACTCGATTAAATGAGGGAACATAAGAAAAGACAAAGTCACATGTCTCAAGTTAATTTGTGACACTTACATGAATGTAGTGTATATGTTTATATGTGTATCCTTGATCAAATTTGTAGAGTTATCTAAAGCGTATGGTTCAAGAAATATCTTAATACTGGTCTCTACTTTATATTCTCATATATGGAAATAGAAAATTCCAGAGTATATAAGACATTTAATAGAAGTTTGTCACTGAATTACTAGCACACCGCATTATCCTTTTCTAGTAAAATATGTATTACATATAACTAGTCGTCAACCCGTGCTCCTGCACGGGCTAGTATTTTTCAAACAAAATATATGTAAACTTGAATCACACTTACTCTTTTGAAAGATAACTCATCTATGATAGTTTGGGATGAACATTTGCGACTCGCATGATATCCTCTGAGCCTCCTTAGTTAACCAATGGGATAAATTTTCAGAATTGTGTGACATGAAAGTACTTAGTTAATTGAGTTGAACTAAAGTTGTTCAGAGAATACCCTAAAGGGTCCACCTCTAGTAATATTTCAACATATAATTGACGGGTTAAAAATGTATATACTTCTTACCTGCTTACTTGATTAGAGTATTTTTATGTTCAGTGGTTACAAATGTATTTATGAACGTTTACTTGTGTTACTATCAACAACTTCAGATTTGTGACTATAATATGGAACTTAAATGCATACATCTGGTGCAAGACAAAATTTTCATTGTCTCTACTATTTAGTATAAGGTATTACATGTATCTTCGTAAAAAAAAGGTATTACATGTATCAGAGTAGCAAACGAGAGGTAATACATAGTGTTATAATCCACATAGATCGTATTCGGACAACAAACTAAAGAGATCAATACACATAAGTGAACTATTTAATAGTAATTTTGACCTTCATGCAAAGATCGTAATCTAATATTTGAATTTTTTACATTTGTCTCATAATAGTACGGATACTTTCATGCAATAGCCTGTGCTAACTCAGATGATAAAATTATTTAATCGATATGAGGGAACTAAGATATTGCATGTGCACACTAATAATTCGGATGATACATTTATGTAATCGATATGAGAAAACAAAGACATTATTTGATAGTATATATGATCTATACGATACTTATTTGCATAGTAATAGAAGTTTGTTTTGACTTGCTCCGCATGACACAACATCATAGATTACCAAAAAGTAAAAATGAATTTATTTGTTCACATCATGCCACGCCCCCATGTATGTGTACCTCCTAAGTAGGTCCAAAGGACAAATAGGGCAATATTTTATATGTGCATGCTGCAAAATAGGGGGCGTATTTTTTTAGTAATATCATTCCCAAGAGATAACTATATTCCCGATCCTATATATATTGTGTTATTTTTTAGATAACTATGTATATATTTATATTTATGTATAAAGTTGGCAACTGGCATAGCTCTGATAGTTGTCATTATGCACACATTTGCCCACTAAATCTTTATTTGAGGTTTTGAATCCTCATTTTTCATAATTAAATTCACAAATAACACAACAAAAATATATATATTATTATCACGAAAATATATGTAATTACAACTGGAGAATCATTAGAACTCTTGACCAATACAGTTCATGCCACACTATAGATTTGATCTCTATGAAGCATTATTCATTCCAAAGTGAATTACCTTGATAGTATGAACTCATTTACTATGCTAATCTCACGCAAGGTCTTGCCTGCATTGCATACTTGACGACTGAATTGAGACGTCGGGATAAAGAGAGTAACTGCAGAAATTGCATGCGGATGCTTATCTCATTCCCTTCTTGTCCGTCGATCGTGTTTCTTTCATCCAAACTTCAGACGTTCACTTGATAACCCTTAGCTCGTCACATGATCTGGTGAGAGTCTCCTGCCTGCAAATTGGTCACATCATGATGGAGCAAGAAGTTGTTGCCGATACGGAACGACATTACTGCATGAGAATAATTTGTGGAGAAGTTGAGATCCTCCAAGCAAATATAAGCCTAGAATAAATAAAAAACTATGACATCCTTTTCTGTTTGGCATCTGCATGTAACAGTGTATACGTACGTGCCAATTAGCACATATATTTTGTCTTCGCATCCTCGTCACCAGGGACGGCTGTCTAAACTGCTTCAAACAATTTTAGTACACCTTCGCCTCTGATGCATTAACCATAATGTGATGAATTCATCTTCTGGAATGAAAATAGATACCGCCGGGTTACTACATCGACAGAACTTGAAAGCTGATGGGCTTCAGGATTTTCATGCTTGGGAAGGAACATGCTCACTGTGGGAGACAGAGAGGCTGGATAGATCGGACCCTGTATTTAGATTGTTTCTACCATACATGTACGAGATTCAAAAAAAAAAATACCATACATGCACCAGCAGGGAATGTTCTCAATGATGTTCCTCTCTCTGTTGTATTGGCGAAACAAAGTCTTCTCGGGAGATCAAAGATTTATTTTCAGCAGCCTGGGGGTCATCTTTTTCTAGTTGAAATCATGCAATGGTCCATTATGAGACGTGCTTGTCGTAGAACCATAGGACCAGCAACGACGCCTTGTGGTATGGATGCTAGGACGCTGCAGTGTAGCTAGGATTAACATAAGATATAAGATATACATGATCAAAGAAACCGCATATGTGTATATATATCATATAAATGAAAAACTGAACTTACGTACTCATCATAAGTACAATTTAAAAAAAAAAACAGAATACTTTATTTGGCCATAAATTTTTCACATGTGCAAATTTAATTCCACAACGGAATGTATCATGCATCACATTGGTACTTCATAGAAATCATAAAATCTAAACAAAAGGAAGATGAAAGATAAATATTGGAGCAACAGAATATGAAGTTGACTACCACTACTCGATTATTACTACTCAACACCAGGTGAGGTGATTCTCGATAGCAGCTTAGACATGATGACATCCTTTCTGTAATACTAATTCATATGAAATTGCAAAGACACTCAGCTTCCTGTAGGAGACAATCTTCCGATGGATTTAATTTGTGTGCTCTCCCAGGTGGACCCTGCCGCTATTCATGTGGTTTCTCTACACCGAATTGAGAAGGTCAGCAGAATGGTTTGAGGAGTTCGACTTAATTCTTGGACGTGACGTCAATTCTTGGACGACCGTGGCGTCATCAGCAGGCTGTTGAACGTGGTTGTTGCCCGATCGGATGTTGAACGTCCTTCTCGACCGCATCGTCCATCGACTTGCATCGTGTTTTGCAGGTTTGTCAAGGCATGAAAGATGAAGAGATTGAAACGATCTCCTACTCACCCGCTTGAACCAAGACCGGTTGCATCCCATCCATCCTGGTTAGCGCTGAGATTCGAAGGATGGGGATCAGGGAGTGGTTGGCTGGATTATTTTTTCTTGGTTACGGCTGAGATCGGAAGGAAGAGGGTCAGCGAGGAGCTCGTTGGATTGTCTTTCCTGGTTAGGGCTTGATATTTTAGAAGGAAGGGGATCGTGGAGAGGTTGGTTGGATTGTTTTTTTTTTCTTTTTAAGATTTGATACGTGGGACTATACCAGGACTCCATGAGGGTCCTTATCGTGAGAGAAGTTGCCTGTTTTTTTTTAAACTAGATAATGCCCCCGCGCGTTGCTGCGGGATACTATAGTTCATTGGACGTGTACAGTTTGACCGGAGTAGTAATTCACATTACATGACTCCATGGAAAAAAAGAAGCATCAAATAATATATAATTTTGGCTTCAAGATAACAACATCAAACAAACTAATAAATTCCAGTCAGCCATTTCGTAATCAGTAAACAAATAAGAGGTACTATCAATAAAATCTTCTTATACTATAATGAGTATAAGATCTTTACGGAAGTGCAGCTCCTACTTTAAATGTTAACAAATGACTGTAAAAAATTCATCCGGGGCATTCAAAGGCATATTTTTACATTCAATAGAGGGAAATATAGCATGTCAGACACCTAAAGAAAATGCAATGGTTGTCAATCTAGGATGTAATGTATCGAACTACTTAGCTGCACAATCGAATTTCCACAAAGCAAGTTAACAAAAAAAAACATAATTAACAAAATGACTTGGTAAGATGTACGTGGTCATGATATATGATAGAGAGATAGACAGAAGGTAAGTACAATAACGGATAAAAGGAATGCAGAGGAAAAGATAAACACCATAACACACCGTACTATCTTGACGGGGAAACAGAGGAAATAAATAGAGAGAGCACATGCCTTCAGGAATTAACTTGCACGCATCTATGCTAATAAAAAGGTTTGATAAATACAGTATGGAAACATAAGTATATGAATCACTGGTATCAGCATTGCCAAACAATTAGAGGCAATACTGAAACCCATCGTACCAAGTTGGTACTGGTGAGTGGTGATTCAACCCACAGCGAGCACCTTTTACCCCATCTAGATATGGTAATTCAGATCAAATTTACAATTTGAGAAAAGCTCTTAGCCAACTTCAGATGGAAGAGAATCTGAACACACGACATGGCATGTACGCATTAGCTGGAGCAGGCGAATCAGCTCACCATGGCCCGGATGTAGTCTTTGAAGGACTTGCGGTACTTTGTGAAGCTGCAGCGAGTTGTCGTGTGGGGTCTTCTGCGTGCACAAGTTGTATATCATGTTGCGTGACAAAAAGAGACAAACTGGGTGGCGAAAGCCCTGCATCATCAGCACGGGATCAGACCGAATCAGGCCTAGCCCAGGCATGGCCAAAGGGAGGCGGGGATGGAGGCAACTCACATGTAGAGCATCATGAGTCCTCGGAGCTGAACTGCAGCTCAAGATTGCCCTTGAGGATGTTGATATCTCTTTCCCTAATTTATAATCCCGCCGGTCACTTGATGAGATGGTCATATGTTGAAAAGCTTTGCCATTACTGTATCAACTGAGTAATAAACGTGTATGTCCATAACTACATGAATAGTAAATTAGATTGTCATGCAAAATACAGTAAAAGGCAATGCTATATCTCACTGAAGCATCAGGTTACTGGATCACCTTACCTGCTAATTTTTCAGAGCAAAGCTGCATTCTGGGAAAATTCAAAGATGAATCTACAACAGCAAGAAAAGTAATTTATAATTGTATGCAGAAAAAAATTCTAAATGTGATACGACACATGTGAACTTCGGATCACCTTACCTTCTATTTTCCTTTTCCTACCTGCTAATTCTTCCCCTTTAGCTAATTCAGATCAAAGATGCAATCTGGGCAAATACAAAGATGAATCTACAATAGGAACAAAACTAATTCATAATTTTGTGCATAAACAAATCTTCATACTACACATGTGTATTTGGGAGCACCTTGCCTTTCCTTTTGCAAATTCAGATCAAAGCTGCAATCTTGAAGACTACGATGATGAATCTATAACAACAATAAAAATATTTCTATAAATGTGATCATAAGATGGATATGTGAGGTTCAGATAATCCATAGTGGAACATGTCGGAGCACTCACCGTTGCTTGGTCCTAGAATTGTACGACAATGCCCAGGAGTCAGATCGATTCTTGATGAGTTGGCTGTTTTTGGGAGTACGGCCAAGGGCTGAGGAATTGACATGAACAAAAGCGCGTGACGTTGTGTGATGATAGGTAAGAAGATTAAACGGCTTCGGCGCGAGAGTCTTCACGTCTGTGTGCTGCATGTTGGCGGCGTACCGACCTGACTCCCTCGAATGGAGGTCAGGGGCAGCAGTAAGATATAGGAAGGGAAAAGACGATGGAGGGAGGTCAGGGGCTCCAATCTTGATGATGTTGGAGCAGAACGTCGCTGGCGTAGATGCAGGTGAACTCGGAGAGGGCTACCAGAGGTAGCCGGACTGGCGGTCTCGCTGGAAGAGCGCCCTAGGCAGACACCGGCTCTCCTCCGTACTGTCGACATGGGAAAGATCGGCGTTCTCCTTTGATTTTTCTATAAGCGAAGAGGAGTCGGCCAGGGAGGGGAAGCGGAGAAGGCATCCAGGTCGTCTGGGCTCCCGAAACAAATCTCAGTTGTTTATTGCGCCGCTCCGGAAGACGAACTTGTGTCTTTGATGAAAGACATAATTGAAGTCTACGTGGGCCAGATGAACTCTTACAGGATGTGATGACGTGGCTGAAGGCTTATGTGGCAGGGTTGATTGGCTGCTTTTGAAAATTGAATAATGACATGGCACATAGCTGATGTGGACAGTGTGCATGATGAAAGAATAGGCAGTAGTGAGGAGCAACTTGTTAAGAAAGGTAAATTTTGTAGGTGGGACAACATGAGAGGACTCTATATGAGGGACCTCATCTTACGGCTGTAGATACTTAATCCAGAAATTTTAACGGATGATTTTATTAGTTTCTGAGAGTTAACGTGGAGCCTCGTATGGTGCCTTCAATTAGTAAATATAAAATAAGATAGTAGGTTCAATATAGTATGGTTTTTTTAGCGGAAGGGTACAATAGTATGTTGACTATCTATGTCTACTAAGCACTTGCGACACCAAGATGACCCCCAGAATCGTGTCATGGATGTCGGTGGCACCGAAACTCGGTCGTGATAACCCACAAGTGTAGGGGATCGCAACAGTTTTCGAGGGTGAAGTATTCAACCCAAATTTACTGATTCGACACAAGGGGAGCCAAAGAATACTCTTAAGTATTAGTAGCTGAGTTGTCAATTCAACCACACCTGGAAACTTAGTATCTGCAGCAAGGTAGTTTAGTAGCAAGGTAATATGGAAATAGTGGTAACAGCAATAAAAGTAACTGTAGTGTTTTTGTAGTTTTTGTAATAGTAGCAGTGGAAAAGTAAATAAGCAACAAGCAATATGTGAAAAGCTAGTAGGCATTGGATCGGTGATGAAGAATTATGTCGGATGTGATTCATCATTTAAAAGTTATAACCTAGGGTGACACAGAACTAGCTCCAGTTCATCAATGTAATGTAGGCATGTATCCGAATATAGTCATATGTGCTTATGGAAAAGAAACTTGCGTGACATCTTTTGTCCTACCCTCCCGTGGCAACGGGGTCCTAGTGGATACTAAGGGATATTAAGGCCTCCTTTTAATAGAGTACCGAACCAAAGCATTAACACATAGTGAATACATAAACTACTCAAACTACGGTCATCACCGGGAGTGGTCCCGATTATTGTCACTTCGGAGTTTTCTGGATCATAACACATAGTAGGTGAATATAGACTTGCAAGATAGGCTCGAGAACACACATATATTCATGAAAACATAATAGGTTGAGATCTGAAATCATGGCACTCGAGCCCTAGTGACAAGCATTAAGCATAGCAAAGTCATAGCAACATCAATCTTAGAACATAGTGGATACTAGGGATCAAACCCTAACAAAACTAACTCGATTACATGGTAAATCTCATCCAACCCATCACCGTCCAGCAGTCCTACGATGGAATTACTCACGCACGGCGGTGAGCATCATGAAATTTGTGATGGAGGAAGGTTAATGATGACGATGGCGATGATCTCCACTCTTCGGAGCCCCGAACGAACTCCAGATCAGCCCTCTCGAGAGAGATTAGGGCTTGGCGGTGGCTCCGTATCGTAAAACACGATAATTCTTCCTCTCTGATTTTTTTTCTCCCAAAAATTAAATATATGGAGTCCGGGGGTATGCCGGTGGAGCGTCAGGGGGCCCACGAGGCAGGGGGCACGTCCAAGGGGAGGAGGCGTGCCCCCACCCTCGTGGACAGGGTGTGGGCCCCCTGGTCTGGATCTTTCCGCAGGTATTTTTTATATTTTCCAAAATAATTCTCCATGGATTTTCAGGTCATTCCGAGAACTTCTTATTTCTGCACAAAAACAACACCATGGCAATTCTGCTGAAACAGCATCAGTCCGGGTTAGTTCCATTAAAATCATGCACGTATCAACACCCCCAAGCTTAAACTTTGATTGTCCTCAAGCAATTCAGTTGATAAACTGAAAGTTATAAAGAAAAACTTTGACAAATTCTGTTTGCTCTTACTGTTGTAAATATGTAAAGTCAACATTCAAGTTTTCAGCAAGATCATGAACTAACCACATTCACAATAACTTTCAGGTCTCATGTCTACTCATATCAATGGCATAATCGACTAGCGAGCAATAATAATAAACCTCAGATGACAACACTTCCTCAAAACAATCATAATATGATATAACAAGATGGTATCTCGCTAGCCCTTTCTGAGACCGCAAAACATAAATGCAGAGCACCTTAAAGATCAAGGACTGACTAGACATTGTAATTCATGGTAAAAGAGATCTAGTCATGATCATACTCAATGCAAATTAATAGTAATACATGCAAATGACAGAGGTGCTCTCCAACTGGTGCTCTTTAATAAGAGGATGATGACTCAGCATGAAACTGAATAGATAGGCCCTTCGCAGAGGGAAGCAGGGATTTGTAGAGGTGCTAGAGCTTGATTTTTAAATAGAGATGAATAATATTTTGAGCGGTATACCCTCATTGTCAACATAACAACCAAGAATCTCGATATCTTCCATGCTACATATATTATAGGCGGTTCCCATAAAGAATGGTAAAGTTTATACTCCCCAAACCACCAACAAGCACACTCCACGGCTAGCCCGAAACAATGGGTACCGTCCAAACCAGCAACAGCCCTGGGGGAGTTTTGTTTAATTATTATGATTTTCAGCATGGGACTGGACATCCCGGTTACCAGCCATTTTCGCATGAATGATGAGCGGACTCAACTCATCGTGAGAATAACCCACCTAGCATGGAAGATACAGACAACCCTAGTTGATACATGAGCTGTTCGAGCATACAAAACAGAATTTCATTTGAAGGTTTAGAGTTTGGCACATACAAATTTACTTGGAACGGCAGGTTAATACCGCATATAGGAAGGTATGGTGGACTCATTGGAATAACTTTCGGGTTTATGCAAGTGGATGCACAAGCAGTATTCCCGCTTAGTACAGGTGAAGGCTAGAAAGATACTGGGAAGCGACCAACTAGAGAGCGACAACAGTCATGAACATGCATTAAAATTAATCAACAGTGAATGCAAGCATGAGTAGGATATAAATCACCATGAACATAAATATCATGGAGGCTATGTTGATTTTGTTTCAACTACATGCGTGAACATGTGCCAAGTCAGACCATTTGAATCGTTCAAAGGAGGATACCACCCAATCATACCACATCACAACCATTTTAATATCATGTTGGCACGCAAGATAGACCATTGTAAACTCTCAGCTAATTAAGCATGGCATAAGCAGCTATGATCTCTAATTGTTATTGCAGGCATGTTTCATTGATAACAAGCTGAATCATGAACGATGAACTATCATATTTACAAAAACAAGAGAAGACGAGTTCATACCAGCTTTTCTCATCTCAATTAGTTCATCATATATGATCATTATTGCCTTTCACTCGCGCGACCGAACGATGTGGATAATAATAATAGTGCACGTGCATTGGACTAAGCTGGAATCTGCGAGCATTTAATACAAGAGAGAAGACAAGGTAATATGGATCAAGGATAAATTAACAATAAAGCATATGAGAGCCACTAAGCATTTTCAATCATGGTCTTCTACTCTCGACCCCCAAAGAAAAGAAAAGAAACTATTTACATGGGAAAGCTCCCAACAAGCAAAAGAAGAATGAGAAATCTGTTTGGGTTTTCTTTTAATTACTACTACTACAAGCATGGAAAGTAGACTAGCTAAAAACTACAACTAATTTTTTTTGTTTTTCTTAAAGTTTTTCTAGCCATAAGCAAAAGACTAAGAAAAGAATTGAAACTAAGCATGGATAGTAGAATGAAAGAGTGTGAGCACCGACAACTAGAATAAGTGTGTGTGCATGAATGTAATGTCGGTGAGAAACACGTACTTCCCCAAGCTTAGGCTTTTGGCCTAAGTTGGTCTATGGCCGTGGATCGAAGCTACTCTCTCTAGTGTGCTGAGAAGTGTCCTCTGAGTGCCACTGGTTGGCAAGCGCATCCGGATCCCGCCCATAAACAGACTGATGGTAAGGATCGAGTGGTGGCTCCGGCTCAGGCTCTGAAGCTCGTGCCTGGCTCTGGTACTTGTAGAAGGCATCTAACGTAACGAGATATATGCCTGAAAGCAGATCAAACAGAGATGGTGCGGGCAAGGTAACAATCTCACAATATTTTTCATCAAACCTCAATTTATAATTAAGCAACTTCTCCTTGTTTTAACAATAATATCATGTGCTATCATACTCTTATAATCTTGATAAATAGGGGCAAGCAAGTTTTATTCCTTCTCATAATGCCTAATAGGTATTCTAAAATGTTCAGCAAGGCGAGAAGCAAAGATGCCTCCAAAGACGGGGCCCTTTGAGCGGTTCAAACTTAATCGTTTAGCAACGACGGCACCCAAGCTGAAAGTTTTGTCTCGAAACAAAGCATGGCGCAAAATGATAATATCAGGGGCACTAAGATTCCCACTGTTCCTGCGACCAATTAAACATCTACTAGCAAATAAAGCAAAGTAGCCCAGAACAGGAAAATGTATACTAGTAATTCTTGCCCCTGAGACTTGTCTAGTTTCCCCTACAGCTATCTTGTCAATAAACCCTTCAACGTCTTCACGACGTGGTTCATCTAGACTACCATCACAGGGTATCTTGCATACTTCACAAACTTCAAAGAATGACATCTCCTTAACCTCATCATATAAACGAAACTCCACTGTAGGTGGTGATTTCTTAGCATGAAAATGAAAGTTTTGCGTGAAAATATTAGTGAGTAAGAGATACTGTTCACGCTGGTCATGGAGGAAGTCGGTGAGGCCTGCATTGTTCGCCAAATAATAAAAGTCTTCGTAAATCCCGGCGGCTTTCATGAACTCATTACAAGGCCATCCACACGGCCGAACTTCCGCAATGCGAGGAAGATTATATTTGGGCTTCTTATTTTCTTCCTTCTTCTTATCCTTTGAACTTTTACTGGAGGAGCCTCTCAACAATCTCTTTATCATTTTACTCCTCTGAAATTTTTAGTAACTCACAATAAAAGTTAACCAAACTTAACAAGATTGATAGCAACAACTCCTACAAGTGCCTAGAGACTATATCATGCATTAGAACTACTTGAGACCAAAGAAATTTGACATGCAAGCTCAAGAACAAGGTCACCACAGCAGCAAAAATTTGCAGTAAATAAAGCACTAGAACAAAAACTAATTGGATCAATGGAGGAGTCACATACCAAGGAGCAATCTCCCCAAAAAGTTTTGTGAATGGAGCTTTGAGCAAGGAGATCGAAAATGGCAGCAAGATGAGCTGCAACTTGTGCTTGAGCTGGATGGTGATTTTTTTGGGAGGAAGAAGAAGTGTGTGGGTGCAGGAATAAGTGGAGGGGGGCACGTGGGGCCCACGAGGGTCCAGGGCGCACCCTGTGAATAAGTGGAGGGGGACCACGTGGGGCCCACGAGGCAGGGGGCGCGCCCTGGACCCTCGTGGCCAGGTGCTGGCTCCCCTCGCTATGTTTTCTGTGCCATATATTCTCAAATATTCTAGAAAAAATCATATTTCATTTTCAGGGCATTTGGAGAACTTTTATTTTTAGGGTATATATTTTTTATTGCACGGATAAGTCTGGAAACACACAGAAAATACTATTTTTGCTTTAATTAATCCAGTTAACAGAAAGTAAAAGGAGGGTACAGAAGGTTGTGCTATCTAGATTCACCCATATCATGCTCATCAAAAGGAATCCATTAACAAGGTTGATCAGGTCTTGTTAATAAAATCTTTCCGAATAACATGACAGTAGAGAATTTTTGAATAACACTAGGTTACCTCAATGGGGATATGTATGTCCCCAACAGTAAGAATATCATATGTCTTCTTGATAGTAGGAAGAGGAAATTCAAAACCTCCAATAGTAATAGTTGAAAATTTTCCAATAGAATTGATACTATGGACCTGAGGTTGTTTCCTCGGAAAATGGACCGTATGCTCATTACCATTGACATGAAAAGTGACATTGCCTTTGTTGCAATCAATAACAGCCCCTGCAGTATTCAAAAAGGGTCTACCAAGGACAATAAACATATTATCGTCCTCGGGAATATCAAGGATAACGAAGTCAGTTAGAATAGTAACATTTGCAACCACAACAGGCACATCCTCACAAATACCGACAGGTATAGCAGTTGATTTATCAGCCATTTGCAAAGAAATTTCAGTAGGTGTCAACTTACTCAAGTCAAGTCTACGATATAAAGAGAGAGGCATAACACTAACATCGGCTCAAAGATCACGTAAAGCAGTTTTAACATAGTTTCCTTTAATGGAGCAAGGTATAGTAGGTACTCCTGGATCTTCTAGTTTCTTAGGTATTCCACCTTTAAAAGTGTAATTGGCAAGCATGGTGGAAATTTCCACTTTAGGTATCTTTCTTTTATTGGTAATGACAACTTTCATATACTTAGCATAAGGATTTGTTTTAAGCATATCAGTCAAATGCATACGCAAAAAGATAAGTCTAATCATTTCAGCAAAGCGCTCAAAGTCCTCCTCATCCTTTTTCTTGGATCGTTTAGGAGGAAAAGGCATGGGTTTCTGAACCCATGGTTCTCTTTCCTTACCGTGCTTCCTAGCAACAAAGTCTCTCTTATCATAATGTTGATTCTTTCATTGTGGGTTATCAAGATCAACAGCAGGTTCAATCTCTACATCATTATCATTCCTAGGTTGAGCATCATCATGAACATCATCACTAACATTATCACTAGATTCATGTTCATTACCAGATTGTGTCTCAGCATCAGAAACAGATATATCATTGGGATTCTCATGTGTGTCAGCTACAGGTTCACTAGAAGCATGCAATGTTCTATCATTTTTCTTTTTCTTCTTCTTAGAAGAACTAGGTGCATCTAAATTAGTTCTCTGAGAATCTTTCTCAATTCTCTTAGGGTGGCCCTCAGGATACAAAGGTTCCTGAGTCATTTTACCACCTCTAGTTGCAACTCTAACAGCATAGTCATTATTCTTACTATTTAATTCATTGAGAAAATCATTATGAACCTGAAGTACTTGTTCTACTTGAGTGGTAACCATAGAAGCATGTTTACTAATGAGTTTCAATTCACCTTTAACTCTAGACATATAATCACTCAAGCGTTCAATCATATAAGCATTACGTTGCAATTGTCTACCAACATAAGCATTGAAGTTTTCTTGGTTCACAATGAAATTGTCAAACTCATCTAAGCATTGGCTAGCAGACTTATAACGAGGAATATCACCTTCATCAAATCTATAAAGAGAATTTACCTTTACTACCTGTGTCGGGTTATCAAGACTATGTATTTCTTCAATAGGTGGTAAATTCTTAACATCTTCAGCTTTAATACCTTTTTCTTTCATAGATTTCTTTGCCTCTTGCATATCTTCAGGACTGAGAAATAGAACTCCCCTTTTCTGAGGAGTTGGCTTAGGGGCTGGTTCAGGAAGTGTCCAATTATTTTCATTGGCCAGCATATTATTCAATAGTAATTCAGCTTGATCAACTGTTCTTTCCCTGAAAACACAACCAGCACAATTATCCAGGTGGCCTCTGAAAGCATCGGTTAGTCCAATATAAAAGACATCAAGTATATCGTTCCTCTGAAGAGAATGATCAGGCAAAGCATTAAGTTATTGGAGAAGCCTCCCCCAAGCTTGTGGGAGACTCTCTTCTTCAATTTGCACAAAGTTATATATTTCCTGTAAGGAAGCTTGTTTCTTATGAGCGGGAAAATATTTAGCAGAGAAGAAATACATCATATCCTGGGGACTACGCACACAACCAGGATCAAGAGAGTTAAACCATGTTTTAGCATCGCCCTTTAACGAGAAAGGAAATAACTTAAGGATATAGTAATAACGAATCTTTTCATCGTTCGTAAACAGGGTGGCTATATCATTCAACTTAGTAAGATGTGCCACAACAGTTTCAGATTCATAGCCATGGAAAGGATCATATTCAACCAAAGTAATTAACTCAGGATCAAAAGAGAAATCATAATCCTTATCAATAACAAAGATAGGTGAAGTGGCAAAATCAGGGTCATATTTCATTCTAGCATTCAAAGACTTTTCTTTCAGCTTAGCTAATAATTTCTTAAGATCATATCTATCGTTGCAAGCAAGAAAGTCTCTAGGAGTTTCTTCATCCATAACATAACCCTCAGGAATAACAGACAATTCATATCTAGGGGGAGAAGCTTCATCATCACTTTCTTAAATATCATCAGTTTCAATATTTGCATTCTCCCTAACCTTAGCAATTTGTTCATCTAGAAATTCACCTAGTGGCACATTATTATCAAGCATGGAAGTAGTTTCATCATACATAGCAGAAGTGGCATCATGAAGAACATGCGACATATCAGATTCAATAGCAGGAGTAGGTGTCGGGGAAACTGACCGCCCACGAACACCTATGGGACCGGAGCCCCTTCTACGTTGCGGTAAGGGAGCGGAGGGAGAATGGAGAGAAGATCGAGGAGCACACGTGGGCAGTTTACCCAGGTTCGGGCCGCGCGGACGCGTAAAACCCTACTCCTGCTTTGGTTGTATTGAGTTCTTGCGCTCGGGATCTTGAAGATCTACAGTACTAGCTACACCGAGCGAGGGAGTGATCGAGTTTCCGGGATCCCCCCTCCTCTACGTTGTACATGGGCCTCCTTTTATAGTTCAAAGGGGTCACCGGCAGGTGTCAACGTAGAGGAGGGTAAAACCGTAAATTTGGTGGTAGATGGAACAGTGCATGAACAGTGTATGCACAGTGATCTATACCTAACCTAGACGGTGGGGGACAAAGGCATTGAATGCCCGTCGCCGTCACCCCAAAAGCGCCCGCCCGGGCGTCTCCATTCGCCACGACGACGGCCTCGTCACCGCGGCTCGCCACCGTGTACCCCAGGCTGCACAGCCATCTGCCACGTGCCCCTGGAAGGGCCCCAGGGCGACGCGTGGCCAGATGAGCTGGAGCGCAGGCACACAGTGTAAGCCACCCCCGGCAAGCACCTTGCCAGGGCTGCTATCTTGCCGGGCCCGGAAGCTTGCCGCTCTCCGGGTCCTGCCGGGGCGCACGATGCGCCACGATATATCTCCTGAAGTGTTATTCTTTGGCCTTCCTGGCAAGCTCCTCTTGCCAGGGTCTTGTGAGAATAGAGTGGTCTTGTGCTTGGAGCAGCCTTCCCGGCAAGCTCCTCTTGCCGGGGCCTTGATCTTCTGACTTGTATACTTTGTTCTTGAATGGCTTCAAAAGGGTCCAGAGTGGGCTTTGGCGGGCACGTGGTGAGCCAGACCACGGAACGCTGCTACTGCCCGTGCACAAGTCGGGATACTAAGGTACCCCTACTTTAGTACACCGACAGGAGCACCCGGGCCTGGGCCACACACGGTGCCGAGCGCTGTTGGGCCAGGCCCAAAACAGTGCACGGGCACACGCGGCCCACGGCGCGCCGTTTCCCACTCCGCATCTGCCGCATCTCTCCCTAACGGCACGCGTCGATTGCGGCGTCGTGGGAGAGATCGTGGCCTGCTTCTTTAATGGAAAAATGCGGAACGTCCCCCACTTCCCCCTTAAAAGCAGAGGAAGCAGGGGCAGTTTCCCCCCATCGTCTTCATTGTGTCTTCAATCTCCAGAAATCCCCGCCGCCCTCTGCCTCCCCAAAAGTCGACAGAGAGCCGAGCTCCACCCTTCCTCCGTCGTCTCCAGCGTCCGCAGCGCCGTCGACCTCCCTTGCCGTCCCCGCCATGGCCCCGAAGAGCGACAAGGCGAAGAAGGAGAAATCCGAGAAGGCGGCGAAGCTGGCAGCCATGCGGAGGAGGATGACGGTCTTTCCGCCGAGGCTCGGCGCGAGGGAGCTGCGGGACAAGTACTACTTGTTCTGGGCGAGGGAGACGAAGGCTCACCCTCGCACCAGGGTCCTCCCCGCCGTAGCCGTCGACATGTTCCCCGGAGGTTACCACTTCTTCGCTTTGTTCTTCCACTGTGGTCTCTGTCCTCCGTATTCAGAGTTCTTCTGTGATGTGATGAACACGTACGGATTCCATCCCTTAGACTTTACCCCGGATGCCGTCCTCACTTTGGCCGTTTTCGCACATCTATGCGAAAACTATGTCGGGGTCCACCCAAACGTAGCTCTCTTCCGCCACTTCTTCACACCTAGAGTAGAATCTGGATCCCCACTCTCCGGCGGTATCTCCTGGATCTTCAGGCTCGGCAAGAAGGAGGCGTACTTGATTGGAGAGCTACGCGGCAAGTGGGAAGAGTGGAGAGCTGACTGGTGCTGGGTCCTGGAAGATGCACCCGAGCAGTTTACCTCGCCGCGCCGGAGTGCAATAGTGCGCGGCAAGGATTGGAGCGAGTTGGCCCCGGAGGACGACAAGCTGCATATTGTCCTCACTAGGATCCTTCGCCTCCGGGCCGCCAACCTGACTGTGGGTGAAGTTGGGGCTGATTTCCTCCACCGCCGCATTGCCCCTCTGCAGGAAAGGAAAAGACCCGCTTGGGAGTTCGGCAACGCGGCAGACCGCATGAGGCTGCGCCCCGGGCTGAACTACAACTTCACCGTCTTGGAACTGAAGGGGATGGTCCGGGAGCTGTTCAAACACGACCCCAGGCATAAGGAGTGGTTCACCCCGTCCCGGGGAGTAGTTCCGTTGTGCAACAATACTGCCCTTAGTGCCATCCGCGCGGTGATGCCTGAGTGCGACTCCCACGGGGTTGTCCCTACCTGGCTGGTGCCTTCAGCGGAGACCGTGCAGGCCTTCTTCGACAACCTGGTTGAAAAGCCACGCAACGCCGAGGAGAAGAAGGGGCTCACCTGGGAGTCCACCGAGCGAGATGTGGCATACATAGCCAGCAGGATGGAGGAGGCCGCCACGGCTGCGGCTGCAGGTGAATTTGGGTACACTGTGGATGAAGCAGAGGCAGCGGACGCAGTGAGTCAGGCCGAGGAGGCGGAGATCCTCAAGCTGTTGAAGATTGCCCCCGAGGAGTTCACCGGGGAGCCTGCCGGGGCGGGCGAGGCTGCCGGGCAGGGCGCTGAGTCCAGTGAGCCCGTCGAGGAAGACGCCGAATCGGGCGATTCTGACGAAGACTCCGGCGGGTCTCTGAATCTCGACGACGACGCCTCCTCATCCTCCGAGAACTCCCCGCCACGACCAAGTCCTCCGCCACAGCAGAAGAAGCGCCTCCGCAAGGCCACTGAGACGGCGAGGCCACCGGCGCCTCGACAGCAGCCGAGGCGTCGGGCGACGCGCGCCACTACGACGAGCAAGGTCGTCAAGGAGGCGCCCCGTGCTCGAGCGACAAGCGGAGGGGGATCTTCCCGGAGTGGCTCTGGTGCTCCTTCTGCCCCTCGGTCCTCGGGGACGACCGGAGCGGGGTCCTCACAACCCATGGCTCCGGAGCCCACCAAGAGCCCGAGGGAGCCTTCCCCTCCAGCTCCTCGCGCTGGAGCACGTGAGGCGCAGTTTGACTTCTCCGCCCTCAGCTCCGATGAAGAGGAGGAAAAGTAAGCATTTGCAATTCTCATTTCCTTTGATTTTGTCTTGATTTCTCTTGCTTGGTTCTAATTCTGATCTTGTTTGGCTTCCAGGACCTTGACCCAGCGGATGGCGAAGAGGGCCAAGATCCCTGTGGTTGACCTTGAGGGTGACGAGCCCGTCGCGGCGGCAGGCGACGCGCCAGCGACAAGCTTGCCGGACCATCCTGTTGCTCCAGAGAGCAGCCCCCAGCGTAAGTCCTTTGTTCATTCTTCCTGCTTGACGGGCGCGCTTGAGGTTGTTATCCTTACTAATGTTTTGTTTGCTTGTTGTCTTGTGCAGAAGTGGAGCCGCAGCCGCAGGAGCACCAGGAGGTCGCCCCCGACGAGCCGCTTGTTCCACCATCCGCGCCAAGGATGAGCTCCCCGGCGAGGGACGGTGCTCCGCCAAGGACGGGTACTCCGCCAAGGGCGAGTGCCCCACCAAGGGCGAGGAGCCCGACAAGGGTGAGCACCCCGCCAAGGGAGGGCGCAAGCGGCCCTCCGCCAGCAGGGGCCACTACTACGCCGCCAAGGGAGAATTCCCCGGCGAGGGACCCTGTTATCGAAGAGGCCCGCGCAGGTAAACCCTTGTGCTTTTCTTCTTTGAACTCTTCTTTTTTGGATATTTGCTTGACGATTCTTTCTTTTTTTCTTTTTCTTCTGTTAGATCCGCCCGCCCCGGAGCCGATGGAGACGGAGACCATCGCCGAGGAAGACGTGCGCGGCGATGCTGGCTACGCCACCACCGAAGGAATGGCTGGTGCTGACGAACCAGCCGCCGAGGAGACCGCCCCGACCGCCGACGCCGCGGCTGGGGAAGGGACCAGCGACCATACTGCTGGCCCTAAGGCCGCAGCAGCGCCGGACGCTGCACCGGCCGCCAACCCTTCCGCCCCCGCGGCTGGGTCGGGTGTCTATTTGGAGGCCGCCAACGGGGTCTTCATCCAAGTCCCGTGGGCGTCCTCATCAAGAGCACCCGCGGAGGGGGAGACCTTCGACGGGGAAGTTCTCGCCTCCGCCGGGCTGAAGGTTGTCGACGCGCCCGGCAGCAGCAACGAGCCCGAAGAGGAGCAACTCCTACGCCGGCTTCTGGCCTTGTACCGGGCCAGGCAGGCTAAGTTGGACTCCCGGGAGGCTCTGGCTGCCAAGGCTGGTGTTGATATGGAGAAGCATGCCTCGGAGCTCCGTGCCGCCAACCAGGCGGCCCTCCGAAACTTGGCGGAGGAGCGCGAAGAGCTTGCCGGAGCACACCAAGCGTTCCCCCTCGACAAGGCCGAGGTGGAGGAGCAGCAGCGTTTGGCCGCCGAGGAGCTGTCTCGGCGGGAAGGAGAGCTCAACCAGCGGAAGGTCGACCTCGATAGCCACGAGGACGACCTTACCGCCCGTGAGCAGGCCATTGGCGGGGCTCTGCAGGAGGCGAGGGACGCCGCTGCCGCCGCAGAGACCGCCAAGAGGGATTTGGAGGCCAGGGTGGCGCAATTGGAGACAGGCTTGAAGGCGAGCGAGGATACAGTTGCCGCGCTCAACGTGGCGCGGGAGAAGGACGCCCACACCAACTCTGAGCTGCAGGTCCGCCTCTCCGACAAAGGCAAAGAGCTCACCGACGCCAGGGACTCCATCGCTGACTTGGAGCTGAAGGTTTCCACCCTCACCGACTCGCTTGACGCCGCCCGGGACCGCGAGACGAAGCTGAAGGACGATCTCCGTACTGAGAGGGCCTTGTTGGAAAGCGCCGCCATCTCGCAAAACCACTTCCAGCGGACGGTGGAGTAGTGGACCGAGGAGCTCGTTGCCTCCGCCGCCAACATCGACATGGAGATGGTGGCGTTGAGGGCGGAGCACCTCGTGTACTCCCCCGACGAGAGCCTCCCCCACAGCGCCAAGCTGAGCCTACTCTTCAGAGGGGTGGCGCCGGCGCTTGCGCGGCTATGGGAGAAGATCCCCGCGCAGCTGGCTGACGAGGCACGCCGGCTTTGCATGGGTACCATGGAGTGGGTGTTGTCGAAGATCGTCTACCGCAACCCTGGGATCAACCTCGTCAACGTCCTCCGGACCCTGCCGCCCGAAGCTGACCAGGAGGCGTTGAAGGCACAAGTTGCCCACATCGTGGCCAAGGCGGGCATGATCCAGAGGGTCGACGGAGACCGAAGGGACTAGGCTCCCTGTTTTCCTCGCCGCTGTTGATTAAGTCATAGGTAGTAGTCGGTTAGAACAGCGGCAAGCTATCTTGTTATATAACTTTATTTTGGATAATCAATGCAATGTTATCTCCCTTGTTTAGTCCTTTCACTTTGTATGCTTTCCACCCTACGCTTTTAGGGAACTTGCCGGCAAAGGGGCCCTTGCCGCGAGCGCTGAGTGTGGGACTCTTAGCAGCCTGCTAGCAATGCCCTTGCCGGCAAGAAACCTTGCCGCAGCTAGTCGCAGCAGACTTAGATTGCTGAGCGAACTCGAAAACGAAGTAAGGGCGCGACACTTGTCGCAGCTCACTTAAGCCGTTGAGCGTGCTCGAAACAAAGTAAGGGTGCGGCTAGCCACGGGTAGGTTCCTCCGCGCACGGGTTTTCCATACAAAGTGTGATTGTTCAAGGAAGACAACTAAGAAATTTTAAAAATTTGAATCGCTCAAACTTTGGTAACTTAGCTTTCATGGATTGTTTGCTTCCCGGCAAGGCTTCCCTTTCTTGAACAGCACTTGGTCCATACCTCTATCTCCTCCCCCCCCCCCGGCAAACTTGTGTGCGAGGAACACTTCTTCTGTTTAAGAGAGAAAGGAAAAGAGGAGGAAACACTAGTATGGGGCCTTGCGGCTTGTTACTGCTTACCGGGGATGTGTGCTGCACAAGGTGTCAGATGATGCATGCAAGTAAAAAGAAAAGCATGAAATGACAAACAGTGTGAAGCACAAAAGTTTTACTGATGCACGGGGTCTGCGCCCGGCTTTGTACAAAGATTTACATGCAACAGCGGCAAGACTTGTACAAAAGGTGGTTGCCGGAGCGGATCACGGCAACCGCGCCTTATGGGTGAAACTTGCAAAGATGCTCTATGTTCCAGGTGTTGCTCACCGGTAAGCCTTCTTCGGTCTCAAGGCGGACAGCGCCGGGCCTCGTGACTTGTCTCACCCGATAAGGGCCTTCCCACTTCGGCGTCAACTTGTTGGAATTCTTGGCGGACTGAACGCGCCGAAGAACAAGGTCGCCTTCCTCGAGACTCCTGACCTGGACCTTGCGGCTATGATAGCGACGCAAGGCTTGCTGGTATCGAGCAGCTCGTACAACAGCCTGGAGACGTTCCTCCTCGAGGAGCAATGCATCATCTTGCCGTAGTTGCTCTTGCTCGAGCTCATCGTAAGCGAGCACTCGAGGAGACCCGTATACGAGTTCCGTGGGGAGAACTGCCTCCGCTCCATAGACAAGAGCAAAGGGTGTCTGTCCGGTGGCTCGACTTGGTGTCGTCCTGATTGACCAAAGAGCCGCCGACAACTCCTCTATCCAGTTTCTTCCGCACTTGTGCAGCCTGTCGAACGTTCTTGTCTTGAGTCCACGCAGCACTTCAGCGTTGGCCCTCTCCGCTTGACCGTTACTCCTCGGGTGAGCAACAGAAGCGAAGCAGACCTTGGCGCCAAGGTCTTGGACGTATTGCATGAAGGTGCGACTTGTGAACTGTGTGCCGTTGTCGGTGATGATCCTGTTAGGGATTCCGAAACGGCAAACAATTGACCTGAAGAACTTCACTGCTGATTGTGCTGTCACCTTTCTCACTGGTTCCACTTCTGGCCACTTTGTGAACTTGTCGATTGCAACATACAAGTACTCAAAGCCCCCGACTGCGCAGGGAAAGGGGCCGAGGATGTTGAGCCCCCAGACCGAGAAGGGCCAGGACAAAGGGATCGTCTGGAGAGCTTGAGCTGGCTGATGTATTTGCTTGGCATGGAACTTGCACGCTTCACACTTGGTTACTTGTGCAGTTGCATCTTGGAGGGCTTCTGGCAAAAAGAACCCTTGCCAGAACGCCTTCCCAGCAAGTGCTCTTGCGCCAATGTTGTGGCCACATATGCCTCCGTGTATCTCTGCCAACAGCTTCTGTCCATCTTCCCGGGAAATGCACTTCAATCTGACACCATTGAGTCTTCTTCTGTACAGTTCATTGCCAACGAACTGGTACATACTTGACGGCCTGGTTATCCTCTCTATCTCTTTTGGTTCTTCGGGAAGTTCTCCAGTTTGAAGAAAACGGACGATTTGCTGTGCCCATGCTGGAGCCTGAGGCTCAACAACAAGGACTAAAGGCATCAGAGCTGCTGCGGGAACCTCAGCTTCTACGGCAAGAACCTGCGGCTCTGCCGGAGCTGAGGGTTCCCCAGCAAGCCTGCCGGGGCAAGGCTTGTCGGGAACGCCTGCTTCAACTGTACAGACCCTTGGGTCCGCAGGAGTAGACTGTTCCTCAGCATCTTGGTTGTTGTTCTTGGGGACCTTGGCGGCGGCTTCAGGAAGATCCGCCGGCAGGTAGTCACCGGAGACCAACTTCCTCTTCTTGCTTTGCCCAACTGATGGTGTGACGGATGGCTGAGTTAGCTTGAGCACGAAGACCCCTGGTTCCACAGGTAACTTCATTGCAGCACACTTTGAGAGGTCATCTGCAACATCATTCTGAGCTCTTGGAACGTGCTCCATCTGCAGGCCTTCAAAATGTTCTTCAAGCTTCCTCACTTCATCGACATAAGCTTCCATCAAAGGGCTCTGGTAACTCTTGTTTACTTGTCGGACCACCAATTGTGAATCTCCCCGCACAATCAGCTTCTTGATCCCAAGTTCGGCTGCAATTCTGAGGCCGGCAAGCAAACCTTCATACTCAGCAGTATTGTTTGTCGCTTGCTCCTTGGGAAAGTGCATTTGGACAACATACTTGAGGTGCTCTCCGGTGGGCGCTATGAGTAACACACCAGCACCGGCGCCTTGCAGCGAGAAGGCACCATCGAAGTACATTATCCATTCTTTGCTTGTTTCTTGGACGGGAATGCTTGTCTCTGGAACTTCCTCATCTGGTGTTGGGGTCCATTCTGCTATGAACTCTGCCAAAGCTCTGCTCTGTATGGTTGAAGTGCTTTCGAACTTGAGACCAAAGCTTGACAGCTCCAGTGCCCACTCGACGATCCTGCCTATTGCTTCTGGATTTTGCAATATCCTCTTCAACGGAAAGCGAGTGACCACCGTTATCTCATGTGCTTGGAAGTAGTGGCGCAGCTTTCTTGAGGCCATGAGGAGGCCGAAAAGCAACTTCTGCACCCCAGAGTATCTTGATCTAGCCCCCTGCAAGAGGGAACTCACAAAATAAACTGGGCGCTGCACCATCTTCTTTCGCACTTCTCCTTGTTCTTGCGCAGACTTGTCCTTGTCGGGGCCAGAGCTTGTCGGGGAAACCCCCTGCTTGTCGCTCGATGCGCTTGCCGGGGATGTGGGTTCCTTATCTGCCTCCCTCTCCGCTACTAACGCAGCACTAACCACTTGATTGGTTGCCGCTAGGTACAGCAGCAACCTCTCTCGTGGCTTAGGTGCGACAAGTATTGGAGTGGAGGACAGGTATCCTTTCAAATCTTGCAGCGCTGCCTCCGCTTCTGGAGTCCATTTCATAGGACCTGCCTTTTTCAAGATTTTGAAGAAAGGCAGGGCGCGTTCTGCAGACTTTGAAATGAACCTGCTGAGGGCAGCCACACAACCGGCAAGTCTCCTTACGTCCATGACGCGCTTCGGGGCTTCAATCTGCTCGATGGCTATTCTTTTGTCGGGATTGGCTTCAATCCCCCTCTGGGACACAAAGAACCCGAGAAGCTTGCCGGAGGGGACTCCGAAGACGCACTTCTCGGGGTTTAGCTTGAGTTGTATCTTGCGCAGATTCTCAAAGGTTTCTTCTAGGTCTTGAATCAGGGTATCCTTGCTCTTGCTCTTGACCACTATATCATCCATGTAGGCTTCTACATTCCTGTGTATCTGTGGCTCAAAAGCAGTGTGTACCACCCTTGCAAATGTTGAACCCTCATTCTTCAATCCAAAGGGCATGCGTATGAAGCAGTATGTGCCACATGGAGTAATGAATGCAGTCTTCTCTTCATCTTCCTCAGCCACGAATATCTGGTGGTAACCTGAGTATGCATCGAGAAATGAAAGCAACTCACATCCAGCCGTGGAGTCAACAATCTGGTCGATGCGCGGCAAGGGAAAAGGATCCTTGGGACAAGCTTTATTCACATCAGTGAAGTCTATACAAAGTCTCCATTTCCCATTAGCCTTTCGCACGACAACTGGATTGGCCAACCATGTAGGATGGAGTACACCTCTAACCAGGCCTGCTGCTTCCAACTTCTTTATCTCCTCGGCAATGAACTCTTGGCGCTCCACAGCTTGCTTCCTGACCTTCTACTTGACGGGCCGCGCGTGAGGACAAA
This sequence comes from Secale cereale, assembly GCA_902687465.1. NCBI lineage: Eukaryota > Viridiplantae > Streptophyta > Magnoliopsida > Poales > Poaceae > Secale > Secale cereale. Next base: position 838,884,916 of record LR738714.1, read on the forward strand.
CAGCAAGCTTGTGCTCAATTACCTTCCTGGGAACACCGGGGATGTCAGACGGTTGCCATGCGAACACGTCGACATTCGCCCGCAGGAAGGCAACGAGCGCGCTTTCCTATTTGGGGTCGAGCGTAGCACTGATGGTGAAGGTACCACCAGTGCCGTCCTCCTTGGCGGACACCTTCTTGGTTGCCGGTGGAGCTGCCATTCCTTTCTTGCACTTGCCGATGGAGCTCGATGGTGCGTCCTCGACGGCAGCGCAGCACTCCGAAGAGGTGCGTTTGCCGGAGTGGGCTCCAGAGCTCTTGCCGGACTTGGTCTTGGTCTTCCCCCCGGGAGCTTCAGCGGCAAGTGTCTTGCTGTCTACCGCGGCTGCTGCGTTCCGGTAGATCTTGTCGGCGCAGATAAGCGCATCTTTCTTGTCGCCGGGGATAGAGATGACGTTTATCGGCCCCGGCATCTTTAGCATATTATATGCGTAGTGGGAAGCTGCCATGAACTTGGCGAGCGCAGGACGGTCAAGTATCCCATTATATGGCAATGGGATATCGGCGACGTCGAACGTGATCCTCTCCGTCCTGAAATTGAGTTCTCCGCCAAAGGTCACTGGCAGCGTGATCTTCCCCTTCGGCTTGCTCCTTCCCGGGTTGATCCCTTGGAACGACCCAGTTTCCTCGAGCTTGCTGTCGGGAATCTGCAGTTTCTTTATCACAGCGGAAGAGATCAAGTTGAGGCCGGCCCCGCCGTCAACCAACATCTTGGTGACCTTGAGGTTGCGGATAGTTGGTGAAACCAACATCGGCAAACACCCGACCACAGTTGTGCGGTCAAGGTGGTCCTCAAGGTCGAAGATGATGGGCGTGCCGGACCATTTTAGCAGCCCGCGTGACTCGACGGGTGGCTCAGCTGCATTCACTTCCCGCACCCACTGCTTGAGTTGGCGGTGGGAAGTTTGCAGAGAGGCACCTCCGTCGACACACAGAACCTCTATGGCCTTCTAGAACTCCTGCTCGCTGTTGTCTCCTTCATCCATGTCCTCATCATCGTCTTCATCTTCATCCTTGTCGCGGCCCCGGGGAGGTCTGTCTCCTTGCCACTGCTTGGCCTTGCCGCGGCGTCCTCCCCGGCCATTGAACGGCCGCTTCTTGCTTGGCTCTCCTCCGCCTCCTTGGGCCTTCTCCTTGTCGCGTCGCTCGTATTCAGCCTTCTGCTGCTCTACGAGGTACTCTACTCTTTTGCAGTTCTGGAGATCGTGGCCCTTTGTGCGGTGGATCTTGTAGTACTGCTTGTCGGAGCCGTCCTGCTTGTCGGCTGCCGCTACAGGGGTGGACTCCTTGCCTGAGCCACCAGCCTGTGTCTTCTTGGCGGGAGCCTCCTTGCCGGACTGCTCGACAACCAGTACCTCCTTGTTCTTCTTCTTGTTATTCCGCCGCCAGTTTTTCCTTGCCGGGGCGGCATCCTCGCTGTCTGTTCCCCCTGCTCTAGTATCCTCTCCAGGGAGTCTCCTCCCCTCTTCAGCACGGGCACACTTGTCAGCCAGAGCATAAAGCTCACTGACGTCCCGGATCTTGGTCATCGCCATCTCCTCCCTCATCCGGCGGTTACGCACGTTCTGGTGGAACGCGCTGATAACCGCGGCAGGGTGGACATCTGGGATGTTGTGCTGAACGCGGCTGAACCTCTGGATATACTTTCGCAGGGACTCTCCCTCTTTCTGGGCAAGGATGTGGAGATCGCTCTCCTGGCCGTGGGGTTTGTGGCCGCCCGTGAAGGCACCAACAAACCGGTGGCACAGATCTGCCCAAGAAGAGATGGAGTTCTCCGGCAAGTGCATGAGCCAGGATCTAACATTGGGCTTGAGCACGAGCAGGAAGTAGTTCACTAAGATCTTCTCGTCGCGTCCCCCGGCAGCCTGCACCGCAATGGTGTAGATGCTGAGGAACTCCGAGGGGTGTGTCTTGCCGTCGTACTTCTCGGGTACGTCGGGCTTGAAGTTCTTCATGCTGGGCCACTGGACTTGCCGCAGCTCTCGGGTGAATGCAGGGCAACCTGCCGCGTACGTAAAGTCGCCTGGTTCACCGGGCGCGTGTATGTCAACAGCAGTCCCAGCGCGCTGGTCGGATTGTCTTCGGGCTTCTCTTCGACGCTCGATGCAAGTTCGAGCGTCCTCTTGTCGAAAGTCGTCAAGGACTTGGCGCTGATTGCGGCGAGCCCGCGGATCCGACGACGCTGTGGAATCGTCGTCGACGTTGATCCGGCGGGGCGGCGAATTCTGCTTCCGCGGCGGGGAGTGCACGGTAGTTGCACCCCCGGCGGTCTTGTCGCCATCGGCCTTCGCTTGGTCGACTTGTCGCGGTCGTGATGTTGCCGGCTGCTGCGGCGTGTCGTTGTTGGCGAAGGCGATGAGGCTCTGGATTGTAGCCCTCCAGTCTTCGGCCTTGTCTGCCGCTGGAGGGAAGTCGAGGAGCAGCTGGGCTCTTGCTAGAGCTTCTGCTGGAGAGGAGGGAAGCGGTGGCGAGCGGTGCGAGGAGCGAGACATGCTCGGACTTCTAACAGGGTTAGAAGGAGCAGGGTCCCGCCCCGGCGACCGCGCCTTGCTCGTACCAGCGCGCTGGCCTTGAGCATCCCGCGACCCACCGGCTTGTTCGCGTCCCAGCAAGCGTATGGTACCCTCGGTACCACGTCACTGCTGGTCCGGCACCTCCTGAGAGGGATGTGGTGCGTGCACAGACGCCGAGATCTTGGAATTCGCCCGGTCGTCCGTCTTGTCTTTAGACTTGGCGGCGCCGCGAGTGTCCTCACCGGCGTCCACCCCTCCGCCAGCGTCTACCCCACCAACCGTTGGTTCTGGTGGTGGCGGGATCGACACAGACGGGCCTCCGACCTCCGAAGCCTTCTTCTTCGGAGGCATGTTGAAGTAGTCGATGAGGTTGATGAAGCTGGAAAAGTTGCTGAAGATTGCGCCCGCGTGAGCGCCGGATCAAGTTCGCACAACCTCGACGCCCCCTACCTGGCACGCCAAAGATGTCGGGGAAACTGACCGCCCACGAACACCTATGGGACCGGAGCCCCTTCTACGTTGCGGTAAGGGAGCGGAGGGAGCACGGAGAGCAGATCGAGGAGCACACGCGGGCAGTTTACCCAGGTTCGGGCCGCGCGGACGCGTAAAACCCTACTCCTGCTTTGGTTGTATTGAGTTCTTGGGCTCAGGAGCTTGAAGATCTACAGTACTAGCTACACCGAGCGAGGGAGTGATCGAGTTTCCGGGATCCCCCCTCCTCTACGTTGTACATGGGCCTCCTTTTATAGTTCAAAGGGGTCACCGACAGGTGTCAATGTAGAGGAGGGTAAAAACGTAAATTTGGTGGTAGATGGAACAGTGCATGAACAGTGTATGCACAGTGATCTATACCTAACCCAGACGGTGGGGGACAAAGGCATTGAATGCCCATCGCCGTCACCCCAAAAGCGCCCGCCCGGGCGTCTCCGTTCGCCACGACGACGGCCTCGTCACCGCGGCTCGCCACCGTGTACCCCAGGCTGCACAGCCATCTGCCACGTGCCCCTGGAAGGGCCCCAGGGCGACGCGTGGCCAGATGAGCTGGAGCGCAGGCACACAGTGTAAGCCACCCCCGGCAAGCACCTTGCCGGGGATGCTATCTTGCCGGGCCCGGAAGCTTGCCGCTCTCCGGGTCCTGTCGGGGCGCACGATGCGCCACGATATATCTCCTGAAGTGTTATTCTTTGGCCTTCCTGGCAAGCTCCTCTTGCCAGGGTCTTGTGAGAATAGAGTGGTCTTGTGCTTGGAGCAGCCTTCCCGGCAAGCTCCTCTTGCCGGGGCCTTGATCTTCTGACTTGTATACTTTGTTCTTGAATGTCTTCAAAAGGGTCCAGAGTGGGCTTTGGCGGGGACGTGGTGAGCCAGACCACGGAACGCTGCTACTGCCCGTGCACAAGTCGGGATACTAAGGTACCCGTACTTTAGTACACCGACAGTAGGTGACGCAAATTTACTCATAACAGAGGCTGAATCAAGTGCAGAGCTAGATGGCAGTTCCTTACCTCCCCTCGTAGTTGAGGGAAAGATCTTGGTTTTTGACTCCTTCAAATTCTTCATAGTGATCAACAGATATAAATCCCAAGTGACATAAGGAATATAGCTATGCTCCCCGGCAACGACGTGTTGACGGTATTGATGATGTGATCCGCGCAGAGCTTCGCCTAAGCACTACGACAATATGACCGAGGTGTGTAACTGCGGAGGGGGCACCACACATGGCTAAGAAATCAACTTGTGTGTCTTTGGGGTGCCCCCTTGATAACCCACTGATAACCCTCAACCGTAAGGGATCGAGATAGTCTTCGCGGGTAAGAATAACCCAATTTATTGATTCGACACACGGGGAGCCAAAGAGTATTTATAAGCTTTGGCAGTTGAGTTGTCAATTCAACCGCACCTGAAATATACTTACTTGCAACAAAAGATAAGTGGTAACGGTGATATGATAGTGATGATGGTGATAGTAAAAGTAAACAGCAAAAGTAAATAGCAAAAGTAGCAACTAGTAACCAGCAGGATTTAAAACACTGTAGGCTAGGGAGATGGATGGTTGGGCACTGCATGGATGAGATATATCATGAATCTAAATTGGGGCAAGGCACACGGAAAAGTAATGATCATCTAGGCAATTATCAAACACTAGGCATGTATCCCATAGGTAGTTGTACGTGCTTGCAATAAGAACTTGCAAAACACTTTTGTCCTACCATCCCGCTATGAACGGGGCCAAAAGGAACTTATGGAGATTAAGGTGCTCCTGTCAAAGAGCACCGGAACAAAGCAATAAACTCAATGGATACATGTAATCCTCAAACTATGGACCATCCCCTTTGGTGTCCCAACCTGTCACTTTTGGGATCGCCGGTTCCGGACTGTAATAGGTGCAAACAACTCATAGGTAGGATCAAGAACACAAATATATTCATGCAAACACATATGGTTCAGATCTGAAATCATGGCACTTGGGCCCTAAGTGACAAGCATTAAGAGTAACAAGTTGAAGAAAAGATGATAAACACCATAGTAGATGATAGGCAACATGCCCCCAACGATCTGACAAACTATTACATGATCTAACTCATCCAATCCCTACCATCCCCTTTGCCTACAGTAGGGAATTACTCACACATGGAAGGAGAAGTCATGGAGGGAGGATGGAGTGGTGATGATGATGACGATGGCGACGATCTCCCCTCTCCGGAGGCCAAATCAGCCTCCAGATTAGCCCTCCCGAAGAAGAACAGAGGGCGGCGGCGACTCCGCGAAGAAAACTGGGAAAACAACTTCTGATCTGGGAATTTCTCGTCACAGGCTAAATGCGGGTCAAAGTAGGGCACCAGGGGAGGTGGGGCCCACCCAGGCGGCCTCCCGGCGCGGCCAGGGGGTGGGCCGCGCCACCAGGGCGCCTGGAGCCCCACTGGCCCCCCTCTGGCCCCTCTTCTGGCAACAGGTTCCTTCGGGTGCGTGGATTTTCTGTGATTTTTCGTGGAATTTTCTGAGATACCTAAAAATCCGTTTTCCTGCACACAATAAAACCATACAGGCAGCTCTGCTGAAAACAGCGTCAGTCCGGGTTAGTTTAGTTCAAATCATGCACGAATGAGGTCAAAACAATAGCAAAAGTGTTTGGAAAAGTAGATACGTTTGAGACGTATCAACTCCCCCAAGCTTAGCATATTGCTTGTCCTCAAGCAATTCAGTTCAACGAACTGGACGCGATAAAGAAAACTTTGACAAACTCTTTTGCTTCATTAGATGTATATAAGCATGTACTACGAAAAGAGTCTAGCGGGTATTGAAACAATGCTATGAGGACAATGCACGAAGCAATCCTTCTTTCAAGTGACCAATCACAAATAACCAAAAGTAAATAATGTACTACTGAAAATCAAGACAAGATTACATTGCACATAGCTTGAATATACTAGAGTGGTATCTCGCTAGCCTCCATGAGTGACGCAAAACATAAATGCAGAAACTCCTCCAGAGTTTTAAAGGAGACTAGAACTAAGAATTTCTGAATAAATAATATCACAAGCATGCAGAAGACAATGTAATACTTTGGGACAATGCACATTACACTCAGAATGACAATTATGCTCTCCTAGTTGGTGCTTTGAAGAGAGAGGGTGGAGACTCTCGAACCGTGGCTTTTGATGGCGAGGTTGAAAACCCGTGGTCGGAAACAAAAACTAAACATGTACCAGAGCTCTTGGTTTTAAAAACAGAGGTAAAAAATATTTTTTTAGAGATGCATATTTCGTCAACGAATGCTAGCAGATAACTCAATTACTTCTCGAGCTGGACAAGTTTCGAGGAACGGCTCCCGCACGAGGACGATCACATCCCCTTAATCTCCTTTGTTTATCACTGCCAAAGTTTTCTGATTTCTCATGAACAAAGCGTGAAGGAGGGTTTGTTTGTTGTATTATCTTTTATGAGCCGGGCGCACTCTATGCCAGTTCCTTCTCGTATTAGGGGTTTGCACATTAGACATGCAATCCCGGGGTGAAACTTGTCCAACTTAAAAAAAGATCATGAATTAACTACTACTTCCTCATGAGCTAAAACAGAGGCACAAAAGAGAAATGCTTTTTTGAATAATTTCGAGATGGTACAAGACAGTCTTCGTTAGGAATGGCAGGTAAATACCATGTATAGGAAGGTATGGTGGACTCATATGGCATAACTGGTTTAAAGGATTTTGGATGCACAAGCAGTCAGTCTGCTTAGTACAGGTGGAGGTTAGCAAAAGACTGGGAAGCGACCAACTAGAGAGCAATAACGGCCATAATCATGCAGAGCGACAAAACAACATTGAATCGGGCATTAAAGTGATATAACTATTCTGAAACTCAAAGATCATCAAGGCAGAGCAGACTTTTTAGTCTTAAACATGTGTAAACATGTGCCAAGTCAATCCAAGAATTCTCCGAAGGGAAATACCACCTTAGTATACCAAACTATGAACAGTGCAATGCATGTAAATCATTTCAATAACACATTATATACTCTAGCTATTAGAGACTAGCCACAAGGAAAGCATGAACCACTGGGAGAGCATTGTAAACATAGCACTATGTCGCTACAAGCTGGTCTCTAGATCATAAGTACATGCATATGTACAAAAGTAGAAACAAAAAGAGTTCATACCGGTTTTCCCTTGTTGCTTCCCTTTAGTCGATCTTCGTCATTACTGCCTCGTCACTTGCACGATCGAACGTAGGAAATATAATTAAATGCCATCACGGACTCGAGCTGAACTCTGAAAACAAAGCAAACTAGAGAGAGAAAGGAAATCTTTTTGGATTATTTCAAAGGTTGAACGAAAGCAAAAGAAAGAGAAAATCTTTTTGTTGTTTTTGCAAAGAAAGAAATAAAGAAGAACGGGCAAAAACTTTGAAAAGATCAAAGTGAATAAAACAGATAATACAATGGAAAAGTGAGAAGGGCACGTACTCCCCCAAGCTTAGGCTTTGGCCTAAGTTGGTAGTAGCTACTGCCCCCAGGAGCCTCCTGCTCCGGGGGAATGGTGGTGAGCCCAAGGGTCGTAGAAGGATTCCGGCGCGTACACCGAACTCCTCGGATCCTCCCACGAGGAAGGGTTCGTACTCCAAGCAGAGGAAGACCCTTCACCAAACTGGTTGACGGTCTCCCCCTGAAAAGGTGGTAACTCACCGTGCTCCTCCTCGTCGGGCACAACCCCCTCCATGGGGTTATGAAACTGATGTTGGGCCATGAACTCATCGAACTGGACAACATCAGAGGACCATCCATTCCTGCGAGAAAAATCAAACAAAAGAGGTGCATGTAGACGGATCTTGCGTTCCGCGGTAGTTCCGAAACGCAAGATATAAACAAGATTATCAAGCTCAGAAGTCATGGTAACGAACTTATGCCTTTTCATAGCAGCAAGATCAAAACTTAAATAAGTAAAAGGCTTATCATCAGGGTGTGGGGTGCCTTCAAGATATTCTAAGATAAGTGTGGCATAAACGCCACCAAATAAATCTCCCCTGTTACCGTTCATAGCAAGGCGTCGAGCAATTAAGGCACCCAGATTATAATCAAACCTCCCTGAGAGGGCGGTTGCCAGGATAGCAATATCCGGCGCAGAAGTGTTGCTCGTGTTGTCACGAGCAAACACCCCTCTAGCAACATAATATGCAAAATACCTGAGGTGAGGGAATAAGATGCTGGAGATTTTTGACCGATGAATATCCCTCGTACCCATGCTGCAGAGAGAGTTGAAGACGGTTTTCAGCTCGGAGGGCTGAGAGATCATCCTAGCCGTCCGCCCAACGTTTGGCACACCTATTATTTCACAAAACTTTCCCAAGTGCATGGTGATAAGATCATTGTAAATTTTAAACTCAATAGCACCAGAATCAGGGTTATATCTAAAACTGTTAATGAAACCGGAGGTGAGTTTTTGATACTGAGTAACACGGCACGTGACGAGCCGTGTCAGACCTGCATTAGCACAAAGATTATAAAACTCATCCTTGATTCCCGCAGCTTCAAGGAATTCATCACATGGAAACATCATAGCACGTGCTGGACTTGTGTCTTCCAACAACTCTAGGGGCACATGATCTTCATTGTAGCTCACCCTAGCAGTCGAGGGTGAAGCTGCGGCTCTAGTAACTCGATCGGAGTGCATGGGCCTCTTCTTCTCAAGCCACCCCTTTGCCCTTCCTAACAAACTCATTTCTGAATTTTTTGGCAAATTACAAAAACGAGGATTAAAACAAAATGGGTTAAGGCAAACTACTCAACTTACTTACCCAAGGTATAAAATTGCATCAAAACTTGGAAAATAAATATCTACATATGCATGCAAGCTCATCTACACAGCACCAAGAACTACTAAATACTCACAAATGAAGCCACCAATCAGAAATCTAATTGGAGGGGTGGAGGAGTTACATACCAAGGAGTATTTGTTCAAAATCTCAGCTCAAATGATAGGTTGTAGAGAATGATCGAAGAATCACCTCCAATAGCAGCAAGAACGCAAGAACAAGTGCAGAACTCGTGTTTTTGGAGAGAAACAGAGAGGGAGGAAGAATACTTACCTGGAGGGGGGCCTTGTGGGCCCCAGGCGCCCTGTGGGCGCGGCCAGGGGGCAGGCCGCGCCAGCTGGCCGCCTGGGCCACTGGTGGGTCCCCCTGGTCGGCCCCAGGTACCTCTGGGTCACTCCCGACATGGAAATTTTTATTTTTATTTTTCTGGAATTTTTCTGAAAACTTCACTGTTGAAATTTTTTCGAAGTTCAAAAAGGTTGCAAGACTTTCTGAAAACTTAAAGCAGTGATTAGTATTCTGAAGCTTCAAAACATAAACACTTGGTACAGCAAGGAGAACAAAAACTAAAACAAATGAAAACATAACAAGCTCAACTTTTTATCTATATAGAACATGTTCACTAGTAAGGTTGATCAAGTCTTACCAACAAACAGGCGATATATAAAGCAAAAAGTCTCACCTCTTACGAAGTGATCATTGCACCTTTATTTTGATGGACATTGTCCCCACCATAATAGTTTTGTATTTGTGGTGCACATGTAGTGGACAGTCCCATTCTCCAATCTTCACGGTCTCGATATTTTCTATAGAGTTGAGGCCATGCCTCCTGTCGGTCTTCTTTGGAAAATACACCGTGTGTTCTTTATCATTCACATTGAAGGTAACCTTCCCTTTATTGCAATCAATAATAGCACCTGCGGTGTTAAGAAAAGGTCTACCAAGAATAATGGCCATGCTCCCATCCTCGGGCATGTCAAGCACAACAAAATCAGTAAGGATCAAACAATTAGCAACTTCTATGGGAACATCCTCACAAATACCTATCGGAACAGCGGTTGACCTGTCAGCCATCTGAAGAGAGATATCTGTAGGAATTAGTTTCTCTAAACAAAGCCTCTTGTAAAGAGAGAAAGGCATAACACTCACTCCTGCTCCAAGATCACATAAAGCAGTTTTGACATAATTATTCTTTATGGAGCAAGGAATGGTGGGTATACCTGGATCACCAAGCTTCTCAGGAATCTTGCCACTGAAAGAGTAGTTAGCAAGCATAGTAGATATTGCTTCATTAGGAAGTTTTCTTTTATTAGTGACAATATCTTTCATATATTTTGAATAGGGAGGTAACTTAATAGCATCAGTCAAAGGGATTTGAAGAAAAAGAGGTTTAATCCACTCACAAAACTTATTGTAATGCTCTTCTTCTTTAGATTTGATAGACTTACCTAGAAAGGGCATGGGTTTCTGTATGCATGGTTCTCTTTGCTTCCCATGTTTTCTTGCGATGAAGTCTTCTCTAGTGTACCTCTTACGTTTGTCAGGTGCTTCTTCTTCTCGAACTTCAGGCGGATCATTCTTCTCATTATCCTTACCTTCAGGTTCTGCACCGTCTTCAGTCTCAGCATCGGAGATAGATACACTATTGGGATCAACAGCTGGCTCTTCATCTGCAATAGGATCATTGGAATTGTTAGCCTCCTTATGTTTCTTCTTCTTCTTTGGAGAGCCAACAATTTCTTCTTCCTGCATTTGAGAATATTGCTCGATTCTCCTCGGATGCCCCTCTGGATAGAGAGGATTTTGAGTGCTAGTTCCTCCTCGGGTCTTAATCCCGAAGGCCTGCAAATCATCTTGTTTGGCATTGTTAGCAAGCAAATCTTTTTGCACATTAGAAATTTGTTCAAGCTGAGTTTGAACCATATGAAAATGCTTCACAAGACATTTAACATCATTAACTGTTCTACCTAGAACATCAAGCAAACTTTTGATAGCACAGGAATCATCATGCAATTGACTTTGTATCCTCTCATTAAAATGATTTTGTTTCATAATAAAATTATCAAAGTCATCTAAACATTGATCAGGAGGCTTACCATGAGGGATGTCACTTGCGTTGAAATCTATAAGAGAGTGTACCTCTACCATAGGAGGGTGAGTGGTAGGCTCACACAACTTCTCAATAGGGGGTAGATTCTTCACATCTTCAGCTTTAATACCCTTCTCTTTAATAGACTTCTTTGCTTCTCGCATATCTTCGGGACTTAGAACAAACATGCCCCTCTTCTTTGGTGGTGGAGGTGGTTCAGGGATGGACCAATCTTCATGGTTTTTGGCAATCCTGCCCATCAAATCCTCCGCATTGTCCGGTGTTCTTTTCCTGAAAACACAACCAGCACAACTGTCCAAATAGGACCTGGATTCATCAGTTAGACCAGCATAAAATATATCGATTAATTCATTCTTAGGGACTCCATGTCCTGGTCTAGCACGAATCAGACCACAGTACCTCCCCCAAGCTTTAGGGAGGTGCTCATCCTGCAACTGTTTGAAGTTATAAATTATTTGTAAAGCAGCATGTTGCATATGAGCAGGAAAGTACTTATCAACAAAAGAGTGAGCTAAGTCTTGAGGACTCTTAATGGAACCATATGGGAGTGAATCATACCATGTTTTAGCACCTTCCTTCAAAGAGAAAGGAAGAAGCTTAGTCACATAAAAGTTTCGTTTCTTCTCATCTGTGGTAAACAAGCCACCCAACTCAGTGAGTTTGGTCAGGTGTGCAATAGCATCGTCATTTTCTCTGCCATAAAAGGGGTCAGCTTCAACCATAGGTATAAGTGAAAGATCAACAGAGAAATCATAATCAGGATCATCGATGCATATAGGAGATGTAGCAAATTCAGGATCAGGAACAGTCTTGTTCTTCAAAGAATGTTTTCAAGCAGCTTCTTAATAGCTTCAGGGTCAGAGCCGGCAAACTCTGTCAGTTCCCTGCATAAATCATCATCAAGCATAATGTAATCATCATCAAGGAGTCTCTCCTTGAGTTCACTCAAATCAGGATAATCATAAGTTCCACCAATAGGGTAGCGAGCAATAAGAATTTCAATTCCAGATTTTTTTGCAGCAGCAGCGATCTGTTTCTCAAGAGCATAACCAAGCGAACTAATATCATCAAGAGTAGTAGAAGCATCATCAAGAGTATCGGACATAGTAACAGATTCAGTAGGAGCATCATGTGGTGGCGGTGAGGCAAACTTACTCATAACAGAAGGTGAATCAAGCGTAGCACTAGTGTTCAGAATAGTACCTCTTCTTGTAGTGGATAGTAAGATCGGAACCTTGGGGTCTCCTTTCTTACCCATAGCGGATGAAGTGCAGCAGGTAGGATACTTCAAGTAGACTTGTAAATATTGCTATGCTCCCCGGCAACGGCGCCAGAAAACGGTACTTGATAACCCTCAACCGTAAGGGATCGAGATAGTCTTCGCGGGTAAGAATAACCCAATTTATTGATTCGACACACGGGGAGCCAAAGAGTATTTATAAGCTTTGACAGTTGAGTTGTCAATTCAACCGCACCTGAAATATACTTACTTGCAACAAAAGATAAGTGGTAACGGTGATATGATAGTGATGATGGTGATAGTAAAAGTAAACAGCAAAAGTAAATAGCAAAAGTAGCAACTAGTAACCAGCAGGATTTACAACACTATAGGCTAGGGAGATGGATGGTTGGGCGCTGCATGGATGAGATATATCATGAATCTAACTTGGGGCAAGGCACACGGAAAAGTAATGATCATCTAGGCAATTATCAAACACTAGGCATGTATCCCATAGGTAGTTATACGTGCTTGCAATAAGAACTTGCAAAACATCTTTTGTCCTACCATCCCGCTACGAACGGGGCCAAAAGGAACTTATGGAGATTAAGGTGCTCCTGTCAAAGAGCACCGGAACAAAGCAATAAACTCAATGGATACATATAATCCTCAAACTATGGACCATCCCCTTTGGTGTCCCAACCTGTCACTTTTGGGATCGCCGTTTCCGGACCGTAATAGGTGCAAACAACTCATAGGTAGGATCAAGAACACAAATATATTCATGCAAACACATATGGTTCAGATCTGAAATCATGGCACTTGGGCCCTAAGTGACAAGCATTAAGAGTAACAAGTTGAAGCAAAGATGATAAACACCATAGTAGATGATAGGCAACATGCCCCCAACGATCTGACAAACTATTACATGATCTAACTCATCGAATCCCTACCATCCCCTTTGCCTACAGTAGGAAATTACTCACACATGGAAGGAGAAGTCGTGGAGGGAGGATGGAGTGGTCATGATGATGACGATGGCGACGATCTCCCCTCTCCGGAGGCCAAATCAGCCTCCAGATTAGCCCTCCCGAAGAAGAACAGAGGGCGGCGGCGGCTCCGCGACGAAAACTGGGAAAACAACTTCTGATCTGGGAATTTCTCGTCACAGGCTAAATACGGGTCAAAGTAGGGCACCAGGGGAGGTGGGGCCCACCCAGGCAGCCTCCCGGCGCGGCCAAGGGGTGGGCCGCGCCACCAGGGCGCCTGGAGCCCCCCTGGCCCCCCTCTGGCCCCTCTTCTGGCAACAGGTTCCTTCGGGTGCGTGGATTTTCTGTGATTTTTCGTGGAATTTTCTGAGATACCTAAAAATCCGTTTTCCTGCACACAATTAAACCATACAGGCAGCTCTGCTGAAAACAGCGTCAGTCCGGGTTAGTTTAGTTCAAATCATGCAAGAATGAGGTCAAAACAATAGCAAAAGTGTTTGGAAAAGTAGATACGTTTGAGACGTATCAACTCCCCCAAGCTTAGCATATTGCTTGTCCTCAAGCAATTCAGTTCAACGAACTGGACGCGACAAAGAAAACTTTGACAAACTCTTTTGCTTCATTAGATGTATATAAGCATGTACTACGAAAAGAGTCTAGCGGGTATTGAAACAATGCTATGAGGACAATGCACGAAGCAATCCTTCTTTCAAGTGACCAATCACAAATAACCAAAAGTAAATAATGTACTACTGAAAATCAAGACAAGATTACATTGCACATAGCTTGAATATACTAGAGTGGTGTCTCGCTAGCCTCCATGAGTGACGCAAAACATAAATGCAGAAACTCCTCCAGAGTTTTAAAGGAGACTAGAACTAAGAATTTCTGAATAAATAATATCACAAGCATGCAGAAGACAATGTAATACTTTGGGACAATGCACATTACACTCAGAATGACAATTATGCTCTCCTAGTTGGTGCTTTGAAGAAAGAGGGTGGAGACTCTCGAACCGTGGCTTTTGATGGCGAGGTTGAAAACCCGTGGTCGGAAACAAAAACTAAACATGTACCAGAGCTCTTGGTTTTAAAAACAGAGGTAAAAATTATTTTTTTAGAGATGCATATTTCGTCAACGAATGCTAGCAGATAACTCAATTACTTCTCGAGCTGGACAAGTTTCGAGGAACGGCTCCCGCACGAGGACGATCACATCCCCTTAATCTCCTTTGTTTATCATTGCCAAAGTTTTCTGATTTCTCATGAACAAAGCGTGAAGGAGGGTTTGTTTGTTGTATTATCTTTTATGAGCCGGGCGCACTCTATGCCAGTTCCTTCTCGTATTAGGGGTTTGCACATTAGACATGCAATCCCGGGGTGAAACTTGTCCAACTTAAAAAAGATCATGAATTAACTACTACTTCCTCATGAGCTAAAACAGAGGCACAAAAGAGAAATGCTTTTCTGAATAATTTCGAGATGGTACAAGACAGTCTTCGTTAGGAATGGCAGGTAAATACCATGTATAGGAAGGTATGGTGGACTAATATGGCATAACTGGTTTAAAGGATTTTGGATGCACAAGCAGTCAGTCCGCTTAGTACATGTGGAGGTTAGCAAAAGACTGGGAAGCGATCAACTAGAGAGCAATAACGGCCATAATCATGTAGAGCGACAAAGCAACATTGAATCGGGCATTAAAGTGATATAACTATTCTGAAACTCAAAGATCGTCAAGGCAGAGCAGACTTTTTAGTCTTAAACATGTGTAAACATGTGCCAAGTCAATCCAAGAATTCTCCAAAGGGAAATACCACCTTAGTATACCAAACTATGAACAGTGCAATGCATGTAAATTATTTCAATAACACATTATATACTCTAGCTATTCGAGACTAGCCATAAGGTAAGCATGAACCACTGGGAGAGCATTCTAAACATAGCACTATGTCGCTACAAGCTGGTCTCTAGATCATAAGTACAGGCATATGTACAAAACTAGAAACAAAAAGAGTTCATACCGGTTTTCCCTTGTTGCTTCCCTTCAGTCGATCTTCGTCATTACTGCCTCGTCACTTGCACGATCGAACTTAGGAAATATAATTAAATGCCATCACGGACTCGAGCTGAACTCTGAAAACAAAGCAAACTAGAGAGAGAAAGGAAATCTTTTTGGATTATTTCAAAGGTTGAACGAAAGCAAAAGAAAGAGAAAATCTTTTTGTTGTTTTTGCAAAGAAAGTAATAAAGAAGAACGGGCAAAAACTTCGAAAAGATCAAAGTGAATAAAACGGATAATACAATGGAAAAGTGAGAAGGGCGGGTACTCCCCCAAGCTTAGGCTTTGGCCTAAGTTGGTAGTAGCTACTGCCCCCAGGAGCCTCCTGCTCCGGGGGAATGGTGGTGAGCCCAAGGGTCGTAGAAGGATTCCGGCGCGTACACCGAACTCCTCGGATCCTCCCACGAGGAAGGGTTCGTACTCCAAGCAGAGGAAGACCCTTCACCAAACTGGTTGACGGTCTCCCCCTGAAAAGGTGGTAACTCACCGTGCTCCTCCTCGTCGGGCACAACCCCCTCCATGGGGTTATGAAACTGATGCTGGGCCATGAACTCATCGAACTGGACAACATCAAAGGACCATCCGTTCCTGCGATAAAAATCAAACAAAAGAGGTGCAGGTAGACGGATCTCGCGTTCCGCGGTAGTTCCGAAACGCAAGATATAAACAAGATTATCAAGCTCAGAAGTCATGGTAACGAACTTATGCCTTTTCATAGCAGCAAGATCAAAACTTAAATAAGTAAAAGTCTTATCATCAGGGTGTGGGGTGCCTTCAAGATATTCTAAGATAAGTGTGGCATAAACGCCACCAAATAAATCTCCCCTGTTACCGTTCATAGCAAGGCGTCGAGCAATTAAGGCACCCAGATTATAATCAAACCTCCCTGAGAGGGCGGTTGCCAGGATAGCAATATCCGGCGCAGAAGTGTTGCTCGTGTTGTCACGAGCAAACACCCCTCTAGCAACATAATATGCAAAATACCTGAGGTGAGGGAATAAGATGCTGGAGATTTTTGACCGATGAATATCCCTCGTACCCATGTTGCAAAGAGAGTTGAAGACGGTTTTCAGCTCGGAGGGCTGAGAGATCATCCTAGCCGTCCGCCCAACGTTTGGCACACCTATTATTTCACAAAACTTTCCCAAGTGCATGGTGATAAGATCATTGTAAATTTTAAACTCAATAGCACCAGAATCAGGGTTATATCTAAAACTTTTAATGAAACCGGAGGTGAGTTTTTGATACTGAGTAACACGGCACGTGACGAGCCGTGTCAGACCTGCATTAGCACCAAGATTATAAAACTCATCCTTGATTCCCGCAGCTTCAAGGAATTCATCACATGGAAACATCATAGCACGTGCTGGACTTGTGTCTTCCAACAACTCTAGGGGCACATGATCTTCATTGTAGCTCACCCTAGCAGTCGAGGGTGAAGCTGCGGCTCTAGTAACTCAATCGGAGTGCATGGGCCTCTTCTTCTCAAGCCACCCCTTTGCCCTTCCTAACAAACTCATTTCTGAAAGTTTTGGCAAATTACAAAAACGAGGATTAAAACAAAATGGGTTAAGGCAAACTACTCAACTTACTTACCTAAGGTATAAACTTGCATCAAAACTTGGAAAATAAATATCTACATATGCATGCAAGCTCATCTACACAGCACCAAGAACTACTAAATACTCACAAATGAAGCCACCAATCAGAAATCTAATTGGAGGGGTGGAGGAGTTACATACCAAGGAGTATTTGTTCAAAATCTCAGCTCAAATGATAGGCTATAGAGAGAGATCTAAGAATCACCTCCAAGAGCAGCAAGAACGCAAGAACAAGTGCAGAACTCGTGTTTTTGGAGAGAAAGAGAGAGGGAGGAAGAATACTTACCTGGAGGGGGGCCTTGTGGGCCCCAGGCGCCCTGTGGGCGCGGCCAGGGGGCAGGCCGCGCCAGCTGGCCGCCTGGGCCACTGGTGGGTCCCCCTGGTCGGCCCCAGGTACCTCTGGGTCACTCCCGACATGGAAATTTTTATTTTTATTTTTCTGGAATTTTTCTGAAAACTTCACTGTTGAAAGTTTTCGAAGTTCAAAAAGGCTGCAAGACTTTCTGAAAACTTAAAGCAGTGATTAGTATTGTGAAGCTTCAAAACATAAACACTTGGTACATCAAGGAGAACAAAAACTAAAACAAATGAAAACATAACAAGCTCAACTTTTTATCTATATAAAACATGTTCACTAGTAAGGTTGATCAAGTCTTACCAACAAACAGGCGATATATAAAGCAAAAAGTCTCACCTCTTACGAAGTGATCATTGCACCTTTATTTTGATGGACATTGTCCCCACCATAATAGTTTTGTATTTGTGGTGCACATGTAGTGGACAGTCCCATTCTCCAATCTTCACGGTCTCGATATTTTCTATAGAGTTGAGGCCATGCCTCCTGTCGGTCTTCTTTGGAAAATACACCGTGTGTTCTTTATCATTCACATTGAAGGTAACCTTCCCTTTATTGCAATCAATAATAGCACTTGCGGTGTTAAGAAAAGGTCTACCAAGAATAATGGCCATGCTCCCATCCTCGGGCATGTCAAGCACAACAAAATCAGTAAGGATCAAACAATTAGCAACTTCTACAGGAACATCCTCACAAATACCTATCGGAACAGCGGTTGACCTGTCAGCCATCTGAAGAGAGATATCTGTAGGAATTAGTTTCTCTAAACAAAGCCTCTTGTAAAGAGAGAAAGGCATAACACTCACTCCTGCTCCAAGATCACATAAAGCAGTTTGGACATAATTATTCTTTATGGAGCAAGGAATGGTGGGTATACCTGGATCACCAAGCTTCTCAGGAATCTTGCCACTGAAAGAGTAGTTAGCAAGCATAGTAGATATTGCTTCATTAGGAAGTTTTCTTTTATTAGTGACATTATCTTTCATATATTTTGAATAGGGAGGTAACTTAATAGCATCAGTCAAAGGGATTTGAAGAAAAAGAGGTTTAATCCACTCACAAAACTTATTGTAATGCTCTTCTTCTTTAGATTTGATAGACTTACCTGGAAAGGGCATGGGTTTCTGTATCCATGGTTCTCTTTCCTTCCCATGTTTTCTTGCGATGAAGTCTTCTCTAGTGTACCTCTTACGTTTGTCAGGTGCTTCTTCTTCTCGAACTTCAGGCGGATCATTCTTCTCATTATCCTTACCTTCAGGTTCTGCACCGTCTTCAGTCTCAGCATCGGAGATAGATACACTGTTGGGATCAACAGCTGGCTCTTCATCTGCAATAGGATCATTGGAATTGTTAGCCTCCTTATGTTTCTTCTTCTTCTTTGGGGAGCCAACAATTTCTTCTTCCTGCATTTGAGAATCTTGCTCAATTCTCCTCGGATGCCCCTCTGGATAGAGAGGATTTTGAGTGCTAGTTCCTCCTCGGGTCTTAATCCCGAAGGCCTGCAAATCATCTTGTCTGGCATTGTTAGCAAGCAAATCTTTTTGCACATTAGAAATTTGTTCAAGCTGAGTTTGAACCATATGAAAATGCTTCACAAGACATTTAACATCATTAACTGTTCTACCTAGACCATCAAGCAAACTTTTGATAGCACAGGAATCATCATGCAATTGACTTTGTATCCTCTCATTAAAATGATTTTGTTTCATAATAAAATTATCAAACTCATCTAAACATTGATCAGGAGGCTTACCATGAGGGATGTCACTTGCGTTGAAATCTAAAAGAGAGTGTACCTCTACCATAGGAGGGTGAGTGGTAGGCTCACACAACTTCTCAATAGGGGGTAGATTCTTCACATCTTCAGCTTTAATACCCTTCTCTTTAATAGACTTCTTTGCTTCTCGCATATCTTCGGGACTTAGAACAAACATGCCCCTCTTCTTTGGTGGTGGAGGTGGTTCAGGGATGGACCAATCTTCATGGTTTTTGGCAATCCTGCCCATCAAATACTCTGCATCGTCCGGTGTTCTTTTCCTGAAAACACAACCAGCACAACTGTCCAAATAGGACCTGGATTCATCAGTTAGACCAGCATAAAATATATCGATTAATTCATTCTTAGGGACTCCATGTACTGGTCTAGCCCGAATCATACCACAGTACCTCCCCCAAGCTTTAGGGAGGTGCTCATCCTGCAACTGTTTGAAGTTATAAATTATTTGTAAAGCAGCATGTTGCATATGAGCAGGAAAGTACTTATCAACAAAAGAGTGAGCTAAGTCTTGAGGACTCTTAATGGAACCATATGGGAGTGAATCATACCATGTTTTAGCACCTTCCTTCAAAGAGAAAGGAAGAAGCTTAGTCACATAAAAGTTTCGTTTCTTCTCATCTGTGGTAAACAAGCCACCCAACTCAGTGAGTTTGGTCAGGTGTGCAATAGCATCATCATTTTCTCTGCCATAAAAGGGGTCAGCTTCAACCATAGGTATAATTGAAAGATCAACAGAGAAATCATAATCAGGATCATCGATGCATATAGGAGATGTAGCAAATTCAGGATCAGGAACAGTCTTGTTCTTCAAAGAATGTTTTCAAGTAGCTTCTTAATAGCTTCAGGGTCAGAGCCGGCAAACTCTGTCAGTTCCCTGCATAAATCATCATCAAGCATAATGTAATCATCATCAAGGAGTCTCTCCTTGAGTTCACTCAAATCAGGATAATCATAAGTTCCACCAATAGGGTAGCGAGCAATAAGAATTTCAATTCCAGATTTTTTTGCAGCAGCAGCGATCTGTTTCTCAAGAGCATAACCAAGCGAACTAATATCATCAAGAGTAGTAGAAGCATCATCAAGAGTATCGGACATAGTAACAGATTCATTAGGAGCATCATGTGGTGGCGGTGAGGCAAACTTACTCATAACAGAAGGTGAATCAAGCGTAGCACTAGTGTTCAGAATAGTACCTCTTCTTGTAGTGGATAGTAAGATCGGAACCTTGGGGTCTCCTTTCTTACCCATAGCGGATGAAGTGCAGCAGGTAGGATACTTCAAGTAGACTTGTAAATATTGCTATGCTCCCAGGCAACGGCGCCAGAAAATGGTACTTGATAACCCTCAACCGTAAGGGATCGAGATAGTCTTCGCGGGTAAGAATAACCCAATTTATTGATTTGACACACGGGGAGCCAAAGAGTATTTATAAGCTTTGACAGTTGAGTTGTCAATTCAACCGCACCTGAAATATACTTACTTGCAACAAAAGATAAGTGGTAACGGTGATATGATAGTGATGATGGTGATAGTAAAAGTAAACGGCAAAAGTAAATAGCAAAAGTAGCAACTAGTAACCAGCATGATTTAAAACACTGTAGGCTAGGGAGATGGATGGTTGGGCACTGCATGGATGAGATATATCATGAATCTAACTTGGGGCAAGGCACACGGAAAAGTAATGATCATCTAGGCAATTATCAAACACTAGGCATGTATCCCATAGGTAGTTGTACGTGCTTGCAATAAGAACTTGCACAACATCTTTTGTCCTACCATCCCGCTACGAACGGGGCCAAAAGGAACTTATGGAGATTAAGGTGCTCCTGTCAAAGAGCACCGGAACAAAGCAATAAACTCAATGGATACATGTAATCCTCAAACTATGGACCATCCCCTTTGGTGTCCCAAGCTGTCACTTTTGGGATCGCCGGTTCTGGACCGTAATAGGTGCAAACAACTCATAGGTAGGATCAAGAACACAAATATATTCATGCAAACACATATGGTTCAGATCTGAAATCATGGCACTCGGGCCCTAAGTGACAAGCATTAAGAGTAACAAGTTGAAGAAAAGATGATAAACACCATAGTAGATGATAGGCAACATGCCCCCAACGATCTGACAAACTATTACATGAGCTAACTCATCCAATCCCTACCATCCCCTTTGCCTACAGCAGGGAATTACTCACACATGGAAGGAGAAGTCATGGAGGGAGGATGGAGTGGTGATGATGATGACGATGGCGACGATCTCCCCTCTCCGGAGGCCAAATCAGCCTCCAGATTAGCCCTCCCGAAGAAGAAAAGAGGGCGGCGGCGGCTCCGCGACGAAAACTAGGAAAACAACTTCTGATTTGGGATTTTCTCGTCATGGGCTAAATACGGGTCAAAGTAGGGCACCAGGGGAGGTGGGGCCCACCCAGGCGGCCTCCCGGCGCGGCCAGGGGGTGGGCCGTGCCACCAGGGCGCCGGGAGCCCCCCTGGCCCCCCTTTGGCCCCTCTTCTGGCAACAGGTTCCTTCGGGTAAGTGGATTTTCTGTGATTTTTCGTGGAATTTTCTGAGATACCTAAAAATCTGTTTCCTGCACACAATAAAACCATACAGGCAGCTCTGCTGAAAACAGCGTCAGTCCGGGTTAGTTTAGTTCAAATCATGCAAGAATGAGGTCAAAACAATAGCAAAAGTGTTTGGAAAAGTAGATACGTTTGAGACGTATCACCCACAAGTGTAGGGGATCGCAATAGTTTTCGAGGGTAAAGTATTCAACCCAAATTTATTGATTCGACACAAGGGGAGCCAAAGAATACTCTTAAGTATTAGCAGCTAAGTTGTCAATTCAATCACACCTGGAAACTTAGTATCTGTAGCAAGGTAGTTTAGTAGCAAGGTAATATGGAAATAGTAGTAACAACAATAAAAGTAAGGGTAGTGTTTTTGTAGTTTTTGTAACAGTAGCAGCGCAAAAGTAAATAAGCAACAAGCAATATGTGAAAAGCTCATACGTATTAGATCGGTGATGGAGAATTATGTCAGATGCGATTCATCATGTAAAAGTTATAACCTAGGGTGACACAGAACTAGCTCCAGTTCATCAATGTAATGTAGGCATGTATTCCGAATATAGTCATACGTGCTTATGGAAAAGAACTTGCATGACAACTTTTGTCCTACCCTCCCGTGGCAGCGGGGTCCTAGTGGAAACTAAGGGATATTAAGGCCTATTTTTAATAGAGTACCAAACAAAAGCATTAACACATAGTGAATACATGAACTCCTCAAACTACGGTCATCACTCGGACTGGCCCCGATTATTGTCACTTCGGGGTTGCCGGATCATAACACATAGTAGGTGACTATAGACTTGCAAGATAGGATCAAGAACACACATATATTCATGAGAACATAATAGGTTCATATCTGAAATCATGGCACTCGGGCCCTAGTGACAAGCATTAAGCATAGCAAAGTCATAGCAACATCAGTCTTAGAACATAGTGGATACTAGGGATCAAACCCTAACAAAACTAACTCGATTACATGGTAAATCTCATCCAACCCACCACCGTCCAGCAAGCCTACGATGGAATTACTCACGCACGTCGGTGAGCATCATGAAATTAGTGATGGAGGAAGGTCGATGATGACGATGGCGACGATCTCCACTCTCCGGAGCCCCGAACGGACTCCAGATCAGCCCTCCCGAGAGAGATTAGGGCTTGGCGGCGACTCTGTATCGTAAAACGCGATAATTCTTCCTCTTTGATTTTTTTCCTCCTCGAAAGTGAATATATGGAGTCCGGGGGTACGTCGGTGGAGCACAGGGGGCCCATGAGGCAGGGGGGTGCCCAGGGGGAGGGGGCGCGCACCCCACCCTCCTGGATAGGGTGTGGCCCCCCTGGTATGGATCTTTCCGCAGGTATTTTTTATATTTTCCAAAATAATTCTCCGTGGATTTTTAGGTCATCCCGAGAACTTTTTATTTCTGCACACAAAAAAAAACCATGGCAATTCTGCTGAAAACAGCGTCAGTCCGGGTTAGTTCCATTCGAATCATGCAAGTTAGAGTCAAAAATAAGGACAAAAGTGTTTGGAAAAGTAGATACGTTGGAGACGTATCAGGCCACAACCGGCTGACGAGTCGTGTCGTGTCGACAACGCGAACCTATCTGCTACAGACAAAGTGGATGTCAAGTTATGCCATGTCCCACGCGGCGTGCTCTTCGGAATCTCTTGACAATATATATAAGTTCTGGTCTTGGCAACCGTCGTAGGGATATTCCTTCATGCGGACGCTAGTTGGCCCCGATCCATTCAGGAACACCTCGACAGGATTCATAACATGATTCATGGTAAATCTTCCATGTACGGTCGTACCATCTAGTTGGATTTTTAGCACAATCACAAATGTATTTATTTAGCATAATCCATGTTGTAACTTCCTTCAACGATTAGGATTTTATTTGGTGGTTCCTTAACTCCCTCCTCTAGTATTGGATCTATCCTCCAGTGGTAGATTGCTAAAATCACAGTCTCCTAGCCATGTTATTCACCGACAGATATCCTTAACTACAGAAAATCAGAATAAAAGAAATGGGGCGGTACAGAATCTTTGGGAGAAAGTTTGCGTCAAAAGGAAGTGACCATGACCTAGGGATGAAAATGGAGCGAAAACAGACGAAACTGAGTGCTGCCACATTTGTTTTCATATATGTTTGCAGATGTGAAAACGAATACAGAAACCCCGAAAATGAATACGGAAACAAATACTACCAGAAACGGACACGGAGCGAATACAAACTGGACATGGAAACAGAAGTGGGTGTTGACCGAAACTTAAAAACCCTTTGAAACATAGAGGAATACATACAGAAATAAACAAATTTAACGAACTGTTAACATGGCTATATGGTCAAGCTAAGTACATGTGTGGTAGTAGAGGTTGGACATCAGATGATCCATTCTACCCATTGTGTCATTGTGTGTTGTTTCGTGGTTGGACTACAAAGCAGACATAGGTCTATAGGAAAAACGGAAATTTCATATTCACG
The DNA here is from genome assembly GCA_902687465.1 of Secale cereale. Taxonomy (NCBI): domain Eukaryota; kingdom Viridiplantae; phylum Streptophyta; class Magnoliopsida; order Poales; family Poaceae; genus Secale; species Secale cereale. The sequence goes on from LR738714.1 coordinate 838,908,939, forward strand.
GAAAGAAAGTTCCGTTTCTACACCCATTCCATCGGAAAACACGGTTTCGTTTTTTTTGTTTCCGCATAGAAAAATCCATTTCCACTTTTTTTTTACAAATTTCCATTTTCATTTTCATATTCCCTCTTCGTTTCCATTTTACCTCCGGAAAAGCGAAAATTTTGCACTCCATTTTCATCCCTAACAATGAGGCTTCCAAAGCTCCCACACCGAGGGGTGGGGGAGGGGGTGTGGGAGGTGGCACAACCTAATGGGGCACCTGGAGACACCCCCTCCCCCCCCCACACGCACACACTAGTACCCCCGGCCGCTATTCACACGGTTTTTGCCCTCAATCCCAAACACGTTCGTAAACCGCGTGCTTGAGTGGGTTGGTGATGGGGGGATCGATCGTTGATAGTACCAGAAATATGTGCGCTGGTCAAGCACATTAACCACAATCGGCAACCACAAATCATGTGCAATATGTTTGATAAATGCGGACGACTTGCTTTTGCAAAATGTGTGTGTTGAACTAATAATGGCAAATAGTTACGACCTAGAAAATGTATACGATCTTTGCACTCACCGCACACGTTTACCGATAGGAAATCGTTTGCAATTGAGATAGGGATTGAACCCGATTTCCAATTACAAATCGTCTGGTAATCTAAATACGTGATAGACAGTTTAGAACGTTTGATCATATGTTGTCTGTTGTTATCACCCACGTTTTTCTGAATGTTGACTGTGCGATTTGTGGATAACATTTCACACGGTTGTTACGTCTTTACCTGTGGGCTTTGCTTTCAACATCACACACTATTGTGGACTCAGGCGTGTGCTCCTATTTTATGACCGCATATAATTGGTTGTTTGAAACCGTGTGTGGCTTGTCCAAATCAATTAAGGATTTCAAATTATCAACCCCCTCACATGTGACCAAATACACCATTTCCAGAAACATGTGCGGTATGAACATGTACATATAGAGTAAAACAATGAACAGGGTGGCGATATGCGATCGATATAAATAAAAAACTTTAATTTTCCTCGTTACTAAATAATAAACCAAGTTCAATATCAATAAATGGAGCAGTTCAATATTTATTACAAAAACTCGATATTTTCCCCGTTACTAACGAATAAACCAAGAAGTTCAGTTTGGAATAACCAAGAAGTTGTACAATGTTTATTACATTTCTAAAAAATACACAATGAAGTTGAAATAAAAAAAATAGAGCGGTTTACATACTACATAGTGTGCATTTTGTATGAAAAAATTAATGAAAAAGAAAAGGCTAAAAGTTTTGTTGGTGAAAGTTCAAGTGCTCGGCCCGAGAAAGTTCAAAATCTTTTGTGTGAGAGGTTGAACAAAAATACGTGACAGAAGTTCATTGTGAAAACAACAAGAAGTTCAAGTACTGCAAAGAATGCATTTCACGTGAGAATAAAAGTATAGAAAAATAAAAGTTTAAAAGATTTGTTGAAAGAAGTTCAAGTGCTCTGTCCGGGGAAGTTAAAAAATTCTTGCGAGAGAGGTTCTCCTTGTATTTCCATGTTCAAAAACACAAAAAAGAATTATTATTTTTGCATTTTAAAATAATTCTCTCAATCCACAAAGAAGTCCAGTATATTACTTGGGAGCAGTTTGATTTAAAAAATAAAAACAAAAATTCAAATTATAAAAATGGAAAAAGGTCATGCTTTACATGGTGTGTGTTTAATATGAGAAAAATTAATAAAAAGGCAAGGTCCAAATTGTTTTTTGATATAAGTTCAAGTCCTCGGTCGGAGAAAGTTAAAAATTTTATTATGAGAGAGGTTTGTACAAAAGGAATATTATTTGTGTAACATTGACGAATGGATGAGAAAATTACAAACGATAATATGTCACAGAAGTTCAACGTGAAAACAGCCGAAAGTTCAACTACTACACTGTATGAATTTCAGATGAAAAACAATTAAATAACTTCACGAGTATGAAAAAATAATCAACACGAGATAGTTGCTCAATTCCGATGAGTGGATAGAGAGCTACTGGCAAAAAAGCACGTGAAAAAAATGTGAAGTTCAGGTAGACATATAAAGAAGTTCAAGTTCTTCACGAGGTGCATTTTCGAAGAATCTGTTTCGCCATAAAAGCAGAACGCATAATCTCGTTGTTTCCAAAATTACATGAAAACAGCTAGGAATCATAGAAAACCATCAACATGAAAAAAAAGTTTTGCATTTTCCGTAGCTTTTCAACGATATATTATTTGCACCATTCCTATAAAGTTTGTAGAAATTACGGTGAAAATACTTTTTTAGCCATTTTCAAAATTGACTTTAAATCACAAGGAATTGGGAGAAACAATATATACCAAAAAGTTTCGCATTTGTTCAAGCTTTCCAACCCAATATCATTTGTTACATTCGGACATACGGTTAAAAAATTATCTCAAAAATGCGAACTTGGTGGAGCTTGTACCGTTTTCTAAATTACTCTTAAACCGTTCAAATTTAGAAACAACTTTCAACATGAAAAAGTAGCGCATTTTCATAAGATTTCCAATGCCATATCATTTGCCTCAAATGGATTAGCCGTTTAGAAATGACATCAAAAATACGAACTCGTCTATTCGGTTTGCAAAATTTTACGAATTTCCAAATTACTCTTTAACCATAGTGAATTAGAGAAAACTTTCAACATGTGGAAGGAGCGGTTTTGCAATAGCTTTCCAACACCATATTATTTGTCTGATTCCGATAAACAGTTTAGAAATGCGACCAAAAATGCGATTCACCTTTTTTGTATAAAGGAAAAACAATTTTCAAAACTGCTCTTAAACCGCATACATTTTGCCAAAAATTTAACTTGGTCGTGATACTCATATTCATAGCTTTCCAACGGTATATTGCAATCCTCATTTGGGCAATGTTGGCAGAAGTTCAACCTAGCATCGGGGAAGTTTAGGTCGAACAACTCAGGCAGTAAAATTGCAAAAGATGAAAGTTCATCACGACCCGAGAGCAAAATCCGCCAACGAGTGAGATTCCTGTTTAAAACGGGCATTTAGTTGCTAAAAACCGTTTCTAGATTACACTTACATCATATAGAACACGACTAGCCAGAATAATTCGCGCGGGGAGTCACGGTTGCGTAGATAGCCTGAAGGTTGGGTTCCTACATAGGGAAGTTCAGGTTGTGTAACTTAGGAAGTTCATATTGTGATCAGAATAATATTCTGATCCCATGATCAGAATATTGTTTATATATATACACACACTGTTGGATTGTCTTGATCCATGTTATATATGGTTGAGTAAACAAAATAATTTTATTGAAAATGTGATATACAGACGTGCGGAAATAATGGGTACTATAGCTAATATCTGTTACATGCATGCCATGGCTTGACACCACTTACTTACATTTACATGCAGGCCTACCAAAGAAACTCCCAAAGAGAAAACATGCATGCACCAGGCCACCAGCGATCTGATTCGTGGTCTTTTTTGTAGCACCGGGACCTCTGAACCCATTCTCTGCAAAATTTCAACCCAATCCAGAAGTCACGAGCCAAAACCAATCAATCAAGCAAGCAAGGCGGCAAGTTAGTTCTTTTGTGTAGCGGTACACGCATGCATGCATGGAGACTGGAGAGCTAGCTGGCAGAGTCCTTGCCTGGTGCCTGCTACTATGAGTATATAACTATCAATTATCATGCGCATGTATTTTACCTGTGTATGTATGGGAGCGGTCGACTGAAATCTTTTTGCGGCAAAACGATTCTATCTGAACCATTGAATCAAGATCCAATAGGTTCTCAATCATGTTCCAACGCTCAATTTCCATTTATTCAAACTCGATCCCTCTAAACCTGATTGGCCGGCCGGTGCACCTCCAATCCAGTGTACATGCATTGCATGATCCAACAAACATAAAAGAGAGAGAGATCATGTACGCTACGCACTCAAGTAAATGCATTCTGCATGCATGATATCCTGGCCATCATCACGAGATCAAAACTTTCTGGGTGCATCATGTCCTGCGGCGTGTAATGCAGGCCTGTAGGCCGGGACCAAACTAGGCGAGCCAATCAAACTCCACTGCAATTCAGATACCAGCACTCGTAATAAGGCGATTATGGAAAGCATTTCTTCTCCTTGATCTTCACCGGTGAGCCCGTTGATTCTTCTCCCTTCTGCTAGTCGCTCCGGGGGCCAGTGGCGTGGAGGGGATTTCTGGTGCCTCTGATCCTGCTAGTAGATTGGTAGGGTTTTAGTACTCATGATGGTGGCATTTGGATGGATGCCGGCGCTTCTTCTTCGAGTCAATCTTTCGGACTCTGATCCTTCTCAAGTTTGTCCCCAGTGACGGATTAGATGGAGCTCTGGCGTAGATTCCTGCCAACTTCTTGGGGCGGTGAGGTTATGATTTCTTGTCGTGCGTACGCAAGGATGATATTTGGTGTTAGGTTCTTTAGATCTATTCAAGGATTAAACGGCGACGACTGCGGCTCCAAGGTGTCGGCCCTTATGGGCACACGCACGGAGACTTCCCGGCTGTTATCGACAAGGCATGGCCGGCTTCGGTATGGGAGCGGCAACAATGACGCGCCAGCGGCTTGTTCTGATGGCGGCAATGGTTTTTCGGTGGTCCAACCTGGAGGTAACTTTTTTTATGTTTGAGGTATATTGTACTTCCGGTGAATCTTTATAACAGATCTGATAATTTTTGCAAAATAATATAATCAAACTCGACTGCTTTTAAATATCTCAGTTCGTACCGATCTTCATGCGTGCATGCATGTTTCTGACTATGTCCTTTGTGGCCCGACATTATCTCAAGATTTGATGAGGATCATCGAACACGAGTATGGCTTGACGTAATCCTATTTTCTATCTTTTCCCGTAACTATGTCTATCGGTGTCAAAACCGGCGGATCTCGGGTAGGGGTCCCGAACTATGCGTCTGAGGATCGATGGTAACAGGAGGCTGGGGACACGATGTTTACCCAAGTTCAGGCCCTCACGATCGAGGTAAAACCCTACTTCCTTCTATATTAATATGGATGAATATGAATACAAGAGTTGATCTACCTCGAGATCGTAATGGCTAAACCCTAAGTCTAGCGTATGAGGATATTGTGATTCTTCTCTAGCCTCAGTGGACTAAACCCTCCGGTTTATATAGACACCGGAGTGGCCTAGGGTTTGTACATATGAACTTGCACAGGAAGGAAAATCTACACCCGAACCTAAAACTTGCCATTACAAGAATACAGGAGTCCTATCCGGATACGAGAGATGATCTTCTATAATAATCTTCACGGCCCACCAGTCCGGCCCACTAGGAGTTATTCCGGTCACATGAGGACCCCCCTATCCAGGACTCCCTCAGTAGCCCCTAAACATGTCTTCGATGACGATGAGTTCGGCTTCTGTATTGTCTTAGGCATTGCAAGACGGGTTCCTCCTCCCGAATATATCTTCTGCAAACAGATGGATTATGTTCGGCTCTGCAAGATTAGTACAACCCTTAGCCTCGAAGGCAAGGCTCTTAAAGAAAATGAATAATGTGTCTCTACTAACAACTTTTGGGTGAAGCTTCACGTCCAACCCACTAACATATCGATCTATTTTATTTGGTCCTAGTTTCGCGTTTCGATGTATATCCTCATCGGCACGTCCCATCAGAATATATATCGTGCCTGCTTATTGTGGGATTCTTATCAGTGTGACGTGAGCACCCACGTCGCGCATTACGCACGATCGCTTTGGGAACCGGCGAGTTTTATGACTAAAGTGGGGGGACGCTCTGCATTCGCAGCGTTATAAAAGGACACCAATCCCTTTCATCAGCCTCACGCCATCCTCAAGCTCGAGCTCTCCAATCTCCCTTGCCCCCGTATTCTCATCTCCTGCGCCCACCACTCCTCGTTCCTCAACCACTACTCCTCTCCCGGCAATGGTTGGATCCGGTGCCAGAGGCAAGTGGGAGGCTTCCAAGGTCACTGAAAAGACCGTGGAGGATCTACGGAGCGCGGGGTACCTCCTCGGCGACATCGCACACCGAGTCCCCCCCTACGGGCCAGGTGATTCCCGTTCCTAAGGTGGGCGAGAGGGTAGTTTTTACCTCTCACTTTGTCAGGGGGCTAGGGTTTCCACTCCACCCGTTTGTTCGGGATCTTGTGTTCTTATGCAGGCTAAATTTCCATGATCTAGCCCCAAACTCAATTCTTCACATATCTGCTTTTATAGTGATGTGTGAAGCCTTTCTCCGCATCCCCCCACACTTCGACATGTGGCTTAAGACCTTCAATGTGAAGCCGAAGGTGGTTGACAGGGAAAACACGGAGTGCGGGGGCGCCATAATCAGCAAGCTCCTGAACGCAACTTGGCCCAAGGGCTCGTTCATGGAGACGAACAAGGTCTGGTAGCAGGAATGGTTCTACATCACCGAACCCCGCAACACCAAGTGGGCGGTGGAACTTGCTTTCAGATCCGGACCCCCAATGAGGTTGACCTCCTGGACCAAGAAGGGTCTGGACTGGGGGTCGCAAACTGAGGTGATGACTCTCGTCAGTTGTGTGTCCGGCGTAATCGACAAGGGGCACCTGCTCTCCTCCGTGGTCCAGGTGATGCTGACCCGGCTTGTTCTCCCTTGCCAAAGCCGGGATTCCTCCCTACGGGAGTTCGATCCGACATGAGACAAATCGTTGAAGCATCTCTTTGGCTCTACGCACAAGGTCACAAGGAGATCTAGAAGCACCTCTTCAAGAGCCAGAAGGAATGGTCCGAAGAGGCCGAGGATGCGGCCTTCAACACCAAAGTTTCCGCCCCATAGGTAATAATAATCCTTGTCGAACACTTACCCTTTCCCTTATTTAATGATAATAGGAGTTGGAATTTTTACGTGATATACATGGCTGGACGAAGAAGGCGACCCAGATTAAGTGTCTGGCGCCTTTGCCCGAAGAGCCAGCACTGCCTCTACTGACGGCGATGCTGGTTCCTGCGTCGTACAAGGCACCGACCAAGAAGCCCAAGAAGACAAAGGGCAAGGGGGCTGGAGACAGCCCCCTGCTACTTCTCGAGCTTGCGTTGTATTCCCTCGAAGAGGAAAGGGTGATGCAGCACAGTAGCGTAAGTATTTTCCTCAGTTTTTGATAACCAAGGTATCAATCTAGGAGACCACGCGCGAGTCCCTCGTACCTGCACAAACAAATAAGAACCTCGCACCCAACGCGATAAGGGGTTGTCAATCCCTTCACGGTCACTTACGAGAGTGAGATCTGATAGATAGGATAGGATAATATTTTTGGTATTTTTGGTATAGAAATAGAAAGTAAATAAAGAAAAATAAGCAACGGAAACTAAAATTGGCTAGTTGAAGGGAAAGTAATATGATAAAGATAGACCCGGGGGCCATAGGTTTCACTAGTGGCTTCTCTCATGATAGCAGAATTCTACGGTGGGTGAACAAATTACTGTCGAGCAATTGATAGAAAAGTGCATAGTTATGATAATATATAGGCATGATCATTGTATATAGGCATCACATCCGTGACAAGTAGACCGAAACAATTTTGCATCTACTACTATTACTCCACACATCGACCGCTATCCAGCATGCGTCTAGAGTACTAAGTTCATAAGAATAGAGTAACGCCTTAAGCAAGATGACATGATGTAGAGAGATAAACTCAAGCAATATGATATAAACCCCATCTTTTTTATCCTCGATGGCAACAATACAATACGTGCCTGGCTGCCCTACTATCACTGGGAAAGGACACCGCAAGATTGAACCCAAAGCCAAGCACTTCTCCCAACTATAGATCTACTAGGCCAAACCAAACCAATAATTCAAAAAGACTTGCAAGGATATTATAATCTGTTGACACCAGATTTTGGCATGGTCACGAATCCGGGTTCGTATGCAAAAGTTAGAGACAACACTTCGCGGGCCGGCCCTGAGTGAGAAAGTATTCGGCCATTGCCGGCTGAATGAAAACCTTGCCGGGGTAAAACCTTGCCGGTGTGAAGGCTTGCCGGCCTGGAAAGCTTGTGTGATGCCCAGATAATTACGCTACAGTAATTTTCTATTAACGATGCCAGATCATCAGTTTTACTGTTGCTAAATCACTTGATCCAAATCACTATCCAAATTCAAATTTCAATCAAAGTCAAAAATAAAAGTTTTGAGGTGTCAAAACAAAAATTGTTGACACTCTCCCAAATAATTCATAAGTATTATTGGTGGAGAAACCAAAATTTTATAAAATGTTTAAGTGCTTAAAAATGATTAAAACAGTGGCATTCACAATTAACTAAATGCCTTTTCTAATTTATAAAATTGGAAACTATTTTATTTGGTTCTAGAACTTTTTGTGGCAGAGGGTTAAATCAGAAAATTAATTTAGGTGCTAGTATCCTATTTTTTAAGAAACCAAGATAATGCGAGATTTAAGTAAAACAAATAAATAGAAATCTTTACCTAATAATAAAGAAAATTGGGTTTCAGCCCGTCTGTCATTTAAATTGCCCTTGCAGTTGACTTAAATTACCCATTATGCCATCCAAAAGTATAACGATTCGGTTTTTCTTTTAAAATCGTCGTCGGTTTCGTTTCTTTAAGGGAGTGATACACTAAAAGAACACATGAGCACAGACAGCCCAATGGTTAGGACGCTGGCCTACCACGCGGGCGACCAGGGTTCGATCCCTGGTTCCACCTCTCCGCTCTGCTTTTCTACCCTTTTTTCGCCTCCTCCTCCCCCCACGCACTAATGGGCCGGGCCATGTGCAGGTGATGGTGCCCCCTATTTTCTAATTAGTTTTTTGCTTTTCAATTTTCGTTTTTATTTTCCGTCTTTAAGTTAATTCAGAATTTTTAGAAGAAACAAATTTTAAAAATTTGCGAGCTTTGAAAATATATATATTGAGAAATCATAAACTGTTTTTGGATTCTAAAAATATTTGAAAATCATAGAATGTTCATGATTTCAAAAAATTGTTCGCACATTATAAAAATATTCACAATCACAAATAGATGTTCATGAAATAAAAAATGTTCATGATTTTCAAAAAATAATTCAGTATTCAAAACATATTTTGGAAATAGAAAAAAATGTACATGAAATTTTAAAAATGGTACCAAGAATTAAAACATGTCCATAAGTAATGAACAAAACAAACCGCTGCTTGCATAGAAAATTTATTAGTGGGTCTGTAGAGGTCATTTTATGATTTTATTTTGTCCCGCGTGTCGGGTTAAAAAATGGTTTCCGTGTTACGTACAACGTTGAGCCCCCAAAAAATTGACACAGTTTCCTATAGGTTAATTTTTGTAAGCTATAAAAAATGATAAATGTCTATTTTGCCTTACACAAATATGTTTTTTTCTGGTACCATGGTACTGATTATGGTAAACACAGCTACGCTAGGTCAAAACGAGACACATCATTCATTAGTCTGGCTCAGGCACTGTCCATCAGTGCAGTTTGCTCAGCCTTTTTTTCGATGTAGCACCTTAGGAAATCAAATCGTGATCAAACCATCACATTTTTAGTTTATGAAATGACTTTTTAGAAGTCCCTTATTTCATCATGACATCACTTAGACATAGTTTGTGAAATGAATATTTTAAAAATCTTTATCTCATCCTGGCATTTCATTTAGACTTTTTTATACCTACCACACCTGCATAAACTTCCGTTGCAACATACGGACATCATGATATCATTGCACTGGGTGCATAACATTCAGCCATATAACGGTACAAGAAAAATGATTTAACTGGAAAGAAAATCAACAATGCGATCTGATGTGCACGAGGATTCAAAAAGTATGTGTTTCACGTAATTATTATTGAACTACTAGAATGTATATGCCTCCGTTGCAACGCACGGGCAATATCTTTACCTTTATACCTAATTCTTTACCTAATAATAAAGAAAGTTGGGTTTCTGCCTGTCCGTCGCAAATTTTTGCAAAAAAGTCCCTCCATTTTTTTTCAATCAACCCGCGGTCCCTGTTTATAAGTGGCACTCTGAAAAAAATATTTCGTCTTTACAAAAAGACCCTGACCGGCCGCGGGGCGGACGGATCAAGGCGGAGGAGCACAAGGCCGACGGAGAGGTGGCGGCACGAAGACAGGGCGAGCTCCAAGGCGGCCCATGAATGGGCGCTCCTCTCGGTCGTCCTCCTCCTAACCGTAGGACAGGAAAGAGGCGGCTCTTGGTTGGTGGTCTGGGCGGCGGATCCGACGGCGGGGCGGCCGGATCAAGGCGGAGGAGCACGAGGCCGATGGAGAGGTGGTAGGATGGACATGGGTCGAGCTCCAAGGTGGCGGGGTTGTTCCATGGCGACTTTCTTTCCTGTAGAAAACAAAGATTAGAACAGAGAGAAGAAGGAGAAGGAAAAAATCGAGAGAGAGAGAGAAGGGGAAAGGGGCGGCAGCAGCTGCTGGGATGGCCTGCTCGTGGCATAGCTGGAGCTCCTCTCCAATCGCGGTGGGAGGGCAGGGAGGTCGGGGTGCTCGAGTGGGAAAAAGGGGAATTTGCGTGCTTTTGCCGTAAAAAAAATAGGATTATTATCAGAATAAATAGTACCACCTCGCTCCTTTGTAATCAATCGGATCGATTTATATACGCCTGCTGTTGAGGAACAAGTATCGATATCCGATAAGCACACAATCGGCAGCGGCTGCTTGAGGCATCAACAACCAGAGAACCACAAGATCACTCCAGACACCAAAATAACACTCACCACGTCCATCAGTAACTCCGGAGAGCCACAGCTAGCCGGCTTGGAGCACTAGCTACACTCCTCAAGCTGCAGCAACTGACAGGGGGGCGCTGACGCGCGGAGCTGGGAAGGCGACGAGGCGGCGGGTTTGGGCCACGCGGGCGCCCGAGGCTGCGGGCTGGTGCGGCGCTCGGGGCTTCCAGCGCCTGCCGGCGGCGGGCATGGGATATGCACGAAGAGGCAGCAACAGGGAGTGGTGCTCGGCAGAGGATCTCCTCGCTGCAAAACAGCTGCAGGGTACGAAGGATAAGATTTCAGTGGTTGGAAGGAGGAGCGGTGGGGAAGGAGGAGGGGAGGGTACGAAGGATAAGATTTCAGTGGTTGGAAGGAGGAGCGGTGGGGAAGGAGGAGGGGAGGGTACGAAGGATAAGATTTCAGTGGTTGAAAGGAGGAGCGGTGGGGAAGGAGGAAGGGGGGACACATGCGCGCTGCTAGGCCATGCCGGGACGATTGGAAGAGGCAGTTTACTAGCTGATTCCTTAGATCAGCTGATCAAAATTAAACATTTTATACATGGGTTTGTGAGAAAAGAAACGGGATATAATCTTGCAAATAAAAAACAACCAACATTTTCTAAAAAACCATTTTTTTTTCGAGAAAACTTCCAATTTATTCATCTTCAATCATGGCAGTACAACGGACACAACAAATAATAAAAAGTACATCCAAATCCGTAGACCACCTAGCGACGACTACAAACACATAAGCGAGCCGAAGGCGCGCCGCCGTCACCGCCCCTCTTAACCTGTTTACTTTTAAATATTAACAAACAAATTTTATATAAACAATCTCACTTCAATGCATCAGAGTTCTTTCATTCGGTGATAGTGCAATGCCGAAGGAGGCACCATCAAAGACATGGATGTGGCTTCATGATTTTTTTTTAATTGCCGACACCAACCACGGTGTTGAACATGAAAAATGTCATCATGAATGAGTGACTAAAAATGCGATGATTTTTTACCTTCCAGTGCAAGGCATGGCATATTAAATTGTAGCATATGAATGCTGAAGGGAATCTTAAAAAAACACAGTATAAACGTAGGCACTCACAAGTATACATACAGACTCACCCTAGAGAGACTTAGCCGGCATGTCTTCAGATTGATGAAGTTACCACAAACATCTCGCTATCGATGCAAATGAGTTTGACCCTCTGTATGTCCCACTAAAAACAGATACACCACACCTCTTCCACTCGATGATAGTGCTAAGCTGAAGGAAGCGTCAACGAAGGACATCCCTACGAGTTTCTCAACTCCATGTTTCATGGTGTGGATGCAATCAATCTTATTTTAAATGTGGAGGCCGTGTGTATATATGCGCACTTTTTAAGATAAATAGTGTTTCAGTTTGTTTTCACTTTCAAAAAATTCACATTTTTTAATATGTTCATGCCTTTTAATAAAATGCTAAAAATTCCCCAAAAGGAATGTTTCTTTTCAAAACATTTAAAAGTGTTCGCAAAATTAACCAATATTAGTAATTGTATAAAAAACATGTGTTCAAAAATGTTTGTCTTGAAAACATGTTTTAGTTCTAATATTAAAGTCAAAAATTATAAATTGTTAAATTTTCGAAAAACAAATAAATATTTGTGTATTTTTGGAAAGCAAAAAGTAAAACCAATTGACAGACTATTTATTGCACCACTTTCACGTCCGCACTTCATGCTTGAAAAAGTGAAAATAGTGTAATCTTATTACCGGTGTTTATCGGGAATGTCGTGTAATGGATCACGCAGCAGGTTTTATGATTTTCTCTTCGCTCGTTGTAATCCTTAATATAACTTGCCTTCGGTCTTTTAAGTAATACTAGCAAAAGAGCCCGTGCGTTGCAACGGGATAGAAAAAACACACGTTCTTAACCCAATAACCACGACTCGAGACCCTGGTAGGTAGATGTTCTTTATTTTAAAATGGCATCACATTTGTGTTCCCGATGGTGGTCTCAAACGTATTTGAATATGGTCAGTCCTAAGGCGTCTCTCTCACACACACGTACGCGCGCTCGCACGCACACAATCGCTCAGAATAAGATGAGAAAAATGTTATTTTTTTCCCGTGAGGTTTTTCAGAGTTGTGCGTGCGTGGTTATCAATATTTTTTTCCTCTCAATCTGGTTTTAATGTGTGTTTATTTGCAATTTGGATCGCCACCGGTGCGAAAGAAAAATGGACCGTGCACTATAGATTAAGTTTGCACCCAAATTAATAGTTTAGAAATATTTAACAGCTAAAAGTAACAGTTTATTTAGATTCTACTCATTTTTCTAATTAATTTTCATATATAATATGTTAAAATCGGAGTTACGGTTTAAAAGATAAGGATATTTTTGTTTTACATAAACTGCAGATTAATTAACCAAAAGGTTAGGGGTTTTTTCTGTTAAAACACAAAAAAACGATTCGGCTGACTTAAGTATGGATGGCGGGTTGATTACATGAAACCTGTGGGGTTTTTATGCGAAAATGCCAAAAAACGGTTCGGTATGACTTAAGCGTGTAGTGCGGGTTAATTTACAGAAAACAGAGGGGCTTTTCTGCAAAGTGGCATGACGGACGGGCTGAAACCCAATTTTCTTTATTATTAGGTAAAGATATTCAGGTGGGGATCCTTTCTCCTACGGTGGCTGTTGAAAAACACATGTTATTTTATATCTACTACATTTGCTTAGGTTGAGTTTTACATCTTATGACTTTTGTTCTCCCGTTGCAACGCACGGGCATCTTTCCTAGTAAATAAAAAGAAGAGGAAAGCACACACACAAAAAGGACAAACCCCTGCCCCCACTGGGCCTAGCCCAATAGGCCAGCCCACCTACCCTTCCCTCGTCCTCCTGTTCACGAGGGGGTCGTGGAGGGCATCGGCCATGGCGTCGGCCAGATGCCGCCCATCCACCGCGCCTCCCTGCCTACATATGGCCGCCGCCCCCGCCCCGGGCCGAACCCTAGCGCCCCACTCCCTCACCTCCTCACCCACCCTCGCGGCGGCGCCCGCCTGTGGCGGCGGTCACGCCACTGCCCCGACCCCGCCGTCCGACACGGTCGCCGCCCGTCACCTCCGTCGTCGCCGTCACTCGGGAGTACGTCCACGAGGTCCACCACGGTCGCATTCCTCCGTTCTGGGCATCGGAGCAGGGAGGGGACCTGGGTAGCCGATGCCATCTTCATCTTCTTTGTCCGGCCGCCACATGCCGTCGCCATCGATCTGCACCACCGCGACCTCCCCGGCCACCCCGACCACGTCACCGTCTCCGTGGTGAGCTTCTCCCTCGGACCCCCCTTCCACCGCCTCGATTCGGTCGCCTTTTGTCATCCCCGTGTCCGGTCGCCGCCTTCCGAGCTTGTCCATAGCCGGCTTCGCCCGAGCTCCTCACGGCAAGCCCCTGCCTACGTTGCTCGCCCCCGCTGCTGCCTTCGCTCTGGCCGTGAGCTGCGCGTGGGCGCGCGCCCGCGTGCATGCCTGCTGCTTGCTGCTTATTGTTGTAGCTGCTGCTCGCGTTATTGTTGCTGTTCTCCAGCGGTTGCCTGCTGTGCTGGCTACTGCCGCTGCTGTTCTGCTTCCTTAGGTGCTGCTTGCCATCGGCTCCTAGTTGCTGCTGTTTGCCGCTGCTGCGTCCTCCTGCTGCCGCTGCTAGCTGATGCTCCAAGCCGCTGCACGTTGCTACTAATGACAGATTAGCTGATGGCTCAATCATCGTGAATTGCTTTGTGCGTGCCCAGCCACTGCTATGCGTTTTGTGCGTGCACAACCACCACTGGCCGGCCATTGCAAATTAGCTTGGGGGCTAATTTTGTTTGTTTGTTTAACTACTAGCCAGTGACCGTGGCCTCCCACTATTAGGTAATATAAAACGAAACGACTCCTTGGCGATCGATCGCGGGAGCGATCGATCCCGACCGAGCGCGACGCGCATCCTATTCCCTTTCCCTTTTCTGCTCGTTTCCTTTTCTGGAAAAAAAACCCACCCGACCGACCGCTATCTATCCTTCCTTTTCCCTTTCGCCATCCCCTCCTGCTCTGCTCTGCCGCTCCCCCCTCCTACTCTGCTCTGCCGCTCCCCCTCCTCGCCGCTTCCCCTCCTCGCCGGCGGCTTGTCCCTCGCGGCAGCGACCAACACGCCGCGGCCACACGAGCGACCACGAGGTCAGCGGCGAATAGGGCGAGGCGCCGCGGCCGCACGAGTGCCCGCGAGGTCAGCGGTCAATACGGCGAGGCGCCGCGCCCGCACGGGCGCCAGCAGCAAATACGGCGAGGCGTAGCGGCCGCACGGGAAGCGGCCAATACGGCGAGGCGGTGGCTATCCGGCGGCGTACGTCCTCCTGCTTGGGCTCGACCTCCTGCTGTGCGTCCCCATCCGCATCACCAAGCTTCCCAGCGGCGTCCGCGTCGGCTCCGAGGATGTCCCGGTACCCCCTCCC
>LR738714.1:838937330-838958958 GCA_902687465.1 Secale cereale
CCCATGAAATACAATCGAGAAATGAAGGCTACGATTTAAATACAAACGATCTTAGCTAGCTAGCTATCTGTTCACAATCTTCTTGCCCTTCTTTTTCGCAAATGGGGTTCTTCTGTGGAACGGACGTCCTTTAGGTAGGGTGGTCCTGCTTCTTCTTGTGGTGTATGCTGCTACTTCATCATCGTCGTCATGTTCGATCCTCGGGTCGCCGTACTTGTCGAAGTCTTGCTCATTGGCTACTCCATCCATTCCGATGATCTTCCTTTTGCCTCTCCTCACGACAACACGACTGGGCTTTGACGGGTCGGTAATGAAGAAGCATTGGTCAACTTGGGAAGCCAGTACCCATGGCTCATTTTTCGCGGTGACGTTTGCGCCCGCGGTCTTGGATTTGGCTTCGGGTATAACCATGGTGGTGAAATACCGGTCTTCTTTTAGGACGCTCTTGGCCCATCTGACACAGAACATCGGGACCTTCTCTCTAGCGTAGCTCAGCTCCCAGATCTCCTCGATCCTTCCGTAGTATCTGTCCTTGTCATTACCGGTGTAGGATTCCATCGTTACCCCGGAGTTCTGATAACCATCGCTCTTCATGTCCTTGGCCTCGGTGTAGAATGTGTAGCCGTTGATATCGTACGCCTCATAGGTCATCAGGTTGTGCTCGGCGCCCTGTGACAAGGCGAATATGAGTTGTTCTTCCGCGGAAGAATCATCATGTAAAGGGTACGACAGAAGCTTCTGCTTAAACCAACGCGTGAAACATGAGTTGTGCTCTTTGATTATATCTCCGTCCGTCCTCTGTTGGCCTCGGTCATTGTATGTCTTCTCAATAAAGGTTTTGTGCTGAACCACCCAAGGATCGACCACGTCTATGTGTTGTAGCGCGACTAGGTTTGCTCTTTCAAAGTCGGCGAGTCGACCCTCGAAGTCGACATGCATTTCGCGGCGACCCTCACGGTGACCCGATCCAGCGATCCTGCCGAGGTGCCTGTTGACGGGCAGACCAACGGGGTTCTCGATGCCTAGATAATTCGTGCAGTACGAGATGCACTCTTCGGTCAGAAAGCCCCTGGCTATGCTTCCCTCTGGACGTGACATGTTGCGAACGTATCCTTTGATGACACCATTCATCTTTTCGAACGGCATCATGCTGTGCAGGAACGTCGGCCCGAGTTGGATGATATCGTCCACGATATGGACCAGCAGATGCACCATAATGTCGAAGAATGCGGGCGGGAAGTACATCTCAAGCTCGCATAGTATCACCACGATCTCTTCCTGTAGCCTTCTGAGTTGCCTCACGCCAACAGACTTCCGAGAGATGACGTCGAAAAAGTTGCATAGGCCAAATAGGGTTTCACGGACGTGCCCGTCCATGATACCACGGATTGCAACTGGAAGTATCTGCGTCATCAGCACGTGACAATCGTGAGACTTCATCCCGCTGAACTTCAGCTTCGCCCGGTCTAGGTATCTGCTTATCTTCCCCGCGTAACCGTAAGGAAGTTGTACTCCTACGAGGCAGGTGAAAAACTGCTCGATCTCCTCCTGACTTAGAGTGAAGCACGCGGGAGGGTAGTCATTTCCGGTCTTCTTGGCCTTTTTGCCTTTGCGACGACTTTCCGTGTCCTGCTTCGCCTCATCATCATCATCATCATCATCATCATCATATATAGCGTGAAGCTCCTGCCTGATGCCCATTGATTTCAAGTCTGCCCTTGCTTTCGGCCCATCTTTGGTCCTCTCTGGCATGTTGAGCAGGGTACCAAGCAGACTCTCGCACACGTTCTTCGTGATATGCATTACATCAAGGCTGTGAGGCACACGGTGGATCTTCCAATACGGCAAGTCCCAGAAAACAGACCTCGTTTTCCATACGTTCAGCAGCGGCTCTGGCGCCTTTCGCTTCTTTCCCGGCTCTGGCGCCTTTTGCTTCTTTCCCGGCAGTGGGCAATCTTTCCAATTTTTCAACAGCTCGTCTATTTCCTCGCCGCTCCTCGTACGCGGGCGTCCTCGGGGTTCGGTTTCACCATCGAACAGATCCTTGCGTTTTCTCCACAGGTCATCGTCGCGAAGCCACCTTCGATGTCCCATGAACACGGTTTTCGAAGACCCGGGATCTCTATCTAGCTGGCGATACGTTGTGTCATCCATGCACCTGACGCATCCAGAAAATCCGTGGACCACCTGCCCCGCGACATATCCGTAACCGAGATAGTCGTGCACCGTCGTGAGCAGCGCGGCTCTCATAGGGAAATATTCTTTCTTTGCGGCGTCCCACGTATTGGCTGGCGTTTCCCACGGCGTGTCTAGGTCCTCTTTCACCAGCCCCTGATACAGATTGATGTCGTTCCCTGGTTGTTTCGGTCCTTCAATTAGCATACTCATGTGAATGTACTTCCTCTTCATGCACAACCAGGGGGGAAGGTTGTACATCCACACAAACACAGGCCAGGTGCTATGTGTGCTTCTCTGGCTGCCAAACGGGTTGACTCCATCGGTGCTCGCGCCCAGCACGATGTTCCTTGGATCGTTCCCAAATTCTAGGTCTTCGAAGTTCAACGCTTGCCACTGGCTCGCATCCTTAGGGTGACTCAGCATCTTGTCTTTTTTATCTATATCCGGATCATTTGCGTCATCTTCTCGCTTCTTCTCCTCCCTATCCGCGTGCCAACGCAGAAGCTTTGCTACCTTAGGGTCCGCGAAATACCACTGCAGACAAGGAGTGATCGGAAAGTACCACACCACTTTTCGAGGAGCTTTCTTCCTCTTCTTGTATCGAGTGACGCCGCACACCGGACATATGGTAGACTCCGCGTGCTCGTCCCGATAAATGATGCAATTGTTCATGCACACATGGTATTTCACGTGCGGTAAATCCAGAGGACACACGATTTTCTTCGCCTCCTCCAAACTGGTGGGGCACTTGTTCCCCTTGGGAAGACGTTCGTGCCAGAATGACATGTTCTCGTCGAAGCATGCGTCGGTCATTTTGTGTTTTACCTTCATCTCCAGAGCCATGAGCGTTACTTTCAGGCGGGTATCCTCGGGCCTGCATCCTTCATACAATGGAGTAACCGCGTCTAACTCAAGTTGATCCATCTTGGCTTTCTCTCGGGCGGCAGCTCTTGCGTTATCGGTCTGCTTGAGAAGCAGCTCTTGAATATGAGGGTCCTGCACCCAGCCCATCGATGGTTCAGCGTCGTCTGCTCCGCCGGCATCATCATCTTCATGATCATGCCCGTCGTCTGCTCCGGCATCTTCCTCATCATCATGTCCTGCATATTCTACATGATGACTGTGTACAGCATCACCGTCGTGATCATCTCCTGGGGATTCTTCGTCTTCTCGCCCGCCCGAGCCGCGGTGGTTGTCTTGCTGCCCTTCCTCATTTCTTGCCCGGCCCCCATGAACGACTTCGTAGTCATCTTCATCACCTTGCCACCGATAGCCATCCATGAAACCACGCAAGAGCAGGTGGTCCCGCACCTGCCTGGAATCCGGGTCCGCAATAAGGCTCTTCAGCTTGCATCTTCGACACGGACATCTTATCTCCGTCTCGTTCTTTTGAAGCATCTCGGCCTTCGCGGACCTCAAAAACCTATTCACGATGCCTTCGGTCATCGTGCGCACCATGGTCGCCCTGCGGGGTAGAGCAAAACGATATTTTAGAACCAAGAAAAAATTTGCCATGACTTTCCCTAAAAATAGGACAAAAATGAATGCTTAATGATAAAATTCTCACCGAAACGGAAATGAATCAACATTCCGGGAAAATATTGGCAACTATCGCATTTCAAATACCGGTACACCTCCAAACACAAACACATATGCAACACAACAAACCTATGCAACACCACAAACATACATAGATCTAGCTATAGGCCATAAAAGTGCATGTGCACATTGTTTGTATGGAGAACAACATAAATATAGCTTCCCCCCATACTTACCTACCAAAACAAGGTAATTTAACCACTTAATTTGAATGAATATATGGTGGAAATGAGGTGGAAAAGAGGAGGGACCAGAGAGGAGAGGAAGTAGAGAGAATGAAGAAGTGGGGGGGAAAGTGAGTGTGGTAGAGAGGCTGTCCAAAATATCTAGTTGTTGCCCGCATACTAATGGCGCACCAGCTACTAATGCGCCATTAGTAATCAAGGTCACTAATGGCGCATTTAAAGTTGCTGCGCCATTAAAAGTTTTGCAAAAAAAAACATACTAATGGCGCACTTCCGCACAGTGCGCCATTACTAGTTCAAACTAGTAATGGCGCACTTCGGGAAAGTGCGCCATTAGTAGTTTTGTAAAAAACAGAATAAAAAATATCATAAAAAAAGACCATTAATGGCGCACTTTACTGCTGGTGCGCCATTACTATTTACAACTAGTAATGGCGCACTATTAATAGATGCGCCATTAGTATGTTTGGACAGGCGCGCTAGTTAAAAAAAAATTCTTGATACTAATGGCGCACTCCGGGCAAGGTGCGCCATTAGTACTTCGAACTCTAATGGCGTATCTGTTGCAGGTGCGCCATTACTATATACTAATGGCGCACTTGCTGTATGGTGCGCCATTAGTATCAATTTCATCTATCCTAGTAGTGATTTACTCCTATCCTTCGGTTAAAGAATGATGTTGATTTCACTTGGGGGGGAAAACAGCAAGAAGCCTTTGATATGATCAAGAATTAATTGTGCACTCCTCCGGTGATGAAAGCACCCAAGCATAAGGAGCCCTTTAAGGTTTACATTGCAGCAGAAGAAGGTGTTATTGGTGCTGTTTTGACTCAAGAAACCGAAGGAAAAGAGCATGCTATTACATATTTGAGCAGGCGCTTATTGGACGCCGAGACAAGGTATACATTTATTGAAAAACTATGTCTATGCTTATATTATGCTTGCACAAAATTGAGACATTATTTGGTGCCGAGTGCTTGCGTAGTAGCTTGTCAAACCGATGTCATTAAATACATGTTGCATAGGCCAATTCTTACTGGTAGAATTGGCAAGTGGGCTTATGCTTTGATTGAGTATGATTTGGCTTATGAATCTCTAAAATCCATGAAAGGCCAAATCGTTGCTAATTTCATTGTTGAGCATCGGATTAATGACGAGCATGACATTGATATAAACCTTGTCTCTTTAGTACCTTGGAGATTATATTTTGATGGTTCAGTTTGTAGCAATGGCCAAGGTGTTGGTATTGTTTATATATCTCCTCATGGTGCTGGTTTTGAGGCCTCATGCCACTTAGAATACTTTTGCACAAATAATCAGGCCGAATATGAAGCTTTGTTATTCGGCCTAGAGATATTAGTTGATGTAGGTGTTACACATATTGAGGCTTTTGGTGATTCGTTACTAGTGGTGCAGCAAATATCCAAAGTCTTTCAGTGTTTGGACGAATCACTTAATGTTTATCTTGATAAATGTCTAGATATAATCTCTACTTTGGACAATTTTAGCATTGCTTATATATCTAGGCATGACAATTGAAAAGCAAACGAGTTGGCATAACAAGCATCTGGATATCATGTTGATCATGGCATGTTTCATATCTCTCAAAAACCAATGTCTTGTCTTGCCAATATGGGAGAGGCCGAACTTGAACCCACGGGTTCGGCCATTAACAAAAAGTCTAGTGCAGATGACAATCCCGACTGGAGGAAGCCCATTATTGATTACTTGAGCAATCCGAGTGAAAGGGTGGACAGGGATGTTCGGCGTATGGCTTTCAAGTATACAATGGGAGATGATGGTCTTTATCGCCGAAGAGTCGATGAAATTCGTCTAAAATGCTTGGATGAAGACCAAGCAAGAGTTGCTATGGGAGAGGTGCATGAAGGCATTTGTGGCACTCATCAGTCGGCTCCCAAGATGAAGTGGTTATTGCGACGTGCAGGGTTTTATTGGCCGACTATGATTAATGATTGCTTCAGATAATATAAAGGGTGTGAAGCTTGTCAAAAATTTGGTGATATTCAATTGGATCCTGCTGCTATGTTACATCCTATTATCAAGCCGTGGCCTTTCAGAGGATGGGGTTTAGATTTTATCGGGCAAATTCATCCGTCTTCATCAAAGGGGCATCGGTTCGTATTGGTGGCAACCGATTATTTCACTAAATGGTCTGAAGCAGTACCTCTCAAGAACATGACACATACGGAGGTAATTCAATTCATAACTGAGCACATTATTCATAGATTCGGTATTCCTCAGACGTTAACTACAGATCAAGGTTCATCTTTCATGTCACACCAAGTCAGAGAGTTTGCCGAATCTTATAACATAAAGTTGCTCAATTCCTCTCCATATTATGCCCAAGCCAATGGACAAGCTGAGTCTAGCAATAAAATTTTAATCAAACTCATCAAGAAGAAGATTGAGGATAATCCAAGGAGATGGCATGAGTTGTTGTCTGAGGCTTTGTGGGCACATAGGATCTCAAGGCATGGTGCTACAAAGGTGACTCCATATGAGCTAGTATATGGTCAAGAGGCTGTTTTACCGGTGGAAGTAAATTTGAATGCTTTGAGAATAGCCAAACAAAATGATTTATCGGCAGTAGACTTTTATAACTTGATGATGGACAATATTGATGAGGTTGTCGATAAACGTTTGGCTGCTTTGAAGGCCATAGAGAAGGACAAGTTGAGGGTAGCAAGGGCTTACAATAAGAAAGTTAAGTTGAAGAATTTTCAAGTTGGCGATCTTGTCTGGAAAGTAATTCTCCCGATTGGTTCAAGAGACAGGAAATTCGGGAAATGGTCTCCACGTTGGGAAGGTCCTTTTAGAATTGCAAGAATAGTTCCCGGAAACTCTTATTTGGTGGAATCCGTACATGGGGCACTATTACCTCGAGCTCTCAATGGGAAGTACTTGAAGAAATACCACCCAAGTGTGTGGCAAGAAGCCTATGTGGGCAATGGCCGATATATGATTATCGCCCTTAGCACAAAATGGCCGATACATAATTATCGCCCTAAGAAAAATAAATGGTCGATGGCGTGTTGACATCGTCCTTAGAACAAACACAATACAAGTTATTTTTTGGCACACAAGCTTTGCCGAAAAACAGGGGGGCATGTGTTGACACCAGATTTTGGCATGGTCACGAATCCGGGTTCGTATACAAAAGTTAGAGGCAACACTTCGCGGGCCGGCCCTGAGTGAGAAAGTATTCGGCCTTTGCCGGCTGAATGAAAACCTTGCTGGGGTAAAACCTTGCCGGTGTGAAGGCTTGCCGGCGTGGAAAGCTTGCCGGCGTGGAAAGCTTGTCGGTGGAGAAGCTTGCCGGTGTGAAATCTTGCCGAGGGAGAAACCTTGCCGAGGAGGAACTCTTGCCGGGGTAGAAACCTTGCCGAGGTAAAACCTTGCTGATGTGAAATCTTGCCGGGGGAGAAATCTTCCTAGGGAGGAACCCTTGCCGGTGTAAAAACCATGCCGAGGTAAAACCTTGCTGATGTGAAATCTTGCCGGGGAAGAAATCTTGCTAGGGAGGAACCCTTGCCAGTGTAGAAACCTTGGCGGGGTGAAACCTTGTCGGTGAGGAAAGCTTACCCGGGTGGAAGGCCTGCCGGGGTGGAGGTTGTGATAGTCAAGCCGACGAGAAGTTGAAGATGGGCTCAGAAGCTAATACAGATGATCTGGGATGGAGAAATGTCCTACACGGAAGTTGTGCGTCTCGTCGAAACGATTGATTTTGATTTAAAGATCGTCTCAATCCGAGGTCGTATGCAAAAGTTAGAGCCCGCACAGCGAGACCCTCCACAGAGCAAAATGTGACGCCTGGAACCAGACACATATATGGGTGTGTCTGATGAGCTGCGTGAGTAATCATCTGTTTTGCACGAGCAATTTGACCCTCGAGATGACCTCTAATGAAAAAACGTTACACATGAAAGATGTTCGTCTCGTCGAAACGGTCAAGATTGCTTTTGGGCTCGATTCCATCCGAGGTTGTATGTCACCACAAAAAGGACCCTCAAAGTACAGCCAGTTTAAACCGAGAAGTTTTGGAAAGTTCGGATAAAACCAGTTCGAATTTGACTAGGGTTTTGGACGTGAATTGATGTAATTTTCTTGTAAGGAAAGCCTAGATAAATCTTTTCCTTGTACGGGAGTCCAGCCACCTCTTATATATGTTGGGGGTGACGGCCGATTTAAAAAACACACAATCGAACAAATCAATATACTACTTTTTCCAGTCTATATTTTATCCCTCCACCGTTTTTTCTCTCTCGTTCTTCGCTGTTCTTTGTGTTTGAGATCTGCGAATCTCGAGGCTCTAGGGGCGAGCGAATTTACCTAGGGCAGCCCATAGCCGCCGCACTCCCTGACGGGGTCCCTCCCGGGGGTGTGGGGTTTTCGGGTCCGCAAAAGCGCCCGTCGACTGTCTTGCGTATCGCGCCGTCGGTCGGGCCTCCTTCGACGTGAGCTGTGGTGCATCACCCCCGGCGTCGAGGGTACACGTGACGTGTTCATGTGTCAACATAATCATACGTAAAAGATTTCAGAAAAGAATCCAATATTGTTCATAGATAATCTTGATCATAAACCCACAATTCCTTGGATCTCGACAAGCACACCGCAAAAAGATTACATCGAATAGATCACCTCGAAGATCGAGGAGAATTTTGTCTTGAGAAACAAAGAGAGAGAAGAAGCCATCTAGCTAATAACTATGGACCCGAAGGTCTCTGGTAAACTACTCACAACTCATCGGAGAGGCTATGGTGTTGATGTAGAAGCCCTCCGTGATCGATGCCCCCTCCGGCGGAGCTCCGGAACAGGCTCCAAGATGGGATCTCACGGGAACATAAGGTTACGGCGGTGGAATTAGGATTTCTTAGTGCTCCTCGATGTTTTCACGGTATATGGGTATATATAGGAGGAAAAAGTACATTGGTGGAGCAACATGGGGCCCACGAGGGTGGGGGGCCCGCCTACCCCCCCTGGGCGCGCCCTACCCCCTCGTGGGCACCTCGTTTCTTCTCTGACTTGTACTCCAAGTCTCTCGTGAAGGTATCGTTCCAAAAATAACTCTCCCGAAGGTTTCATTCCGTTTGGACTCCGTTTGATATTCCTTTTCTGCGAAACACTAAAATAGGCAAAAAAAAACAGCAATTTGCAGTGGGCCTTGGGTTAGTAGGTTAGTCCCAAAAATAATATAAAAGTGTATAATAAAGCCCATTAAGCATTCAAAACAGAATATATAATAGCATGGAACAATAAAAAATTATAGATACATTGGAGACGTATCAAACATCCCCAAGCTTAATTCCTGCTCGTCCTCGAGTAGGTAAATGATAAAAACAGAATTTTTTATGTGGAATACTAACCAACATAATTCTCAATGTAATTTTCTTTATTGTGGCATGAATGTTCAGATCCGAAATATTCAAGACAAAAGTCTATATAGACATAAGAATAATAATACTTCAAGCATACTAACAAATCAATCATGTCTTCTCAAAATAACATGGCCAAAGAAAGTTATCCCTACAAAATCATATAGTCTGGCTATGCTCTATCTTGATCACACAAAATATTTAAATCATGCACAACCCCGGTTTCAGCCATGCAACTGTTTCACACTTTAATTCTTTCAAACCTTTCAACTTTCACGCAATACATGAGTGTGAGCCATGGATATAGCACTATGTGGAATAGAGTGGTGGTTGTGGAGAAGACAAAAGAAAAAGATAGTCTCACATCGACTAGGCGTATCAATGGGCTATGGAGATACCCATCAATAGATATCAATGTGAGTGAGTAGGGTTTGCCATGCAACGAATGCACTAGAGCTATAAGTGTATGAAAGCTCATCAAAAGAAACTAAGTGGGTGTGCATCCAACTTGCTTGCTCATGAAGACCTAGGGCATTTGAGGAAGCCCGTCGTTGGAATATACAAGCCAAGTTCTATAATGAAAATTCCCACTAGTATATGAAAGTGACAAAACAAGAGACTCTCTGTCATGAAGATTATGGTGCTACTTTGAAGCACAAGTGTGGAAAAGGATGGTAGCATTGTCCCTTCTCTTTCTTATTTTTGGAGGGGCTTTTCTTTCTTTTTTTTAGCCCCCCTCTTTTTTTTGGCCATCTCTTTTTTTTGGCCTTTCTCTCCCTTTTTTTGTTTTTTTGTATCCTTACACGGGACAATGCTCTAATAATGAAGATCATCACACTTTTATTTACTTACAACTCAAAGATTACAACTCGAAGCTAGAACAAAATATGACTCTATGTGAATGATGATGATGAAACATGTCATATGAATGGAACGGTGGAAAGCTGCATGGCAATATATCTCGGAATGGCTATGGAAATGCCATGATAGGTAGGTATGGTGGTTGTTTTGAGGAAGGTATATGTTGGGTGTATGGTACTGGCGAAAGTTGTGCGGTACTAGAGAGGCTAGCAATGGTGGAAGGGTGAGAGTGTGTATAATCCATGGGCTCATCATTAGTCATAAAGAACTCATATACTTATTGCAAAAATCCACGAGTTATCAAAACAAAGTATTCAATGCATGCTCCCAGGGGAAGGGTTGGTAGGAGTTAACCATCGTGCGATCCTGACCTCCACACAAAGGATGACACTCAATAAATAAAGGATGCTCCAACTTCATCACATAACGGTTCACCATACGTGCACGCTACAGGAATCACAAACTTTAACACAAGTGTTTCTCAAATTCACAATTACTCCACTAGCATGACTCTAATATCACCATCCTCATATCTCAAAACAATCATCGAGTATCAAACTTCTCTTCATATTCAATGCACTTGTATGGAAGTTTTTTTACTATACTCATCTTGGATGCCTATCATATTAGGATTAGTTTTATAACCAAAGCACATTACCATGCTGTTCTAAGAGACTCTCAAATAGATATAAGTGAAGCATGATATATTAATAATTTCTACAAAACGAAACCACCAGCGTGCTCTAAAAGATATAAGTGAAGCGCTAGAGCAAAACTATCTAGCTCAAAAGATATAAGTGAAGCACATAGAGTATTCTAATAAATTCCAATTCATATTTATTTCTCTCAAAAGGTGTGTCCAGCAAGGATGACTGTGGCAAACTAAAAATTAAAGACTCAAATCATACATGACGCTCCAAGCAAAACACATATCATGTGGTGAATAAAAATATAGTCTCAAGTAAAGTTACCGATAGACGAAGACGAAAGAGGGGATGCCTTCCCGGGGCATCCCCAAGCTTAGGCTTTTGGTTGTCCTTGAATTTTACCTTGGGGTGCCTTGGGCATCCCCAAGCTTAGGCTCTTTCCACCCTTTGTTCCATAATCCATCAATTCCATACTCAAAACTTGAAAACTTCACAACACAAAACTTAGCCAAAAATCTCGCGAGCTCCGTTAGTATAAGAAAACAAACCACCACTCAAAGGTATTGTAATGAACTTATTCTTTGTTTATATTGGTGTTAAACCTATTGTATACCAACTTCTCTATGATTCATACCCCCCCCCCCGATACTACTCATAGATTCATCAAAATAAGCAAACAACACATGAAAAATAGAATCTGTCAAAAACAGAACAGTCTGTAGTAATCTGTAACTTTCGAATACTTCTGTAACTCAAAAAAAATTGAAATAAATTGGTGGACGTGAGGAATTTGTCTATTAATCATCTGCAAAAAGAATCAACTAAAAACCACTCTCCAGTAAAAATGACAGCTAATCTTGTAAGCGTTAAAGTTTCTGTTTTTTACAGCATGATCGCATAAACTTCACACAAGTCTTCCCAAAGATTCTACTTGGCACAAACACTAATTAAAACACAAAACCACATCTCAACAGAAGCTAGATGCAATATTTATTCCTAAATAGAAGTAAAAACAAATAAAATAAAATTGGGATGCCTCCCAACAAGCTCTTTCTTTATAGCCATTAAGATAGGCTTTAGAATTCAATGATGCTCACATGAAAAATAAGAATTGAAGCACAAAAAGAGCATCATATAGCACGTGAAAATCACATCTAAGTCTAACATACTTCCTATGCATAGGAATTCTATAGGAAAACAAATCAAGACAGGCAATATCTAGCATATGCAAGGAAGAAAAAGAAAACAATAGCAATCTCAACATAACGAGAGGTAATTTAGTAACATGAAAATTTCTACAACCATATTTTCCTCTCTCACAATAATTGCACGTAGGATCATAAGAAAATTCAACAGTATAGCTATCACATAACATATTCTCAACATGGTCCACATGCATGTGAAGTTGACACTCTTCCAAAATAGTGGGATTAACATTAACTAAAGTCATGACCTCTCCAAACCCACTTTCAATATTATTACAAACATTATTATCAATCTCATATATATCATGGGGCTTAAATAAGTTTTAAAGATCGTAAGAAGCATCACCCCAATCATGATCATTGCAACAAGTAGTGGGCAAAGAAAAACAAGCATCCTCAAGCTTAGGGTTTTGCATATCATTAGCACAATTGATATTAATAGAATTTATAATAACATCATTGGAATCATGCTTTTCATTCAAGGAGCTATCGTGAATCACTTTATAATCTTCTTCTTTCAACACTTCATCACAATTTTCGGACTCACGAATTTCAAGCAAAACCTCATAAAGATAATCTAGTGCACGCAACTCACTAGAAATTGGTTCATCATAACTGGATCTCTTAAAAAGATTAGCAAGTGGATGAGCATCCATAATTTAGCAAGCGAAGATGCAAGCTAATAGAGGGAACATGGCAACACAAGAAAATAAGAGGCAAGCAAACGGTAAACACACGAAAGAAGAAGGGCGAATAAAACGGCAAGGGTGAAGTGGGGGAGAGGTGAACGAGAGGAAAATAATGTAGTGCGAGGGATAAGGGCTTGTGATAGGTACTTGGTATATGACTTTTGCATAGATCTCCTTGGCAACGGCGCCAGAAATTCTTCTTGCTACTTCTCGAGCTTGCGTTGTATTCCCTCGAAGAGGAAAGGGTGATGCAGCACAGTAGCGTAAGTATTTCCCTCAGTTTTTGAGAACCAAGGTATCAATCCATTAGGAGACCACACGCGAGTCCCTCGCACCTGCACAAACAAATAAGAACCTCACAGCCAACGTGATAAGGGGTTGTCAATCCCTTCACGATCACTTACGAGAGTGAGATCTGATAGATAGGATAGGATAATATTTTTGGTATTTTTGGTATAGAAACAGAAAGTAAATAAAGCAAAATAAGCAATGGCGACTGAAATTGGCTAGTTGAAGGGAAAGTAATATGATAAAGATAGACTAGGGGGCCATAGGTTTCACTAGTGGCTTCTCTCATGATAGCAGAATTCTACGATGGGTGAACAAATTACTGTCGAGCAATTGATTGAAAAGCGCATAGTGATGAGAATATCTTGGCATGATCATTGTATATAGGCATCACGTCCGCGACAAGTAGACCGAAACAATTCTGCATCTACTACTATTACTCCACACATCGACCGCTATCCAGCATGCATCTAGAGTATTAAGTTCATTAGAACAGAGTAACGCCTTAAGCAAGATGACATGATGTAGAGGGATAAAATCAAGCAATATGATATAAATCTCATCTTTTTATCCTCGATGGCAACAATACAATACGTGCCTTGCTGCCCCTACTGTCACTGGGAAAGGACACCGCAAGATTGAACCCAAAGCACTTCTACCATTGCAAGAACTATAGATCTAGTAGGCCAAACCAAACCAATAATTCGAAGAGACTTGCAAGGATATTATAATCATACATAAAAGATTTCAGTAAAGAATCCAATATTGTTCATAGATAATCTTGTTCATAAACCCACAATTCATCGGATCTCGACAAACACATCGCAAAAATATTACATCGAATAGATCACCTCGACGATCGAGGAGAACTTTGTATTGAGATCCAAAGAGAGAGAAGAAGCCATCTAGCTAATAACTATGGACCCAAAGGTCTGTGGTAAACTACTCACAACTCATCGAAGAGGCTATGGTGTTGATTTAGAAACCCTCCGCAATCGATGCCCCCTCCGACGGAGCTCTGGAACAGGCTCCAAGATGGGATCTCACGGGAACAAAAGGTTACGGTGGTGGAATTAGGGTTTCTTCGTGCTCCTCGATGTTTTCAGGGTATATGGGTATATATATGAGAAAAAAGTACGTCGGTGGAGCAACATGGGGCCCATGAGGGTGGGGGTGCGCCTACCCCTGGGCGCGCCCTGTGTAATGCCCAGGATGGGACTATACCTCCTACGTGTCGAGGCACGACTTAAAGGTATAAGCCCATTCTGGAATGATCTCAAGTTCGGTATCTTTGCACGACTCATGTAAAAATAGGGATGAAATTGGAAAAGGATAGTTGGCTTACACTCGCCACATCACACAATACATTACATAAGCATAACATCATCCAAAACATCACAACCCGACTACGGGTGAAGATCCAAATGAAAGATACCAAAAAACATAAAGCCGCAGGTCCGAATCGCCCCTAGTAGAAACCACTACTGATCGTCGAAACACGTCACCTACATATGGCCACTCTCTTCATCGAGCTCCCAGTGAAGTACTTGAACCAGCTCCTGCATCATTCTCGACTGAACCTGCATCTGGTGTTGTAGTATCTGTGAGCCACGAGGACTCAGCAATCCCATAACCATGGGTATCAAGACTAGCAAAGCTTTATGGGTATGGAGAAGGGTAGTGGTGAGGTTGCAGCAGCGGCTAAGCATAATATGGTGGCTAGCTTACGAGTACAAGAATAAGATGAGCATCTACGCAAGCGGTCGCAAACTAGTAGTGATCGCTAAAGATCCTAAACTACCTACGAGTCAAACATAACCCCACCGTGTTCTCTTTTCAAAGTGAAAAGAGACAGTCACGGTTACTCACACAGTTGTGTGTTTTACTTCGGATCCTCTGTCAAGTTTTCTACAACCGGACATTAACAAATTCCAATCTGCCACATAACCGCGGGCACGGCTTTCGAAAGATCATAACCCTGCAGGGGTGTCCCAACTTAGCCCATCACAAGCTCTCACGATCAGCTGAAGTGATAAATATAATATCATCACCCCTTATGTAACGCCCGGGTAATCAAGCTACAGTAACCCTCTGGCAATGATGCCAGATCACCACGATCACTGTTACTAAACTCGCTTCGGTTCGAAACCGGTTCAAATCAAAATTTTAAAACAAAGACAAAATTAAAAGTTTTCAAATGTCAAAACTAAAATGTTCTTCTTATGGTAAATAATCACTTGTTAATACTGGTGGTGAACTAACATTTATTTCAAAATGTCAAAGTACCCTAACTAGTTAAACTATGGCTATAGCAATTAAATTAAATGCCTTTTTAATTTATAATAATTGCAAACTTTTCGAAAGTCTCACAATCTTTTGTGGCAGTGCACAATATTTCCTTGAATGTGTTTTGGGCAGTAGCATATTTTGCGAAGTCATTTGTGGCTAAAAGAAAATACAAAAAGCTATTAAAGAAAACAGAAAGGCAAAAGGCAAAAGGCGAGAAGCTACTATGTACTTAAGCCCACCTAGCACAGTTCGGCCCAGCCCACCCCGATGCCTCCTTCCTCTGTTCACCAGAGACCTCGTGGATGAGCGCGCCGCGTCCATCACTTGGATGGCCACACGCCGGTCATCGCGTGGTTTTCCTCTCCGTCCCCGACGCCTACAAGAGCAGCCCTTGCTCTCTCTCTCGCCCAAAACCCTAGCCGTCGTTCCCTTCCTTCCCCGCGCCGCCGCTTGCGTCCCCGCGCACGCCCGACCATCACCGTGCGGCGTCGTCGTCGGACGCGTGCTCCGGCACCTCCCAGTTCCACGGGAGGAAATCCAGAGACTCCGCAGCGCCTCTACGTCGCCGTCCACATCTCTGGAGTGAGCCGCGGAGCCCTCCTCCGCCTGCTCGCCTCGCCCCACATCGCCGGAATCCTCGAAGGCCGCTGCCTCGTCTCGCTACGCCGACGCCTCCTCGGCCCTCCCCGAGCTCGCTTTCGCACGACTACAGGACCCCGTGAGATCCCCTTCCTCCCCTGTCCCGCTCTGTCTCCCTCACGCACACGCGCTCACCACGGCCGCCGCGTCGTCTCGCGCACGCGCACAGCGACCCCTCCCCGTGCCCGCTCGCGCCCGTGCCCTGCTCCGCTCGACGCCGGTGCCCCGCGGCCCCTTTTCGCGCCCCGCGCGTGAGCCACCGCGGCCTGGCCGCACGCACGCGCTCGCGCAGGCCCGACCACCGCTGCAGCCCTCTGCGTGCCTGCGCGCCCCGTCCTGCTTCCCCACAGCCGCCGCACTCCCGCCGTTGCTCCTGCTTATCACCGCGCCCCCTGGCCATCGCTGCTTCGGCCGCCGACCGCCTCTCCGCGACCGCCCACGTGGCTACGCCCCCCTGCTCTTCCCTCCCGCCTCCGGCCACTGCGGCCCCTCCCGCCTCATGCCGCCGCTGGCCCCGGCCGGCCGCCAGGGTCGCGCCCTCCTGGCCCCTCCCGTGGCCGCGCCACGCCTCCTTCGGCCGGCTGTGGTCGCCGGCCGCGCCCCGCCATCGGTGGCCTGGCAGCCTCGTCCCGCCGTGCGGGCGAGCGCACGCTCGGGCGCCCACGCCCACGCCGCTCAGCGCCCGCTCCCGCCCCGCTAACGCCCAAACGGGCTGGCGCCCGAGGCCCGCTAAGCTCCCCCCAGCCACTGACGTTGGGGCCCTAGCCCCTTAAAAAAAGTTTTAAAAAAATAATAAAAAAATAAATTATTTAATTGATAATTAACTTAATTAAACCTGATAATTAACGCTAATTAATTATGTTTAATTAAACTAATTACACATTAGTCTAATTAAACCTGATTAATTAAATTAGTCTATGACAGTGGGCCCCACTGCCCTTTGACCAGTCAAAGTTGAGTGTTGACCCCGCTGACATCACCCTGACATCATGCTGACATCATCACTTACTATTCTAGATAATGTTAAATTAAATTAATTAAATAAATTCCTAAAAATGCTAAAACTTTGGAAAATCATATAAAATAATATGTAACTCGGATGAAAATGTTTTATATATGAAAATCGCTCAGAACGACGAGACGAATCCGATTACGCAGTCTGTTCATCCCCCACACATCTCTATCATACCGAACATGCAACTTTCCCCTCCGATTCATCTAACCGAAAACACGAAACGCCGGGGATACTTTCCCGAGTGTTACCCCCCTTCGCCGGTACCGTGTATCACTGCGTTAGAGCACCCTAGCACTGCGTGCTGACTTGTCGTGCTTCTCTGTTGCAACTATTTGCTTTATATTTACTGTTTCTTCCCCCTCTTCTCTCCGGTAGACCCCGAGACCGATAATGCCCCGGTGATCGACTACGGTGTTGACGACCCCTACTTCTTGCCAGAGAAACCAGCCAAGCCAACCCCCTTTGATCATTCCGATATCGCCCATTCTCTTCTCTCTTATGCTTGCATTAGAACTGCTACTGCTTTTTGTATGATCATATTCCGATGCATAGCCTGTTGTTGATACTGCTTTCATACCTTACATGGTTATACTAAACTTCTTAGTATAGGCTGGTTAGAGATCCACCAGCGACCCCCCCTACCTTGTCCCGACTGCCTCGCTGGATTATCAGAAGACCCGATCAACAGGATTGAAGACCAGGACCCGGCACCGCACATCACTTTCCCCTTAGTTGCTCGACACTACTGGGTTACTATCGAGTGCCGAGGGTGAGACCTCATCAGCACTTCTGATGTTAACCTTGTAGGTTAGTTCATCGGTTGTGGTCATCGAGGGTGATTCCTCTTTCTCCACTCTCGATAACGACACTGTCGTGCAACTCCTCAAGAGTGGACCTCGAGGGTGACTCCTCTTTCGTTCACCTTGACGATAAACATCAGTTGGAATTCCATCGAGGGTGATTTCCTCAGGTTTCCCTTTGGTGTCAGACACACAGTTACTATGGTTACTATGACTTTACACTGAACCTGGTTACTAAAGACGGGTCGACCCAGAGGGGTACCCGCGCGAGCTTAATTGCGAGTGATGTGTAGTCGGGTTGACCTGGAAGGTGCCCGCGAGTTAAATACGAGGCGTGGACGGGCACTCGCCCTTGCCGCAAGTTCTCGAGACGGGGCGATGCGGTCACATTATCGTGAGTCTCTACTCGTTACCGCGCGTTCCCAAGACACTAAACGGTTTGGATATTTGATCCGAGGGGCCTCTGGCCTGATAGCACTAACCATCACGTGGGCATAGTATGGGCGTTCTGCGTCGTATGCATCAGCCGAAGCTTAACTGACGTCATTGCTACTGAGCGGCGCGCGCCGGGTTGGACTGGTTAGGCTCCTACCTTTTTAAAGGTGGTTGCTAGGTCTGCTCACCGGCCGGCCACGCAACGTGCACGAGTTCCCGGGGCGATTGGCCCATGACCCCTGGGGCATAGGGTTTAGTCCGGCATGCATGACCCCTCTATTAAGCCTAGGTCGGGTTGCGGCGTATTGTTTGGCCGAGGGCGGGCATGACCTGATGGTGTGTCCGGCCGGAGTTAAGCAAGCGTGTTGGGTAAGTTGGTGCACCCCTGCAGGGAAGAAAACATCTATCGATAGCCTGTCCTACGGTAACGGACACTTGGAGTTGTATCCCGATCGCTACAACTAGAACTGGATGCTGAGGCATTGTTTGGATATGTTGCTTCGGGAGTCGAGAAAGGATCCCGGAGCATTGGAACAACAACATAAATATGACTTATGATATACTACTCTACTTCCCCCCTCTTGCTGCAAGACGGTGATTTCCAGAAGATGCTAGTCTTCGATAGGACTAGCTTCTCCCCCTCTTATTCTGGCATTTTGCAGCTTAGTCAACATATACTACCCTTTTCATTGATACCGATGCATTTGTAGTGTAGATCCTTGCTTGCGAGTACTTTGGATGAGTACTCACGGTTGCTTTGCTGCCCCTCCCCCCCCCTTCTTTCTTCTTGCTGGTTGATGCAACCAGATGGTGGAGTCCAGGAGCCAGATGCCACCTTGATGACTGCTACTACCCCGACAAAGCCTACTACTACGTGGAGACAGCTGACGACCAGGAGTAGTTAGGAGGTCCCAGGCAGGAGGACTTGCCTTTTCGATCGTGTTGTTTTTGTGCTGGCCTTCATAAGGCAAACTTGTTTAACTTATGTCTGTACTCAGATATTGTTGCTTCCTCTGACTCTTGTGTTTCCGAGCTTATGTATTCGAGCCCTCGAGGCCCCTGGCTTGTATAAAGCTTGTATTATTTTATTTGTGTGTAGAGTTATGTTGTGATATCTTCCAGTGAGTCCTTGATCTTGGTCGTACACATTTGCGTGTATGATTAGTGTACGGTCAAATCGGGGGCGTCACAAGTTGGTATCAGAGCCGACTGCCTGTAGGAACCCCCCCTTTCCAACTCCTTGGCCGAAGTTGGGTCTAGTCTTTGAAAAATCGTTTTACTAACATGGTTGTGTGGCTTACGGGCCCACATCGCCAATTGGGTGGTATTAGGATCTTTTACTCCTCGTCTATACTCTGGGACTCTGTTCTCTCTTCTATTCGGGTTAAACGAATTTACTAACTACATTAGGTTCTCGTAACGACTTTCCCCGGAGAGCCCCTCATTCCGGATGGTTGCCTGTTTCACCAGAAGATTTCGAAGAGATTCTCCGATGTTTCCCCGAGATCATTGTACCCTTCGACATTGCAATTCCATATCATCGATAAATCTCTAAGGATAGTTGCATACACTTGTCATCCGTACCTTCATTTCAATTGTTCTGGTTATTACAAGATACCCTGAAATACTTGGAATTTTTTTTTTGAATGCTTTGTGCATGTTGTATTGCAGCTCCTTATCCCGCATGAATACATGTATGAATAATTCCTCACACTCACTGGGGATTCGTTCATCCCCAGTTGCTGATGCGTTTCTCAAAGGTCTTCGGTACACTATTCAATCTTCCGAAATCCTCAGCAACCTATTCCTCGGGGAAGTTTTACCTGCTTGCATTATGGTTAATTCCATATGTAAATCAATATTCATTAAAATCCTTTGTGATTGACTTTCTGCTCTTATTGATTCAATATGTTGCAATTACTCGCAACATCAGTCAAACTAGAATTCGTTCTTCCAGCTCAAACGTCATTCCGAATATGAGCTGGTTCTCCACCAATCAAATTGTTGTCGATTGTACCCCTAAGTCATTTCAACTTACCCATCCTTAATCAGAGCGGTTGCTTCTGATCGCTTGATTTGGAAATCATAACTCCTTTGCATTTGAGTTTTGAATTAGTCAGTTGTTTCTATAAACTAATCTCTCTGTATTCTTTCTCCTTCTGGTTGAGTACCGAAGCTCACATCAGATCCCTTGTAGACCAGTGGGTCCTTTGTTGGATTTTATCCGACAACGTCCTTTATATCCTAATACCTTGTGAGTTCTGCCATGATATATAATGCCTTGGGTAAAATATATCATCTGCTTTCTCAACTATGCTATGATTTCGAGCTTGTGTAATTTGCTCCTGAAGTTGCGTAGTATGATTCTAAGATGCCCCGATGGGTTGAACTTATTGATACGTCCAAAATGCATCACTATTTTGTATCATAATTTATCCCTATACATTGATATATTTCACGTTACGATGATGTTCTTATGTTGTTTTGGTCTATTTTACACAGTTTGCAAACTTTCCGATGCCGGAACAGCAGACGCAGGATTCAGCAGTAAAAAGTGGACGCTGAGTTGCTGAAGAAGAATACCTCCAAATTACCTGAAAATTAACGGGAGATATTTTTCAGACGAATCACGAAGACACGCAAAAGGGGAGCCAGAGGGGGGCCACAGGGTGCCCAGGCGGCCTGGGGGCGCCCCCCTGGCCGCGCCAGGGGGGCGCCTGGATCCCCTGGCCCACCTCCGGATGCCCCCTTTTGCCTATATACTCTCCGTTCTCTGAAAACCCTAAAAACGAGACTTTTTACGGAGTTCCGCCACCGCTCCGTGGCGGAAACCTACAGAGAAGAAAAGGGCATCTCCGGCGAGCAGATTCCGCCGGGGAGATCACCTCCCGGAAGGGGAGATCGTCGCCATCGTGACGGGCATCATCGAGATCATCATCAACATCATCCCCAACACCAGCACCAGCACCATCTCCATCTTCATCCAAATCTCATCTTACAATCGCAACTCGTGTTGTAATTCGTACTACCTATCCTCTCTACTCAATCGGTGTTGATTACTACTTTGTGGTTAATACGTCCAAAACGTATCTATAATTTCGGCTTGCTCCATGCCACTTTTGGGTGATATTGCTATGATATTCATACACTTCCATACACTTTTGATCATATTTGGACTAACTTACTAATCCAGTGCACCCCAGTGCCAGTTTCTGTTTTCGGCTGTTTTTGTATTTCAGGTTTTCACGTTTCGAGAACTGCCCAGAAAAATCCATAAAAATTATATAAAAAATCAGCGATCCGGAAACAACACTGCGTCCGAAGGGCAGCCTAGGGGGGCACAGGGGCTCCAGGAGCCCTGTGGGCGCGCCCCCCTGGGCCGCGGCGGGGGGGGGGGGGGGGGGG
>LR738714.1:838958968-838987689 GCA_902687465.1 Secale cereale
ACCACCGGGAGCTTCTCCACCACCATGGACGCCTCCCGGATGACTCGTGAGTAGTCTCCCTTGGACCATGAGTCCATGACCAGTAGCTATGTGATGTTCTCCTCCCGTTCCTGTGCTTCACTAATTAGTCCTCGTGAGCTGCCCTACATGATCGAGGCACCTATGTAATCCTTATGTTGTTGCTATGTTGAGTTTGCTGGGATCCGATGGATTATGAGATTATGTTCAGATTGATCTTGAGTAATATATTTGATTCACCTCTTTTATATTTTAGTTCATAAGTAATTCTTGCATGTTCTCCGTTGTTATTTATTGCTTTGGCCGAGTAATAGGTAGTGACTCCAAGAGGGAACGTTATGCTCGATTGTGGGTTCATGCCCCTCGATGACTAGCTTGAGTGACAGAAACATGAGTCTAGGGGATGTGCTGTTGCCACAAGGGGGAAAACAATGGTGCTTGTGCCCGCGGGTTCAAGGTTTGTTTACTTTACGCAAAGTTCTTTTAATGCAGTTGTCTGTTGCATTGAGTTTACACTATGGGTGGGACTCGCAACTTAATACCAGCGAGATGTTCTGGATAGATATCTCAAGGTGGATGATTAGTAGTAGATATTGATGGATTTCGGTCTACTTACTTTGGCGTACCGCCCATGCTTTGAACCTCAACCTTTCTTGCAATGTAGTCAGCATTGGTTTGCGTTCGTGGTCCTGTCAATTGCCCAGCTGTAATTTGTTTACCTCACATAGTTGTTTTATCGTCTTTTGGGAGAGAGACATCACTAGTGAACATCATGAGACTCCGGTCCATATTACCATCATTGATCACATCCACTATTTACTTTTTGCTATTTACTTACTATTGCAAAAACTATCTATCACTACTATCATTGCTTTTAACCCTTTCTGAACTACAAGGCTGGAGGGATTGACAACCTCTCTGTACTCGTTGGGAGCAAAGTTATTTGTATCTGTGTGCAGGTCCACGTTGATTGCTAATTGCACCGTTAGCAGTTGACACCTACTTGTTGAACCTAGGAGTCTCTGGGGATTCGATCCTTGGCATCTTTGCTAGGGGAAAACACTTCTACTTACTGCATCTTACACCTTCCACTTGGGGTAACCAACGAGGGGTTCGAGGCCCATCAAGGAGTATTTTCTGGCGCCGTTGCCGGTGACTCCACTCTTCAGGATAGGGGAGTTGCATGCTATCTTTTACCTTTGCTTTTTAGTCTTGTTAGTTTACCTTTCATTTTTGCTTTAGTTCCTCTTATCGAAAATCACAAAAATAGTTATCTTGCTTGCTTGCTACTATGGGTTCCACCGAGAACACCAAGTTGTGTGACTTCACTAGTCACAACAACGATGACTTTATCAGCACACCTATCACTACACCTGCCACTTCAGCACCTTCATATGAAATTAAACCTGCTTTACTTAACTTAGTCATTAGAGAACAATTCTCCGGTGCTGGTGATGATGCTGCTTTACACTTGAACAACTTTGTTGAACTTTGTGATATGCAGAAGTACCAAGAAATAGATGGTAATATTGTTAAGCTTAAGCTTTTTCCTTTCTCCTTGAGAGGAGGAGCTAAAATTTGGTTTCAGTCTTTGCCTAGAAATAGCATAGATTCATGGGACAAGTGCAAAGATGCTTTTATTGGAAAATACTATCCACCTGCTAAAATTATCCAACTATGATGTAACATCATGAATTTTAAACAATTGGATAATGAACACGTTGCCCAAGCTTGGGAACGTATGAAGTCTCTTATCAAGAACTGCCCTACTCACGGTTTGACTACTTGGATGGTTATCCAAACTTTTTATGCAGGCTTGAACTTTACCTCGCGGAACTTGTTAGATTCGGCCGCGGGAGGAACTTTTATGTCAACTACACTTGGTGCTGCCACAAAGCTTCTCGATGAGATGATGACCAACTATTCCCAATGGCACACCGAACGCGCTCCAACAGGTAGGAAGGTAAACTCTGTCGAGGAGATTTCCTCCCTCAATGAAAAAGTTGACTTGATCATGTCTCTACTTTCGAAGCAATCTACTGTTGATCCTCGTGATGTTCCTTTAAATTCTTTGATTGCTCAAGAACAAGTAGATGTTAACTTTATCTCTAGAAATAATTTTAACAACACTGCTTATAGGAGTAACTTTGGTAACAATTCTAGACCGTTCCCCTCTAACTCTTATGGGAACAACAATGCTTATCCTAGTACCAAGAACTCCAATACTGAACTAGAGACCATGCTTAGAGATTTCATCACTACCCAAAAAGCCTTTAATAAGAATGTAGAAGAGAAACTACATAAACTAGATGATCTTTCTTTTAAGGTAGACCACTTAGCCAATGAGGTAAAATTGCTAAAAATTGAAACTTATCCACTTAAGGAGAGGGAAGTCATCCCTATTAATGCTACTCAAGTACAAATTAATGAAAATATTAGGATGATGGCTAAGCACAAAGAAAGATGGGCTAGAGAAAGGGAGGAAGAGGAAAGAATTAAGAGCCTTCCTACCCACCACACTGTTGCTACTATCCATGTTATTGAGGATGTTCACACTCTTAGCACCCAATGTACTCCTGGTCCCAATGGACCTTTTAATGGTGATGCTATTACTATAGAAACTACCAAACAGGTGAACCTTAAGGACACCACTACCACTTTACTTGATGCTCGTGACCTTGATTTTGATAATTGCACTCTTACAGAAGTTATTGATTTCCTTCACGAGTTGTCTAGAGATCCCCGCACTAGCACGCTTAACCTTGCCTTCACAGAGCATATCACTAATGCTCTCATCAAAGCTAGGGAGGAGAAACTTAGAGTAGAAGCCTCCATACCTAGAAAGCTAGAAGATGGTTGGGATCCTATGATAAAAATTAATTTGAATGACTTCTCTTGTTATGCATTATGTGATGTTGGTGCTAGTACCTCTGTTATGCCCAAAAGGATATATGATATGCTTAAATTGAAACCTTATGATACTTGTTCTTTTGGTGTTCGTCTCGTTGATTCTTCCATAAAGAAACCTTTGGGGAGGATCGATGATGTTCTTATTGTTGTCAATGATAATTATGTGCCCGTTGATTTCACTATTATGGATATTGAATGTGATCCTTCATGTCCAATTATTTTGGGACGTCCCTTTTTGCGCACCGTTGGTGCTGTCATTGACATGAAAGAGGGTAATATAAAATTTCAGTTTCCTCTCAAGAAAGGGATGGAACACTTCCCTCGTAAGAAGGTCAAGTTACCTTTTGAGTCCGTTGTACGGGCTAGCTATTCTTTTACTCTTGATAAAACTTGATCTATGCATTATGCCTAGCTTAAAGGCATAAAAGAAAGCGCTTTTGGGAGGCAGCCCACATGAATAAATTTTTGCTTTTTGTTGTGTCTTGATGTTATTTACTGCTGTAGCATCATCATTGTATCTTTGCTTTTCATATTTGTGCCAAGTATAGCCTCTGATTGCTAGAAAGTTCAAAAGTTGTGAGGTGCTGTCCAGGAAACAGATTCTGTCCTTGGATAGAAAAATTCGTATAAAATCACCAGATCATCTTTTTGGTCTGAATTTTTTCTACAGCGTTCTCTATATAATTGTCTTTCGTGCGTCAGTTCTGAGTTTTTTTATTTGAGTTGCAGAAGTATCCCGAACAGATCAATTACTGCCTGCTGTTCTGTTTTTCACAGATTCTGTCCTGTTTTGCCTTACCTTCACTTTGCAAATTAAGAACTTGCTTTTTCTTTGCAAAAACCTTTTGGAAATCTTGAGAAACAGTAGAACTTCAAGAATATCCTTATTTCCAGCAAGGTATAATTATTTTATTAAGGGTACTAACCTCGCTAATCAGATTATGATGAGTTATGTATGAAGGGAGTTTTCAAGTGTGCGAGGGAAGATGATAAAAAGATTCAGGAGTGTCAAGCGCTCAAGCTTGGGGATGCCCCCGTGCACCCCAAGAAATATTCAAGGAGACTCAAGCGTCTAAGCTTGGGGATGCCCCCGTGCATCCCCTTCTCCATCAACATTATCAGTTCGTCTTTCGTTTCGCTATATTTTTATCACTTCATGTGTTATGTGCTATGCTTGGAGCGTCTTGCTTTTAGTTTTCTTTTTAGTTTTTCATAACGAGTCGGAACTCAGCATTCCTTTATGTGGGAGAGAAACACGCTCCACTTCTACCTAGAACATTACATAGAATTTTCATGTCTATCTATGCTGTGTGTGTTCTTTGTCTTTTAATAGCTACTATCGTGCTCTGCTCTTAGTATTCATGCTTATCTTTTCAAGAGCTTTTATTTAGTTGGTTGCTTGAACTCTCTTTAATTACCATGCTCACCTTATTAAGAGAGTTTGCTTCCGTTGCATGGGTTAATGTGTCTATGATAAAGACGCTACTTTCATGATGGTGCTTAGTAGTTCAGGTTTTCTTTTGGTTAATCTCAAATAGCTGGGGGGTTCCCAATGTGTTATTAGAGTACCAACTTGGTTTGTTTGCCTATGATGTGGTATGGTTTAGTAATATCTTCCTTCTAGAATTTATTTTGATTGACTTGGCGTATGCTCA
Source organism: Secale cereale (assembly GCA_902687465.1). Taxonomy (NCBI): domain Eukaryota; kingdom Viridiplantae; phylum Streptophyta; class Magnoliopsida; order Poales; family Poaceae; genus Secale; species Secale cereale. The sequence continues at coordinate 838,963,552 of LR738714.1, forward strand.
CGCATATTTACGATTGTAAAGAAAGTCTGTCAAGCCTTGATGATCTTTTATTTCTAAGTAACGATATAACTGCCATGCCTGATTCAATATTGCTTTGTCGCTCTGCATGATTATGACCGTCATTGCTCTCTTAGTTGGTCGCTCCCAGTCTTTTGCTAACCTCCACCTGTACTAAGCAAACTAACCATGAAATACATAGCTCATGGGAAAGTAGCCTAAAAACTATTGTGGTAAAGAATATGTTGCTTATGTATCTTATTTCTTATAAGTTGCTTGTTGAGCGGTAACCATGTTTCTGGGGACGCCATCAACTGTCACACTTTTGTTGAATATCATGTGAGTTGCTATGCATGTTCGTCTTGTTTGAAGTAAGGGTGATTTACCGTGGGTTGAATTAATATGCATATTGTTAGAGAAGAACATTGGGCCGCCAACTAAAGCCATGCATCATGGTGGAAGTTTTAGCTTGGACCTTAATCCTCAATCTCTCATGAGAATATGCTTATGCATTAAAGAGGAGTCCATCATCTATTTTCTATGTTGTCCCGGTATGGATGTCCTCAAGTTGAGATCTATCAAAAACGAGAAATCAAATGCGATCTATCTCCTTGGACCTTTGTACAGGTGGCATAGAGGTACCCCTTTGTGACACTTGGTTAAAACATATGTAATGCAATGATAACCCATGGGGATCCGAGCTAATTAGGACAAGGAGCGAGCACTATTGGTATACGATGCATGAGGCTTGCAACTTATAGGATGTTTTATGCATGACACATATGAAGTACTACTACCGTTGACACAATTGCTTCCATGTTTTCAAAATAAAAAGCTTTAGCACTTAACCTTTCTTTTTACCTTTATGTTGAAGCACCAACTACTGAGAGCATGATTGTCATTCTGAGTGTAATGTGCATTGTCCCAAAGTAGCATTGTCTTTTGCATGATTGTGATATCGTTTATTCTAAAATGATTATATCTAGTCATCACTTAAACCTTGAAGGTGCCCCTGCATTTATGTTTTGCATCACTAAAGGGGGCAAGCTAGATATCACTTTATCATATTTGCACATCATGTTCATTGCAAATCTTTTTGATGTTTCAGTTTCATGTTGTAAAACTTTCAGTCATTTGTGATTTTCTCTTAAGGCAACTTAATTACTATAGAATCATTGTGTCAGTAAGCTTTTGTCATATGACTATGAGAAAGTCCTATATGGTTAATAGCATGTCACCACAGAAATTATTCTTGTTATCATTTACCTACTCGAGGACGAGCAGGAATTAAGCTTGGGGATGTTGATACGTCCAAAACGTATCTATAATTTCTGCTTGCTCCATGCCACTTTTGGGTGATATTGCTATGATATTCATACACTTCCATACACTTTTGATCATATTTGGACTAACTTACTAATCCAGTGCACCCCAGTGCCAGTTTCTGTTTTCGGCTGTTTTTGTATTTCAGGTTTTCACGTTTCGAGAACTGCCCAGAAAATTCCAGAAAAATTATATAAAAAATCAGCGAACCGGAAACAACACTGCGTCCGAAGGGCAGCCTGGGGGGGGCACAGGGGCTCCAGGCGCCCTGTGGGTGCCCCCCCCCCTGGGCCGGCACCCTGCCGGAGGGGAGGATCACCACCGGGAGCTTCTGCACCACCATGGACGCCTCCCGGATGACTCGTGAGTAGTCTCCCTTGGACCATGAGTCCATGACCAGTAGCTATGTGATGTTCTCCTCCCGTTCTTGTGCTTCACTAATTAGTCCTCGTGAGCTGCCCTACATGATCGAGGCACCTATGTAATCCTTATGCTGTTGCTATGTTGAGTTTGCTGGGATCCGATGGATTATGAGATGATGTTCAGATTGATCTTGAGTAATATATTTGATTCACCTCTTTTATATTTTAGTTCATAAGTAATTCTTGCATGTTCTCCGTTGTTATTTATTGCTTTGGCCGAGTAATAGGTAGTGACTCCAAGAGGGAACGTTATGCTCGATTGTGGGTTCATGCCCCTCGATGACTAGCTTGAGTGACAGAAACATGAGTCTAGGGGATGTGCTGTTGCCACAAGGGGGAAAACAATGGTGCTTGTGCCCGCGGGTGCAAGGTTTGTTTACTTTACGCAAAGTTCTTTTAATGCAGTTGTCTGTTGCATTGAGTTTACACTATGGGTGGGACTCGCAACTTAATACCAGCGAGATGTTCTGGATAGATATCTCAAGGTGGATGATTAGTAGTAGATATTGATGGATTTCGGTCTACTTACTTTGGCGTACCGCCCATGCTTTGAACCTCAACCTTTCTTGCAATGTAGTCAGCATTGGTTTGCGTTCGTGGTCATGTCAATTGCCCAGCTGTAATTTGTTTACCTCACATAGCTGTTTTATCGTCTTTTGGGAGAGAGACATCACTAGTGAACATCATGAGACTCCGGTCCATATTACCATCATTGATCACATCCACTATTTACTTTTCGCTATTTACTTACTATTGCAAAAACTATCTATCACTACTATCATTGCTTTTAACCCTTTGTGAACTACAAGGCCGGAGGGACTGACAACCTCTCTGTACTCGTTGGGAGCAAAGTTATTTGTATCTGTGTGCAGGTCCACGTTGATTGCTAATTGCGCCGTTAGCAGTTGACACCTACTTGTTGAACCTAGGAGTTTCTGGGGATTCGATCCTTGGCATCTTTGCTAGGGGAAAACACTTCTACTTACTGCATCTTACACCTTCCACTTGGGGTAACCAACGAGGGGTTCGAGGCCCATCAGTGGTGAATGCTATTGAGTTTTGTTGGAGAAATATTATTATGTCCAGATTGTTTATCACATATTTATCCCCACTGATCATGATCTCTTTTATGTCTTGTGAGTAGTTACCTTAGTTCTTCAGGACATGGGGAAAGTCTTGTTGTTAGTAGTCATATGCTGTTGAAGTAATATGTGTTGTTTGATACTTAAGTTGTGTTGTCATTCTACTAGTGGTGTTGTGTGAGTCGAACACCCAACACTTCGCCTTATTAAGGACCTAGGAGAATACATTGTGTATAAAGAATGCTTATGGTGGGTTGCCAGAGTGACAGAAACCTGAACCCCAGTTCGCACGCTTTTGCATAAGGGAATAATGGATCCTCGATCGTATTGCTATGGTTAGGCTTTTGCCTTAAATTCTACCTTGTATTTGCGGATGCTTGCAAGGTGTTTAATCGTAAGAGTGCATTCATCTTAGTCTAGAGAGTGCACTAGCATAGATCCACCCACTCAACACTTATCAACACATAACATAGTATCGATACGGAATATGGCGAAAGCACATGACTACCTCTCCCGTGTGTCCTCAAGAACGCTTTAGTCTTTATAAGTTCAGTTGCTAGGCCTCTCCTTTGCTAAGAAGGATTGGGCCACTTGTTACTCTCAGTACCTTTTACATTACTTGCTTTTACTTTCCTGTTGCTTATTCCGAGAAAACCCCTAAAAGTTATCTTTCAGTGCTTGCAGTAATTTCTTGCTCAGAATCGCTTATCAATACCTTCTGCTCCTCGTTGGGTTCAACACTCTTACTTACCGAAAACGCTGCAATAGATCCCTTACGGTTGTGGGTCATCAAGTACCGTTTTCTGGCGCCGTTGCCGGGGAGCGTAGCACTATTGGTAAAGTGAAACTGGTAAGAAAGTTTTTTTTATAATTCTGTTTTTATTTTTGCTATTTGCTGCTCCTTGTCCTTATGGACAACCCTATTATTGGATCGTTGCTTGCGGGAAGACGCCCAACACCTGTGGTGGTTGATCCTCCCCCTACTGAAATTGTGCCTTATAAAATACCAGTTGGTATTATCGATTACGTTTTGGCTAATCGTTGCGCAGGAAACAGACATCCCGGTGAACACTTGCTATATCTGTCACAACTATGTTCATTATTTAAGCTTGCAGGTGTATCGAGGGAGTTTGTCATGAGGAAATTGTTTGTCGTATCACTTATAGATAAAGCTTCAGATTGGTATGGGCTTCTCGATAACTCACACTTGCTGGACTGGCAGGAGCTTATGTCTCTCTTTTATACTAAGTTTTATCCTCTTCATGAAATTCATCGAGACAGGAATTATATCTATAACTTTAGGTCTCGTGACGGAGAAAGCTTTGCTCAAGCTTGGGGGAGATTGAAATCCCTAATGCTCAAATGCCCTATTCATAAGCTTCCCAAGGAAATTATACTTACAAATTTTTATGCCAGGCTTTCTCGTCAGGATAAGGAAATGCTGGATGCCTCCTCTATTGGGGTATTTCAGAAGAAGAGTGTTGAAGAAAGGTGGGATCTACTTGAAAGAATCCAGAGGAATACCGAAGATTGGGAAATTGATAAAGGTATTGAACCCGCTATAAATTATGAACATGATTATATTGAGAGCTATGTGAAAACTGATTACTTCAATACTTTTTGCTCTAAGATTGGTCTTGATTCCCATCTAGTGATTGATTTGTGTAAGAATTTTGCCTCTCACGTTGATTCTTTTAAAAAGAAGAGAGACCAGCACCATGAACCTTTTAAAGAACCACCTATTGATATTTATGTTGCCAACCCTATTTTGCCTGCAGTTATATATGAAAAGCCTCCTTTTCCCACGAAGATGAGGGAGCACTCTCTTGTGACAGGCATAATAAATAAAAGTGAGAGAAGAGTTGATGAGCCTGAGGACCAGATCAGGGTCGATCCTCAAGTTGCATTGATTAAAGACCTTGCTACTGATGATGTTTTGGATTCTAATATAAATTTTTGTGCTGTTTCCACTAACCTTGTCACAGCCAAGAATAAAGGCCCAATTTCAGGTACTCCAGTGGTATCTGTTAAAATAGGAGATCACAATTATTATGGGCTATGCGATTTGGGATCGAGTGCAAGTGCTATCCCCTATTCACTTTATGAAGAGATCATCGGTGAAATTTCCCCTTGTGAACTTGAAGAAGTTGATGTTACTATTCATCTTGCAAACAGAACAACTATCTCTCCTATCGGAATTGTGAGGGACGTTGAAGTCCTATGTGGAAAGGTAAAATACCCTACCGACTTTCTAGTACTTGGTTCAGAGAGGGACAATTTTTGTCCAATATTTTTTGGTAGACCTTTTCTTAGAACTTGTGGAGCTATAATAGATTGCAAGAAAGGTAAAGTTTCTGTTGAATTCGATGGTGAGCCATATGAATTTAATTTTTCTAAGTTCTGTAAGCAGCCTCGTGGTACTGATTTACCTAGTGATGATAAAATTATTGAAAGTATTGCCTCTATTGCTATCCCCCCTAATGATCCTTTGCAGCAATACATGGAGGACCACGAGAATGATTTGCATATGCAAGAAAGAAATGAACTAGATGAAATATTCTTGAGGCAGCCTGCTATCCTAAAGCACAACCTTCCGGTTGAACCTTTGGGAATTTTATCAAAACCGAAAGAAGACCCGGGGTTCGATCTTAAACCTCTTCCCGATACGCTCAAGTATGCTTATTTAGTGAAAAGAAAGTATATCTTGTTATTATCAATTCTAACCTTTCAGGATATGAAGAAGAGCGATTATTGGAAGTACTTTGTAAACACCGAGGCGCAATTGGCTACACCCTTGATGACCTTAAGGGGATTAGTCCATCTAACTGTCAACATACTATCAACCTTCAGCCTGATGCTAAACTAGTTGTTGATCATCAACGACGGTTGAACCCGAAGATGATGGATGTTGTGAGAACTGAGATTCTCAAGCTTCTAGCCGCAGGTATTATCTACCCTATAGCTGATAGTAAGTGGGTAAGTCCGGTACATTGTGTTCATAAGAAAGGAGGTACAACTGTGGTTCCTAATGATAAAAATGAATTAATACCTCAGAGAATTATTATTGGATATAGAATGTGTATTGATTACAGGAAGTTGAACAAGGCAACCAGGAAGGATCACTACCCGTTGCCGTTCATCGACCAAATGCTTGAAAGGTTATCCAAAAATACCCACTTTTGTTATCTCGATGGTTATTCTGGCTTCTCTCAAATTCATGTTGACACTGCCGATCAAGAGAAGACCACTTTTACTTGTCCCTTTGGTACTTATGCTTACAGACGTATGCATTTTGGTTTATGTAATGCCCCTGCTACTTTTCAAAGGTGTATGTCTGCTATTTTTCATGGTTTCTGCGGGGATATTATGGAAGTCTTCATGGATGATTTCTCCGTCTATGGAACTTCTTTTGACCATTGTCTTCACAACCTTAATAAAGTTTTGCAGAGATGCGAGGAGACAAATTTGGTACTCAACTGGGAAAAGTGCCACTTTATGGTTAATGAAGGAATTGTTCTTGGTCACAAGATTTCTGAAAGGGGAATTGAAGTGGACAAGGCCAAGATCGAAGCTATTGAGAGGATGCCCTATCCAAGGGACATCAAAGGTATTCGCAGTTTTCTCGGTCATGCGGGTTTTTATAGAAGATTTATTAAAGACTTTTCTAAAACCTCGAGACCCCTCACTAATCTTCTCCAGAAGGACGTTCCTTTTGTGTTTGATGAAAATTGCAAGGAAGCTTTTGAAGTCCTTAAGAAAGCTTTAATAACCGCTCCTATAGTACAACCACCTGATTGGAATTTACCTTTTGAGATTATGTGTGATGCAAGTGATTTTGCTGTTGGAGCTGTTTTAGGACAAAGAGTTGATAAGAAATTGAATGTTATACATTATGCTAGTAAAACCCTTGATAGTGCTCAAAGAAATTATGCTACTACTGAGAAGGAATTCTTAGCTGTAGTTTTTGCTTGTGATAAGTTTAGGCAGTATATTGTTGATTCCAAAGTTATTATTCATACTGATCATGCTGCCATTAAGTATCTTATGACAAAGAAGGATGCCAAGCCAAGGCTTATCAGATGGGTACTCCTTCTTCAAGAATTTGATTTGCAGATTGTTGATAGGAAAGGGGAAGACAATCCGGTGGCGGACAATCTTTCAAGGATGGAAGATATACCGGACGACCCCATCCCAGTTAACGATAGTTTTCCAGACGAGCAACTTGCCGTTGTAAAAGTACAATCTCTTTCCGATCCTTGGTATGCAGATTATGCTAATTTTATTGTTGCAAAGTATTTTCCTCCAGGTCTAACAATTCAGCAAAGGAAGAAGTTCTTTCATGATTTGAGGCCCTACTTTTGGGATGACCCACATCTTTTCAAAGAAGGTCCCGACGGGATTGTGAGAAGATGCATTCCGGAACATGAGCAGAAGGACATTCTCAGACGATGTCATGATAGTCCCTATGGAGGACATCATGCCGGTGAGAGGACTGCACATAAGGTTCTTCAATCAGGTTTTTATTGGCCTACTCTCTTTAAAGATGCTAGAAATTATGTTTTAGCCTGTGATAAATGTCAGAGAGTTGGTAACATTAGTAGAAGGAATGAGATGCCTATGAATTACTCACTAGTGATTGAACCTTTCGATTGTTGGGGTTTTGATTTTATGGGTCCTTTTCCTTCTTCACACAAGTACACTCACATTTTAGTAGCTGTTGATTATGTGACCAAGTGGGTTGAAGCAATCCCCACTGAAAGTGCTGATCACAAAATATCTTTGAAAATGCTTAAAGATGTAATTTTTCCTAGGTTTGGTGTACCAAGGTATCTCATGACTGATGGGGGATCACACTTCACGCACGGAGATTTTAGAAAAGCTTTGGCTAAATACGATGTTAATCATAGAATTGTTTGACCATATCATCCTCAAACTAGTGGGCAAGTTGAGCTCACCAATAGAGAGATTAAGTTGATCTTGCAGAAAACAGTAAACAGAAATAGAAAGGACTGGTCAAATAAGTTAGGAGATGCTTTGTGGGCATATAGAACTGCTTACAAAAACCCCATGGGCATGTCCTGTTGGAAATATGCCCTAGAGGCAATAATAAAAGAGTTATTATTATATTTCCTTGTTCATGATAATCGTTTATTATCCATGCTATAATTGTATTGATTGGAAACTCAAATACATGTGTGGATAAATAGACAGACTTTGTGTCCCTAGTGAGCCTCTACAGGACTAGCTCGTTGATCAAAGATGACCGTGGTTTCCAGGTCATAGACATGAGTTGTCATTTGATAACGGGATCACATCATTAGGAGAATGATGTGATGGACGAGACCCAAACGTTAAACATAGCTTTTGATCGTGTCAGTTATCGCTATAGTTTTCTGCATGTCAAGTATAAGTTCCTATGACCATGAGATCATGTAACTCACTGACACCGTAGGAGTGCTTTGTGTGTGCCAAACGTCGCAACGTAACTGGGTGACTATAAAGGTACTCTACAGGTATCTCCGAGGGTGTCTGTTGAGTTGACATGGATCGAGACTGGGATTTGTCACTCCGTGTGACGGAGAGGTATCTCCGGGCCAACTCGGTAATACGTCATCTCAATGAGCTCAAAGTGACTAAGTAGTTGGTCACGGGATTATGTATTACGGTAACGAGTAAAGAGACTTGCCGGTAACGAGATTGAACTAGGTATAGAGATACCGACGATCGAATCTCGGGCAAGTAACATACCGACGAGACAAAGGGAACTGTATACGGGATTGCCTGAATCCTTGACATCGTGGTTCATCCGATGAGATCATCGAGAAACATGTAGGAGCCAATATGGGTATCCAGATCCCGCTATTGGTTGTTGACCTGAGAGTGTCTCGGTCATGTCTACATGGTTTCCGAACCCGCAGGGTCTACACACTTAACGTTCGGTGACGCTAGGGTTGTTAGTGAGAAGAGTGCATGGTTACCGAAGGTTGTTCGGAGTCCCGGATGAGATCCCGGACATGACGAGGGTCTCCGGAATGGTCCGGAGACGAAGATTGATATATAGGATGAAAGGTTTCGGAGTACCGGAAGTGTTCCGGGGAGCATCGGGAAATCGGCGGAGTACCGGGAAGGTTTTCGGGGGGTCCGGAAGGTGTTCTGGGCCTATTGGGCCACAAGGGGGGACACCACAGCCCTCAGGGGGCTGTGCGCCCCCCCTGGGCCCTCTCCCCATGCGGCTAAGGGGGTGGGACCCCCTAGGGCTGGCCGCACCCCTTGGGACTTGGGGGGCAAGGCACCTAGGGGGGAAACCCTAGGGCCTGGGCGCCTCCCCTTGCCCTGGCCGCCGGCCCCTAGGGGGAAACCCTAGGGCGCCCTAACCTCTCCACCCCCCCTATATATAGTGGGGCAAAGGGAGGGCAGCCAACACAGTTCGTGCCTCGGTGCTGCCCTCCCTCTCCCGTCATATCTTCTTCTCCCGCGGTGCTTAGGCGAAGCCCTGCTGGAGTTCTTCTCCACCATCACCACCACGCCGTCGTGCTGCCGGTTCTCCATCAACCTCTCCTCCACCCCTTGCTGGATCAAGAAGGAGGAGACGTCCCCGAGCCGTACGTGTGAAGAACGCGGAGGCACCGTTGCTTCGGTGCTAGGTCTTCGGCGATCTGAATCGCGACGAGTACGACTCCATCATCCGCGTTCATAACGCTTCCGCTTAGCGATCTACAAGGGTACGTAGATCACACTCCTTCCTCGTAGTTGCATCTACTAGATTGATCTTGGTGAACGGTAGGAAAAATTTTTGTTTCCCATGCAACGTTCCCCAACAGAACTGTTGGAAATATGCCCTAGAGGCAATAATAAAAGAGTTATTATTATATTTCCTTGTTCATGATAATCGTTTATTATCCATGCTATAACTGTATTGATTGGAAACTCAGATACACGTGTGGATGAATAGACAGACTTTGTGTCCCTAGTGTGCCTCTACAGGACTAGCTCGTTAATCAAAGATGACCGCGGTTTCCAGGTCATAAGACATGAGTTGTCATTTGATAACGGGATCACATCATTAGGAGAATGATGTGATGGACGAGACCCAAACGTTAACATAGCTTTTGATCGTGTCAGTTATCGCTATAGTTTTCTGCATGTCAAGTATAAGTTCCTATGACCATGAGATCATGTAACTCACTGACACCGTAGGAGTGCTTTGTGTGTGCCAAACGTCGCAACGTAACTGGGTGACTATAAAGGTACTCTACAGGTATCTCCGAGGGTGTCTGTTGAGTTGACATGGATCGAGACTGGGATTTGTCACTCCGTGTGACGGAGAGGTATCTCCGGGCCCACTCGGTAATACGTCATCTCAATGAGCTCAAAGTGACTAAGTAGTTGGTCACGGGATTATGTATTACGGTAACGAGTAAAGAGACTTGCCGGTAACGAGATTGAACTAGGTATATAGATACCGACGATCGAATCTCGGGCAAGTAACATACCGACGAGACAAAGGGAACTGTATACGGGATTGCCTGAATCCTTGACATCGTGGTTCATCCGATGAGATCATCGAGAAACATGTGGGAACCAATATGGGTATCCAGATCCCGCTATTGGTTATTGACCTGGGAGTGTCTCGGTCATGTCTAATGGTTTCCGAACCCGCAGGGTCTACACACTTAAGGTTCGGTGACGCTAGGGTTGTTAGTGAGAAAAGTGCATGGTTACCGAAGGTTGTTCGGAGTCCCGGATGAGATTCCGTACATGACGAGGGTCTCCGGAATGGTCCGGAGACGAAGATTGATATATAGGATGATAGGTTTCGGAGTCCGGAAGTGTTCCGGGGAGCATCGGGAAATCGGCGGAGTACCGGAAAGGGTTTCGGGGGTCCCGGAAGTGTTTCTGGGCCTAATGGGCCACAAGGGGGGACACAACAGCCCTCATAGGGCTGTGCGCCCCCCCCCCCCTGGGCCCTCTCCTTGTGCGCCAAGGGAGGTGGACCCCCCTAGGGTGGCCGCACCCCCTTAGCCTTGGGGGGCAAGGCACCTGGGGGGGGGAAACCCTAACCCCAGGGGGCGCCGCCCCCTTCCCCCTTGCCCTGGCCGCCGCCCCTAGGGGAAACCCTAGGGCGCCCCTCCCCTCTCCTCCCCCCTATATATAGTGAGGCAAAGGGAGGGCAGCCAACACAAGTTCGTGCCTCGGTGCTGCCCTCCCTCTCCCATAACATCTTCTTCTCCCGCGGTGCTTAGGCGAAGCCCTGCTGGAGTTCTTCTCCACCATCACCACCACACCGTCGTGCTGCCGGTTCTCCATCAACCTCTCCTCCACCCCTTGCTGGATCAAGAAGGAGGAGACGTCCCCGAGCCGTACGTGTGAAGAACGCGGAGGCACCGTTGCTTCGGTGCTTGGATCTTCAGCGATCTGAATCGCGGCGAGTACGACTCCATCAACCGCGTTCTTAACGCTTCCGCTTAGCGATCTACAAGGGTATGTGGATCCTACTCTCCCCTCGTAGTTGCATCTACTAGATTGATCTTGGTGAACGTAGAGAAAAATTTTTGTTTTCCATGCAACGTTCCCCAGCAGTGGCATCATGAGCTAGGATCTTGCGTAGATGCTTTCTCGAGTAGAACACAAAAGGGTTTGTGGCGTTGATGTTTAAATTGCTGCCCTCCTTAGTCTTTCTTGATTCAGCGGTATTATAGGATGAAGCGGCCCGGACCAACTTTACATGTCCACGTACATGAGACCGGTTCCATCGACAGACATGTGACTTTTGTTGCATAAGATGGCTGGCGGGTGTCTGTCTCTCCTATCTTAGTTGAATCGGAATAGAACAAGGCGGTCCTTGTAGAAGGTTAAATAGCAACTTGAATATCACCGTTGTGGTTTTGCGTAGGTAAGAAGCGTTCTTGCTAGGTACCCATAGCAGCCACGTAAAACATGCAACAACAAATTAGAGGACGTCTAACTTGTTTTTGCAGGGTATGCATGTGATATGATATGGCCAATGACATGATGAGATATATTTGATGTATGAGATGATCATGTTGTAATAGTTAATATCGACTTGCATGTCGATGCATACGGCAACCGGCAGGAGCCATAGGGTTGTCTTTATTTTTTGTATGACCTGCGTGTCAATCATTAAGCGCTTTGTAATGCTTTACTTTATCGCTAAACGGTAGCAATAGTAGTAAGAGCATGGTGGGCGCCGACAACCCCGATGGCGACACGATGATGGAGATCATGATGATGGAGATCATGGTGTGGCGCCGGTGACGATGGAGATCATGCCGGTGCTTTGGAGATGGAGATCAAAAGCATGAGTTGATGGCCATATCATGTCACTTATGATTTGCATGTGATGTTAATCCTTTTATGCATCTTATTTTGCTTAGGACGACGGTAGCATTATAAGGTGATCCTTCACTAAAATTTCAAGATAAAATTGTGTTCCCCCCGAGTGTGCGCCGTTGCGAAGGTTCGTCGTTTCGAAGCACCACGTGATGATCGGGTGTGATAGACTCTACGTTCGCATACAACGGGTGCAAGCCAGTTTTGCACATGCAGAACACTCGGGTTAGACTTGACGAGCCTAGCATGTACAGACATGGCCTCAGAACACGGAGGACCGAAAGGTCGAGCATGAGTCATATAGTAGATATGATCAACATGTTGATGTTCACCATTGACACCACCTCATCTCACGTGATGATCGGACTTGGGTTGGTGAATTTGGATCATGTCACGCTCGAATGACCGGAGGGATGTCAATTTGAGTGGGAGTTATAAATAATTTGATTAGGTAATAACTCACTTATCATGAACAATAGTCTAAAATGTCTTTGCAAATTTTTGGTTGTAGATGGCTCGCGCAGTAGCTCCCCTGAATTTTAATGCGTTCCTAGAGAAAGCTAAACTGAAAGATGACGGGAGCAACTTTGTGGACTGGCTCCGCAATCTGAGGATCATCCTCACAGCTGCCCAAAAGGTTTATGTCCTAAATGCACCGCTAGGTGAACCCCCCGCTCCTGGAGCCTCTGCGGACATTATGAACGTCTGGCAGACGCGTTCGGATGACTATTCGATAGTGCAGTGTGCCATGTTGTACGGCTTGGAAGGAGGACTTCAAAGGCGTTTTGAACGTCATGGTGCATATGAGATGTACCAGGAGTTGAAGTTCATCTTTGAGAAGAATGCTAAGATCGAGAGGTATGAGACCACCGATAAATTCTTCGCTTGCAAGATGGAGGAGAATTCGTCTGTCAGTGAGCACTTACTGAAGATGTCTGGGTACTATACCCGCATAGCTGATCTGGGACTTGTGTTCCCGGATGAGGCTATCATTGACAGAATTCTCCAGTCACTCCCTCCAAGCTACAAGAGCTTCGTGCAGCAGTATAACATGCAAGGGATGAACAAGACCATCGCCGAGCTGTTTTCGATGCTGAAAGTCGCTGAGGCAGACATCCAGAAGGAGTATCAAGTGTTGATGGTCAATAAAACCACCAGTTTCAAGAAGAATGGCAAGGGCAAGAAGGGTAACACTAAGAAGGGTGGCAAAGCAGTTGCTAATCCAGTGAAGAAACCCAAGGCTGGGCCCAAGCCAGAGACTGAGTGTTTCTATTGCAAGGGGAACGGCCACTGGAAGCGGAACTGCCCCAAGTATCTGGCGGACAAGAAGGGGGCCAACAACAACAAAGGTATATGTGATATACATGTTATTGATGTGTACCTTACCAACTCTCGTTGTAGTGCCTGGGTATTTGATACCGGTTCGGTTGCTCACATTTGCAACTCTAAACAGGAACTGCGGAATAAACGGAGGCTGGCGAAGGACGAAGTGACGATGCGCGTGGGAAATGGTTCCAAGGTTGATGTGATCGCCGTCGGCACGCTCGCTCTTCGATTACCATCGGGATTAGTTATGAACCTGAATAATTGTTATTTAGTGCCTGCGTTAAGCATGAACATTATATCTGGATCTTGTTTATTGCGAGACGGTTACTCATTTAAATCAGAGAATAAAGGTTGTTCTATTTATATGAGTAATATCTTTTATGGTCATGCACCCGAAGTTAGGGGTTTATTCTTGTTGAATCTCGATAGTGATGATACACATGTTCATAACATTGATACCAAAAGATGTAGAGTTGATAATGATAATACCACTTTCTTGTGGCACTGCCGTCTGGGTCATATCGGCGTGAAACGCATGAGGAAGCTCCATGCTGATGGACTTTTGGAGTCTCTTGATTTTGAATCACTTGACACGTGCGAGCCGTGCCTCATGGGCAAGATGACAAGGACCCCGTTTTCAGGAACAATGGAACGGGCAAGTGACTTATTGGAAATCATACATACTGATGTGTGCGGTCCGATGAGTGTAACGGCGCGCGGTGGATATCGTTATTTTCTCACCTTCACTGACGACTTAAGTAGATATGGGTATATTTACTTGATGAAGCATAAGTCTGAAACTTTTGAAAAGTTCAAGCAATTTCAGAGTGAAGTTGAAAATCATCGTAACAAGAAGATCAAGTTCCTACGATCTGATCGAGGGGGAGAATATCTGAGTTATGAGTTTGGTGATCACTTAAGAAAATGTGGAATTGTTTCACAGTTGACACCACCTGGAACACCACAGCGTAATGGTGTGTCCGAACGTCGTAATCGAACCCTATTAGATATGGTACGTTCTATGATGTCTCTTGCCGACTTGCCACTATCGTTTTGGGGATATGCGTTAGAGACAGCTGCATTCACTTTAAATAGGGCTCCATCTAAGTCCGTTGGTTTGGTAAGAAACCTAAGTTGTCTTTTCTCAAGGTTTGGGGTTGCGATGCTTATGTCAAAAGGCTTCAGCCAGAAAAGCTCGAACCCAAAGCGGACAAATGTGTCTTCATAGGATACCCAAAAGAAACAGTTGGGTACACCTTCTATCTCAGATCCGAGGGCAAAGTGTTTGTCGCTAAGAACGGGTCCTTCCTCGAGAAAGAGTTTCTCTCGAAAGAATTGAGTGGGAGGAAGGTAGAACTTGATGAGGTTATTGAACCTCTGCTTCAACCAGAAAGTAGCGCAGCACAGAAAGATGTTTTTGTGGAGCCTACAGAGGTTGAAGAGGAAGCCAATGATGATGATCAAGAAGCTTCCGATCAAGTTACTACCGAACCTCGTAGGTCGACAAGGGTACGCACTGCACCTGAGTGGTATGGTAACCCTGTCTTGGAGGTCATGTTGTTAGACAACGGTGAACCTACGAGCTGTGGAGAAGCGATGGTGGGCCCAGATTCCGACAAATGGTTAGAGGCCATGAAATCCGAGATGGGATCCATGTATGAAAACAAAGTATGGACTTTGGAAGTATTACCTGAAGGGCGGAAGGCCATTCAGAATAAATGGATTTTTAAGAGGAAGACGGACGCTGACGGTAATGTCACCGTGTATAAAGCTCGACTTGTGGCAAAGGGTTTTTCACAAGTTCAAGGGATTGACTACGATGAGACTTTCTCACCCGTAGCGATGCTTAAATCCGTCCGAATCATGTTAGCAATAGCTGCATATTTCGATTATGAAATTTGGCAGATGGATGTCAAAACAGCGTTCCTTAACGGTTTTCTTAAGGAAGAGTTGTATATGATGCAACCAGAAGGTTTTGTCGATCCAGAGAATGCTGACAAAGTATGCAAGCTCCAGCGTTCCATTTATGGGCTGGTGCAAGCATCTCGGAGTTGGAATCTTCGTTTTGATGAGGTGATCAAAGCGTTTGGGTTTATATAAGTTTACAATGAAGCTTGTATTTACAAGAAAGTGAGTGGGAGCTCTATAGCGTTTCTAATATTATATGTGGATGACATATTGCTGATTGGAAACAATATAGAATTTTTGGATAGCGTAAAGGGGTATTTGAACAAGAGTTTTTCAATGAAGGATCTCGGTGAAGCTGCTTTCATATTGGGCATCAAAATCTATAGAGATAGATCAAGACGCTTGATAGGACTTTCACAAAGTACATACCTTGATAAAGTTTTGAAGAAGTTCAAAATGGATCAATCCAAGAAGGGGTTCTTGCCGGTATTGCAAGGTACAAAGTTGAGTAAGACTCAATGCCCAGTGACTGCGGAAGATAGAGAAAAGATGAGTGTCGTCCCCTATGCTTCAGCCATAGGCTCTATCATGTATGCAATGCTGTGCACAAGACCAGATGTCAGCCTTGCCATAAGTATGGCCGGAAGGTTTCAAAGTAATCCTGGTATGGATCACTGGACAGCGGTCAAGAATATCCTAAAGTACCTGAAAAGGACTAAGGATATGTTTCTCGTTTATGGAGGTGATCAAGAACTCGTCGTAAAGGGTTACGTCGATGCAAGCTTTGACACTGATCCGGATGACTCTAAGTCTCAAACCGGATACGTATATATTCTCAACGGGGGAGCGGTAAGCTGGTGCAGTTCCAAGCAAAGCGTGGTAGCTGATTCTACATGTGAAGCGGAGTATATAGCTGCCTCGGAGGCGGCAAAGGAAGGTGTATGGATGAAGGAGTTCATGACAGATCTTGGAGTTGTGCCTAGTGCACTGAACCCAATGACTCTGTTCTGTGACAACACTGGTGCCATTGCTCTAGCCAAGGAACCAAGGTTTCACAAGAGAAACCAGACACATAAAGCGACGCTTCAATTCCATCCGCGATTCGGTCAAGGAGGAGGACATAAACATTTGCAAAGCACACACGGATTTGAATGTTGCAGATCCGTTGACTAAGCCTCTTCCACGGGCTAAGCACGATCAACACCAAGACTCTATGGGTGTTAGATTCATTACCTTGTAATGCTAGATTATTGACTCTAGTGCAAGTGGGAGACTGTTGGAAATATGCCCTAGAGGCAATAATAAAAGAGTTATTATTATATTTCCTTGTTCATGATAATCGTTTATTATCCATGCTATAATTGTATTGATTGGAAACTCAAATACATGTGTGGATAAATAGACAGACTTTGTGTCCCTAGTGAGCCTCTACAGGACTAGCTCGTTGATCAAAGATGACCGCGGTTTCCAGGTCATAGACATGAGTTGTCATTTGATAACGGGATCACATCATTAGGAGAATGATGTGATGGACGAGACCCAAACGTTAAACATAGCTTTTGATCGTGTCAGTTATCGCTATAGTTTTCTGCATGTCAAGTATAAGTTCCTATGACCATGAGGTCATGTAACTCACTGACACCGTAGGAGTGCTTTGTGTGTGCCAAACATCACAACGTAACTGGGTGACTATAAAGGTACTCTACAGGTATCTCCGAGGGTGTCTGTTGAGTTGACATGGATCGAGACTGGGATTTGTCACTCCGTGTGACGGAGAGGTATCTCCGGGCCCACTCGGTAATACGTCATCTCAATGAGCTCAAAGTGACTAAGTAGTTGGTCACGGGATTATGTGTTACGGTAACGAGTAAAGAGACTTGCCGGTAACGAGATTGAACTAGGTATAGAGATACCGACGATCGAATCTCGGGCAAGTAACATACCGACGAGACAAAGGGAACTGTATACGGGATTGCCTGAATCCTTGACATCGTGGTTCATCCGATGAGATCATCGAGGAACATGTGGGAACCAATATGGGTATCCAGATCCCGCTATTGGTTATTGACCTGGGAGTGTCTCGGTCATGTCTGCATAGTTTCCGAACCCGCAGGGTCTACACACTTAAGGTTCGGTGACGCTAGGGTTGTTAGTGAGAACAGTGCATGGTAACCGAAGTTTGTTCGGAGTCCCGGATGAGATCCCGGACGTGACGAGGAACTCCGGAATGGTCCGGGGATGAAGATTGATATATTGGATGATGGGAATCGGAGTCCGGAAGTGTTCCGGGGAGCACCGGGGAGTCGTCGGATGACCGAAAGGAGTTTCGGGGGGTCCCGGCAAGTGTTGCGGGCCTCATGGGCCAAAAGGGGGGAGGCACATCAGCCCACACAGGGGCTGTGCGCCCCCCCACAGCCCTCCCACGCAGCTAGGAGGGTGGGGGCGCCCCTAGGGCAGCCGGCCCCCTCTGGCTTGGGGGGCAAGGCACCTAGGGGGGCCACCCAAACCCTAGGCGCCCCCCCTCTCCCTTGTGGCCGCCACCCCCTAGGGGAAACCCTAGGGGCGCCTCCACTTCTCCCCTCCCCCTATATATAGAGAGGTAGAGAGAGGGCAGCCCTACCCCTACGTGCCTTGGCGCTGCCTCTCCTCTCCCTCGTAGCATATCTTCTTCTCCGCAGCGCTTGGCGAAGCCCTGCTGAGTTTTCTCCACCACCACCTCCACCACGCCGTCGTGCTGCCGGAGGACTCGAGTTGCTACTTCACCATCGCTCGCTGGATCGAGGAGGTGAAGGCATCATCAAGCCGTACGTGTGTTGAACGCGGAGGCGCCGTCCGTTCGGCGCTAGATCGGATCTTCCGCGATTTGAATCGCCGCGAGTACGACTCCATCAACCGCGTTCTTGCAACGCTTCCGCATCGCGATCTACAAGGGTATGTGGATCCAACTCTCCTCTCGTAGATGTGCATCTCCTAGATTGATCTTGGTGAGCGTAGGAAAAATTTTTGTTTCCCATGCAACGTTCCCCAACAAGGCTGGGCCCAAGCCAGAGACTGAGTGTTTCTATTGCAAGGGGAACGGCCACTGGAAGCGGAACTGCCCCAAGTATCTGGCGGACAAGAAGGGGGCCAACAACAACAAAGGTATATGTGATATACATGTTATTGATGTGTACCTTACCAACTCTCGTTGTAGTGCCTGGGTATTTGATACCGGTTCGGTTGCTCACATTTGCAACTCTAAACAGGAACTGCGGAATAAACGGAGGCTGGCGAAGGACGAAGTGACGATGCGCGTGGGAAATGGTTCCAAGGTTGATGTGATCGCCGTCGGCACGCTCGCTCTTCGATTACCATCGGGATTAGTTATGAACCTGAATAATTGTTATTTAGTGCCTGCGTTAAGCATGAACATTATATCTGGATCTTGTTTATTGCGAGACGGTTACTCATTTAAGTCAGAGAATAATGGTTGTTCTATTTATATGAGTAATATCTTTTATGGTCATGCACCCGAAGTTAGGGGTTTATTCTTATTGAATCTCGATAGTGATGATACACATGTTCATAACATTGATGCCAAAAGATGTAGAGTTGATAATGATAATACCACTTTCTTGTGGCACTGCCGTCTGGGTCATATCGGCGTGAAACGCATGAGGAAGCTCCATGCTGATGGACTTTTTGAGTCTCTTGATTTCGAATCACTTGACACGTGCGAGCCGTGCCTCATGGGCAAGATGACAAGGACCCCGTTTTCAGGGACAATGGAACGGGCAAGTGACTTATTGGAAATCATACATACTGATGTGTGCGGTCCGATGAGTGTAACGGCGCGCGGTGGATATCGTTATTTTCTCACCTTCACTGACGACTTAAGTAGATATGGGTATATTTACTTGATGAAGCATAAGTCTGAAACTTTTGAAAAGTTCAAGCAATTTCAGAGTGAAGTTGAAAATCATCGTAACAAGAAGATCAAGTTCCTACGATCTGATCGAGGGGGAGAATATCTGAGTTATGAGTTTGGTGATCACTTAAGAAAGTGTGGAATTGTTTCACAGTTGACGCCACCTGGAACACCACAGCGTAATGGTGTGTCCGAACGTCGTAATCGAACCCTATTAGATATGGTACGTTCTATGATGTCTCTTGCCGATTTACCACTATCGTTTTGGGGATATGCGTTAGAGACAGCTGCATTCACTTTAAATAGGGCTCCATCTAAGTCCGTTGAGACAACACCGTATGAACTATGGTTTGGTAAGAAACCGAAGTTGTCTTTTCTCAAAGTTTGGGGTTGCGATGCTTATGTCAAAAGGCTTCAGCCAGAAAAGCTCGAACCCAAAGCGGACAAATGTGTCTTCATAGGATACCCAAAAGAAACTGTTGGGTACACCTTCTATCTCAGATCCGAGGGCAAAGTGTTTGTCGCTAAGAACGGGTCCTTTCTCGAGAAAGAGTTTCTCTCGAAAGAATTGAGTGGGAGGAAGGTAGAACTTGATGAAGTTATTGAACCTCTGCTTCAACCAGAGAGTAGCGCAGCGCAGAAAGATGTTTTTGTGGAGCCTGCAGAGGTTGAAGAGGAAGCAAATGATGATGATCAAGAAGCTTCTGATCAAGTTACTACCGAACCTCGTAGGTCGACAAGGGTACGCACTGCACCTGAATGGTACGGTAACCCGGTCTTGGAGGTCATGTTGTTAGACAACGGTGAACCTACGAGCTATGGAGAAGCGATGGTGGGCCCGGATTCCGACAAATGGTTAGAGGCCATGAAATCCGAGATGGGATCCATGTATGAAAACAAAGTATGGACTTTGGAAGTATTACCTGAAGGGCGGAAGGCCATTCAGAATAAATGGATTTTTAAGAGGAAGACGGACGCTGACGGTAATGTCACCGTGTATAAAGCTCGACTTGTGGCAAAGGGTTTTTCACAAGTTCAAGGGATTGACTACGATGAGACTTTCTCACCCGTAGCGATGCTTAAATCCGTCCGAATCATGTTAGCAATAGCTGCATATTTCGATTATGAAATTTGGCAGATGGATGTCAAAACAGCGTTCCTTAACGGTTTTCTTAAGGAAGAGTTGTATATGATGCAACCAGAAGGTTTTGTCGATCCAGAGAATGCTGACAAAGTATGCAAGCTCCAGCGTTCCATTTATGGGCTGGTGCAAGCATCTCGGAGTTGGAATCTTCGCTTTGATGAGGTGATCAAAGCGTTTGGGTTTTATACAAGTTTACAATGAAGCTTGTATTTACAAGAAAGTGAGTGGGAGCTCTATAGCGTTTCTAATATTATATGTGGATGACATATTGCTGATTGGAAACAATATAGAATTTTTGGATAGCGTGAAGGGGTATTTGAACAAGAGTTTTTCGATGAAGGATCTCGGTGAAGCTGCTTTCATATTGGGCATCAAGATCTATAGAGATAGATCAAGACGCTTGATAGGACTTTCACAAAGTACATACCTTGATAAAGTTTTGAAGAAGTTCAAAATGGATCAATCCAAGAAGGGGTTCTTGCCGGTATTGCAAGGTACAAAGTTGAGTAAGACTCAATGCCCAGTGACTGCGGAAGATAGAGAAAAGATGAGTGTCGTCCCCTATGCTTCAGCCATAGGCTCTATCATGTATGCAATGCTGTGCACAAGACCAGATGTCAACCTTGCCATAAGTATGGCCGGAAGGTTTCAAAGTAATCCTGGTATGGATCACTGGACAGCGGTCAAGAATATCCTAAAGTACCTGAAAAGGACTAAGGAAATGTTTCTCGTTTATGGAGGTGATCAAGAGCTCGTCGTAAAGGGTTACGTCGATGCAAGCTTTGACACTGATCCGGATGACTCTAAGTCACAAACCGGATACGTATATATTCTCAACGGGGGAGCGGTAAGCTGGTGCAGTTCCAAGCAGAGCGTGGTAGCTGATTCTACATGTGAAGCGGAGTACATAGCTGCCTCGGAGGCGGCAAAGGAAGGTGTCTGGATGAAGGAGTTCATGACAGATCTTGGAGTTGTGCCTAGTGCACTGAACCCAATGACTCTGTTCTGTGACAACACTGGTGCCATTGCTCTAGCCAAGGAACCAAGGTTTCACAAGAGGACCAGACACATAAAGCGACGCTTCAATTCCATCCGCGATTCGGTCAAGGAGGAGGACATAAGTATTTGCAAAGTACACACGGATTTGAATGTTGCAGATCCGTTGACTAAGCCTCTTCCACGGGCTAAGCATGATCAACACCAAGATTCTATGGGTGTTAGATTCATTACCTTGTAATGCTAGATTATTGACTCTAGTGCAAGTGGGAGACTGTTGGAAATATGCCCTAGAGGCAATAATAAAGGGTTATTATTATATTTCCTTGTTCATGATAATCGTTTATTATCCATGCTATAATTGTATTGATTGGAAACTCATATACATGTGTGGATAAATAGACAAACTTTGTGTCCCTAGTGAGCCTCTACAGGACTAGCTCGTTGATCAAAGATGACCGCGGTTTCCAGGTCATAGACATGAGTTGTCATTTGATAACGGGATCACATCATTAGGAGAATGATGTGATGGACGAGACCCAAACGTTAAACATAGCTTTTGATCGTGTCAGTTATCGCTATAGTTTTCTGCATGTCAAGTATAAGTTCCTATGACCATGAGATCATGTAACTCACTGACACCGTAGGAGTGCTTTGTGTGTGCCAAACGTCACAACGTAACTGGGTGACTATAAAGGTACTCTACAGGTATCTCCGATGGTGTCTGTTGAGTTGACATGGATCGAGACTGGGATTTGTCACTCCGTGTGACGGAGAGGTATCTCCGGGCCCACTCGGTAATACGTCATCTCAATGAGCTCAAAGTGACTAAGTAGTTGGTCACGGGATTATGTATTACGGTAACGAGTAAAAAGACTTGCCGGTAACGAGATTGAACTAGGTATAGAGATACCGACGATCGAATCTCGGGCAAGTAACATACCGACGAGACAAAGGGAACTGTATACGGGATTGCCTGAATCCTTGACATCGTGGTTCATCCGATGAGATCATCGAGAAACATGTGGGAACCAATATGGGTATCCAGATCCCGCTATTGGTTATTGACCTGGGAGTGTCTCGGTCATGTCTACATGGTTTCCGAACCCGCAGGGTCTACACACTTAAGGTTCGGTGACGCTAGGGTTGTTAGTGAGAAAAGTGCATGGTTACCGAAGGTTGTTCGGAGTCCCGGATGAGATCCCGGACATGACGAGGGTCTCCGGAATGGTCCGGAGACGAAGATTGATATATAGGATGATAGGTTTCGGAGTCCGGAAGTGTTCCGGGGAGCATCGGGAAATCGGCGGAGTACCGGAAAGGGTTTCGGGGGTCCCGGAAGTGTTTCTGGGCCTAATGGGCCACAAGGGGGGACACAACAGCCCTCATAGGGCTGTGCGCCCCCCCTGGGCCCTCTCCTTGTGCGCCAAGGGAGGTGGACCCCCCTAGGGTGGCCGCACCCCCTTAGCCTTGGGGGGCAAGGCACCTGGGGGGGGGGGGAAACCCTAACCCCAGGGGGCGCCGCCCCCTTCCCCCTTGCCCTGGCCGCCGCCCCTAGGGGAAACCCTAGGGCGCCCCTCCCCTCTCCTCCCCCCTATATATAGTGAGGCAAAGGGAGGGCAGCCAACACAAGTTCGTGCCTCGGTGCTGCCCTCCCTCTCCCATAACATCTTCTTCTCCCGCGGTGCTTAGGCGAAGCCCTGCTGGAGTTCTTCTCCACCATCACCACCACGCCGTCGTGCTGCCGGTTCTCCATCAACCTCTCCTCCACCCCTTGCTGGATCAAGAAGGAGGAGACGTCCCCGAGCCGTACGTGTGAAGAACGCGGAGGCACCGTTGCTTCGATGCTTGGATCTTCAGCGATCTGAATCGCGGCGAGTACGACTCCATCAACCGCGTTCTTAACGCTTCCGCTTAGCGATCTACAAGGGTATGTGGATCCTACTCTCCCCTCGTAGTTGCATCTACTAGATTGATCTTGGTGAACGTAGAGAAAAATTTTTGTTTTCCATGCAACGTTCCCCAGCATGTCCCCCTATAAGATGGTGTATGGCAAGGCTTGCCATTTGCCATTAGAGTTAGAGCACAAAGCTTTCTGGGCTGTTAGAGAGCTTAACGTTGACCCAAAACTAGCTGGCGAGAAGCGTCTCATGAACTTGACTTCTCTAGATGAATGGAGAAGTGAAGCTTACGAGAGCGCTAAAATGTTCAAGGAAAAGGTAAAAAGGTGGCATGATAGGAAGATTCTGAAACGTGAATTTAATGTTGGTGATAAAGTCTTGCTGTTTAGATCCCGTTTCAGGTTTTCTCCAGGTAAACTACTTTCTAGGTGGGAAGGACCATTTCATATTGAAGAAGTTTATTGGTCTGGTGCAATTAAGATTAATAATTTTGAAGGCACCAAACCTCAAGTTGTGAATGGGCAAAGACTTAAGCATTACATAGCAGGAGACCCTGTCGATGTTGATGTGAATATAATATACACAACAACCCATGAAGAACATGTTGCAGCCCTGTTTCAGACGCCAGCAGAAGCAGAATAAAGAAAAGGTATGTAGTACGGTAAGGAAACATCGCGAACCGCCATAAAAGTTCCGTATTACGAGTTTCTGCAAAATTAGTAAAATTCCGAACCTAAGTGGAGCCGGAGACGACCTCCAGGGAGTCCAGGCGCCCCCCTGG
>LR738714.1:838987721-839061591 GCA_902687465.1 Secale cereale
CCCCCGGGCCGCGGCGGGAGGCCGCCTGGACACCCGGGAGTCCGTCTCCGACCCCGCTTTGGTCCGTTACCTTCCTTTCTGTGCATAAATTTTTCCTATATATTTGCCCGGATTGTTCCGGCAACGTATCTTGCGATTTCGCGTGTTTTCTCTTCGATCTGTTTCTGCCAGCAAATCTTTCAGCTAAATTTAGGTGCCATGGCTTCTCCAAGTTCCCCCAAGGACAAGTTCGTCGTCAACGTCATCAACCCTTACCTTGCTGAGGTGAAGAAGCACCCTCAGGTTGTTCAGATGGAGGACGGTGTCCTTCATCAAGAAGTTCTGAAGGGACCCATCAAGGAGGGGAGCATCCAGGCCAGGCTGGAAGAAGTGGAGCAAGAAGTCTTCGAGTACAAGACGATGATCGAGCGTGGTGTCGAAGCTAACTTTGACATCACCAACGAGCTGAAGAACTACTTCCTGAAGGAGATGAAGGAGATGTGGGAAAGAATCACGGCGTCTGAAGAAAGAATTATAGAGCTCCAAGGGCAAATTAATGATCTACATAACCAGAACTGTGAGTATGAACTAAGGTTTATGCACATGAGTTTGGGTGCTGAATGCAGGATTCAGGAGACGAGCTTATCATATGAGACTTTAGCAAGATATCCATGGAAGCGTTTCGCCAAGGATTACGTGATCAACGCCAACAAGAATGATGAGTGAAATCTCCTTGGGTAATGGCATTCCCTTGGCTTGTTCCAAGCTTGGGGGAGTGCCCGGTATCTTTATCTTTACCTTTTGTCTTTTAGAGTCAAGTAGAGTCATATCATGTCTAGGGAGGTTATCATATGAGATAGGTGTGTGCATTGAGGTCTATCACTCCTTTGGTGAAGAATTGTATTCGTGAGTGTGGAGTCGTCTATGATGGAATATTAATGAGAAGTTTATCGGTTCCTTTTGCTGCACTCGGTATTCTCTTCACGCAATCGACCTTATATGATGATTCTTATGGGGAGTATTGACCTTATGTCAGGTATGGCTGTGAAAACTTTATTTAATCTTGGCAAACATAGATTTGGTCATAACAACAAGCATGATTTTCTTAAAGTATCAACATAGCCAAAACCTTTATGTTATTATGCTTGAAGTGTTATGCTGACAAGGAAGACAACTTGATGTGTTATGCTTATTTCAATGTTCATGCTTTATATTGCTTTGCATCTTAGTCATCATCAGTTGTCTGCTCTCTCAAAACCTTTGCTAGCCTAACTCTGTACTAAGCGGTATTCTGCTTGTGCATCCATACCCTTAAAACCAATACCTTCCATATGAGTCCACCATACCTTCCTATTCGTGGTATTCCACTACCACCTCCTAAAGTACATAATTTATGTGTTATCCTTAAATGTTCAAAATCTTTTGTTTTGTGCCTCTGTTATAGCTCATGAGGAAGTAATAGCTAATTCATGGTCTTCTTGAGTTGGACAAGCTTCACCCCGGGATTGCATGTCTAATGTGCAAACCCATAATACGAGAAGGAACTGGCAAAGAGTGCGCCCGGCTTAAAAATAATATAACAAACAAACCCTCTTTCACGCTTTGTTCATGAGAAATCAGAAAACTTTGACAGTGATAAACAAAGGAGAATAAGAGGATGTTATCGTCCTCGTGCGGGAGCCGTTCCTCGAAACTTGTCCAGCTCAAAAAGCAACTGAGTTATCTATTAGCATTCGTTGACAAATCATGCACCCCTAAAAACTTGTTTTCATTCTGTTTGATTTGAGGATAGCACATGAGTTTTCCCTACTACCCTAGAGCAGGGCCTATCTTTTAATTTTAAGTTGAGTCAGTTATTTCTACTTCCTTCTATTTCTCAGAGAGAGCAGACGTTTGATGTTGATAAGGATTCATTCATATAAAGCCTGCATTAAGATTTGTCATATCATATCCTTGTTGACATTATCATTCGATAAGTAAGTTGTTTTTCACGCCCAGCTAAGGCAAATATCTTCCTTTGTGTTAACACTTTCACTTCTTGCCTATTAACATGTCATTTCAAAAAGCTTCAATTGATCTCATCAAAATATAAGAGCAAAAGTTAAAACTATTTGTTGTTCTTTGACCAAAGGACATGTTTGCCATGATATAATGAGTTTCCTTAGCCCTACTTTCGAATATAAGTGTTATCACTCTTTTATAAGGGCTTTATGAATTGAAGATTGCTGTTGAGGATATTTGAGTTGGTAAAGAAACTATGATGCTTCTTGTCCGTATTCTATTTATCGACACTTCACTCTCTAAACTTGTGGACAGGTTTACCGAGTTCATATTCGCTTGGGGACAAGCGAGGTCTAAGCTTGGGGGTGTTGATACGTCCAAAATGCATCACTATTTTGTATCATAATTTATCCCTATTCATTGATATATTTCACGTTACGATGATGTTCTTATGTTGTTTTGGTCTATTTTACACAGTTTGCAAACTTTCCGATGCCGGAACAGCAGACGCAGGATTTAGCAGTAAAAAGTGGACGCTGAGTTGCTGAAGAAGAATACCTCCAAATTACCTGAAAATTGACGGGAGATATTTTTCAGACGAATCACGAAGACACGCAAAAGGGGAGCCAGAGGGGGGCCACAGGGTGCCCAGGCGGCCTGGGGGCGCCCCCCCCCCGGCCGCGCCGGGGGGCGCCTGGAGCCCCTGGCCCACCTCCGGATGCCCCCTTTTGCCTATATACTCTCCGTTCTCCGAAAACCCTAAAACGAGACTTTTTACGGAGTTCCGCCGCCGCTCCGTGGCGGAAACCTACAGAGAAGAAAAGGGCATCTCCGGCGGGCAGATTCCACCGGGGAGATCACCTCCCGGAAGGGGAGATTGTCGCCATCGTCATCACCATCGTCACGGGCATCATCGAGATCATCATCAACATCATCCCCAACACCAGCAGCATCTCCATCTTCATCCAAATCTCATCTTACAATCGCAACTCGTGTTGTAACTCGTACTACCTATCCTCTCTACTCCATCGGTGTTGATTACTACTTTGTGGTGAATGCTATTGAGTTTTGTTGGAGAAATATTATTATGTCCAGATTGTTTATCACATATTTATCCACACTGATCATGATCTCTTTTATGTCTTGTGAGTAGTTACCTTAGTTCTTGAGGACATGGGGAAAGTCTTGTTGTTAGTAGTCATATGCTGTTGAAGTAATATGTGTTGTTTGATACTTAAGTTGTGTTGTCATTCTACTAGTGGTGTTGTGTGAGTCGAACACCCAACACTTCGCCTTATTAAGGACCTAGGAGAATACATTGTGTATAAAGAATGCTTATGGTGGGTTGCCGGAGTGACAGAAACCTGAACCCCAGTTCGCACGCTTTTGCATAAGGGAGTAATGGATCCTCGATCGTACTGCTATGGTTAGGCTTTTGCCTTAAATTCTACCTTGTATTTGATGATGCTTGCGAGGTGATTAATCATAAGAGTGCATTCATCTTAGTCTAGAGAGTGCACTAGCATAGATCCACCCACTCAACACTTATCAACACATAACATAGTATCGATACGGAATATGGCGAAAGCACATGACTACCTCTCCCGTGTGTCCTCAAGAACGCTTTAGTCTTTATAAGTTCAGTTGCTAGGCCTCTCCTTTGCTAAGAAGGATTGGGCCACTTGTTACTCTCAGTACCTTTTACATTACTTGCTTTTACTTTCCTGTTGCTTATACCGAGAAAACCCCTAAAAGTTATCTTTCAGTGCTTGCAGTAATTTCTTGCTCAGAATCGCTTATCAATACCTTCTGCTCCTCGTTGGATTCGACACTCTTACTTATCGAAAATGCTGCAATAGATCCCTTACGGTTGTGGGTCATCACTTATGCCTTCCTTAATCTGTGTGAACCCAAAAGTTTTCCAAGGTTCATACACCTTTGGTAATTCACCAGGCAAGTCTTCGCAATCAATTCATTTTTATTAGAGCAGTGAATGAAAGCTTATGCATTGAAGAAGTGAGAGTCAACCTTGAACTTTCTATTCATGCCCCTGGACACGATGTAGATCTTATAATTAAGGCTTCTCTTAAAATTAATTATCCCCTTGATATAAGTTCATCTTATATCTAGGATTTGGCCTTTTGCAATCGTGGTTCCGACCATGTTCTCCTTAAATACCAATTCTCGGACAAGTTAAACCACTTGTCCTCTGTAGGACAATGCACCTGTCCAACCTCTATTATGATCTACCATCGAGTATTACCCCGTGGTATCTCGATAATGTCACAGAACCATATTACTTCTTATGAGTTCTTCCTCAAGTATTACTTCTCACCGATTCCAATTTTCCTCGGGTTCGGAGTTGTTAGACACTCAAGGACACTGATTAGTGAATCAAATCCACACTCCGATTCTATAACTCTAAGTAATCTCCATTGCTTATGAGTTTATAAATTCTTCAAGTCATATCTGGCCTGGTTGGCTATATCATTATCGTGCATTTTTTTTCTTCTTCTTTCTGTGCTACCTGGTCCTTCTTCCCGGAGCACAATTTCGGCAATGAGCTAAGCTTACGTCGATCTTCCTCAGCATATCATTTCACCTTGAACAACTAGCTTGACTAGCCGCCAACCCGTGCATTCGCACGGACCAGTTATCCTATAATTTTGTAGGCCATATTGACCATATATTGATTTGTGTTTTTGCTGGGGTCTATACCCAATCGTAGTTATAGACGGATGGGAATTCTTATAGGAGAATGTATGATGGTAAGCCAAATGAAATAATCAGAAATAATGTTGCCAAACTCATGAGCTTTGTGTGAACTTGATATAAGTATATTCTAAGTGATAGTCTAAGTGATAGTAGTAACATAGAATATTTATAGAAAATTTTGACAATATTATAAGGTTACAGTGATGTATTAACATACGATCTTAAAACGAAAGCACAAAGTAAAATGGTATAACTATGTTATCTTCAAAATATCTTAAATTTATGAACAGAAAGTTTAATAGGCTTAAAGAAAATCTCATGTATAGTATGTGAAAGATGATATTTATGTTATCCATGATAACTAATTAGTCTTGGTTGAACGTCTCCTATATATGTAAGTATAGATAGAAGTTGATTTATGCCATTTTCTTTCTAAAAAATATGTATAATAGGTGAGTGTTTGAAAAATAAAAATAACAAAATAGTGAATCAGTTTGTTCCATATACCCATGGCACTAAAAACTGACAAATTTGACAGTTCTTCAGACAACAATACGAAAAGAGTATAGGGTCAACAATTCAACATGCATAACTACAAACTGGATTATTTTTATATACTAATATTAACAACATGCTCGATCAAACATGCAACACCGTTTTCCAATAGATGGAAATAAAACAAAGCACTTGCGCCAATTCAAACCAAAAGAGTGCTGTAAGAAAAAACTATTTTTCATGTTGACGATGAATTCTACCAAAAGGCGCTACTGTATGATCAGAGTGGAACAATATGTTTTTTTATTTCTTGGGAACTCCATGCATGGTTGCAGCTTAAATAAAAATAATGCACAATTTGTGGGAAAGGTTCCATCCATCCAGGAGAACATAAATATTTAGACATCTCAGAAACATTAGATATGCAACATACTACTATAGGAAATAGCGACACAGAAATAAGTTCTACCATGTGCTCATTATCCACATGCAAAATTTACAGCTAGTTGAATTTCAGTGAACGAAAATTACTATTCCTGAAGATGTATTGCAAACATAACATAATTCACTCCAAATGTCAGAATCCTGGCGCAGAGCAAACCTGTAGGTGGCGGAGGAATGGAATGTGCCGGATATAGCCTGACCGCTATGTGGCTTAACCAAAATAGCTCACAAATATTGAAATCCAGCCAATGCTACACATAAGAAGCATTCACAAAGCTAAAGCAAATCATTGTTTTTATGTTAGGTAATAATATTGTAAAGAACGCCGCAATAATTGGATAAATTGGATCGACAAAGTATTCCACCATTTCTAATCGGCACAATGGCACCCAAGCGGCGGATATAGCCTGACCGCTGGGTGGCTTTGCCTTAGATAATAATCTTGAAGAAAATTCAGTCACATGGGATGATCAGATGGGCACTCAATTATTGCTAATCCGCACAAACATCAAAAGGGGCAGATATCATCTGGCTGCTACAGATGTGTTGTCCACATAGCTTGCCACCATGTCACGCTAGGAGGGAGGGAGCCAAACATGAAATCACTCATGAATACGGCTACGGCTGCACATGCACCCTGAAGTGCAGTATCGGACATGAAAAACGATTCGCTAGGGCAATGGTACCTTAGTTAATACATGTCCTGGACAGGATACAGTGCAGGGACGCTCTCTCATGTTGATGACATGAATTACAGGAGAACATGAGATTCCCAATCCTAGCTTTTCTCTATATTTTCAAGTCCGCGTAATTAGTCTATTTATTTAGCATTATTTTTGTGTGGAATCCTTCATTTGCATGACAAATGACAACTACATCTGACCAGAGAACAAATCAATTGTATGGGACTAAAAGTTGTCGTGAACTTGCAATTAGCTGAATGTCTCAAAGGATATGTCCTACAACCCGCAGAAACCTACAAAATCTGAAGTATAAAATATCATGCAATAGAAGAGAACTAAAACAAAGAATCTGATATGGGCGAAGGCAGAACATAAACTGCTGTGTTCAAAATCATGTAACCTACAGAGTGAAAATAATGCAGCAATCTCTAAGGTTGAAACTGCACATTCAACTTGCAAGTATAGGATGGAGAAATCATAAGAGTAGAGAATGCATACGTACATTAGAACTTAATAAAGGAAAAATATTTAGGGAGCAGTAGATAGACCACTATACATTTGCTTCCAAACTTCCTTTTTCTTGGCAGTTTGTCCCGCTGAGATACTGGATGCCTCTAGCTGACTCAAGCATCTCCCTCCCGAACTCCTGATGGCCTAATTTTTTTTATCCCTCACGCCCCTATTATGGTAGTACCCAAATAGAGATTGTCGCAGTAGTTGGGGGCATTTATAGGCAATATATCAGTGCAACAGAATAGGAATAAACTAAAAACCTGATATGAGCTAAGGCAACCTAAAGTGTGAAAATAATGAATCAATCTCTAAGATTGCCATTGCACATTCACCTTGCAAGAAGAGGATGGAGAAGTTATAACAGTAGGAACAGCATACGTACATTAGAACTTACAATCATAAAAAATAAGTAGGGAGCAGTGCATAGACCACCATACAAATTTGCTTTCAAATTTCCTTTTCTTGGCAGTTTGTCTGGCCGAGATGCTGGATGCCTCTAGCAGTCTAGTTGCCTGAAGCGTCTACCTCCTGAACTCCTGATCGCCTAATATTTTTGGCCCTCACCTCCCTATTATGGGAGTACTCATATGGAGATCCTGGTGGTAACTGGAAGCATATCAAGGCAGCATGCATAATGTTATTGGACATCAAACATGAACCCTAGGTGGTGCACCATCGAGAGGAGACAGATCGCTGGCCATTAGACATCGAACTTGAACCCTAGCTGGCGCACCATTAGGAGGAGAGAGATCGCCGGCCGCCAGACATGCTAGATGGGAAAGAGACGAACGGAATAAGAGATTGTGTTTGCTGCTGGTGAAGTCCTGCGTGTGCTGCTGCTGCGGCGGCGGCGTGCGTGTCTGCGTGAGAAGGGAGTTTTTTTTCTGATGTGAAGAGAAGGGGAGCTCGTGACCTACAATCTGTAATTGTGGAGTAGATAGAGATTGCTTCAATGAGGGGAGACATAAACATTGGATAACGATCGTGTCATTCATGGATTCTATGTTTACTACGTACCTAGAAAAGATTGTGGGCCTTGCAAAGTTTTTTTTAAATTGGGTAGATATTTTTTTTACAACCAGTAGATCTGCACCGTAATAACTAATCGGTCCCACCAGATTAACGGCTCATAATTTCTAATTAATGTGGGAATTTCTAGGGAGTCTAGGATTAGTATAGGTATAGATTTCAAGTTTGTATTGTACTAGTGGTATCAATAACCTTTCGCTCCATCATTCATTTGACTTGATGTCATAGTCGATCGATCACATCCTAATGAAATCTCTCGACAAAGGTGTCGTGACCATCACCAACAATAATTTGCCTTCTTCCAAGTTGTAAATCGGATTCGTGATGGGTAATACCATCCTCTCCCCTCGATGATTTGTATTAACATCGACAACATTCTTGCATTCCCTCCAACACAAACTTGTTCGTGTTTCGTGTTATACCTTAAGATCCTTGCTATCTAGCATTTGCTCTTTACCTTGGAGTATTACCATCTGTGATGTCAAGAAGGTCGTGAAATTTCACCACCTCTTAAGAGTTCTTGATACACGTGATACTTCTTTCCATACCCGTTCATTCCTTGGTCCCCGTGTTGTTTCTAACCGGTAACCCAACAATTGGAGTATTACGTGCGAATTCAAAACTTCTAGCAAACCGAATGCTTTGAAGTGAATGGTCGATAGTTTCATTCCTACCCTTCAGGTTATTAAACCTCCATGCTAACATCGATCTTGCTACTTGGTACATATTTCCATGTGCATCTCGTTCAGTACTTAATTGTGGATGTTCTCCACGAACACACTTCATTATATACCCTGGTGTGTCCAATGCTATCGCCTTGTTCACTTAATGGTGAAAAATCATGTCTAGGGAAATCTCGAGGAATTGTTTCTGAGCCCGTCGGCCTCGTCCTCATCTTCCCTTGCCAAAATTGTATGACTTATTTTATAAGTTGTTTCCGATGGATCATTTGTGTATCCGAAGTCTGACCTTTACCCAATGACCATGTCGGTGCTATCTCGAAGCATGTCTGTGGTACTCCGAAAATCCACAAGAACATTGTAAGCGGAATGTTAAATATTTCTTGATCAACTATCCAACATCGTTGTGTGGGTACATATCATGATTCTTCTTACCCCTTTTATCTATATGGTCATAACTTTGATCTCCTGACACGTATATCATGCCCTGCTTAATCTTGGGGATGATTTACTCCTATTCATTGTGTTTAAACACATTTTCCTTTTCATTTGTTTGTTTAACCTTTCGTTGATCTACATATAATCTAAGCAGTAATAATTTTTCTGCTTATGTAAACACCTTGGTGTACTACTCTGTCAGTAAGACCCTGATACTATTGTTGATTGTTGATAACATTCCGGTAACCACCGATGGACGCGAACTTTGCCTATTGGTCCGCCTCGTTTCAACGAGCAGGAAAATGGTTCTCTTCGTCCCTCGCCCTTGGTACCGATATTGTTGCCGGCATAACTGACACGCTATCCTCTGACATGCCTTGCTTACATGATCGTGCAAGACGTCACCGCCCTCCCTACCTTTAACTCACATGGTAGGCCCACAACCCACAGTGCCTCAAGATCGAAACCTGACTCCTGTATATCCTTGTTTTTAAAGTTATCCCTCGCGCTTGGCTTCGTATGTAATTCACGAGCCACCTTCCTTGTGATCTATTTTGGTATCAGACGAAATACTTAATCTCGTTGCTCTGGACCCCTTTCACACCTTATTTCAGGCATCGAACGATTGCCTTCTCGCTCGAAGCTTCACAGGATACCTCCTTACTTTGCTCTCAATATTTTCTTAAGTTTCAATTTGAGAGTTACTTTCCGCCACCTTGCTCAATGTTGTCAACCATATGGTCAACCTTGCAGAGGTCCGTTCTCTTGGACTACCCACTCTTTAGTCTCTCGTAAGTACAATGGACTTCTCGAAGAAAGGATGCCGACTTCATCATGATGAGCTGAAGCAGAGAAATGAAGACATCAACGTAATGGATCGATCTCTTCGAAAGGGCAGCCAAAACCGAGAAGACCCGTTAGAATTTCGTAACCACATATTTCCACCTTACTCCACCTCTTAAAATCTCGGGACGAGATTTCTTGTAGTAGAGGAGATTTGTAACGCCCGGGTAATCAAGCTATAGTAACCCTCTGGCAATGATGCCACATCACCACGATCACTGTTACTAAACTCGCTTCGGTTCGAAACCGGTTCAAATTCAAAATTTTAAAACAAAGACAAAATTAAAAGTTTTCAAATGTCAAAACTAAAATGTTCTTCTTATGGTAAATAATCACTTGTTAATACTGGTGGTGAACTAACATTTATTTCAAAATGTCAAAGTACCCTAACTAGTTAAACTATGGCTATAGCAATTAAATTAAATGCCTTTTTAATTTATAATAATTGCAAACTTTTCGAAAGTCTCACAATCTTTTGTGGCACTGCACAATATTTCCTTGAATGTGTTTTGGGCAGTAGCATATTTTGCGAAGTCATTTGTGGCTAAAAGAAAATACAAAAAGCTATTAAAGAAAACAGAAAGGGAAAAGGCAAAAGGCGAGAAGCTACTATGTACTTAAGCCCACCTAGCACAGTTCGGCCCAGCCCACCCCGATGCCTCCTTCCTCTGTTCACCAGAGACCTCGTGGACGAGCGCGCCGCGTCCATCACTTGGATGGCCACACGCCGGTCATCGCGCGGTTTTCCTCTCCGTCCCCGACGCCTACAAGAGCAGCCCTTGCTCTCTCTCTCTCGCCCAAAACCCTAGCCGTCGTTCCCTTCCTTCCCCGCGCCGCCGCTTGCGTCCCCGCGCACGCCCGACCATCACCGTGTGGCGTCGTCGTCGGACGCGTGCTCCGGCACCTCCCAGTGCCACGGGAGGAAATCCAGAGACTCCGCAGCGCCTCTACGTCGTCGTCCACATCTCTGGAGTGAGCCGCGGAGCCCTCCTCCGCCTGCTCGCCTCGCCCCACATCGCCGGAATCCTCGACGGCAGCTGCCTCGTCTCGCTACGCCGACGCCTCCTCGGCCCTCCCCGAGCTCGCTTTCGCACGACTACAGAGCCCCGTGAGATCACCTTCCTCCCCTGTCCCGCTCTGTATCCCTCACGCACACGCGCTCACCACGGCCGCCGCGTCGTCTCGCGCACGCGCACCGCGACCCCTCCCCGTGCCCGCTCGCACCCGTGCCCTGCTCCGCTCAACGCCGGTGCCCCGCCGCCCCTGTTCGCGCCACGCACGTGAGCCACCGCGGCCTGGCCGCACGCACGCGCTCGCGCAGGCCCGACCACCGCTGCAGCCCTCTGCGTGCCTGCGCGCCCCGTCCTGCTTCCCCACAGCCGCCGCACTCCCGCCGTTGCTCCTGCTTATCACCGCGCCCCCCTGGCCATCGCTGCTCCGGCCGCCGACCGCCTCTCCGCGACCGCCCGCGTGGCTACGCCCCCCTGCTCTTCCCTCCCGCCTCCGGCCGCTGCGGCCCCTCCCGCCTCATGCCGCCGCTGGCCCCGGCCGGCCGCCAGGGTCGTGCCCTCCTGGCCCCTCCCACGGCCGCGCCACGCCTCCTCCGGCAGGCTGTGGTCGCCGTCCGCGCCCCGCCGTCGGTGCCCTGGCGGCCTCGTCCCGCCGTGCGGGCGAGCGCACGCTCGTGCGCCCACGCCCACGCCGCTCAGCGCCCGCTCCCGCCCCGCTAACGCCCAAACAGGCTGGCGCCCGAGGCCCACTAAGCTCCCCCCAGCCACTGACGTTGGGGCCCCAGCCCCTTAAAAAAAGTTTTAAAAAAATAATAAAAAAATAAATTATTTAATTGATAATTAACTTAATTAAACCTGATAAATAACGCTAATTAATTATGTTTAATTAAACTAATTACACATTAGTCTAATTAAACCTGATTAATTAAATTAGTCTATGACAGTGGGCCCCACTGCCCTTTGACCAGTCAAAGTTGACTGTTGACCCCGCTGACATCACCCTGACATCATGCTGACGTCATCACTTACTAT
This sequence comes from Secale cereale, assembly GCA_902687465.1. NCBI lineage: Eukaryota > Viridiplantae > Streptophyta > Magnoliopsida > Poales > Poaceae > Secale > Secale cereale. The sequence goes on from LR738714.1 coordinate 838,999,584, forward strand.
TCTAGATAATGTTAAATTAAATTAATTAAATAAATTCCTAAAAATGCTAAAACTTTGGAAATCATATAAAATAATCTGTAACTCGGATGAAAATGTTTCATATATGAAAATCGCTCAGAACGACGAGACGAATCCGATTACGCAGTTCGTTCATCCCCCACACATCTCTATCATACCGAACATGCAACTTTCCCCTCCGATTCATCTGACCGAAAACACGAAACGCCTGGGATACTTTCCCGAGTGTTACCCCCCTTCGCCGGTACCGTGTATCACTGCGTTAGAGCACCCTAGCACTGCGTGCTGACTTGTCGTGCTTCTCTGTTGCAACTGTTTGCTTTATATTTACTGTTTCTTCCCCATCTTCTCTCCGGTAGACCCCGAGACCGATAATGCCCCGGTGATCGACTACGGTGTTGACGACCCCTACTTCTTGCCAGAGCAACCAGGCAAGCCAACCCCCTTTGATCATTCCGATATCGCCCATTCTCTTCTCTCTTATGCTTGCATTAGAACTGCTACTGCTTTTTGTATGATCATATTCCGATGCATAGCCTGTTGTTGATACTGCTTTCATACCTTACATGTTTATACTAAACTGCTTAGTATAGGCTGGTTAGAGATCCACCAGCGACCCCCCCCCTACCTTGTCCCGACTGCCTCGCTGGATTATCAGAAGACCCGATCAACGGGATTGAAGACCAGGACCCGGCACCGCACATCACTTTCCCCTTAGTTGCTCGACACTACTGGGTTACTATCGAGTGCCGAGGGTGAGACCTCATCAGCACTTCTGATGTTAACCTTGTAGGTTAGTTCATCGGTTGTGGTCATCGAGGGTGATTCCTCTTTCTCCACTCTTGATAACGACACTGTCGTGCAACTCCTCAAGAGTGGACCTCGAGGGTGACTCCTCTTTCGTTCACCTTGACGATAAACATCAGTTGGAATTCCATCGAGGGTGATTTCCTCAGGTTTCCCTTTGGTGTCAGACACACAGTTACTATGGTTACTATGACATTACACTGAACCTGGTTACTAAAGACGGGTCGACCCAAAGGGGTACCCGCGCGAGCTTAATTGCGAGTGATGTGTAGTCGGGTTGACCTGGAAGGTGCCCGCGAGTTAAATACGAGGCGTGGCCGGGCACTCGCCCTTGCGGCAAGTTCTCGAGACGGGGCGATGGGGCCACATTATCGTGAGTCTCTGCTCGTTACCGCGCGTTCCCAAGACACTAAACGGTTTGGATATTTGAACCGAGGGGCCTCTGGCCTGATAGCACTAACCATCACGTGGGCATAGTATGGGCGTTCTGCGTCGTATGCATCAGCCGAAGCTGAACTGACGTCATTGCGACTGAGCGGCGCGCGCCGGGTTGGACTGGTTAGGCTCCTACCTTTTTAAAGGTGGTTGCTAGGTCTTCTCACCGGCCGCCCACGCAACGTGCAGGAGTTCCCGGGGCGATTGGCCCATGACCCCTGGGGGCATAGGGTTTAGTCCGGCGTGCATGACCTCTCTATTAAGCCTAGGTCGGGTTGTGGCGTATTGTTTGGCCGCGGGCGGGCATGACCTGATGGTGTGTTCGGCCGGAGTTAAGCAAGCGTGTTGGGTAAGTTGGTGCACCCCTGCAGGGAAGAAAACATCTATCGATAGCCTGTCCTACGGTAACGGACACTTGGAGTTGTATCCCGATCGCTACAACTAGAACTGGATGCTGAGGCATTGTTTGGATATGTTGCTTCGGGAGTCGAGAAAGGATCCCGGAGCATTGGAACAACAACATAAATATGACTTATGTTATACTACTCTACTTCCCCCCTCTTGCTGCAAGACGGTGATTTCCAGAAGGTGCTAGTCTTCGATAGGACTAGCTTCTCCCCCTCTTATTCTGGCATTCTGCAGCTTAGTCCACATATACTACCCTTTTCATTGATACCGATGCATTTGTAGTGTAGATCCTTGCTTGCGAGTACTTTGGATGAGTACTCACAGTTACTTTGCTCCCCCTTCCCCCCCCCCCTTCTTTCTTCTTGCTGGTTGATGCAACCAGATGGTGGAGTCCAGGAGCCAGATGCCACCTTGATGACTGCTACTACCCCGACAAAGCCTACTACTACGTGGAGACAGCTGACGACCAGGAGTAGTTAGGAGGTCCTAGGCAGGAGGCCTTGCCTTTTCGATCGTGTTGTTTTTGTGCTAGCCTTCTTAAGGAAAACTTGTTTAACTTATGTCTGTACTCAGATATTGTTGCTTCCGCTGACTCTTGTGTTTTCGAGCTTATGTATTCGAGCCCTCGAGGCCCCTGGCTTGTAATATAAAGCTTGTATTATTTTATTTGTGTCTAGAGTTATGTTGTGATATCTTCCAGTGAGTCCTTGATCTTGGTCGTACACATTTGCGTGCATGATTAGTGTACGGTCAAATCGGGGGCGTCACACCTTATCTTAGGGAAATCCGATCAGGCTCGGCATCCCGGTGCACAAGACATTTCGACAATGGTAAAACAAGTCCAGCAAGACCTCCCGGCGTGCCGACACCCTGATAGTAGCAGCGCGTATCTCGTCTCAGGCCACGTCCGGATGGGACAAGCTACAAGTAAAACCAGCCCTCGGGTTTCCCCAAGGTGGCCCCGCAGGTTGCCCGTTTGGGACCAACACCATCAGCACTGGCCCCCCTGCTATGTAGAAAAGAATCTCCAAGGAGCGTCCCCCTTATGCAATTTAATTAATTAATTAAGTTATTATTATGAGGCAAATTAAAACCAATGTTGGGCCTTGCTGGAGGAGTTTTATTCAAAGACGAAGTGTCAAGGGGTCCCCATATACCCAACCGTGTAAGGAACGCAAAATCAAGGAACATAATGCCGGTTTATCGGCGCCTAAGGTGGCATGAGTGGAACAAAACACCGAGCAAAAGGCCAAGCCTTCCACCCATGCCCAGTATATAGGTGTGTTAATAATAATAATAGATATTGTGATATTCCAACAACAAGTTCCCACCTGGAACGATCTTCATCTTCACTTGCAACTAGCAACGCTATAAGAGGGGCTGAGCAAGCGGGTAACATAGCCAAACAATGGTTTTGCTAGGAAGGTGTCAAGGTTAGAGGTTTCATGGCAACAAGGAGAGGGGCTGACAATAAGATGGGTAGCGCGACATATAACGATAGCATCGAGACAACTAAGCAAAGGCAAAGATAGTAAAGGTATCCAAGGGTATGGTCATCTTGCTTGAGATCCCGCAAGGAAGAAGAACAGATCCATGAAGAAGACGAAGAAGAAGCCTTGAAGAAGAACCACGGGAAGTCGAACGAATCCTCGCGATCGCAACGGAACAAGCGCTAACGAGAAGAAGCAAGCAATACGGTAAACACACAACACGAGACACGACAATATGCTCAACCAAGTAAGATGCAAGACAGTTCTATATAGGAAGCACCACAAGTCTATACAGGAAGCAAAACATGACAAGGTAGGAAGCACAGAAAAACAACACAAGTCTATATGATGCAATACATGGCAAGGTATGATGCAAGACAAGTCTATATAGGAAGCAATACATGTTGGGGAACGTAGTATTTTAAAATTTTCCTACGATCACGCAAGATCTATCTACCAGATGCATAGCAACGAGAGGGAAGAGTGTGTCTACGTACCCTCGTAGACCGGAAGCGGAAGCGTTAGAACAACGCGGTTGATGTAGTCGTACGTCTTCACGGCCCGACCGATCAAGCACCGAAACTACGGCACCTCCGAGTTCTAGCACACGTTCAGCTCGATGACGTCCCTCGAACTCCGATCCAGCCGAGTGTCGAGGAAGAGTTTCGTCAGCACGACGGCGTGGTGACGATTTTGATGTTCTACCGTCGCAGGGCTTCGCCTAAGCACCGCTACAATATTATCAAGGAGAACTGTGGTGGAGGGGGGCACCGCACACGGCTAAGAGATCATGAGATCAACTGTTGTGTCTAGAGGTGCCCCCCTGCCCCCGTATATAAAGGATGGAGGGAGAGGCCGGCCCTAGAAGGGGCGCGCCAAGTGTGGGGAGTCCTACTAGGACTCCCAAGTCCTAGTAGGATTCCCCTTTCCTTTCCGGAGTAGGAGAGAAGGAAAGAGGGGGAGAGGGAGAAGGAAAAGGGGGCTGCACCCCTTGTCCAATTCGGACCAGAAGGGGGCCACGCGCCTCCTTCCTTTTGGCCTCTCTCCTCTATTCCCGTAACTCCCCGGTACTCCGAAAATACCCGAATCACTCGGAACCTTTACGATGTCCGAATGTAGTCGTCCAATATATCGATTTTTACGTCTCGACCATTTCGAGACTCCTCGTCATGTCCCCGATCTCATCCGGGACTCTGAACTCCTTCGGTACATCAAAACTCATAAACTCATAATAAAACTGTCATCGAAACCTTAAGCGTGCGGACCCTACGGGTTCGAGAACTATGTAGACATGACCGAGACACGTCTCCGGTCAATAACCAATAGCGGAACCTGGATGCTCATATTGGCTCCCACATATTCTACGAAGATCTTTATCGGTCAAACCGCATAACAACATACGTTGTTCCCTTTGTCATCGGTATGTTACTAGCCCGAGATTCGATCGTCGGTATCTCAATACCTAGTTCAATCTCGTTACCGGCAAGTCTCTTTACTCGTTCCATAATACATCATCCCGCAACTAACTCATTAGCTGCAATGCTTGCAAGGCTTATAGTGATGTGCATTACCGAGTGGGCCCAGAGATACCTCTCCGACAATCGGAGTGACAAATCCTAATCTCGAAATACGCCAACCCAACAAGTACCTTTGGAGACACCTGTAGAGTACCTTTATAATCACCCAGTTACGTTGTGACGTTTGGTAGCACACAAAGTGTTCCTCCGGTATTCGGGAGTTGCATAATCTCATAGTCATAGGAACATGTATAAGTCATGAAGAAAGCAATAGCAATAAAACTAAACGATCAAGTTGCTAAGCAAACGGATGGGTCTTGTCCATCACATCATTCTCCTAATGATGTGACCCCGTTGATCAAATGACAACTCATGTCTATGGCTAGGAAACATAACCATCTTTGATCAATGAGCTAGTCTAGTAGAGGCATACTAGGGACACTCTGTTTTGTCTATGTATTCACACATGTACTAAGTTTCCAGTTAATACAATTCTAGCATGAATAATAAACATTTATCATGATATAAGGAAATAAATAATAACTTTATTATTGCCTCTAGGGCATATTTCCTTCAGTCTCCCACTTGCACTAGAGTCAATAATCTAGATCACATCACCATGTGATTAACACCAATAGTTCACATCACCATGTGACTAACACCCATAGTTCTCATCGCCATGCGACCAATACCCAAAAGGGTTTACTAGAGTCAACAATCTAGTTCACATCGCCATGTGATTAACACCCAAAGAGTACTAAGGTGTGATCATGTTTTGCTTCGTGAGAGAAGTTTAGTCAGCGGGTCTGTTATATTCAGATCCGTATGTATTTTGGAGATTTCTATGTCTACAATGCTCTGCATGGAGCTACTCAAGCTAATTGCTCCCACTTTCAATACGCATCCAGATTGATACTTAGAGTCATCTGGATTTAGTGTCAAAGCTTGCATCAGCGTAACCCTTTACGACGAACTCTTTATCACCTCCATAATCGAGAAACATTTCCTTAGTCATCCAGTTACTAAGGATAATTTTGACCGCTGTACAGTGATCTACTCCTGGATCACTATTGTACCTCCTTGTCAAACTTATGGCAAGGTACACAAAATGTTTGGTACACAGCATGGCATACTTTATAGAACCTATGGCTGAGGCATAGGGAATGACTTTCATTCTCTCTATATTTTTCTGCCGTGGTCTGGCTTTGAGTCTTACTCAACTTCACACCTTACAAGTCAGGCAAGAACTCCTTCTTTGACTGATACATTTTGAACTACTTCAAAATCTTATCAAGGTATGTACTTATCGAAAGTCTTATCAAGCGTCTTGATCTATCTCTATAGATCTTGATGCTCAATTTGTAAGCAGCTTCACCAAGGTCTTTCTTTGAAAAACTCCTTTCAAACACTCCTTTATGCTTTCCAGAAAATTCTACATCATTTCCGATTGACAATATGACATTCACATATACTTATCAGAAAGGTTGTAGTGCTCCCACTCACTTCTTGTAAATACAGGCTTCACCGCAAGTCTGTATAAATCTATATGCTTTGATCAACTTATCAAAGCGTATATTCCAACTCCGAGATGCTTGCACCAGTCCATAGATGGATCGCTGGAGCTTGCACAATTTGCTAGCACCTTTAGGATTGACAAAACATTCTGGTTGCATCATATACAACTCTTCTTTAATAAATCCATTAAAGAACGCAGTTTCGTTATCCATTTGCCAGATTTCATAAAATGTGGCAATTGCTAACATGATTCGGATAGACTTAAGCATCGCTACGGGTGAGAAAATCTCATCGTAGTCAACACCTTGAACTTGTCGAAAACCTTTCGCAACAAGTCGAGCTTTGTAGACAGTAACATTACCATCGGCGTCAGTCTTCCTCTTAAAGATCCATTTATTTTCAATGGCTTGCCGACCATCGGGCAAGTCAACCAAAGTCCATACTTTGTTCTCATACATGGATCCCATCTCAGATTTCATGGCCTCAAGCCATTTCGCGGAATCTGGGCTCATCATCGCTTCCTCATAGTTCGTAGGTTCATCATGGTCCAGTAACATGACTTCCAGAACCGGGTTGCCGTACCACTCTGGTGCTGAACGAACTCTGGTTGATCTACGAAGTTCAGCAGAAACTTGATCTGAAGTTTCATGATCATCATCATTAGCTTCCTCACTAATTGGTGTAGGAATCACTGGAACTAGTTTCTGTGATGTTCCACTTTCCAATTCGGGAGAAGGTACAATTACCGCATCAAGTTCTACTTTCCTCCCACTCACTTCTTTCAAGAGAAACTCCTTTTCTAGAAAGGATCCACTCTTAGCAACAAAGACCTTGCCTTCGGATCTGTGATAGAAGGTGTACCCAACAGTTTCTTTTGGGTATCCTATGAAGATTTACTTCTCCGATTTGGGTTCGAGCTTATCATGTTGAAACTTTTTCACATAAGCATCGCAGTCCCAAACTTAGAGAAATGACAGCTTAGGTTTCTCGTCAAACCACAGTTCATACGATGTCATCTCCACGGATTTAGATGGTGCCCTGTTTAACGTGAATGTAGTTGTCTCTAATGCATAACCCCAAAAGCGATAGTTGTAGATCGGTAAGAGACATCATCGATCGCACCATATCTAATAAAGTACGGTTATGACGTTCGGACACACCATTACGCTGTGGTGTTCCGGGTGGCGTGAGTTGTGAAACTATTCCACATTGTTTCAAATGAAGACCAAACTCGTAACTCAAATATTCTCCTCCACGATTAGATCGTAGAAACTTTATTTTCTTGTTACGATGATTCTCTACTTCACTCTGAAATTCTTTGAACTTTTCAAATGTTTCAGACTTGTGCTTCATTAAGTAGATATACCCATATCTGCTCAAATCATCAGTGAAGGTCAGAAAATAACGATACCCGCCGCGAGCTTCAACACTCATTTGTCCGCATACATCAGTATGTATGATTTCCAACAACTCTGTTGCTCGCTCCACAGTTCCGGAGAACGGAGTTTTAGTCATCTTGTCCATGAGGCATGGTTCGCAAGCACCAAGTGATTCATAATCAAGTGATTCCAAAAGTCCATCACTATGGAGTTTCTTCACGCGCTTTACACCAATATGACCTAAACGGCAGTGCCACAAATAAGTTGCACTATCATTATTAACCTTGTATCTTTTGGCTTCAATATTATGAATATGTGTATCACACGATCGAGATCCAACAAACCATTTTCATTGGGTGTATGACCATAGAAGGTTTTATTCATGTAAACATAACAACAATTATTCTCTAACTTACATGAATAACCGTATTGCAATAAACATGATCAAATCATATTCATGCTCAACACAAACACCAAATAACACTTATTTAGGTTCAACACTAATCTCGAAAGTATAGGGAGTGTGCGATGATGATCATATCAATCTTGGAACTACTTCCAATACACATCATCACTTTATCCTTTAACTAGTTTCCGTTCATTATGCAACTCCCATTTCGAGTTACTACTCTTTAGCAACTGAACCAGTATCAAATACCAAGGGGTTGCTATGAACACTAGTAAAATACACATCAATAATCTGTATATCAAATATACCTTTGTTCACTTTGCCATCCTTCTTATCCGCCAAGTATCTAGGGCAGTTCCACTTCCAGTGACCATTTCCTTTGCAGTAGACGCACTTAGTTTCAAGCTTGAGTTTAGCTTTTGGGTTTCTTCATGGGAGTGACAACTTGCTTGTCATTCTTCTTGAAGTTCCCCTTCTATCCCTTTGCCCTTTACTTGAAACAAGTGGTCTTATTAACCATCAACACTTGATGCTCTTTCTTGATTTCTACCTCCGCCGATTTCAGCATCGCGAAGAGATCGGGAATTAACTTCGTCATCCCTTGCATATTATAGTTCATCACGAAGTTCTACTAACTCGGTGATAGTGACTAGAGAACTTTGTCAATTACTATCTTATCTGGAAGATTAACTCCCACTTGATTCAAGTAATTGTAGTACCCAGACAATCTGAGCACATGCTCACTGGTTGAGCTATTCTCCTCCATCTTGTAGGCAAAGTACTGTCAGAGGTCTTATACCTCTCGACACGGGCATGAGTATGAAATACTAATTTCAACTCTTGGAACATCTTATATGCTCCGTGGCGTTCAAAACATTTTTGAAGTCCCGGTTCTAAGCCATAAAGCATGGTGCGCTTAAACTATCAAGTAGTCATCATACCGAGCTTTTGTCAAAACGTTCATAACGTCTACATCTGCTCCTGCAATAGGTCTGTCACCTAGCGGTGCATCAAGGACATAATTCTTCTGTGCAGCAATGAGGATAATCCTCAGATCACGGACCTAGTCCGCATCATTGCTACTGACATCTTTCAACTTAGTTTTCTCTAGGAACATATAAAAAATTAACGGGGAGCAACATCGTGAGCTATTGATCTACAACATAGATATGCTAATACTACCAGGACTAAGTTCATGATAAATTAAAGTTCAATTTAATCATATTACTTAAGAACTCCCACTTAGATAGACATCCCTCTAGTCATCTAAATGATCACGTGATCCAAATCAACTAAACCATGTCCGATCATCACGTGAGATGGAGTAGTTTTCAATGGTGAACATCTTATGTTGATCATATCTACTATATGATTCACGCTCGACCTTTCGGTCTCCAGTGTTCCGAGGCCATATCTGCATATGCTAGGCTCGTCAAGTTTAACCCGAGTATTCTGCGTGTGCAAAACTGGCTTACACCCGTTGTATTTGAACGTAGAGCTTATCACACCCGATCATCACGTGGTGTCTCGGCACGACGAACTTTCGCAACGGTGCATACTCAGGGAGAACACTTATACCTTGAAATTTAGTAAGGGATCATCTTATAATGCTACCGTCGTTCTAAGCAAAAATAAGAAGCATAATAAGATAAACATCACATGCAATCAAAATATGTGACATGATATGGCCATCATCATCTTGTGCTTTTGATCTCCATCTCCAAAGCACCGTCATGATCACCTTCGTCACCGGCGCGACACCTTGATCTCCATCGTAGCATCGTTGTCGTCTCGCCAACTATTGCCTCGTACGACTATCGCTACCGCTTAGTGATAAAGTAAAGCAATTACATGGCGATTGTATTTCATACAATAAAGCGACAACCACATGGCTCCTGCCAGTTGCCGGTAACATTACAAAACATGATCATCTCATACAAAACAGTATAACTCATCATGTCTTGACCATATCACATCACAACATGCCCTGCAAAAACAAGTTAGACGGCCTCTACTTTGTTGTTGCAAGTTTTACGTGGCTGCTACGGGCTTAGCAAGAACCGTTCTTACCTACGCATACAAAAACCACAACGATGTTTCGTCAAGTATGTGCTGTTTTAAACTTCACAAGGACCGGGCGTAGCCACACTTGTTTCAGCTAAAGTGAGAGAGACAGACACCCGCCAGTCACCTTTAAGCAACGAGTGCTCGTAACGGTGAAACCAGTCTCGCGTAAGCGTACGCGTAATGTCGGTCCGGGCCGCTTCATCTCACAATACCGCCGAAGCAAAGTATGACATGTTGATAAGCAGTATGACTAGTATCGCCCACAACTCATTGTGTTCTACTCGTGCATATCATCTACGCATAGACCTGGCTCTGATACCACTGTTGGGGAACGTAGTATTTCAAAATTTTCCTACGATCACGCAAGATCTATCTACCAGATGCATAGCAACGAGAGGGAAGAGTGTGTCTACGTACCCTCGTAGACCGGAAGCGGAAGCGTTAGAACAACGCGGTTGATGTAGTCGTACGTCTTCACGGCCCGACCGATCAAGCACCGAAACTACGGCACCTCCGAGTTCTAGCACACGTTCAGCTCGATGACGTCCCTCGAACTCCGATCCAGCCGAGTGTCGAGGAAGAGTTCCGTCAGCACGACGGCGTGGTGACGATTTTGATGTTCTACCGTCGCAGGGCTTCGCCTAAGCACCGCTACAATATTATCGAGGAGAACTGTGGTGGAGGGGGGCACCGCACATGGCTAAGAGATCATGAGATCAACTGTTGTGTCTAGAGGTGCCCCCCTGCCCCCGTATATAAAGGAGGGAGGGAGAGGCCGGCCCTAGAAGGGGCGCGCCAAGTGTGGGGAGTCCTACTAGGACTCCCAAGTCCTAGTAGGATTCCCCTTTCCTTTCCGGAGTAGGAGAGAAGGAAAGAGGGGGAGAGGGAGAAGGAAAAGGGGGCTGCACCCCTTGTCCAATTCGGACCAGAAGGGGGCCACGCGCCTCCTTCCTTTTGGCCTCTCTCCTCTACTCCCGTAACTCCCCGGTACTCCGAAAATACCCGAATCACTCGGAACCTTTCCGATGTCCGAATATAGTCGTCCAATATATCGATTTTTACGTCTCGACCATTTCGAGACTCCTCGTCATGTCCCCGATCTCATCCGAGACTCTGAACTCCTTCGGTACATCAAAACTCATAAACTCATAATAAAACTGTCATCGAAACCTTAAGCGTGCGGACCCTACGGGTTCGAGAACTATGTAGACATGACCGAGACACGTCTCCGGTCAATAACCAATAGCGGAACCTGGATGCTCATATTGGCTCCCACATATTCTACGAAGATCTTTATCGGTCAAACCGCATAACAACATACGTTGTTCCCTTTGTCATCGGTATGTTACTAGCCCGAGATTCGATCGTCGGTATCTCAATACCTAGTTCAATCTCGTTACCGGCAAGTCTCTTTACTCGTTCCGTAATACATCATCCCCCAACTAACTCATTAGCTGCAATGCTTGCAAGGCTTATAGTGATGTGCATTACCGAGTGGGCCCAGAGATACCTCTCCGACAATCGGAGTGACAAATCCTAATCTCGAAATACGCCAACCCAACAAGTACCTTTGGAGACACCTGTAGAGTACCTTTATAATCACCCAGTTACGTTGTGATGTTTGGTAGCACACAAAGTGTTCCTCCGGTATTCGGGAGTTGCATAATCTCATAGTCATAGGAACATGTATAAGTCATGAAGAAAGCAATAGCAATAAAACTAAACGATCAAGTTGCTAAGCTAACGGATGGGTCTTGTCCATCACATCATTCTCCTAATGATGTGACCCCGTTGATCAAATGACAACTCATGTCTATGGCTAGGAAACATAACCATCTTTGATCAATGAGCTAGTCTAGTAGAGGCATACTAGGGACACTCTGTTTTGTCTATGTATTCACACATGTACTAAGTTTCCAGTAAATACAATTCTAGCATGAATAATAAACATTTATAATGATATAAGGAAATAAATAATAACTTTATTATTGCCTCTAGGGCATATTTCCTTCAATACATGGCAAGGTAGGAAGCACAGAAAAACAACACAAGTCTATATGATGCAATACATGGCAAGGTATGATGCAATACATGGCAAGGTGAAGCAAGTGTAAACTAGCTATCTAGGCATTTTAAATGAGGCCGGAAATAACAACAACAATTCCGGAAAAACCCCATGACCAATTTAGCCATTATTAAAGAAACAACAATTAAACATTCAAAGGTTGTTATCATGATGCGGATGACATGATCAAGTTTTATGCAATTTTTAGTTAAACATTAACAATTAACAAGAGATGGAGCATTTGGTCGCCACGACGGAAAAGAAAGGGGTGTCGTGGCGAAGAGAAGGGAAACGGTGCCATGGCAACGTTCTGATGATCCGACAACTCGTCGAGATGCCGATGCAAAAGAAAAGGTGGCGTGAACGAGTCGAACAAGATGAAAGGTGGGGTGATCCCGTCACCGGGTTCCCACGGGTCGGCGACAAAAGACGGGCACAACGGACACGGCGCAAACAAGTACTTCATCTCATACAACACATGCAGACCACGGGTCATCGTCTCGGGGTTATACCTTCGAAACGTTCGTTCTCGAAGCGGTTCGAGTTCGTAGAGGGAAGTAGTGGTACTCGCGGTTCGTAGAGGAAGTAGGCGTTCACGTTTCGGCGGCAGTTGTACTTGGTGAATCGAACGTCTTCGGGTCGACGGTAGTGGTACATGCACGTAGTGGTACTTGGCATCTCGACGATGGTAATCGTTCGCGGAGCGGATTCGAACTTGCCGCTTGTTATACGCAGATCTTCGGCGACGGTAGATGTACTTGACGTGTCGCCGTGTAGCCGTTCTCGTTTCGAAGATGAACTTGACGTAACCATGTGTAGGGGTACTTGGCAGGTTCCACTACAACAACAGAATGGTACACGGGGCAGGGGTCTTCAAGGGTCATCACTGCACTTGGCGTGCCACTTCCTGAAGGTGAGGCCGGTTGCAAAGGCAGAGCATCAGCAAGGATGTGACAACAGCGGCCGGCGAGGGATTCCGGGACGACGCAGAGGTCGAGGATGCGGATGACGACGGGACGGCTCGATCTGGCCGGACCCAAGTGCGTCGGTGGTGAGGAAGTGACCGGAGACGAAGCTTGGGGCAAGGGCGGCGAAGCTCGGGCCTCCCATGGTGGCTGATGGCGGAGGAGGCGGAGCAAGGGCAGTCAAGCCGAGGCGACATGGGGACAAGCGCGGCAGCAGTGCTGGCCCTCGAGCACGAGGGAGAGGGAGGCTGGGCGGCGAGGGAGGTCCTCGTGCAGCTCTGAGCCTTGGTCGCCGACGACGGACGCGGCAAGGCCGGCCCGCGGGGCGCCATGGCGAGGACGCGGCGCGGACGCAGCGCAGGGGAGCTGAGGCAGGGGCTTGTGCTCCTCCTTCGGTGGCGCAAGGAGGGAGACGAGGGAGGAGACGAGCGTGAGAGGCGGAGATCGAGCGAGGGGCGGTCGACCTCTGTGTGTGGCGTGAGGGAGAGGAACGAGGGACGAGGGGCTGGCGGCGGCTCGGTAGGGAGATGAGGGGGCGACTGGGAGTATCGGGGCTAGGTTTAAAACGGGCCTAGGGAGGCCGGCAGCTAGGTTTAGGATGGGCCTAGCAGGGGATGAAAGAAAAAAAATGGCCATGGGCCTAGAGGATGCTATGAGGCTCAAGTTGGCTGCTCTCTCTCCCTCCAATTTCTACACAGAGAAAAAACAAAGAAGAAAAAGGGGAAGAAAGGAAGTGTTTGGGAAAGTGTTTAGGCATGGGGTTGTTTTTTCCCGGGCTCATAAAAATGAGCATAATCCAAGAAAAAAATAGGAAAGAGGCATGAATGAAAGATGTAAATTCAAACACATTTGGATTTAATTCAAATGGTTTGAATTAGGACAAGGTTTAGGAAGTCCAAAAATGTCGAGACTTTAGGAGGAGCCTCGATAAAAGAGATAAGAATTGTTGGCGGGGTTTGGGAGTCAAAACTTGAAGTAGAGAAGTCATGGAAATTTTGCAAGTGTGTTTTGGTGATTCCAAAGAATGAAATAATTATTATAATAGCTCCATAAATACTAGGAGGATATGTTATAAAGAGAAGTCATCCTTCCCTCGATTTAAAAGGACCGAAGATCCACACAATTTATTTTAGTTGAGTTTTTAGAAAAATTAAAGACATGATGGCATGATGACATGATGCAATGCACAAATAAAATGAAGCAAGCAAATAAAACACACGGCGAAACCCGGAATAGCTGGAAGTCTTCTGGATCGTTGGTCTTGGGGCGTCACAACTCTCCCACACTAACAGAGGATCTCGACCTGAGATCCTGGAGATGGCACCGGATAGAAGAGGATAAAGGAAGAGGTAAAACAAAGTTTCTTCTTCGAGAAACGAGTGAAACCACGAACCTGAGAGGTTGACCAAATTGAAAGAAGAATACAACGGAGATGAACGAATATGAAAACACTCCGTTAGAAAAGAGTAACAAGGAGCATTATGAGATCCTTGTAGGTTGAAAGACATGAAACAAGAACTTACGAACCAAAAGAATATGAAACCGCAATGGTATAGCCAAGGAATAAGAATGACATAATTTGGACAGCACTCCGACTGAAAATGGAAGGAATTAACATGAACTTGAGGAGATGGAATGATACTTGATGAAATCAACAACACACTGCCTCTGAAACAATTGAAAGAATGACACAAGGGGTAAGAAAGATTTCAGGCAGCACTCCGGTCGAAAATAGAGGAAAAGCTAGATAGATGACGGAACTTGAATGGAGGACACAATACTACGGTTAAATAGACAAGCAAGGGAAGAATATGATCTTGATATGACAAGATGATGGGACGAACATAGCAATATTACAATGCCTCGGGAATGAGAGAATAGATGCTAGATTGTTGGAAAGAAAGAACGGAGAAAAAATGAAAACTTCTCCCAAAATTGAATTTGAAAGAGAATCCTTACAAAGATGGATTGACCAGAGTTGTTGGAAGAATCAACAAGCACAGAATAAGCTTGTTGTGGGCTTATGGAAAACATCTCAAAATTAAGAGATGACAACCAGCCATTTACGAAAACATTTGATTGGATTGAGATCAACAAGGAGACGATAAACTTTTTTTACCGGAATGATAAATGAAGAACTTGGGTCATTTATAAGCACCATAATAGCAACAATTCTCAGGGAAAGCTTTTAGGTGAATTATAACCCAAGATAACTCCAACGAATAATTGAAGGGTTGAAAAGATCTCCTGAACAAGGAAAATGATGGTTTTAAATATCTCATTCTTGATAACTCCTGAATCATAATTCATGAAGGAATTGTCAAGAATGACATAACACCACCTCAACAGATAAGGGAGCAAGAATTTCACTTGGAAAGCATGATGAAGAATGCTTGCGGTCCAACAAGAATCTTGAAGAACACTTCGAGGATGAATTAAAACATGATGAACCACCATGGGAACTCCGGTAATGAAAGCATGAGAAGTGAAAGATGAAAAGAATAAGATTCAAGGCCTGCGATGAATTAGATGGAGCTTTGAAATGATATAATTAAATAACTTGGAACTCCGGGAAACAAGATGAACAACTTGAAACCTAGAATTTATTCCTCATCAATAAACTCTAAACAAAGGGATTAATCCACTTGGATGAAATAAGAATAAGAATTATGTTATGCATATCCTTCATCAATTTAAATTGACGATAAGCAATGGATTAGGCATACTACTTATTCTCGTTGCAAAGAATTAAAGAGAGATCTAGTACAACCTTGGATAAATATTCAACAAAGCATAGGTAGGATATGAAAAGAACAAATGAATTGGTACGATAACATCGGAAGAGTAATCTCGAATGAACCACCGTAAGAATTGAAACCGGGTGATGAAAGAGAATAATCACCGGGAAGAATAAGCACTTGAGGAAATTTAGATACAAGAGAACGAAGAGATCACGAACCGATTAAGAGTACTTGAACAAAGCACCGGTAGAATATGGAGAAGAACAAAGAGGCATCAATGAAGGATGTTTGGAGGACAAAGTTGAAAACTGAGAACGAAGAAATCTTCTGAAATGATGCCCTTCGGAGGATCACAATGGAAAGAATTCATGAAATGCTTCGGATGGGTATAAAAAGAATTCCTCACAGTCGGAACAATAATGAGGATGGCATGAACCTAGAACCACAACTCATCAAGAGAACGGGCCAAGATTTAAGAGAAACTCTTCTCCGATCTTCAAATATTGAGAATGACAAGGAGAAACACCTTGAAGAATTGCGAGATGCTCCGGAAGAATAAAAAAAGATGGAAGGTTTAACCAAACATGAAAAGAATTTGAAAACGATCTTGGAGAAGGCATGTGACTGATGGAAATCATTCTTACGTCACACTTTGAAAAGAATTTCAGAATACTCTGGAAAAAGAAGAGCCAGGTAAGATCCTGGAAAAAGACCTGTGGGTTAGGGCCCACTAAACAAATCACCGTTGAAAAAGATTGCTTAAGAGATATTGCACCGGTTGAATTAAATGGCTTGAATAAGATGACAATCCTCAAAATAGTTTGAACGGATTAAGAATGGAATTATGAATCTTCCGAGATGTCTTCGGCTCTCCGGATATGAATAGAGAGAGGGCAATGATTAATTGGTGCACCGGAATAAGAAGCATTGTGAAATGAGGAAAAGGATAAGATCAACACCGAAATCTTGAATTAAATTCACCTTAGAACAAAATGAGAATGGAACAACAATGAAGTTGAAGCTTCCTTAGCATCTTCCTGAGAAATCACCGGATAAGGACATTGAAGGAGAAGACTGAAGAAACGGCACATGAATAAAATGGATACTCATATAGTTAACAACGGCATCCATCTGCTAAGCGCCTGAAATGCGGTTGTGCCCCAATCACGTAAGTGTCACGTGATCGGGATAGAATCGCATCTTGGGCCTGACACCCTGCCCCCTCGTGGGCACCTCGTTTCTTCTCTGACTTGTACTCCAAGTCTCTCCTGAAGGTATCGTTCCAAAAATAACTCTCCCGAAGGTTTCATTCTGTTTGGACTCCGTTTGATATTCCTTTTCTACGAAACACTGAAATAGGAAAAAGCAACAATTTGCACTGGGCCTTGGGTTAGTAGGTTAGTCCCAAAAATAATATAAAACTGTATAGTAAAGCCCATTAAACATCCAAAACAGAATATATAATAGCATGGAACAATCAAAAATTATAAGTACGTTGGAGACGTATCACCCCCATCCTGCGGGCAAGAAGCCCGAGGACCTCCACATCCTCTCCTCTGACGAGGCAGAGGAAGATGAGGAGGAGGAAGAGGAAGAAGAAGAAATGCCCCCTACGCAAGGTAGGGGGGAAGAGGGGGGCCGTCGCTGACGCCGGTACGGCTGCGCCCCGGAGGAAACTAAACCTCGGAGCTAGTTCGAGTTCATCCGAACATAGCTATGTGATGAAGCCCAGGGAAAAACCCTTGTCTGAGACGTAAGTCAGTCAAGACTCAAGTGCTGCACCTTTGTTTATTCAGTTTTTCTGGTATTTTACTTAATACTTTTCTCCTGCTGTCCTACAGCCCTCCCGGTGTAAACCCCGATGTTACCTCATCGGAGGGGAACTCTCTCGCGCCTGGAGAGACGGAGAGTGACCCGCCAGTCTGGGCTCCATCGCCCGTAATCGGCGGGGACACCGAAGTGTCGTCCCAGCGGGTGCTCTCCGCCCAAGGAGATGAGGGCGGGGCAGGAGACAAGGCGGCCGAGGGTAAAACCTCGGCGGCCGCTGACCATGGGGAGACAGCCCCCATGGAGATTGAAGACGTGGGGCCCAATCAATCTGGGGCCCCACCGAACATCATCCTGGATCCTAGCGCGGCTCCGGGGTCCGAAGACCCGATTCCTCAAGCGGAGGAGGATACGGCGGCGCCCGAAGTTAATCCGGAGGCGCTGGATTCTATGGAGGGAGCACTGCAAAGTGCTCTCATCATTGAAGAACACCGCACCATGATGGGTGCGGTGATGAAGAAGATTCAGTCTGTCAAGGGTGGACTGAATGAAGCCTTCAACAGCCTTTTAACAGGCTTTGAGGTAAGCAATGTAATGCTGTTAAGAAATTTTATTTGTTTTAAATACACATATATAACCAGTAGCCCCTAATGCTTTGTGTGATTCTGAAAAGAATCGGACGAAGTATCCATAGAGTAGCATACTTACAGAGTTGAATTGTTGTGCGGGTTTCCTTAGTTACGGTGACTACGCGGGACGTAGAAGTTGCCGAAGTAAATCGGAAGCTCGAGGTGGCCAACGTGGACCTCGACCGCATCAACCGGCGTTTTTTATGAAATACAAGGTATGCGGGTTTTTTTAAATGTCAATAAGACCTAATTGATTGAGTATGTTTACAAACTCTAATATTGTATTCTGTATTACACAGTTGGCGCCGCTGAGCTCGAGGCCCTCAAGGGCAAGGTTGCCTAGGCCAAGAAGGAGGCCGAGGCAAACAAGGTAGCCATTGACAAAGCGGCTGCCGAAATGAAGGCTGAAAAGGCAAGTGCGAGAAGCACAAATCTCAAGTGTCCGAAGTCGAGATTGAACTTAACGACGCCATCCTGAAGTGTGAGGTGTTGGAGAAGAAGACTTCGGCTCAAGAATCCGAGTTATCTGCGGCAGTAAAGTCTGCCCAGGACGCGCGAGGCGAGGCGCGCAGCGCTTGTGAGGAAATCAAGTAGGCGCGACAGATAGCATCTGGTAAGATATTTCTCTTACAGAGCATCTTCGGAGGGCGGAAGTATATTGGGCAACACGATTGTGGAGTTCTCCAGGCGTGTTTGCTGATCTTCCGAGGAGCAGCGCAGATGCCGCTCCATACTTCCGAGCCCAGGAGGGGAATGACACGGAGAAATTGTTCTGGTCGCGGTTCTATGCGCCACAACATCCAGTTCCCCTCAACGAACAGATGAAGCAGCTGGTCGAGCTGCACAACAAGGCGGGTTCGGCCATGACCGACTTAATAGTCCGGCTATGGCCCGCTGAGCCAATCCCAAGTAGCTACCTTGGATTGGTGAAGCGGCTCGTCGAGGTGAGTCCACGGGTCGACGCACTAACGCGTTCGTCCTGCATAGAAGGTGCTCGGATGGCCTTCGCTCGTGTCAAAGTGCACTAGGCGAAGATGAACTCAGTGCATATAGCTACTGTTGGCCTGCCCACAGGCAAGGTGCACCGCAAGCCGGGACGTCGTCGAAGGCGCCCGCCTTGTAGAAGGCCAGTGTTCGAAAGATGTTGTCTTCGAGTGATTGTATCCGGATATAAAGACTAGGCTTATAAATCTGATGTATATATAACTTTTGCGCTATTTATAATATCATCGTTTTTTACCTCCTGTGTGACTGTTTATCTTAAATCTGGAAGTTTTCAGTCGTCGGCTTCAGCCCCCAGGTACATAGTACTGGGGTGTTCGGTCATATGCAAATACACTCTTTATCCAACGTCTTGGTCCGTATAGGAGGTGTATGCGGAGCGAATCAGGCAATCAGACTATGCGGCGTTATTCCTTTCACTTAGTCGTAGGAGTTTGACAAGTGGGGCTAGGTACTAGCCCCTGGTGAGGATAAAGTATCCAATTGCACTTGGCTGGGCGAAAAAACAAACCCTTCATATAACACGGGGTAGATCTCCATCGATCGTAGTATAAAACTAAGTCACTGGATTGCTGAACAGGTTCTCGCTTATCATGACAGTCAGTTTTCGGCTTTCTCTACTGAGGTACTTGACCGGACTAGACAGAAGTACTATCGCAGTAGTTCTCCCTTTACACCCTAGCCGAACAATCGGGAACGTAGGGGTAAGCACAGGAGCCGGGCTACCCAACTATTGACCCAAGACATGATTCGGAACTGATGCATAAAATGCAAATATCCAGGACGCCGAACACTCCCTATAGGTGTTCGGTCTTTTCAATATATATCAGGGCTGACTACAGCCCCTGGTAATAAACCCTTATTGACAAGGCACATATGGCAATCTGATGTGAGAAGAGAACATTCGACGATGAGTGAATAAAACTCTGGACTTACTACCAATAAAACTGTTCTACTAATATCTCTCTATAGTACGGCTAGCCGCAAACTTTACAGATAATGTCGATGACCTTTTTTGGACATTTTACATGCCAAGAAGGTATATAACAAGAAAGAAGAAAAAAAGTTTACACAGGGTCTTAATCTAAAAAATAAACCTTAGTGCGGGTCCTTGCTGCACGTCGGCGTCGTTTCCTCCTCTGTATTGTGTCCTTGAAGGTGTGAGTATGATGGTCGTCTGTATAAAGGAAAAAAGTAAACCTGGAAAAGAAGAAATCGATCCGGTGTGGCCATAACAAGTCTGGTTCATTTAATGAACCTAAAGAGGGTAAGTTTAAAGTTTGAATAGGGTCTAGCCGAACTACGGACTATATGTGGGTGCCCCGGGTCATCGCCCAAGGAATTTTTAAGGCATAATTATGTACTCGAGGCACATATGCTATCACCTTATGGGGCAGTCGACGGGGGCGTAGCTGTCAATCTTGCTCATGTTCATCTGAGATGCCACACTGAAGCGTGTGCCAGACACGTTTAGCTGTGTCCGCTGTTGATAGGTTATCCGTCTTGAGTAGGCCGCATTAGACTTCGGCTGCTAAGGCCGCAGTGTCCTCCTCCGTACGGAGAGAGCGCTCCATATTTCCATTGACCGTGATAACGCCACGTGGTCCAGGCATCTTGAGCTTTAAATAGGCATAATGCGGGACTGCATTAAAGCGGGTGAAGGTCGTTCTTCCGAGTAGAGCGTGATAGCCACTTCGGAACGGAGCTATGTCGAAGAGTAGTTCTTAACTTTGAGACTTGTCGAGAGAACTGAATACAACTTCCAACGTTAAAGAGCCTGTGCAGCGAGCTTCAATGCCCGGTATCACTCTTTTAAAGGCCGTGCTGCTTGGCTTGATTCTTGATGGGTCGATCCCCATCTTGCGGACAGTGTCCTGATATATCAGATCGAGACTACTGGCGCCGTCCATAAGGACTCGGGTTAGATGGTATCCATCTATTATTGGGTCGAGCAGTAAGGCAGCCGAACCTCCATGCCGAATACTAGTCGGATGATCCCTGCGATCGAAAGTGATCGGATAGGCTGACCATGGGTTGAATTTTGGGGATTCAGGCTCAACGGCATAGACGTCTCGGAGTGCGCGCTTGCGCTCCCTCATTGGGATATGAGTGGCATATATCATGTTCACTGTTTTGTCCTCCGGTGGAAATTTCTTCTGTCCCCCTATATTCGGCTGGCGAGGTTCATCCTCGTCTTCGCTCTGAGGCTCCTTCCCCTTGTGTTCGGCGTTTAGCTTGCCGGCCTGCTTGAAAACCCAACAGTTACGGTTGGTGTGGTTGGCAGGTTTTTCTGGGGTGCCCTGGATTTGGCAGGGCCTGTCTATTATTCTATCCAGACTTGGTGCTCCTTTTTTATTTCTACCTCCACAGCTTTGAGCATAGCGAAGAGCTCGGGAATTGTCTTCTGCATCCCTTGCATATTATAGTTCATCACGAAGCCTTTATAGCTTGGTGGCAGTGATTGAAGAACTCTATCAATAACACTATCTTCGTCAACTTTTCATCCAAGTTGAGTCATATGATTGTAGTACCCAGACATTCTGAGCAAGTGTTCACTGATAGAACTATTTTCCTCCATCTTGCAGCTGTAAAACTTATTGGAAATCTCATATTATTCAATCCGGGCATTTGCTTGAAATATTAACTTCAACTCCTGGAACATCTCATATGCTCCATGACGTTCAAAACATCGTTGATGTCCCGGTTCTAAGCCATCAAGCATGGCACACTGAACTATCATGTAGTCATTAGACCGCGTTTGCCAGACGTTCAAAGCGTCTACATTAGCGGGAGGGGGCTTGTCACCTAGCGGTGCTCAGCAATAAGCATAATCCTCAAGTTACGGACCCAGTCCGTGTAATTGCTACCATCATCTTTCAACTTAGCTTTCTCTAGGAACGCATTAAAATTCAAGGGAACGGTAGCACATGCCATTGATCTACAACAACATAGATATGCAAAAACTATCAGGACTAAGTTCATGATAAATTAAAGTTCAATTACTCATATTACTAAAGAACTCCCACTTAGATAGACATCCCTCTAGTCATCTAAATGATCACGTGATCCAAATCAACTAAACCATGTCCGATCATCACGTGAGATGGAGTAGTTTTCAATGGTGAACATCTTATGTTGATCATATCTACTATATGATTCACGCTCTACCTTTCGGTCTCCAGTGTTCCGAGGCCATGTCTGTACATGCTAGGCTCATCAAGTTTAACCCGAGTATTCTGCGTGTGCAAAACTGGCTTGCACCCGTTGTATGTGAACGTAGAGCTTATCACACCCGATCATCACGTGGTGTCTCGGCACGACGAACTTTCGCAACGGTGCATACTCAGGGAGAACACTTGTACCTTGAAATTTTGTAAGGGATCATCTTATAATGCTACCGCCGTACTAAGCAAAATAAGAAGCATAATAAGATAAACATCACATGCAATCAAAATATGTGACATGATATGGCCATCATCATCTTGTGTTTTGATCTCCATCTCCAAGGCACCGTCATGATCACCATCGTCACCGGCGCGACACCTTGATCTCCATCGTAGCATCGTTGTCGTCTCACCAACTATTGCTCCCACGACTATCGCTACGACTTAGTGATAAAGTAAAGCAATTACATGGCGATTGTATTTCATACAATAAAGCGACAATCATATGGCTCCTGCCAGTTGCCGATAACTTTACAAAACATGATCATCTCATACAATAACATATAACTCATCACGTCTTGACCATATCACATCACAACATGCCCTGCAAAAACAAGTTAGACATCCTCTACTTTGTTGTTGCAAGTTTTACGTGGCTGCTACGGGCTTAGCAAGAACCGTTGTTACCTACGCATACAACAACCACAACGATTTTTCATCAAGTATGTGATGTTTTAACCTTCACAAGGACCGGGCGTAGCCATACTCGATTCAACTAAAGTGAGAGAGCCAGACACCCGCCAGTCACCTTTAAGCAACGAGTGCTCGTAACGGTGAAACCAGTCTCGCGTAAGAGTACGCGTAATGTCGGTCCGGGCCACTTCATCTCACAATACCGCCGAATCAAAGTATGACATGCCTGTAAGCAGTATGACTATAATCGCCCACAAGTCATTATGTTCTACTCGTGCATATCATCTACGCATAGACCTGGCTCATGATGCCACTGTTGGGGAACGTTGTATTTCAAAAAAAATCCTACGATCAAGCAAGATCTCTCTACTAGATGCATAGCAATGAGAGGGGAGAGTGTGTCTACGTACCCTCGTAGACCGAAAGCGGAAGCATCTAGTGACGCGGTAGATGTAGTCGAACGTCTCCGCGATCCAACCGATCCAAGCACCGAATGTACGGCACCTCCGCGTTCAGCATACATTCAGCTTGATGATGTCCCACGAGCTCTAGATCCAGTTGAGCTTCACAGGAGAGTTTCGTTAGCATGACGGCGTGGTGATGGAGATGATGAAGCTACCGGCGCAGGGCTTTGCCTAAGCACTGCAACGTTATGACCGTGTTGTGTTTCTGTGGAGGGGGGCATCGCACATGGCTAGAACAATGTTTCATGTGTGTCCTTAGGTGCCTCCCTACCCCCGTATATAAAGGAGCAAGGGGGAGGGTCGGTCTGCCCTTGTAGGCGCACCAAGGAGTAGGTGTGGTTGGCAGGTTTTTCTGGGGTGCCATGGATTTGGCAGGGCCTGTCTAATATTCTGTCCAGACTTGATGGACCGTCTTTGTTGCCTTTAAATGGCTTCTTCTGTTGACCGGGTCTGGAGCCACTGAATCCAGCGTTTACCGATGTATCGTCTGGACTTCCAGAATTATTTCGACGTTTGTTTTTGTTAGCCGTGGTTTCCATTGCCAT
Source organism: Secale cereale (assembly GCA_902687465.1). Lineage (NCBI taxonomy): Eukaryota > Viridiplantae > Streptophyta > Magnoliopsida > Poales > Poaceae > Secale > Secale cereale. The sequence continues at coordinate 839,023,664 of LR738714.1, forward strand.
CCGTGACTTCGGATGTTCCAGGGTTACTGGTGCTACTACGAGCTAACCAGCTATCCTCACCTGCGCAAAAGCGAGTCATGAGTGTAGTTAGGGCTGCCATTGTCCTCAGATTTGCCTGTCCAAGGTGTCTGGCTAGCCATTCTTCCCGGATACTATGCTTGAATGCCGCTAAGGCTTCGGCGTCCGGACAATCGACGATCTGGTTCTTCTTAGTGAGAAACCGGTTCAAAACCTTGCGGGCTGACTCCCCAGGTTGCTGGATGATGTGACTTAAATCGTCAGCGTCCGGGGGCCGAACATAAGTCCCTTGAAAATTGGCCCGAAAAGCGTCCTCAAGTTCTTCCCAACTCCCAATGGAGTTCTCTGGGAGACTGTTTAGCCAGGGTCGAGCTGGTCCTTTTAGCTTGAGAGGTAAATATTTGATGGCGTGGAGATCAACTCCTCGAGCAATGTGGATGTGAAGAATAAAGTTTTCTATCTAGACGGCATGATCCGTCGTTCCATCGTACGCTTCGATGTTCACGGGTTTAAACCCTTCTGGGAAATCATGACCCAATACCTCATCGGTGAAGCATAGAGGGTGTGAAGCTCCTCTATATCTTGCTATATCATGGCATATGTCTGATGGTTGTGGTGTTCGGTATTGACCCCGAACTGATATGCCACCGGCGCGATTGGCTTGATAGCCGCTGTCCTGTGCGGGAGCTCGGTCTCTAGGTCCGAATATAAACATGGTCTTGCTAGCTTTTTTGTTTAGGTCCTCACGCAGATCGTGTTTTCGGACTTGGGTTGCACCCACCTTTCCTTTATGGGGTGGGGGCTTGTTTACGCCATTGCTAGTGACTCTATCCCGTCCGCGAGGTGGTTGGTCCGGCTTGTCGGCGGTATTATTTTTTGGTGGGACGGGCGCAATGGCCTCGTCGTCGAATTCGGGCAGCAGCTTACGCTTAGGATAGCCTTTGATTTGGCCATTAAAGCCATGTTTCTGTTCGGCGTCTAGCACCTCGTTCCATCTATCATTAAGTGTGTCATCTGCGGCTCGAAGCCGTCTCTGCTGCTTTTTCAAGCTCCTAGCGGTGGCAATAAGCCTCCGGTGGAAGAGTTTTTTGTTCTGAGGGTTCTTTTGGGACGGTGAATTCATCGTCGCCCAGGCTATCCTCTTCTTTGGAGACTGGTTCATGAGCACCGTCTTCGGCATCGCTGTCATCGGACTGCGGCTTCAGACTTTGTCCGTCGTCCTCTCGCTTCTCCTGCTCTATCGCTAGGTCTGTGGGGTCTTCGGCTTGTTACGGGATGTCACCATCATTAGTCACGCTGTTGCTGTCATTTCCTTTACGGGATTTAGTTCGGCGTTTTGGACGCCGACGCTTGAGAGGTTCTTCGGCGGGCTTATCCTCTACGGAATTGTTTTCGCCGTCGCCTTCCGCCTCTTTGGGTGTATCCACCATATACACGTCATATGAAGACGTAGCTTTCCATCGCCCTGTTATGGGCCGGCTTTGATCTGGATCTGCTTTAGCTTGGAGGTCCATCCCGTCGAAGTCTTCTGAAGCGTAGTCAAGTAAATCGGTAGATCTTCGACCGTGGCTACCAAGTGGGTGGTGGGTGGGGAACAAAGTTCTTCATCAGCCTCCACTTCGAACCGGATATATTGCAGCTGTGTGCTCTCATCCAAGGAGAGAGATCTTAACGACCTTAACATGTTGCCAAGTGGTGAGTGCTGGAAAATATCTGCAACACAGAATTCGGCGATAGGCGCCTGGTTGGATTTGAGGGGCGCAGTTACGCGCAGTTCGGAATCAGAGATCGGAGTCAAGTCCGGAGTTCCGGTAACACAGACCCCATCCGCGGTTGGGTCCGTGTGCGGCTCCAACGCCGTAGAGTCTGCGGATCCCGTGGTGGGGTTGAGCTTCCCATCTTCGGGTGACGTGATCTATTCTGGATCTAGGGCCAGAGTTGTTGCAGGTGCTATTTCCTGATCCGATGACAGAGTTAAGTCATGATCATCGTGGTGGCAGAGAGGGGTTGCCGCTGGCTCAAATCCGGCGAAGATCAAGTCTCCGCGGATATCAGCAACGTACTTCAAGCTCCCGAATCTGACATGATGGCCAGGGGCGTAGCTCTTGATCTGCTCAAGGTGGCCTTCAGTGTTGGCGTGAAGCGCGAAGCCGCCGAACACGAAAAGTTGGCCGGGGAGGAAAATCCCCGCGACGTCGCTGTTGCAGTTGACAACATGATCCATCAGTCATTCCGTTGACGACATAGTGGAACTCTCAATGAAAGCCCCAATGTCAGTGTCAAAACCGGCGGATCTCAGGTAGGGGGTCCCGAACTATGCGTCTGAGGATCGATGGTAACAGGAGGCTGGGGACACGATGTTTATCCAGGTTCAGGCCCTCACGATCGAGGTAAAACCCTACTTCCTGCTATATTAATATGGATGAATATGAATACAAGAGTTGATCTACCTCGAGATCGTAATGGCTAAACCCTAGCCTATGAGGATATTGTAATTCTTCCCTAGCCTCTATGGACTAAACCCTCCGGTTTATATACACACAGGAGAGGCCTAGGGTTTGTACGTATCATCTTGCAGAGGAAGAAAAATCAACACCCGAACCTAAAACTTGCCATTACAAGAATACAGGAGTCCTATCCGGATACGAGAGATGATCTTCTATAATAATCATCACGGCCCACCAGTCCGGCCCACCAGGTGTTATTCCGGCCACATGAGGACCCCCTATCCAGGACTCCCTCAATGTCATAGACCCATCCTGCCATCCAGGACCTCGCCGGAGCTCGCCCCGTCGTGTCCGCGCCTCGCTGGAGCTCGCCCTGTCGTGTCTGCGCCTCGCCTGCCCCGTGCATGGTCGTGTCGTGCTGCGCCGCGCCCTTGCCCGCGCTCGAGCTCGCCGCGCCCGTCCTGTGCCTGCACAGTCGTGCCGGGCGGCCTCCGCGCGTGCCTTTGCCCCGACCTGCTCCCGCGCGCGCCGCCCAGCCCAGCCCCGCCCCGCGCGCCGAGTGTGCGCGCCGGCCGCCCCGCGCCACGTCCCCCGTGCGCGCCGACCGCCCCGTCCCGCCCCGCTCCGCGCGCGGGCCGCCCAGCCCCGCCCCGCACTTGCTGGCGAGCCCCGTGCCACCCCGCGCGTGCCGCAGCCGCGTCCGGTGGCCTCACAGACGCATGGACGTGGATGCCGTAGGCGGAAGGACGGCGACCGGCGGCGCACGGGATGTGCTACGATGACGTAGTTGCTCTATGTCTCTCTGATTTGTGGGCCAGAGAGAAGGCACGGGCGGACAGGGGCGGACGAGAGGGACAAGGAGAGCTTCCGTTTTTCTGTCCCTTCGGGAGCATTTGTGGCTCAAGTTTGGTCTGAATTTGGGGTTGAGCTGGACAAAAGCGGACACGAATGGATGTGCATGTCCGTTAGGGTATGCCCGTTGGGAGCAGGTTTTACCCCATACGAACAAAACCGAACCAGATGGGTCGCGCGGTGGAGTTGACCTGATCGTTTTTGTTGGGAGCGGCACGTCTCGCCACAAGCACGCCCTAAATGGCGAGCCAAGCACGCTCCTCCCTAGTATTTTATTTTTCTTAATTATTTTTATTTTTGAAATTGAAACATAGTTTATTCAAAATTTCACGAAATGCTAATCCTCGTTTAAAACTATTCATGCAGTGTAATGTAAAAATGCTCATGACACTTAGAATGTCCGCGTGTTTCAAAAATATGTCTGACATTTTAACAATATTAATAGCATTCAAAAAAGTGTTAGCATTCAAAATAATATTCATCACATTTAAAAGGTGTCCACGTAGTCCAAAAATATGTTTGTGACATTTTTTTATTTTTGTAATATAATGTAAAAATGCTCATAACACTTAAGAATGTCCGCGTGTTTCAAAAATATGTTCTGACATTTTAGAACTGTTAATACAATGTAACTAAATGTTCGCGTAATTTAGAAAAAAATGTTGTGTATCATTCAGAAACATCTTCATGCAATGAAAAAGAAATTCACGTGGTTTAATAACATGTTTGTACCATTAAAAAATATATGTTTGCTTAGTTTATATTAAAAAAATCATTTTTCTTCCCTACTAGCTAGTGTTCCCGTATTGTCATCTCCTGCAACAAGACTGGCCCGATCGGAGTTCCATGTTTATGCATCTCAGATTGGGTTTGAATGGTTTGATAACAAGTAGGCAAGAAGAATGGCTGCCTGTGATGGAGAACGGCGGGCTTAGCTGATTTTTCATCTTCAAATTGACCGGCACATAGTGCTCCCATTTTCTTTACCACTACCTTGTAAAAAAGGACCTTACATTCCCGCAAAAAAAAGGACCATACGAACCACAATGGAGCAACCACGCACTAGGGTTTGACCACCAGACCTGTCCATTGAGAAAGGCTGCAGTTCATCTATGATCTTATCGATGGTGCATTCCTTCAGCGAATCGCGGAGAACCTTAGCTCGTCACACGGCTTCACCCCTGCCCGGCGCATTCCTGAAGCTGAAGCTGAAGAGGCTCCACCACGTACAAGCCTGATCAAACGAGCGCGATGAGAAACTGCCGGAGACAGGCACTTGCCATCGTCCCAGTCGAAGATGCAACGCCGTTCCACGGCATCCTGGACTAACTCCCTCCAGATGGAGGCGCTGCCGCTTAGCGTCGCCGCGTTGCCTAGGATCCAGAGGCAGTGCCTGCAACAACAATGATCGAGGAGACATATATCAGCTGGTCGTTCCAGTTACCATGCATTACAAGCAAAGTTTCAAGCAGGGTGCCGCCAAATGACAGACTATAGGATTCATGTACAATCGTGCGAAAAAGTTCTGAAATAGACAGCTATAGCCCCGCTATTTGTCCCAAAAAGTTCTGAAATAGTACCGCTAAATATTCACTACCGGCTATTTGGCTTAGCCCTCTATTTAATGCAATGATTAGAAGTTCAGCTATAGCCCGTGCGTGCGTACCTTGCCCTCGTCAAGGCGACGTTGGCACGTCGCCGGTTCGACAGGAAGCCGCCGGACCCGGTGCGGTTGGACCTGACAGTGGAGAGGATGATCATGTCTTCTTCGCTGCCCTGGAACCCATCCACCGTGTTGATGCGAAGAACCAGGGGGCGCATCGCCTTTACGTCCCCTATCTTCTCCTTAATCGCCTCCACCTGAGCGGTGTACGGGCATATGACGCCCACGCTAACCACCTGCCCAGCTCCGTTACAAGCTGCACGACAAACACCATGACATGAATTGGCATGGGGAGGTAGGTGCATGCACATATAGTTCAGCAGTAGCAGAAAATACATTCAGTGGAAGTGAAACCTTTCTTGAGACTGTGCAGTATTTGCAGGATGGCGGCCACCTCAGCCATGTTTGCCTTGCTGCGGCCGCGGTCTTCCACACCGTCGATGTTGATGAACGAGTATGGCCCGAACATTGCACCAGGAAGGTAACTTCGTTGGTGCTTCGTCTCGGACACATTGGAGCCATTCAAGATTTGCCTGTCGTAGAAGCTCAAGTTGGGGAAGATGCTTATGGAAGGGTGCATCCTGTACTGCATGTTGAGGAGGTGCTTCTTGTGTCCGAGTAAACCCAGTCTTTCAAACAGGCTCCTGCCCAGCAACGCCTTATCTGAAACCTGCAAGAGATGTCACAAAAATGTAGGTAGATGCAATTAAAAACTAGTACTTGGGAGTAACAAGAAAGTACGTGGTATATGAAAGGTATGGACCTTGCTTTGCACCATGGCCGGCAGTTGGCGCTCGTCACCGATAAGAACTGCATGCTTGAGTCCGGAGACTTGCAACGGGATGAGGGATTCACATTCCTTGAGCTGTGCAGCCTCATCGATCAGAAGCAGATCCATCTTCTTCCCCTCCAGCTTAGACGAGCCAGACACGGTGCAGAAAATGACTGAGGCGCTTTCGATGCAAAACTTCTTGATCTCGGAAAACTCTTTCGTCACAGGAAGGTTCAGGTCCCGCAAAAGCTCTCTCGTGACGTCTAGAATTGCTGGCATTTTCTCCCTCATGGCGCCAACTGTTTGTTCCGAGTGGTAACCCATTATTAAACCATGGCATTGCCGTTTCAGCTGTCTCGATGACGTGGAGACTTGCTTGTGAACGCCGGGCAGCTTGCTGAAGTCGTGGAGCATCTTGCTGAGCAAAGCAATGTTGCTGTAGTTCTTCTCCAGAGTTGACACATGAGACATGATTGACTTCAAACAATTGCTAAGCTCATCGAAGATCCGGTGGAAGTGTGACGCGGGGAAGGAGTAGTACTTAAGTACTACTGGTTCTGTGCCATCCTCCCGTTTGATCATGGCTATTTCGTCGTGCAGAAACGCTTCCAGTGAAAGAAGACACCGCCTCCAACCTGTCCCCGGCGAGAAGCACTCTGATAGCAGCTTCACACGAGTGTCCAGGAAGATGTGGTTGAGATCGTCGGCGATGTGCATGCGTTGCCTGTTGCCGAACAGCAGCAGATCTCCGTGGCCATGGCACCTTCTTCCAGGAGCACAGGCATCGGGATCGGGGTGCTGCCTCCTTAGCGCCAGGAGGCGGGACGCCACCTGGCAGACGGCGGTGTTGGTCGGCGCGCACGTCAGGACCCGCCATTTCATCTTCATCGCCGACAGCAGCAGCACCGTGATGGTCTTGGTTTTGCCCGTGCCAGGCGGCCCCCAGATGAGGCTAACCTTGCTGCTCGCGCCACCACCACCACCGCCACGCTGCACCGCAGACACGCAGCTCAGTATGGCGCCAGTCTGGGACTCGTTGAGCCCGAATGCAGACAGCCTACCCGGTACGGATAGCGGCACGTCGGTGCAGCCGGTAAGGGAAGTGCTCTGTATCACAAATTCACAATGGAAATCAGTCAGATGAGAAAAATCATAATAGAAATGTAGGATTGAACAAAGCTATCCGCGAACCAAAAAAAGCCGAAAGGAGGCAAAGAACAAGCACAAAGGATGTACATATTTGTTTCTTCAACTTGCTGATACGAGTACAGGATAAATAAGTAGCTTGGCAAATAAAAGTATTTCCTTTTCAATGTATATGATCAGGTATTTTCTACTCCCTCCGTCCCAAAATAACCGTCTCAACTTTGTACTAGCACTAGTACAAAGTTCTTTGTACTACTCTATGTACTAAGCTTGAGACACTTATTTTGAGACGGAGGGAGTAGAATATATTTCGTTTTGTTTATGCAAGGACCTTTACATCGATTGCAAATGGTGGTTCTTACTTCTTAGTAGAAGTAATCGAATGTTAAATTTTCTTTTAAATCACCCGACTTACTTCTCTTACGATACATTCTTCAATTTCCATCTTATGTTGTTAATGACATTATTGGTTGTGTCAAATGCCAGTTCACATCTTTGTGCTCATAATACTATTAGCTACTTACTTTCGTATATTAAGACAAACTTATTGGAAAAAACCATTTTCCTGATTAATTACATGAGCTTAGTTGTGCTTAATTTTTCTGTAGTGCTGTATCTCATGGTTTGTGCTCATTAAGGTTTCCTTCTTAAATCATGTCAAAAAAACTGACTATTGGATATGTACATGGCATACCATGATATATACATATTCAAAATTTAAACTAATACTAGCCCATGCAATTGCACCGGTTGACGACTAGTTAGATAAAACGTAACATGACCGATCCATAGATGCTATAGCAACCCTATAACGTCGAAATAGTGCGCTACTTTTTTCATTGGAAAATCATACTCCTAGAAACGATTCCGAAAAATGGTTTCCCCCTGTTTTTTCTCTGTTGTTGTTTCTCTTTCGTTTCGTAGAAACGATTCAACGATGCGATCTGGGAACCAAATCTTACCAGCTGCTGCATCTGCATGGAGTCTTCCGCTGCTTCCCCGGAGATAGCCTTGAGAAGGGAGTCATCTCTCTTGACAGAAACATAATCGTTAGCTCGGTTGCGGAGGCACCGCCAGATGCGTTCGTAGGGTATGAAACTAAGCAGGCTAACAACGAACTTGTAGCTGTTGACGCAATCGTCTACTCTCTCGGATGCTCTGACCACAAAGCTGCTGCCGTCGTTGTTGACGTTGAGGACCTGGGCAAGGCAGTAGGAGGAGGCGCCGTCGTTGCCGCTGGCAAAGTGGGACGGCCGAAGTGGCATCGCGGCCGAGAGCACGACAATGTCGCTCATGAATGGTGGGCAAGCTTCACGGATGGTGACGAGATAGAAGGGCATGCCCAAGTACAAGGGCCGTATCTCCACCACCTTGGAGCAGTTGGTCTGTGCGTCCAACAGGTTGGACCTCATCTCTTCCCGGATTTCCTCGAGCAACGGTGCCTTGAATGAATCCAGGTAGCTCCTCAGACCCGAGAACCTGTCAGGTATCCGGCTCACCTGTGGAAGAAATCACCCACCATCACCATGCAATGCATGCTGTTCAAGTACGTACTCTGATGCTTGCTCTCTGGGAGAAATGGCCAAGTAATCGATCGATGGAAGTACTTACCTTGTCCCTGAAGAGGTCCTGGTTGACGACGTCCTGGATGGACCAAGAGAGGATGAGGTCGGCGAGGTCCTCGTCTTCCTGCTCCTGCTCCTGCCCCTGCCTCTCCCCACCTTTCTTCTCCATCTTTTCTTGGCGACCCAGCAGATCTGCCGAGTGAGGTGTAATCTGCTGGTTGTCGGTACTCCAACTACCAGTATTGATTGATCATGCATGGTTTGCCGTGCATGCAGCCCCCAATTGCATGGCCGGCGCAAGATACTGCGCAGCACGCGTGAGATCTCGTCTCTTGGGGTTTCGAGGGAGAAGCGGCTGCTGCCTGCTGGGCTTCCGCTCTCGTGTGATGCGACGTGAAGATACTTTTCTTTTGTAGTAGTACGAGTAATGCTAGGACGCGTACCAGCCACTATACAAGTTTCATTTTAATTTGCATATAAATTTTGTCTTAAGCACGCATGTACGATTAAGTAATTGATTAATTATGAAGCACACACGTATGTAGAGTATATTCCAACACATAGAGTGAAATTCAGACACGCAAAACTTTTCTTTAGTGAAATTCACATGTACATATTGTGTACTACTTCACTATTTCCCCTGTCGTATGTTTATTTTTTTGAACGCCCATGGCCTTAATAAACATGGCCGTATGTAAGGCTGGTCACAATGGGCAGGAACATAAGGTAGTAACATACACACTTATTTAGACTATGTTACTATCTCCATAGTGGGTAGGAACATGTAGGTAGTGTCATGCAACGATGCATTTATTAGCTTATAGACTCATTGTTTCTTGAAGTGTGTGATGTTCCGGTAACTTGGCTGCTCACAATGCATCGGTCCTTAGATGAGGTGCTAAGCACATTAAATAGCTTAGCAACTATACTCCCCAATACATAGGTGCTTAGCTTATGGTTGCTAAGCTTGCTTCATTTAATAATTTAGCTACTAAAGCTTTTCATGTATTGGTGGGCTTCCTTTCTTTAAATGTTTTGCCTAGGTTCACGCGCTTAGCATTGTTTCTTCCTGGGGTCACCACACTCATCTCTCTCCTCTTAAATAACTTGCCACATCAGACTTTTTGCCTACGTGGAAGGCTTAGCATCTGTACAAGGTGGAGCATTGGGAGGGGCCAGCTAGTTACCACAAGCACCTCACTCTTCATTAAATATGTGCCACATAAGCAACGTTGTATTGAAATATGTGATGTTACTCCGGCTGGCCATAGTGGGAGTAACATAGCTAGTAACATCACACATCCCAACACAGTTTTGCTTATGTGGCATGTAATTAATGAGGAGAGAAGTGCTTGTGGTAACTAGCTATGTTACTGTAACATCACACATACCAATGCAAATTGAGTCTATAGACTAATAAATGAACTCTTGCATGACACCACATCTATGTTTCTACCCACTATGGAGGTAGTAACATAGTCTAGTAATACGTGTATGTTACTAGTGTAAGTTACTCCCCACTATGACTAGTCTCTTAAGTTCCACCCCATTGTGACCAGCCTAAGTGTGTGCCGCCCTTTGCCACGCCCGCCCTGCCGACGTGCCGCCGACTACAATGCCCCTCGCCGGTGACCGTCTTGTGCCCTCGCAATGCCCCGTGCCGTGTGTCCATCACAAGAGTCCCTAATTGTCGGATCATAGGCTATTATCTATTTCTGTTTTATTTCAAATAAAAAATGTATTTAGGGGAAGAAGTTCATGAAAACTGACAACAACAGCTCATGGACAACTTCCCCTAAATATTAGGGTCGTCCCTCGTGATCGAGCTGCCAAGAACCAACTCCTACAATTTCCTTATACATACTATTAGTAGTACTTGTTTTCTCCCCCGCAAAAAAAAAGTAGTACTTGTTTTCTGTTCACATTTCCAAAAACCGCCATAAATGAAAATTCATACCAGCGTCGACCACAAGTACGTCGCAACACTACCAACAACCGTTGTCACAAAGCTCATTAGCACAACCAACGGGGAAGAGGACTTTAGCTTACATCTTCATCTAACCAAGCAAGGTGAAGCGCCTTAAACATTGTCGTCTGGTCGCCACCCAACAACACCCGGCAGATGGAGAACTGTCGTACGGGAATGAGGTGATCCATTGTGGAGCACAACCCACTAACTTCATATGAAAAATCAGGATGAATCCAGAGCATGCCAGAGCCAAGACTACATTCACAGTGCACTACCTCCCTATTGTCGCCGGCACACGAATCACCAACGAAACCATTTCGATCAACCGTCCTTATTAGCCAAGCCAGGGTCGGGCCTAGGCGGGAGAGGCCAATGCTAGGGCCCAGGTGTGAGAGGGGCCAAGACAAAAGCATTTCCTTTTTTTTCTTTTTTTAGGACAAGAAGCATCTTTTATATGCATAATTGGCCCAGCTAATAGGGGCACCCATGTCTCGCGTTCGGCGAGTCTGACTTCCAACTCGTTGAAGCGGCAAGTGAGATGGGCCAGCCCATGCGCGAAAGGCCGAAACCACCTTTTTCTACCTTTTTAACTTTTATATTTCCATATTTCTTTATTTTTGTACTCTCATTTATAATTTTAAATATTATATATATGATATAAGTATTACAAAAACACTCTAAAAATATTTGGAAAATTTTCAGCAAGTATTTGAAAAATATTGAACTAGTATTTGAAATGTATACAAAAATAGTTGATCATGTATTTTAAAAATATTGATTTTTTATATTCTATATAAAATGTTAATTTAGCATTTGAAAAAATTGTTCACAAAGTATTTGAAAAATGCTAATCAAGTATTTGAGTAATTTTAAATGTCTATAGAAAAAATGTTGACCATGTATTAAAAATGATTAAATTTTTTATCATGTATGAAAATGTTACTCAAGCATTTGAAAAAATGCAGAGTTTTTTTGAAAATTTTATATCAAGCATTTGGAAAATGTTAAATGTGTATAGAAAATATGTTGACCAAGAACGATGAATTTCAATTATCATGTATATAAAAATGTTAATCAAACATTTGAAATGTTGAACAAGTGTTTGTAAAATGTTAATCAAGCATTTGAAAAATGTAAGACGTGTATAGAATAATGTTGACCATGTACTAAAAAATGTTAATTTTTTATTTGTAAACTGTTAATAAAGAATTTAAAAAAAGGTTAAATATATATTAAAATGTGACAATGTATAAAAAATGTTTATATTGTATTTAAAAATGTTAAATATGCATTTGAAAATTATAAAAATGTGTATAGAAAAATGTTGACCATGTATTAAAAGATGTCAATTTGGTATTCAAAAGATGGTAAACGTCTATTAGAAATATGTTGTTGACATATGCAACAAATGTAGAATGAAAACCAAAAGAAACAAAGAAAACATACAAAATGAAAACCAAAAAAGAAACTAAATAAAAAAACAAAAAACAAAATAAAAAATATAACCACAAAACAAATGCAACAAGAATTAAAAACCAGAGAATAAAACAATAAGAAAGAAAGAAAGAAAACCAAGGCAAAAACAAATGAAAAGTAAAGAACCAAATGAAACAGAGAAAAAACAACGAAAATCGGTGAAAAAAAATATATATGCATTCAACTTGTTATTTTAATCATTAAATATTTAACGAATTACTCACTAACATGTCTAATACTATTCCAATGGTGTAAGACTTATTTGTGGAGAATGGAGATAGAAAGTAATATAAGTTTATAATGGAAGTGAGGAGAGTGTAAGTAGCACCCATGGCACACATGGCACAGTACTTCACTTAACTATGCAGGCAGCTGGAGTGGAATGAATTATACATATTTACTACTTCTTGTGCCGCGTTTTTTCCCTCCATAACGTCTCGATTGGAGCCGGAGATGAGGAGTGTGCTACGGTAATCAGGGTTTTGACGAGCTGTGGATGACAAGGAATAATGCAATGGACTCGCGCGGGGTGGAGTATCCAAATGATATCAAGGAGAGAGTGAATCGGCACGAAGAGTTGTGGCAACCCCCAGAAGGAGGGGTGGATGAAGGCAAACTCGGACGGAGCCATGTCAAAGTCTGACGATTTCAAAGCAGGTGGAGCCTTCGTGAGGGATCATTGTGGGGTCTTCTGCGCAGATGCATGTCATCTCTTCCCGTCCATTGTTGACCTAGAGGTGGCGAAGCTCCTAGCCTATAGGTGAGCCGTGCAGCTGGTGATGGAGGTAGGTCTTCAAAAGTTTCATCTAGAGTTGAACTCTCAGTTGGTGGCCCACAAACTATCCAGCAATGGCAAAGATCTATTGGCTAAGAGCATCTATAGTCGGATTTGGCAAATCCGGCCCGTCAGACGCCCTCGGACGTGTCCGGGTGCTTCCGCGGGCACTGACCAATCACACCTCATTTTTGGTAGTATGCATACGAATACCTCATATTTCATTCCCTAGATCCATACCAAACCATGCAAAAGATTTCGTACGTACTACGTACACCACTATGTTTCGTTGTTGGAAATGTCCATGACGTGCTCGGCCTCCTCCTGCAGACCATCCGCGGCGTGCTTCACCTCCTACAGATGACGCCGCTTGGCCTCCACCACCGATTCCAATCCGAGAGACTCGAGGATGGCATGTTGCACCGCCTCCAGATCCGCGGCCCCATTGTCCTCCTCCTGCAGACCATTCACCTCCGCCTCTGGCTCCTCCTTCTCCCCGTCCTCGTGCTCCTCCTCCTCCTCCGGATCTATCGCCGGCGGAGGAGGAAGCCCCACGGCCATCCGGACTTCGCGTCCTTCCAGGACCTGCTCAAGGAGTTGTAGCCAGCGCTCCGACATTACATAAGTTGCCTGGTGGCGACGGGGCATAGCTACTAGCAGACGTGGAAAAAGTGGCAGAGTGGGACAGAGGTGGATGGGTTCGGGTTGGCGACGTGGAAAGGAAGGAGGTGGATGTGGCTACGGTTCAAGGATGTCGGCCGACTTAAATAGCTGGATTTGGCATCGGACGGCGAGCTGGAGCAGCGCCCAGCACCGAAGGAGACGTCTGTCGGACCGTGGGCGATTCCATGTGGGAGCCCAGCGCTAGTCCTACGTGTTCATTTGGAGTCCGCTCGTGCATATGGGGCGTTCTTGTTTCTGAGTAGACGTGTGTGGGACATTGGTTTTAGAATTAAGTCGATTGAGACTTAACGAACTCTTAGTTGACGTGTGGAGATTCGTATAAAAAAAATCTTTGTTTTTATATGTCGACTCACTTGCTTTGTCGACTGTGATCTAACCACACCTTTTGAAATATCTTCTTTTTGATTTAGGGATTGTACATCTTCTTGTGAGAAGCAAAAACACGGATGCCAACACGAACGACTCAGAACCGAAAAGTCGCAACGTAGGCGAATTGAGTTGGTGAGCAACGTAGGCGGACCCGGCCGAGCAAACACATTTTGTTTCCTACGGTTACTTCGTATTGTACCACCTCGAGAGCTCAGTTCTACGTACTCCACCGTAAATAGCGTGCCGCTGACCGCTCTTTCGCCGAGGACGCACGCCTGGCGTGCGGAGGCAAAAAGGCAGTCACGATGTGCTTCCGTCCGGGCCGGTTCGTGTCGGCCCGTTACCCTAGCTCGCTGGTTTCACATATGTGGTTTCGTGTGTGCAAGGGGCCATTGGTACTACTGGCCGGGCCGGGTCGTGCCGGCCCGTCACCCTAGCTCGCTGGCCTCACAAATGTGACTTCGTGTGTGTAGGGTGGTAGATGTTACGGACTGACGTAAGTCCTTTTTTCATTTGATGAATTTCGTTTTGTCTATGATTTGAATTCCTGAAAAACGCAGCTGAATTGTTTATCCATGAGTTGAATTGTTTTCTTCTCATACTACGGCAGACAGGTCTTTGTCAATGATTTTGATCTTGAAACGAAAGAACACATCCAATTGTATTGCTGCTCTCCACCCCTCCATCTGAGAGCTATCTTTTTTCTATGATTTGAATTTCGGGAAAATGAATCCATTCGACTAGTCAATGCACGGGTGCCAGAGTCGGTTTATCGGTCGGCAAGCCTGTTTAATAACGGCACACGGATGATGGGTATTGAACGGGCATGGTAGATATCAGTCCCATCACATGCAGTAAACGTCACTCCGATACTGAACATACACGAACACCGGGGATACTGCACGGGCGGCACCCTCAGCCGGTGAGCCTCTTCAAACCCGTACCAGAGAGAGGTCATGTCCGCTCTGGGCCAGTGTCAGTACGCAGCGGCCGCTCTAGAGCAGCATGAATGCCGACAGCTGGCTTCGGGCTGGAAACCGAGCGGGCGCGGCAGGGGTATTTGATGGACCAGATTAGTTAGACATGAGCGTGATAGCGGTCCGGGCGCCTGGAGTGCCCCCCTCCCAGTTTGTCTTTGGTTTACGAAAAGTGTGTGCGGACCACCGAACGGGCCGTTGCAGGACCGGGTTAAATGGCAAAATACGCCCGGACCTTGCGGTTCGAACGGTTGCAGATGGTTTGAGGGTCAGCGTTGGGCATGCCCTAACCCACCGAATGGTTTCCTTCTACTATTATTGGTTTTGGCCGAAAAATCTGCCCGTGTCGCTCCCGCGAGCGGCCCGGGTGCTAACCCTACCTGCCGTCGAGCGCCACTCCCTCACCGGCTCTGCTCCCCTCGCCGCCACCGGAGGGCGTCGGTGGTGGCAGGGCGGTCTTCTTGCTTCCCTCGCTTGGGCTAGGCGGCACGGGACGCCCGTTTCCAAGCGGAGGTGTGGGCTCATGCGGCGGCGCGTCAGCTGGCGGGCGCGCGAAGCGGATCTGCTTCCTGCGGGTCGGCTGCGCGGCCTGGTGATCAAGGGCGCCGCGGCGGCGCCTGGTGGTCTTGTGTGGCGCGAGGGGCTGGCTTTGTCACCCGGATCGGCTTTCGGGCTGGTGGTTGCGCGCGTTGGCACATGTGCGCGAGGCCCTACTCGGGGCTTGCTCGCAGGTTGGCGCTCCCAGCGGCGCGACAAGTGCGGAGGCAGCAGGCCATGGAGCAGTCAGTGGCAGTGGGGACTAGGGTATGATGCCCAGATTCGATGGTTGCGTCGCTCGTGGTGGTGTGTGAAGGGTCGTGGCTCGTGCTGCGGGGTGGCGGAGCGGCGAGATGCAGCAGGCTGGCATGGGTCTGCCGGATCCACTGTCTCTGTCCTCCGGCAAGCGCGTTGTGGCATGCGTGGTGCATGACGGCGCGCCTAATGCATGGATGCGGCCGGGAACCGAGGTGGTTCTTGGCCTCGGGTGGCACATCTCTAGTCCTGTCGGCATGGTGCTCGGCAAGGCTCGGAGGCTTGAGCTATGTTCGGTGGCTTGTTTTCAGTCGACGGTTGACGGATCTAGCTCCTGATGCTGGTGGGTGGCCGCTAGTGTACTCCGCAAGGTGCGGATGGATGCTGCTTCGGTGGGCTTATGCATTGGCATGCTTGCTCTTGGTGGTGGTGGTGCTTGCTGGACTTGTCTAGGCCGGTGTGGGTGATGTGTTGGGAACTGGGGTGAAGACCCTGTCTCGGCCTTGGGCCTGTGACTGGTGATGGCGGTGGCTTCGGCCGTCGTAAACCTTCTTGGAGGCATCGTTGCAGTGTTTCGCATCTCTCCCGCATGGATCCAACTCCGGGGGAAACCCCTGGTCCAGTGGGATCGGACGATGGCGGCGCCTTGGTGTCGTTTCACTCTTGAGGGCTTCGTCTTTTGGGGTTGGGCATCGACAATGGGACAAGAGGAAGGCATTGGTGTTGGTGTTGAGGCCTCTGTGGCAACGATGGCGGAGGTGAGCGAAGATAAGGGCTCAACAATGGTTGCGGTAGTCAGCTCTTCTCCGGCGTGTCCGTGTGATTACCTCGGGTTGTTTTGCTGTGGTGAAGTCGGAGCTGCGGCGGCGGGGCCCTGTGGCGATGATGTCAGACAACAGGTAGTCTGTTTGGTGGTATTCCGCAACGCCAGCCATGCATTTTTCTCCTTCAGATCTCTTCATTGAAGTCGGAGCGTGTTGCCTTCGATGTGGGTGGCTGTGTCTGGCACGGGTCTTATGTTTCCACACTACCTCTACTATGAGGATTGGGTCGATGTCCATCTTCGGTGAAATCGGAGTCGCTTGCTCGGAGACCACGGAGGGCGATGACGACCGTTGGGGAGAAGTGATGATGATGATGACGTCGAGTGTATCTTGATGATGCTCTCTTAGTTAAGGGGTGTGTGGTGTATCATGTGTGTGCCACTCGGAAGTTTGTGACGATTTTATCTCGATTTTCCGTTGACTAACTGGGCAACTCTCTTCTTCTTAATTAATGGATGAGACAAATCTTTTGCCTCCGTTTCAGATAAAAATTGTTTTTGGCCAAATTTCAACCCTAAACGATTTCGGCGACGAATGTTTAGCCTTGGAGTAGTCTTCACACGCATGACGTATGGTACCAGTACAGTTCGACCTGTTTTTTTGTCAAAGCAGAAACAGGGCCGGAGAGCACATGCAATGCATAATGGTATGCACTGTGCTCCGACGGTTTGGGAGCTAGCTAGGCTGCTTTACACGAGTTAGATCGAGACTTTCTACAGAGTCCTACACGTATTCATCGGTTCATTTCTGGATTGGTTTGTTTACTTGACGCCCTCCACCACACAAATATTGCAAGCAACAACCACTAGTGCTGCTAGTGCAGCTCACACCCACAAAGAGAGGTCAGAGGAGACACGTACGCTTACGTACACGGCCTTGGCCGAACTTTGAGACACATATGAGTCACACCCATTCTCCTCATGTGTCCACGCGTGGCTATTTTATTTCCTTTAGAAGAAACCCATGCATGCATGCATATTTGTAACAGTACTACTCCCTCCTTTCATCTATATAAGGTTTAATGCGTTTTTCAAGTCTAACGTTGACCAAATGTTAGAGCAATAATATATGACATGTAAGTTATACAAAGTATACCGTCAAATTCATATGTGAAAGGAGCTTTCAATGATATATTTCATATTATATATCTCATATACTATTAATCTTATCAATAGGCAAAGACGATCTAAGAAAATGCATTAGGCACTATATAGATGGAAGGAGGGAGTAGAAATACGTTATATTGTTAAGTGGTGATAGTACGTACTGTCAACTCCACAGATGCGGTGCATCGCCCAAAAAAAGAAGAAGAAACTTTAACAATGTAGTACTCCCTTCGTTCCTAAATATTTGTCTTTCTAGATATTTTAAGAAGTGACTACATACGAAGAAAAATGAGGGAATCTACACTCTAAAATATGTCTACTTACATCCGTATGTTGTAACCATTTGAAATGTCTAGAAAGACAAATATTTGAGAACGGAGGGAGTAGTAAAATGTAAGCCAAGTCCATGCAAGTGGTGGGCCAGAAAGATAGGGTTATGTCAGTACGACAGAATATGGTAATGCAAACGTGAATTTTGGATGCTTGATCACTGGGCAGTAAGCAAGCAGAAGAGGAGCCAGGGAATGTGTGATGCCATGTCACCGGTGCGTGTGTGTGAGGTGTGGGAGACCAGGTGACGACAGAAAGTTAGCTAGAGGTTTTGCAACTTTTTTGGTTCTAATCTTATTTCTTGGAGTGCCAAAAACAGGAAACAATGTCAAAGTCAAGTACAGAAACTGAATATAAATCACTGCTAATTCTACTGCTGAAATCATTTGATTGAAGTCCCTGCTTGAAGATTTGGGAATAAAGCAACAACGCACTTCATGTATATGGTGTGACAATTTGGGTGTTACCTATGTGTCTGCTAATACAATTTTTCATGTTAGAACCAAGCATATTGAGATATATTTTCACTTTGTACAAGAAAGAGTTGCTGAGAAGAAGTTGAAGATAAGGCCTCCTTAGGTTCATAGGATAGGAATAGTGTAGGCATAGCAAAATTATAGAAAGTGAAATGACATGCATCTCCATTCATATAAATAAAGAGATGTCATTTGGTGCATATGATATGAATTTTTTCATTGAGTCTAGGCTAATGTTTTCTTTTCGTTAAAATATGAAGGATTAATTCCTATCTTGTATAGGAATAGGAATCTATTTCTACAAACCAAAGGATTTGAAATAATATATTTTCTACACTGTCCCTATCCTTTACGATTTCTATAATATTTCTATGGACCAATGAAGGCCTAAGGTTTATTCCATCCAAGGGTAAATTAGCAGACGAGTTTACTAAAGCTCTTCCAGCAAGACCATTGACGAGTACAAGAGAAATTTAAATATAGGGTAGTTTAGATTAAGGAAGTGTGCTTGAATATCTATTTAAATCTATTGTAATCTAAACCTTCCACTATCTCCACTTCTCTCATTTCCTTCTTTGACTCTCAGGTTGTCCATGAATCCTAGCGATCATCGCAGGCTCGTACGCCACGACTAATTTTCATGTTGCGGTCATTTTCGCTTTCCAGAACGAGGAGCAGTGTTCCTGACTAATTTTCATGTTTCATAATGTATTATACTGCTGCATGCTTGCACAACGTCAAAGCCAAGCACGCAAGAGTCCCACACGTATTTGATCGATCGGTTCGTTTTTGGATCTGCTTGATTATTCCATTTTGTTCACCACGCAATTTTTTGCTTGCTTTTGGTGCTAGTGCAGCTCACACACTAGAGGTGCAAACTTTCAGCCACATATCAATCACACCCATCCCCTGTATATCGTGGATGAATATTTTCTGAAAGGTACCCATGCATGTATGTACGAGTGAATTGTGGAAATATATAAGTATTAGGTAACTTGAGATTAAGGATGACAATTTTATCCATGGATACCGTACACGCAAGGGCATGATATTGACACAGTTTTATACCCATAGGTAGTACCCATACCCTATCCGTTAAGTCATGGTAGGGTATGAATATAGCATTGTACCTGCGGGTATATCCATACCCTGCCCGCTAGTGAATGTTAAGTTTCCGTCAATTAATCCTTAATTTGTCATGTGACTTGTCCATTTTTATTGAATTTTGAATATGTTATACTCATGTACTGTTGTTTAGCTGAATAATTGATTTGTTTATATCAAATATGCTATCAATGAGGGTAAAAATATGAATAACTCGTGTACTATTTGCTCTACCCGTCGAATATTAAATGGGTATGGGTATCCGTCGGTTATGGGTATGGGTAAAGTTTCATGCCCATGAGTATGAGTATTGATAGAATTTTGTACTCACTTACTATACGGGTGTGGATAAATTTTTTCGATCAAAGGGGCCACACGACCCATTTTCATTATGAAAATGGAGTCACAACATACAAATCAAGTTTCATACAAACTTAACTTTTTCGATGCCTAACATATGCATCAGGAAAAACGACTCCTACATCTTGAGGCACTTCAACTGCACCTACAGGATGCTACAAGAAAAAGAATGCTCCAAAACACCGTCGCTACATATGTTGCCTAACATTTTTGCATCAGGGAAATAAACTCCTACAACCTGAGATACCAAACTCTGCACCTACAGGATGCTACAGCAAAAGAACAAGAGAGATCATCGCAAATGATAAATCTATCAACACTTGATAAGCAGAGCCTCCGTACAGCAGGGCCTCGGCCGTAAGCACGCTTGAAGACATCCCTCGCTATCTGGGCCAACATCTTGGTCACTTCCTTAAGAGTTCTTTGCACCCCTCTTTTCTGTAGCACACCCCACGAATCCAACACAGAACATAAGGAGAAGATAATATCAATAGGATCTTTAGATAAAGAACTTTGAAAGCAAGATTTATTTCTTGCTTTCCAGATCGACCACAACAAAGCAGTCGTATCAATAGCTATAACCATTCTATCTTTCCCAGTATATGGCTCTACTCTGTTTATACCCTACTCATTGCCATCCTTACTTGAGATACTACCGTGCCTGTTTTGGTCCAAGTATGCTACAGGGCTGAAGAGCCCATCCATGTTATCCGTCTGGACTGTGCTCCGGCGGCTGGCTGAGCCAGCTAGCTAGGCTGCTTACACGAGTCAAATCCAGGCTTTCTCAGAGTCCTACACATATATTGGGTTCATTTCTGGATTAGTTACACGACGCCCTCACCCACACACACCAATACTGCAAGCAACAACCACGATGCCAATAGTGCAGCTCACACCCAGAAAGACAGGGCAGAGGAGGTCGACATGAAGTACGCTTACAAGCACTCCCTTTGCTTGCCTTGGCCAAATTTTCTGCCACAAATGAGTCACACCCATTCTCCTCGTGTGTCCACGCGTGTCTATTTTGTTTCCTTTAGAAGGAACCCATGCATGGGCCCTCAAGTCCGACGAAGGATTCCCCGACCCCCACGTCGTCCTCCATGGGCGACTCGAGGGAGCCAAAACCTAGCGCCGCCAGGCCCATCCTCACTTTCCTCCTCCCTTGCCGCCGTCGCCGGCGGCCGCCGGCCTGCTGGCGGCGGCGGCGGGGCTCCCCCGCAACCTTCGCTCCCCTTCCTCCCTCCCCACTCGAGCTTTCCCTCCCGTGGAGATGCGCCAAGATTGGATCTCGTCTTCGTCGTGATCTGCGCAGCCACGGTGTTTGCCTGATGCTGGCGTGCATCCCTGCTGCTAGAGGTGCATGGATGCGACAAGGGCGTCATCTCCAGCCGCTCCTCGTGCTGCTGGATTGGGGTTGGGGCCCCGTGCAGCCTGTCCAAGGTTACATCTTGGTACAGCCGGCAAAGGCTTTCTCTCTTCGCCGCCATGGCTAGAGGCCTCTCGTTGCGGTGGCTTCCCGTCGATTTCTTCTTGGGGCGCTGGCTCCTGCGGCCTGCTGTGGATCTGGATCAGTGCGTTTCTTCTCGGGTGGTTTGACTCCAATTGTGAACGGGTTATTGGGGGAGCAACTCGAGCGCCGTAGGTGGGGTGGCTGCTGTTGGGGAACGTAGTATTTCAAAAAAAAATCTACGATCACGCAAGATCTATCTATTAGATGCATAGCAACGAGAGGGGAGAGTGTGTCTGCGTACCCTCGTAGACCGAAAGCGGAAGCGTCTAGTGACGCAACGTCTTCGCAATCTAACCGATCCAAGCACCGAATGTACGGCACCTCCGCGTTCAGCACACGTTCAGCTCGATGACGTCCCACGAGCTCTTGATCCAGTTGAGCTTCACGGGAGAGTTTTGTCAGCACGACGGCGTGGTGACGGAGATGATGAAGCTACCGACGCAGGGCTTCGCCTAAGCATTGCAATGGTATGACCGAGGTATGCTTCTGTGGAGGGAGGCGCCGCACATGACTAGAATAATGTTTCTTGTGTGTCCTTAGGTGCCCACTGCCCCCGTATATAAAGGAGCAAGGGGGAGGGCCGGCCGACCCTTGTAGGCGGCCAAGGGTTCCTACTACGAGTAGGAATAGGAATCCCCTTTCCTGTTCCTACTAGAAGTAGGAAAGGAAGGGGGAGAGGAGAAGGAAAAAAGAGAGGGGCGCCTCCTCCCTTTTCCTAGTCCAACTAGGAACCCTTGGGGGGTGCGGCCAACCCTATGGGCTGCCCCTCTCTTTCCCTCATTGGCCCATTATGGCCCATACTCCCTCTGGGGGGGGGGGGGTTCCGGTAACCCCCTCCGGCACTTCGGTTTTACCCGATAACATCCGAAACACTTTCGGTGTCCGAATATAGTCGTCCAATATATCAATCTTTATGTCACAGATATTCCGAGACTCCTCATCATGTCCGTGATCTCATCCGGGAGTCCGAACTACCTTCGGTACATCAAAACTCATAAACTCATAATACCGATCGTCATCGAACGTTAAGCGTGCGGACCCTACGGGTTCGAGAACTATGTAGACATGACCGAGACTCATCTTCGGTTAATAACCAATAGCGGAACCAGGATGCTCATATTGGCTCCTACATATTCTACGAAGATCTTTATCGGTCAACCCGCATAACAACATACGTCGTTCCCTTTGTCATCGGTATGTTACTTGCCCGAGATTCGATCGTCGGTATCTCAATACCTAGTTCAATCTCGTTACCGGCAAGTCTCTTTACTCGTTCCGTAATACATCATCTCATGACTAACTCATTAGTCATTTGTTTGCAAGGCTTATTATGATGTGTATTACCGAGAGGGCCCAGAGATTCCTCTCCGACATTCGGAGTGACAAATCATATTCTTGATCTATGCCAACACCACGAACACCTTCGGAGACACCTGTAGAGCATCTTTATAATCACCCAGTTACGTTGTGACGTTTGATAGCACACAAGGTGTTCCTTCGGTATACGGGAGTTGCATAATCTCATAGTCATAGGAACATGTATAAGTCATGAAGATAGCAATAGCAGTAAAATTAAAACGATCAAGTTGCTAAGCTAACGGATGGGTCTTGTCCATCACATCATTCTCCTAATGATGTGATCTCGTTGATCAAATGACAACTCATGTCTATGGCTAGGAAACCTAACCATCTTTGATCAATGAGCTAGTCTAGTAGAGGCATACCAGGGACACTCTGTTTTGTCTATGTATTCACACATGTACTAAGTTTCCGGTTAATACAATTCTAGCATGAATAAAAGACATTTATCATGATATAAGGAAATACAAATAACAACTTTATTATTGCCTCTAGGGCATATTTCCTTCGGTCTCCCACTTGAACTAGAGTCAATAATCTAGATTACATAGTAATGATTCTAACACTCCTCATCATGTCCGTGATCTCATCCGGGAGTCCGAACTACCTTCGATACATCAAAACTCATAAATTCATAATACCGATTGTCATCGAACGTTAAGCGTGCGGACCCTCCGGGTTCGAGAACTATGTAGACATGACCGAGACTCATCTTCGGTTAATAACCAATAACGGAACCTGGATGCTCATATTGGCTCCTACATATTCTACAAAGATCTTTATCGGTCAAACCGCATAAGAACATACATCGTTCCCTTTGTCATCGGTATGTTACTTGCCCGAGATTCGATCGTCGGTATCTCAATACCTAGTTCAATATCGTTACCGGCAAGTCTCTTTACTCGTTCCGTAATACATCATCTCGTGACTAACTCATTAGTCATTTGTTTGCAAGGCTTATTATGATGTGTATTACCGAGAGGGCCCAGAGATACCTCTCCGACACTCGGAGTGACAAATCCTATTCTTGATCTATGCCAACACCACGAACACCTTCGGAGACACCTGTAGAGCATCTTTATAATCACCCAGTTACGTTGTGACGTTTGATAGCACACAAGGTGTTCCTTCGGTATACGGGAGTTGCATAATCTCATAGTCATAGGAACATGTATAAGTCATGAAGAAAGCAATAGCAGTAAAATTAAAACGATCAAGTTGCTAAACTAACGGATGGGTCTTGTCCATCACATCATTCTCCTAATGATGTGAAACCTAACCATCTTTGATCAAATGATAACTCATGTCTATGGCTAGTAAACCTAACCATCTTTGATCAATGAGCTAGTCTAGTAGAGGCATACCAGGGACACTCTGTTTTGTCTATGTATTCACACATGTACTAAGTTTTCGGTTAATACAATTCTAGCATGAATAAAAGACATTTATCATGATATAAGGAAATACAAATAACAACTTTATTATTGCCTATAGGGCATATTTCCTTCGGTCTCCCACTTAAACTAGAGTCAATAATCTAGATTACATAGTAATGATTCTAACACCCATGGAGTCTTCGTGCTGATCATATTTTGCCCGTGGAAAAGGCTTAGTCAACGGGTCTGTGACATTCAGATCCGTATGTATCTTGCAAATTTCTATGTCTCCCTCCTTGACTTGATCACGGATGGAATTGAAGCGTCTTTTGATGTGCTTTGTTTTCTTGTGAAACCTGGATTCCTTCGTCAAGGCTATTGCTCCAGTGTTGTCACAAAAGATTTTCATTGGATTCGATGCACTAGGTATTAGACCTAGATCCGATATGAACTTCTTCATCCAGACTCCTTCATTTGCTGCTTTCGAAGCAGCTATGGACTCCGCTGCACACGTAGACAGCCACGATGCCAATAGTGCAGCTCACGCCCACAAAGACAGGGAAGAGGAGGTCGACACGTAGTACGCTTACAAGCACTGCCTTTGTCTGCCTTGACCAAACTTTCTGCGAGAAATGAGTCACACCCATTCGCCTCGTGTGTCCACGCGTGGCAATTTTATTTCCTTTAGAAGGAACCCATGCATGCATGCATATAGTACTACTACTAGAAATCTTATCTTGGTCAACGCTACATTGTTAAGTGGTGACAGTACGTACTGTCAACACTAGAGATGCGGTGCATCGCCAAAAGAAGAAGGAAAAACTTTAAGAAGGCAGTAGTAAAATGTAAGCCAAGTCCATGCGAGCGTCGGGCCGGAAAGATAGGGTTATTGTCAGTAGAACAAAATATGGTAATGCAAACGTGAATTTTCTGGTTGCTACCACCCGGACATGTTTAACCGCCGGGGACAGCAAGCCAACAGAAGAGGAGGCGGGGAATGCATGACGCCAGGTGCCACGTTCCATGCACGCTGTATGTGTTGGCCAAAGCTGAAACAGTACTGAAGAATACGTGCAGCTAGCCCGCGCGTATTACTAGCACCACCCATCGTGAAAATGGACAAAAGTGGTCCTTATCTGAAACTTCAACACAAAATGACCTCATTCTGAAAATATTTAACGAAATGACCCCTTTGCATAACGTCCGGGGCTAGGGCGCCATGCTAGATAGCATGACGCCCCAGGCTAGGGCGTCATGCTATTTGACATGGCGCCTAGGCCGGGGCGCCATGCTACATGTCGCTACCATGACGCTCCAGCCCGGGGCGTCATGCAAAAGAGTGCCATTTTGTGAAATATTTTCAGATTAAGATCATTTTGTGTTGAAGTTTCAGATAAGGATCAGTTTTGTTTATTTTCACCCACCCAACGGCGCTCTGATGGCTTGGGAGCGAACTAGCTAGCTAGCTAGACTACTTACACGAGTCAGGTCCAGACTTTATGCAGAGTCCTACACGTGTTGGGTTCAGTTCCGGGATTAGCTTGTTTGTTTATTTCACGTCCTCCACTCCACCACACAAATATTGCAAGCAACAGCCACTAGTGCAGCTCACACCCACAGAGACAGAGCAGAGGTGACACGTACGCGTACATGCACTGCCTTTGCCTGCGCTGGCCAAACTTTTAGCCACATATGAGTCACACCCATTCGCCATCCCCATATGTGTCCACGCATAGCTATTTTATTTTCCTTGCAAGTAACCCCCGCATGCATGCATGCATGAAGTACAGAAATCTTAGCTTGGTCAACGCTACATACCAATGATGACAGGACCAAAAATGCTAGACATATAAATGTTTACAAGTTTTTACACGTTCTTTCTATCTAACAACCAATCACAAGCCTCCCCTCTGATTTTAAGAGGGGTGGGCCGCCCCGCTCACCTATTGACCAATCAAGGTTAACCCACCCTGTAAAAGCCTGTAAACGTTTGTACGTGTAGCATTGTTCGTGACAGGACACTACGTATTTCGCGAAAAAGAAGAAGTGGTGACAGTACATAGTACTACGTACAGATTGCGGAGCTAGCTTTGCATCCTCTGAAAGAAAATATTTTTTTTAAGCAGGTATATAGTGGTATAATGTAAGCCAAGTCCATGCAAGCAAGAAGGCCCTGTGAGTACAGCAAAACATGTCAATGCAAACGCTATTTTTTGGATGCTGCCACCCACACATGCTTAACCACCGTCCACCGGGCCAGCAAACAAACGGAGGAGAAGGCAGGGGAACAGTGAAAAGTAAAGAGATCTTAGCAAAAACCTCCGTAAGAGCAACTCCAACGGGCCGACCCAAACGGACGGCGCATTTGTCCGATTTTTGTTCGTTTGGGTCGGCCGCCTGCCCGGCGTCCGTCCAGTTTTTCATCTCGGTCGGCAGCGCGCCCAACGCGTCGACCCATTTCATGATCGCGCGCGCTCCAGCACGCGGGGAAGGTTCGAGCGCAGCGCGCTGGTTTTGGCGGGCCATCACGCGGGAAAGGTTCGCGCGCTTATTTTGGCGCGCCGCTGCGGCTGGCGCTCGCTATAAGAAGGCGCGCTCGTCTCGCCACCTCTCACTTTGTCCGCCGCGCACTCGTCTCGCCCCCTCTCACTAGCCTAGCCGCCTCTGCACCACCATGTCGATGCGATGCCTGAGAGCTTCGGATTTTCGCGGAGTCCGCGAGCGCTGCTCCGGCGGCTTCTCCTCCGAGATCATGTTTGGCGAGAAACGCCTCTTCCTCGGCACCTTCGACACCGCAGAGGAGGCGGCCCGCGCGCACGACGCGGCGACGTGGCGCCTCCTGAGGCCTCGTCAGGAGATGAATTATCCCCACGTGTCGAGGCAGCGGGCGCAGGATCTCGCGCCTCTCCCGCGACTTTTCACCGACGAGGATCGCCGTGTCCACTGGAGGCGGCAGCGTCGCCTCGCCATCGCCGAGAACGACGTTGAGGCCATGGTGGTGTAGCGCGAACGCTTCCCGTAGGACATCGTCGACGAGCGCCTGTTCTACAAGCAAAGGAGGACGGAGAGGGAGGCGAGGAGGACGGAGTGAGCTGCCTATCGGGAGGACAAGCGTGCGCGGAAGCTGGCCGCTCAAATGAAACTGAAGCTGCGAGAAACGTCGGGATGGGACGACTTCGTGGACGAGAATCAGGCTTACGCCTACATTCAGACGTCGTAGGAGGACAGTACTGAGTCGGAGTTAGATAGCGACGAGTAGTTGATCTTTTTTTATCTGTGTACGTTTACAAATCTATGTATCTTTTTTTGTATCAGAAAAATGGTCGGCGGCGTCGGTGACGAAGCAGGAAGGCAGGGGCGTGCTGTTGGATGTGGAGAGGCCAATGTGCCACCGACCAGCGGGCCCGGGGAGGAGAGAGGGCGAGCGCGCGTCCGTCGTGCGTCTGTGCCAACGCAAATCCGGCTCAAAAATGGGCCGGTAATGGGTCGGCAGGCGGACGAAAGCGGACGCGCGTCCGTTTGGGTCGGCGCGTTGGGCTGACTTTTCTGTCCGCGCTGACCCAAACATACGCGAGCGGACAGAATGGGTCGCCTTATTGGAGTTGCTTTAACGCACCCAGCTGAAAGAAAAGCTGCCGCGGCGGTGGCGCTCCTATCCTGCACCTGGCGTGCTAGGGTTTCTTTCACCTCCTGCCGGCGTTGCCGTCGGTCTACTATGTGTTATGTGATTTTAGGACCATGGAAACACGATGGATCCCGGCCTTTGCCGGATGTAGGACTTCGTCTTTTGATGAATTTTTTGAGTTTTGTTAGAATTTGTGTCCTGCTTATAGATGCGAGCTCTCTGTAGATGGTAGATGGAATAAGGTCGTCCCCGCCTAGCCCACGTTCTAGTGGTGTTATCAGGATCGCAGGAGGGCGTGTGGCGATTGGACTCCAGCGGTTCTCGTTGGATTCGGTCCGCATTTGCCTTTGGTGGATCCACGTGGATCCGGTCTGCGTTCGTCCATGTTGGTGTGTCTACAGGTTGGATCCTTTCGAACTACGCTTCTCTTTCATCGGTGGTGGTTGTTGTTCTTGTGCGCTGGTCCTATGAGGCCCTAACACGACCACTTCCCGACTGTCTACTAGAACAAGGTGTGCCCGGCTCCGATGAGGAAGGGGAGATGACGGCGGCACCTTTGGCTCGCTCCAGTGCTCGTAGTCGTCGCGAGGTGGTCTACAGACCTAAATGCATTTTTTACTTCTAGTGCTCTCTGTATTACCTTAACAGTTGATGAATAGAATGAATTTTTTTTAAAATAAATAAATAAAAGGAGGCAGGGAATGCGTGATGCCATATCACCGGCGGGTGTGTGTCCCTTCCTTGAGGGGGTTTAGAGCATCTCCAGCCGCGCCTCAACAGCCCCCTAGGCCATTTTTTAGCGCCGGTACCCAAAAAACGGCCCAGACGCTGATGGTTTCTCGCCCCTCGTTGGTTACCCCAAGTGGAAGGTTTGAGATGCAGTGTAGCGGAAGTTTTCCCTTGGCAAAGATACAAAGGATCGATTTCCCCTGAGACTCCCAGCTTCAACAAGAAGGTGTCAACTGCTAACGGCGCCAGATATTAGCAATCAACGTGGACCTGCACACAGATACAAATAACTTTGCTCCCAACGAGTACAGAGAGGTTGTCAATCCCTCCGGCCTTGTAGTTTACAAAGGATCAAACGCAAGTGATAATAGTGATAGGTATTACTGCAATAGTAAGTAAAAACGGAAGGTAAATAGTGGATGTGATCAGTGATGGTAATATGGACCGGGGTCCCATGATGTTCACTAGTGATGTCTCTCTCCCAAAAGACGATAAAACAGCTATGTGAGGTAAACGAATTACAGCTGGGCAATTGACAGAATTATGTGCGCAAACCAATGCTAATTGTATTGCAAGAAAGGTAGAGGTTCAAAGCATGGGCGGTACGCCAAGGCAAGTAGACCGAAATCCATCTGCATCTACTACTAATTATCCATCTTGAGATATCTATCCAGAACATCTCGCTGATATTAAGTTGCGAGTCCCACCCATAGTGTAAACTCAAAGCAATAGACAACTGCATTAAAAGAACTTTGCGTAAAGTAAACAATCCTTGCACCCACGAGCACAAGCACCGTTGTTTTCCCCCTTGTGGCAACAGCACATCCCCTAGACTCATGTTTCTATCACTCAAGCTAGTCATCGAGGGGCATGAACCCACAATCAAGCATAACGTTCCTTCTTGGAGTCACTACCTACTACTTGGCCAAAGCAATAAATAACAACGGAGAACATGCAAGAATTACTTACGAACATAAATATAAAAGAGGTAGATCAAATATATTACTCAAACACAATCTGAACATAATCTCACAATCCATCGGATCCCAGCAAACTCAACATAGCAACAGCATAAGGATTACATATGTGCCTCGATCATGTAGGGCAGCTCACGAGGTCTAATTAGTGAAGCACAAGAAGAGGAGGAGAACATCACATAGCTACTGGTCATGGACCCATGGTCCAAGGGAGACTACTCACAACTCACACTAGTAGAAAACAGGGCATTGGTCCAGCCCATTAGCCCCGGTTCAATCTAGAACCGGGACCAATGGGGGTACTGGACCCGGTTCGTTAGACCAGGGGGCAGGCCGGGCCACGTGGGCCATTGGTCCCGGTTCGTCTGGACCTATTGGTCCCGGTTGGAGCTAAAAACCGGGACCAATGGCTCTTGCTCCTGGCCCACCACTATTAGTCCCGATTTGTTTTATGAACCGGGACCAAAGGCACCCCTTTAGCCCCGGTTTGTAGCACCAACCGGGACCAGTGAGTTGCCTATATAAACCCCCTCACTCAAGAGCAGAGCTCACTGCTCTGTTTTTTTTTCTGGCCGAGGGGGAGAGGGGTTAGTGGTGCTCTAGCTCACCTCCTATGCACACAACATGTTCGGTGGAATGCTCGAGCCACACTAGTTAAGCTTTTCTGCTCTCGAAGCTCTATTTTCTCCGAGATTTGTCTAGGTTTAGCGGTCCGTCACGTCCCGTCCCCGTCTTCGCCGCCGTCGATCGCCCCCGCCGATCTCGTCACCGGCACCACCGTGGTGAGCCTCTTGTTATGTCCATGCTTTTCTTACTTTTATTATTGCTTTAGATAGATATTTGTCTAATTTTCTTACGTTTATTATTGCTTGTTATTATATAGTGCGATGGTTTTGATATCCGCCCACGTGGGCCCTCGTCCGGTCTACGATTCGGATGTGGTATATTATCTCTAATTTATAACTATTTGTTTTAGTGCTTATGATAGTTATGCCGACCAACCTGACATGCATAGATGTTTTATTATGTCTAGGAGGTAGTTGAACCGGAAATTCCAACCGACCCTCTTGTGGAGAGGTTAAATTTAGTTGAAGAGGAAAACATTTCGTTAAAGAAAAAATTGGAAAAAATGGAGGAGGAGAAGATGGAATTGGAGTTGCATGTTGCGGAAGTTATCGATGATCACAAGATCAAGATGGAACCTATTGTCGAGAGGTTAAATTTAGTTGAAGAAGAAAACAAATTCTTGAAGGAAAAAATAAAAAAAATTGTGGACGAGAAGATGATATTGGAGTTGCATGTTGCGGATGTCGTCGATGATCACAAGATCAAGATGGATGCAATGCGGTTGAAGATTAAAAAGATTAGAAAATATGCCATTAATACCGAGGCTTGGTATCATTATGTCGTTGGATCAATTGTTACCTTGGTTGCGATTATGATAGCATTTGTTTTCGCGTTGAAATGTTTTACATGTTTCGATGTGTATGGAGAGCTATATATGTTGTTAGATGAGAACTATATATGTATGTACTTTGGTTTTAATGTGATGATGAACTTTTATCCATTTGGTCACTTAATTATCTATTTATGATGTTCTGTAATGGTTTTTGACACACTTAATTATATATAAATGCACGCAGATGAACCGCCAATGGATGTACGGTGACAGACACACCTCCGAGTACATTAAGGGCGTGCGTGAGTTTCTAAATGTGGCAGAGGCAAACAAGCAGAATGGTTTTATGTGTTGTCCATGCACTCAATGTGTGAATACGATGTCTTACTCTAACCGAAAAATCCTTCACTCCCACCTGCTTTACAAGGGTTTCATGCCACACTATAATGTTTGGACGAGGCACGGAGAAATAGGGGTTATGATGGAAGACGGCGAAGAAGAAGAGTACGATGACAACTATGTGCCCCCTGAATACGGTGATGCTGCAATGGGGGGAGCTGGTGAAGATCAAGAGGAACCAGACGATGTGCCCAATGATGCTGCAACGGGTGAAGCTGCTGAAGATCAAGAGGAACCAAATGATGATCTTCGCCGGGTCATTGTCGATGCAAGGACACAATGCGAAAGTCAAAAGGAGAAGCTGAAGTTCGATCGCATGTTAGAGGATCACAAAAAAGGGTTGTACCCCAATTGCGAAGATGGCAACACAAAGCTCGGTACCGTACTGGAATTGCTGCAGTGGAAGGCAGAGAATGCTGTGGCTGACAAAGGATTTGAGAAGCTACTGAAAATATTGAAGAAGAAGCTTCCGAAGGATAACGAATTGCCCGACAGTACATACGCAGCAAAGAAGGTCGTATGCCGAGAACGGCGATTGAACGGACGGGCTCGCGTGCTCCCGGTTCGTTCTCAAATGGAGGGTCGACGCGTTGCATGCTTAATTTAATGCGGACGTGGGGACGCGGAAGGGGTTCGTGCGTCACAACAAACGAGCGAGGAAACGGCGCGGTGAAAAATACCGGACGAGCATCGGTCCATGTATATCCGGTACCGGTGGTACAGGTGGCTAAATTCGGGACATCACAGTTACCGTTCACTCAAGCCCGTTACGCAAACGGCGGGCGACACGTTGTTGATGGGCTTTCTTAATACCAGGCCCAAACGAACATCTGCAAGTAGCCGGTCCGTGCCGACACTGCCAAGAATTAGAATTTTTTTTACCCCAACCGCACCGACCCCGCTCACTCCACCACCGCAAACCCACTGCCATTGCGGCGCAAACAGTAAGAGGTCCGTGTCCATGGCGATGGCGGAGGCGGGAGATGACGCATTCGAGTTCTTCTCGGATCCAGTTGACAGGTATGCATCCGGACTACCTGGATTTGGTCTTGATATTACCTGCTGCATCTAGAGTCGGATCTTCATCCGGTGGGATCTTGCTCTGTCCAGATTTCCATTGCCGGATCTCGCCGCTGGTGAACCGCTGCCGGCCGGAGAAACAAGCCAGGCTCTAGTATGTACCGCGTCTGAGTCGAGTATTGGTCATGGCGGCGATGCTCCAAACACATTGGAGGTAGATGATTTACACAGTTCTTTCAATGGTATCGCCCTGACGACAGCAGATACACATCAATCCACTGAAACAGAGGACCCTCAATCACCTGGCTGGACGAAAAGGTATACTCCAATTTTGCATTGCTTACACTACGGTGGAACATAGTTCAGAACCGTTTATGCATTTTTCCATAATTTAGAACCGTTTGTGATACAAGTGTGATCGATTTTTGACACGAGTGTATCCTATGTCAGAAGAGAAACAAAATTACTTAATAACCTTTTTGTAAAAAATGCAGAGTGCGTGTTGGCCGTGCGCCTGAAGAGAGACCACCATGTACTGACAGAAAGAGTGCCCTTGAGAAAACATTGAGAAGATATGCAGAAAAGAAAACAGAGACAGTGATACTTCCTGCTGTAGGAACAAACTTCGATTCACTCATAGAGGCTTACGATTACTACAATCTTTATTCCTGGGAGATAGGATTTGGAATTAGATACGGGAAGAGCAGGCTGAACGTTGAGCGGACGAAATGCATGCAGGAACTAGTCTGCGGTTGCTCGGTACATTCCAAATTCCTATTTTTCAATTGCAGAGTCACATATGTGAAGTATAGGTGCATGTTTGAGAACACATGTTCACGCAAAATTGTTTCTTCTTCTCGTTGTAGGGGATCCCAAAGAAGAGCAACACACGGACGTGCCGATGCAGGTGCCCAGCAATGATACGGTTGCTTCGATCGAACGACAACGGATGGTACATAAGTGAGTATAGGGCACCACATAACCATGCGCTGACAGAAAAGTATGGGGAGAAAGTTTACTGGCCTTCTCACAAACATATTGACATATACACCCGTGACGTAGTGAAGCAGCTCCGTGAAAATAATATCAGCATCGGCAAGGTCTATAACATAATTGGCAGTTTCTTTGATTCAATGGACAATGTACCATTCAGCAAAAGAGCTTTACGAGGCCTCTGTGGTAAGATTAGTCGCGAGCAATCAGATGATGATGTCAGGAAGACAATGGATGTTTTTGCTGAATTAGGGGCAAAGGATTCTGGGCTCTATTACAGGGTACAACCTGATGAGGAAAGCCGCATACGAAATTTGCTGTGGTCAACAGGTGCTAGCCGAGCACAGTACTATTATTTTGGAGATGCGATAACATTTGATACAACATATAGGACAAACATGTATGATATGCCGTTCGGCTTGTTTGTTGGAGTCAATAATCATTTCCAGAGCATTATATTTGGCGGTGTGCTTGTTAGGGATGAGACAGTAGAAACTTTCGAATGGGTATTCACTGAATTCATCCGCATGATGGGTGGGAAGCATCCAAAAACAATACTCACCGGTATGTTAAAAAACTGTCTGAATTTTGCATCAAACTATTGCAATCGACGCACCTGAACCCCTAATGTATCATATGTGTGTAGACCAATGCAGAGCAATGGAGTTGGCGCTACAGAAGTCGATGCCAGATACTACTCACCGATGGTGCAAATGGCATGTTCTGAAGAAAGCAAAAGAAAGCCTTGGATCATATTACACAAAGCGCAGCAAATTCAGGTCAGAATTTCACAAGATAATACATCATATGCTCACGATTGATGAATTTGAGACTGCATGGAATCAACTTACTGAAAAATATGGGCTCCAAAAACACAATTTTATGACAAATATTTACGAAACGCGAGAAAAATGGGCAAAGCCATACTTCAAAGGCAAATTCTGTGCAAAAATGACAAGTACACAACGCAGTGAAAGTGCAAACCATATGCTTAAACGCTATGTCCCAGCTAGTTGTCCTATGCACCTATTTGTGCGACAATACATGCGGCTTCTTTTTGATAGAGAAGCAAATGAGAATTATGAAGAGAGACGAACTAAAATTGTAAGTTTCCTCATCAAATGTACTAGTACAAGTGTCTAATGCGAGACATCAGCCTGACATAGTTTCTGTAAACTGCAGGTAGCCCCAGTGATGAAAGTTAATACACCTCTAGAGTTCCATGCTAGCAAGATTTACACTCGAGCCATGTATGAAAAATTTGGTGAAGTTTTGTACGAAGCAGGACAGTACAGGGTAGAAGAGGTTGATAAAGGCAAAACATATTTTGTACACAGATATAATCCCGATAAATATGAAAGATGGTGCCGGACTGTGTACACAGTCCAAGTTGAGGATAATGGAGCAGAACTCATATGTGAATGCGCTAATTTTGAGCACACTGGGTTGCTCTGCTGCCACGCAGTGAAGGTAAAACATTAGGACAAATCATCTCATGTCACATTACAATCATCTTCTTTATTGTTGAATGCTTCAAAAAATGTATGTGCATGCATTGTAGGTGATGGATTTTCTCGGCATGGACAGTATACCTGAAAAACATATTATGAAACGGTGGACCAGGGATGCAAGAGACTTGCTGCCACCCGATCTAGCACATCTTCAAAAGGACAGGATTTCAGTAAATTCAGTGACATTCAGACATACAAATCTATACAAACATGCTCTTGCAGTTGTGGAACTAGGCGATGCAAATCCAGAAGCTTATGACTGTGCAATGGAAATGCTGAAAGCAACTATGGAGAAGTTAACACCAATAGCAGCTGTGCGTGATGGAATGGGATTACAAGACAGAATTAAACAAGCCAATATTAAGGGCAAAGAATGTGTGACAGAGAATCCTCAAGCAAGCAGCTGTGCAAGTGATGCAGAAGGGAGTGCAATCGGAAACTTGGCAGGTTTGAAGGCTCCAGATAGAAAAAGGAAGCCTGGGCGTCCAACAAATAGCAGGGACAAGCCTCCGTACGATGATCGAGGTGCGAAAAGCAAAAAATTCAAACAGGTACCAACTACAGATACAACTGAAAAGTGCGGTACAAGTAAACGCACACGTTTCTGTAGTATATGCCGGCAGCCAGGACACAAGAGCACAACTTGCCCACAAAGAGGAGATCTTCCTCCGAAAGAAAGAAAGGAAGCAAAATGTTCAAATTGCGGGGTTGGAGGCCACAGAAGAAACACATGCAACAATCCCAAAATTATGCTGCACGTCGTCGAAAATGCTACTCTTCGTACTAATGGAATTTCTTAAAACAATAATGTGTGGTTATGGTCCAGTACTTGATTAACTGCTAAATAAGATACTGCCTTTCATGTTGTGTCGTTGGTGCAGTATGTTGTGTACGATGTAATGTAATGTATGACCAGAAAAATTATTGTAATTTTAGTTTCTGAATTTTCCATCTGCCCTTGCTAACTAATTCAGACCATGTTGGCGCAGAACCTTGCACCCCTTATGAAGAAACATTAACTGTCTTTCCAACTACAAGTAACCCACGTGTCCACACATACGCTGCATTCCTCCATGAGCGGGAATCCCGCCCCAGTTCGATTTTCAAACAGCTTCAGCGCGCTCGCCCTAGTGATATCTACTTAAGGACCAGCTGCATGTCTCCCAGCAGAAGGCGCTGGAGTGCTTTACAGGCTGCCTCCCATACAAACCAACAACGCCCTTGTTTTGTGCGCTAGCGGAGATGTCTGAACACGTAGCGAGTGCAGGTTCCATTAGCCATGTCTCTCCCACCTCCAGCTCTGCAGATCTTGCCCGCGCTGGTGACAACAGTCACAGTCTTCAGATCTTGGCCGCTGGAGATGAATCCCCTGCGGACAACTATCCACAAGAAGAGGATCATGTGGAAGGCGGAACGGTTGCTGAGGTAAACACTATACTCTGTTTCTTCTCTTCTCCATGTTCATCTCACCGAAGAATGTATGTTGACAACTGCGGTCTGTTCGCTCCTGAATGCAGGCTTCAGTGCACGCGAGACTGGATGACGAATCTGCCACATATGGATCTGTAGAAGAGGAGCCTGAAGTAGAGTCTCGTTTATCAGTTTTGGAGGTGGTTGTTACATTTGATCCAGAAGATCATCCCTCCGGCGATGTTGAGCACAGCACAGAGACGACCAGCTGGTGCGAGGCGACCACCAAAGCTGCTGCTAGCTTCACCAGTGATCTGGACGCATATACGTGTCCATCCAAGCGTGCAAGACTGCATTAAATAAGTGGTTCATCTGTTGGTTAGTACTAATGATGTACTTTCGCCGTTGTAGTGCGCGCCAACTTCTGGCTTAAATAATGTATGTCTCCCCTCTAATGCCGCTGGGTCTATGGCCCTTATGTCTGCGTAATCACTAAAAAAATGCCGAAGCTCCACGGTCTCACGCGTGTTGATCAAGAAAATGCATCCCCCTGTACCTCGTTGAGCAGCTATTATTAAACATGTAATTTGTCACGCTCGATGCTTCCAGATTATTGATTGACCCTCGTGTGGGCACACTGATGTACTTAACATGGTATTCTGGTGGCACGGCTTTGCATGTGCGATCGTGTCACATGCTTGTTTTTTACGTCCGAAATGTCGTACCATGACGATTGCAGTATAAATGAGGATCTGCGGTAGGTATCGAACGCTCGCCGTCTATAAACATAACGTGAACGCACTCGGACACCTGGCGAAATGTCACCGGGGGTACTTTACTCAGCACACGACGACGCATGCAGAATCTAACAGTGGTACACTGCAAATTTGAATGCCCTACTGCAGGTAAAAGTGCACATGTTCTCCATGGGAATCCAAATTCCCTACTTTTACTAATTGACATTCCATACAAAACGTCAAACCTTTTTTTTCACATCATCAAGGTTGGAAAATGTAGTACCTTTTCTTAAAAATATCTTGGGCATGTGCACAATATTCGGAAAGTCCATACAATAGAAGAGGAAAATTTTACATCGATATTGCTGCTGGCGTGAGTTCAACGAAATAGCAGCCATTTTGACATGACCGAGATGGTTTTCTTGCAAAGTTTTGGCCATATTATATAAAATAGCTTGCACCAACAACTAGGATAGTATGAACTTTACTGGCAAAAAGACACAAAACATGACACCGTGTTTATAAACTTTATTTGCTACATCACTGCAATCCAGAATGTTCATGTCAATATTCCGAACTTTGGACTCCTGCCAACTAAGCATGATAAATCAGTAAGATTCCACAGAGAACAAACCATAATTTCATATACATCGTCCCTTCATTGTCATGCACAATCCGTCTTTGTAATACCACCCATGTAACTCTCGGAAAAAAAACAACGGTTCAACAAAACATCCCCAAACATGGAAAAACATAGTACCTCCATCATGTAAAACACATCGTTGCAACAAAAAACTCATCATAGAACAACACTAACAACACCTAACAAGCACAATAAGGATGACAACAACAACAACAGTAACAAGAACAACAACGATGACAACACGTAAGGCAATAACAAGAAGCAGAACAACAATAACAGGAACAACAAGAACAGCAACCACATCAACAAAATAGGCAGATGAACACCAACAAAAACATCGACAGCAGCAACAATACCAAGAACAACCTGATCAACAACAATAACATCCAGAACAACAACATAAACAACAACAACAACAACAACAACAACAACAACAACAACATCAACAACAACAACAACCACAGCCGCAACATCAGCAACACTGACAAAAGCAATGGCAACAAAAGTAAGAACAAAGATCAAGAACAACAACAAC
>LR738714.1:839061920-839080210 GCA_902687465.1 Secale cereale
AACAACATCAACAACGGGAACAGCAACAACAGCAACAACAAACAAACAACAACAACAACAACAACAACAACAACAACAACAACAACAACAACAATAGCAACGGCAGCAGCAGCAACAACAACAGGCAACAACAATGACAACAACAATAGCAACGGCAGCAGCAGCAACAACAACAGGCAACAACAACGACAACACCAACAACAACACCAATAAACGGAAACACCAACAGCACCCAACAACGTCGACATCAACAGCACCACCAACTCCAGCAGGAACAGCAACAATAACATCAACAACAAGAACAACAAGAACAACAACAACGACAACAAAAACAACATCTACAACAACAGCAAATAGCAACAACTACAAACAGCGAACCATAATTTTAAACTCGATATTCCAAACTTTGGTTTCCAGTCAGCTAAACGGGTTAAACCTATCACACCCATTCACAAGTCCACCCGTGGACATGGGAATCAAATATGTGTTGGTACAAAATGTACTTCAGTTTGTATTTCGAATCCCATAGCTGCAACTGCATGCAAAAGAAAAATGGTTCAAACAAAAAAACGCAAGGACAAAAACAGGCATACCTCGCTCATGTAACCCCAAAGTTGCAATAATAAACTCATCGTAGATCCAATATCAACCATTTTCAAAAATGCAACATGTTATGAATGGAGCTAGTCGGTGCCGAGATGTTAGTCGAGCAAGACTAAGTATTAAATACCGCCCAAAAATGTTAGTCGAGCAAGACTAAGTATTAAATACCGCGCACCTTACCGCACAAATGCCACATACAAAAATGTATCCAACAAAAAAATAATGATTTACACTAATACTACGACAACCAATGGTTGTAACACACACCACAACGAACACCAACAAGGTATATAACTAAAGATAATAATGTACAACGAAAATAATTATATCTACTACGATTGGACGCCATGTTTTACCTTGCAAAGAGTGGCACCCACAGCAGATACGAAACCTCCAACCAAAAAAAACCTCTTCACATCTCCCCTCTGTCCTCCGAAAATGACTGATAACCCATAGCTTTGAAAAGTCTCTGCTCGCCGTCAAATGCATATCCATCCAAACGCATGCTGGCATGCACAGATCCAGTGGGATGGCCCCTGTTTCCCCGGTCCGACCAAATCCCTCATGGTCCAGATGTGCTACAGTCCGCATGGAGTCTTCTCGGAAAGGGATCAGCATTATTCCCGGTGGCCAACCAACAACTGGAGATGAAATGCGTTGGTTTCGGCCGCATGCGTGTCCAGCAGCCGCTCTCTTCTCAGGTACGTCTCGCCACGTGCACGCTCCCGCCTTTTCGGTCGCGCATCCAGCCCGCCGCGGCGATACAAATGAGGTAAAAAAATTTCACCCACAGGAAGTCCTTGTACCCCATATGAACACGCTGAGACTCGCTGACTGTAGGACCGGGTACCCTGTGGCGCCGTACATTTGCGCGTGGGCGGCCTCAGGAAACCAAGCTGCGCTAGATTTACCTTATCTAGCTAAACACACCAGGAGCATCCCCACACCCATCCACTCTGCTTCTTGCTTCTTCCCCACTATCACCCTTGCGCTCCGCTTTCCGCCGCCGCCATTAAATCCATTCGCCGCCGCCGTCCGAATCGGAGACCAAGAACAAGACAGCACGTCCTTGGGACGAGGTACATGCATATGCCATTATTTTTGTTGCTTGGTTCATGCGCATTCCCTCTGCTGCTGCATCTTACAAGACTGCATCTGAGCATTCATCTGATCGAACTTCCTCTGTTTTCTTGCGATTCAGCAGGTCGGTCGTCCATCTGCGTGTAGGGGCCATGCCTCCAGACGAAGAAAATGCAAACTCCAATGGAGATACAGCCGCAGCAGCAGCGGCCACCCGCAAGAACCACCAGAAGAAGGGGAGCGGACCGCCGAAGCCAACAGGATTGCAAGGCTCCCATGCCAATGACATCCCCCATGTGCGTTGCGGCTTCACGGCTGCTTCGGTCACAAGGCTACCTCCGGCGGCCTATACGCAGGTGAAACCGACAGGCTTAGCATCCCTGTTGACCACGAGAGCTTCGGGGGGCGGGGATAAAAAAATGTACTGGGCTTTGTTGATGGCCATAGATACGGATAAACGGAGTCTCCGCTTCCCAGATAATCAAGTTAGATCCATAGATGCAACTTCTATAGAACTAATGACAGGCATAAAGTCTGGTACAAAGCTGATCCGTATGGGAGTAGAACGATCAACAAGATTTATAAAATCAGATCGACTGGCCGTGCAAAAGCTGTTGCGTTTACCCAATGCAAATAGATCTAAAATCAGGGTTGCGGACGTGCTGTCGGCTATTACGAGCATAGATCCGCGTTCCCAGGTTAAAGAAGATCTAATTGCAGTCACTGTCGGCTACACATTGGTGGTTTGCGCGACGATGATTGCACCGCAGGGGACTAACACCACGGTGCCAGACGATTTGTTACGCTACGTGAAAGATCCAGAAAAAATTGGTACATACAACTGGGCAGAGTTCATCATTGACCAAATCATGAAAGTGGCCAAGAGAGTGCAGCAAAGCTACCAAGATAGGAAAGACAATGTTGTTCTTGGAGCGTTCCAGCTTTTCCTACAGGTATGCTTCAGACATGCATGGCTAGTGCAAAAAAGCTCTTTTCTCACTTTTCCGTCGTTTTCGATGTCCATCCAAAAGCTGATTCTCTCTCTCTTGTCCCCATCTGATTCAGGTGTTCTTTACGGAGTGGATGGACTTCAAAATGCATAACGTAACTGACAGCGTTTGGCCACGCATAGCTGCGTACACTACAGACATTCTGAAAGAATTGTTCGTTCTTGCAAGAGACCCAGCTAAGAGATTTAAGGTGATAATAACATGTGCCCTGTTTCTTTGTTTATCTACAATGGCCGGTTTTTTCTTACAACACATGACTAACTAACAAATCTTTTCCACAACACACAAAAAAAACACAGACAAGGTCCGTGGAAGCAATGTTTGCTACTGCCTGGTATATCCATCCAGTCCTACTACAGGGCTCAATGATTTGTGCACAAACTGTCAGGATTACTGCTGAGGATTACATTAGAATAGGAGTTTGCGAACGCATCCGCAATTCATTTGAGCTTTTCACTACAAACCACAACCCTACAGGTGGTGCACTGTCTGCCGAACAGCAAGAACATTGTGAAGATTTGACTGCTCGCATTCTTGGAGACCTCGGTGCAACTGCAGAAATCATGTGCAAAGAATTTCATGACAGACTGGGCGATGCACAAGAGTCGTGGCTGAAGATGCATAGTGTACGTCTGCAGCCAAGCCCTCGTGGCGTCGGGACAGCAGCCCTTGTTGTCACACAAAGTAAGTTCTCATTCTAAAGCTCTTAATTTTGCTTTACTTGGCCATATTAAAATTAAGATCTCTGTATGTTGTTGTATTTCAGCAGCGACTGTAGCTCAGAGTGCTCAGGCAGCACCGGAACAGACTCATGAAGATGCCTTGGCAGAAGCTCGTAGGGGTAAACAACAAATGACTGCACAAACAGAACATCATTTGACTACAGATTGTTCGAATCTACATGTAACTAGTAAGTGCCTTCAATCTGGCATTGCATACTTTGGAATTGTATTGCTTTACCTTTGTATTTGTCTTTTCAAACAGGCATACAAGTTCAGCAGACAATTGGATCGCCTTTTGCGGATGCATGCGCACAAACACTTCTCTCTTTGGCTGGTACAGAAAACTCTTATTGTGACATCCTCGCAATACAAATTTTGCCTGCTCATGTCTGCGGAAACACTAACAATGCAAAAAAAATATGAATTGACAGAACATGGATATGGGCCAGTTGAAAAAACACCTCATGCTAGCCTGCCAGCACCTACACTGCCTCGAATTACAGGAAGCCTGGTTATTAGAGACACAGCACTTGCCCCTCGCCGTCTCAGTTTCAATACAAGGTCTTCTGAAGATGACTCACCTACCAGAGGTCAGCAGCACAGCCTTGTACATTGATTCATCAGAAAAAATGTCGTTAGCCAGTGATGCAAACTCAACAATCAAAATATAAAATGAATAACCAGTGACCTTCTGTTCTCATTTGAAAAATCAGGCTTCGCTGAGTAATTGTTTCACAGTTGATGACAACACTAGCTTATTAAATTCTCGAATCTCCATTTTGCATATGCAGATCTTCAGAGAACAAACACTTGTCCGCGGACACCTTATCATTTGCGGAGCCGCAGTTATGTAACAGATGTGACAAGGAAACCTACATGGACAACCAAGCGGCCCAGAACTGGCATTCTACACACAGTTGTGTCGAAAAAAACAAAAACGTCACAAATGCTGGCGAAT
Organism: Secale cereale; assembly: GCA_902687465.1. Taxonomy (NCBI): domain Eukaryota; kingdom Viridiplantae; phylum Streptophyta; class Magnoliopsida; order Poales; family Poaceae; genus Secale; species Secale cereale. The sequence continues at coordinate 839,066,294 of LR738714.1, forward strand.
GAGGAGCAACCTGCAATCCAACATATCACATCAGCACCTCCTCCCATTTTGCAAACATCTAGGGTTGCCCGTGACAAGACTCGCACTCATCTTTCAGGTTAGCTTATCCGAATATTTCTGTATGCAACCGTCTGCAGGCTGGTCATTTCTTGAGTGCTGTGACAGTGCTCTGATTTTGCAGTGCATACTGATGCAAAAAATTGTAAACCAACGTCTCCAATAATTTCATACAAGCGACGTTCCCAGCGTGACATCTGTGCTATGCTCGATCGCGAGGCTTCAGGTGGCCCCTTGATCCCTACATAAACAATTCTTTCACGTAATATTGAAAATTGTCAACATTCATATCTTTCTGCCTTGAACTGAAGTACACTCTGGAAACCATACAGCCATTCCCTCTCTAGATGCAAACAATACAAGGACAACATTTGCAGTTGCTCCTACAGTTTTGTCCGGGTATACACCAACCGACATGGCGATTGCAACTGCAGACCCTACTGTCAATGCTTCAGGTACATTATACATCAAAACCTCGACATTCATTCTTTGACCACGTAAATAATTCATCTATAATTGGATCACTGGCACAGCAGTTGAGGATGTCATTGCCGCAGTGGCACAACCGGTATGGGATTCAACACCACCTACAGATCCTTGTGCTGGAACACATGGCATTGTCCATCAACAAGCAGGTACAACTTCATTAGAAAAAAGTGTCCATTTCCCCCAACCACACTCCTCCTATATTGAATTTTTATCTTGAAAACGTATATTCCACCATCAAATTTAACTCATCAATCTGACCTTTATAATGCTCTATGTTCCAGTTTGTCATACCATTCCGTCAAATGTTGAACAAGCATACATATTCCAGAAATTTAACATTCCTTCCTTATTATGCAGCTGTGAGAGCAAACCATGATTTTGGGGATACAGTTATAAGTACGAGTAAAGTTGTGCCGATTGCTGACAAACCTGGTATATGCACCCCACAGCCAAATGAAGGTACAATCCAACATCTTTCTATTGATGCTGCTTCTCCTTTCTACATTGAATCTTGTAAATATAGTTCATATCTGAAAATATGTACTTACAACACATTTGTATGGATTGCAAAAAGTGTGTACATGAACATTGGCCGGCATTCCAGTTCATATTACCGACGATCCGTCTGTGACTTTCATTCAGACCTCCAATTCTACTGCCAGTGCATACTATAAATTCAGTTGTGTTCTTCATTCCATCACAAATAACAAATTTTCTGTTTCAACCGTTCCCAAACAACAGATGCAAGAGACAACAACCAGTTCACAAACACACTTACAACACCGAGTTCAGAAGAAAATGTAGCTCTGCCTGCTACTCTTTCATCACCGACCAGCAATGGTGTGTTGCCAGCCTATCTTTCCATATTTCTATAGACTGCAATGTCGCTCTCCCTCGTACTTTTGTCTGGCAACCATTGTCTACTTCTGTCATAATACTTTAGGATATTTAGTTCAAACATTCAACCAAAAAAATGACTTCTACCTTAAAATTAAGTGTTTGACTTCACTCCTGAGCACGTACTTTATTACCTTTGATTGGTGACTTAACAAAAATGACTGGATGTCACTGACTATGCAGTTCCCATTGCAAACATTATAACTCGCAACGGTCCCATATCAGCAATTCAAGATGTCAATGTTCCAATGGCTGGTTCTGCTCACATTGAAACCCAACATGCAGGTGCTTGTTTTCCGCCTCGACTCAACTACTGTCAACCTCTTTTCCATATATATAGTTATATATCAACGCCTGAAAATTTCATACAATCATTCAATGCAAATACATCTTCTTTGCCAGGTCCAACTGCAAGTGGCACATCTCTTTTTGCGAACCAACCTGTGACTACAACTGTTCCGGCAACTGCTGTTCAATGTGCAGCTCCTACACCAGCCCCCACCTCTGGTATATCTTATTAACTGTGATCTGTCGCTCATGCTTGGTATACCATACCTTATTAACCTTGTGCTTTCATCTATTGCAGCTGGTCCTAGCACCTGGCAGAACATGCCCATTATGGCTGCACGACCAGTACCAAAAATAGAAGCAGACACAGTTGTCGCGAGATTTTGTAGAATTATAATAGACCAACCTTCTTTTTCAGATGTCTACAGCTCCTATGCCAAGATGGTAGATTGCAAGAGTACTGATCTCGAGAGGTAATGCCTCTTCCATTCTATGTTAAAAGTTTGCTAAGTATATTTGTCCCTGATGCATACTTGCAAACTTGTCGAAACTGCCTGCAAATCTTAGTTACTATGCAATGCAAACCACAACTACAATGCCAACTTGTCAAACTTATTTCTGATTCACATTTCAACTGTATATTCATCACAATAACTGTGTCTAACTCTCTTTGATTCACAAAAAAAACAAGGAAATGGGTATCTCTCAGCGAACCCTACCGTCTGGAATTGAGCGGCACTACTATGCAGAAAAACTTTGGGCCAGGGAAAGGGCTAAAAGGCAGAGGCATGTCAGCAGCTCTTCAGGTTCTGGAATCAAAGCTGGACATTCTGTACCCAAACAGAGCTCCTCGGCATGTGAAGATAATAGACCCATGCTTTGCGGTAAGACAGACATAGGCACTTTCAATACCTGTCGTATCGTACTTTTTTTGAGCACGTCTCATTATAAAATTGATCGCCTGACGAAAATATGCTTTCCCAGGATGAAATATTGTACGACAACGTCAATCCAAACCCAGAACGATTCTTTTGGATGTTCAATCCAACAAAACTCAGTTACAACCTGCAAGATTGCAGAAAGGTAACATAAGCATACCCGCAACTGATAGAACAATCTCAACATAATAATTATATCAAGCTAACATTCAGCACGTATGCTTTTCCGTTCTTATTTTTCCAGTTCATGGTGGTCCTAACTGTAGACGACGGCTGGTGTGCCTATGAGATTGACGTACATGCACAGACCACCTTCATACTTGATCCAATGATGGCATCATCAAGCAGGGAAGAAATGGAAATGAAACACAGGAAAACTAGCAGGCTCGTCCTGCACTGGCTTTGCAACTGCCTGCGCCTGTGGTATCCAAACTGGCTTTTCACTACATATCCATGGACTTACAAAAACAACTACGGCTGGCACAACAACTGCAGCAGGTATCTGCTGGTTCCTCATAGATACAAGAAAAATAAACTGCACACTGCTAACTAAACTTGTCTACTTTGATCCAAAAAAAATTCAGTGCTGATAGCGGATTCTATGTTCTGCACTACATCAGAGAGTTCGATGGACTTATGCTACACGTAGCTCCTCATTCGGTAAGCTCTCTACTCAGCTTGTTTTAACTACTTTCCATCTGGCCGGTATATTTAGCATTTGCAGACTTCCCCAACTACCTCTTTTCCAGGAGATGATCCAACATCTGAGGAAGGAGATGGCATATGAAGTTCTGAGGATGAAAGGCAACAAAGGCGACTTCCCCAACTACCTATATGGTAGGATCATCGAATAGGCGTCGCTTCAACACCAAAAAAAAGGCCAACTTGTGTTCCACCACACACATCTATTGGCGTAAACACCCTTTTATGCAGACCTTTGCGAAAATCAGCAGATTGGATTTTTGGCACACCTATGTGAGCTGAACTCTAATCCTGCTTATGTATCTTTCTTAAAAGACTTGGTATGTACTGAACTAAGTTTAGTTGGCCACATAGCCATGTAATGGCCTACTTACCTATCGTTCGGATGACATTTCAACCTAAATCCTATTGCCACTTATTAAGCTTTCATGTCAGATATGTGGATTTAAATTTGCATGAGCTGATGTGGATTGAAATAAAATACATACTTTAAAACAGAAAACTCACAAACTGCAAAACTTGCTGCCTCCTATGCAAATCTTCAAATACTTAACCAAACAACGAATATCTCCCTCTTCTCCCTCCACTTGCCCCACGAATCCATCTTCTGAAATAATATTCGTGAGCATGATTCCACTTGATAGGAATATGTCTACAAAAAAGAGACTGCCTGTTAGGACATAACATCTTCAACACATATTATTCATATACAAACCAAAAAAGCGGAACAACTGGAATGAAAACCCCAATGCAAAAAGATATCATGCTACGAAGTGATGAGATGATAAAACACACTTGCATTGAACAAACAATTACGATTTGAAAACACAAAAATTAATATACAACTGCCATTCCCTAGGAAATGTTGCTTCCTTGTTTCCATTTCACAATTCCTAACCACGGGACATAACTTTCAGATGCACCAGAAGAACAAATGTTGCCAAGTGACCATACATTTCTCTTTGTATACCCCATTAATAAAAACATCAATGAGATACGCACCCAATAAAACACTTGAAAAATTTGAACTATCCCCTCACGTTTACATAAAAATTGTTCTGCCTTGTTTTCTATGGCCACGTTGTCTACTCAAAACAAAATTTCTCCTATACTTCACTTGTATAGCGTGTGCATGGCAAAAAAACCTTCTCCAATTCTCCCTCTACTTGAAAAAAATGTCCATATGTTGCCTACCCCGCGCTACTTATTCAAGACACTTAGTCCACTGGGCATAGTTAAAAAGTAATCAACTACTAATAAAATCCCGCATCTACCATATAATACACACGGTTTCGTTTCCTTGCGAAACTTCAAACCAATTTCGTGCCTCCAAAGTCTAATATGGCATTCATACATATATTAGTCCTCACGTCACATTTGCAACCATCATACATTTCCTACTCGAAAAAACTACACGATTTTATTTTGACGACCCCATCAGAGATCACCCCCACTACCGAGTCGAACACGAAATTCAACACACCATAAAACATCACATGTCCATCATCCATCGTCTTCTTCCAGAGCAGCCCGTAACACGTCATCCGCCAGAAAGTTGTCATTCTCATCAAGCAGGCGGAAAACCTCAAAAACAGTTGTTTTCCGAAATGTCGCCAGGTTTTTCTGCATATTAAAATGGCGACAACAAGCAAACAGGCATTCTATGTTCAGAATGAAACATACATCATCCCAGGATGCAATACTGACCATAGATGTGATAGCACAACAATTACCTTGTTCAGAGGCCACATCATCTTTTCTCCATCATACTGCCTTATCGCATGGAGCATACACATTCCAGACTCATCCCTGTAAAAATGATGGAAAATCAAATAAACATCTCTCCTCATTTACCCATGAAAAATGAACCCTTCCATTTCCAAAAACTTTACGATTACCTAGTAAATATATCAGAGGTTATCTTTGGGTACTTCCGCTTCCACCTCTCCGCTGAACAATGCCATTTTGCAAAGAACTCGTTCAGACAACTAAACAGGGATGTGTGAATCTGTGACACAGCCTCCTCATGGGTCGTGTGCCGCATTTCTGCTCCCACATCTTGTGCGCACAAAGGATCCAGCACATGAATCTCCTTCCTCATCATATCCCACATATATGCAGCCCACCCATGATCAAGTACAACCGGGACAAAAAACTTCAGACGACAAACAATGTGTGAGGCCTTGCCACCACAAGAATGTATATCTATTAACAGACTGAACTAAAGCACATTACCGTCTGACACGCAGTGATATCATGCTGTGGACGCAAAAGCTGCATCTGCACCGCCTTAATGTGAACAACTTTTTCCCCGGCGAGAGCATGTGTCTGCTTCAAACGAAATGGCACACATAGAAAATTTTACCATCACAGACATACAAATAAGGCATGAAACTCAATTGAATAGATGAAAATAGAAAACATCCACCCACCGAGAAATCCGGCTCAATGAATTCCCTCCACAGCAAATACTTGTTAACACAATGTGCTCCAACATCCAACTGATAGAACCTCCGAATTGCAAGCACAGCTACCTCGTGATCAAGAGGATTTTCCCCAACAAATTGCTGCTGAACACATGCAGCATTTACTCGTAACATCCTCGGACACTTATGAACAAACCAAAAACTGCATCCAACAAACAAAGTTAAATATGAATTCAATTCATATGAAACAATTTGAGGCAGATTGATAGTTGCGTACCCCTGAAGGTCGAAATCACCAGTTCCACTTAACCACATCCAGAACTTGTTCACCAGGGGGATTGGTGGTGGCTGTGGCAGACATCCACTTGTCCATGGGTTGCGGGCGAAACTTGCAGACATTGCATACTTCCTCTTTGGCAACTTAGCTTCCATGTTGCCGAAATAAACAACATTTGGCTCTTCTTCAGCGGTGTCGTATAAACTTTGGACCATGTCAACTATTACATGTGCATACACTGCAATCCTATCAAATGTATTGTTCATCTCTTTCATGTCTCGATGCTCAGCTACTGGATTATCATAGACAGGGCCCATGTGTGCATGATCTGCTGTACCCACACTCGCATCTATCGCAACACATAAAAAAATCCATCAAAAAATTGTTACACCAAACACAAGTACTTTGGACGATCAATAATGAGTACCAAGACTAGCAAGCTGGATCACCTCTCATGCCGCACTCATCGATCCGATGCCTCTTTCCCAAATTTTGATTCACACGGTCCTTGCCAACACTACTTCCACCTACGCAAAGAACGAAGCATACTTACTACTTTCAATTCGCAAGCACTTATGGGCTTCCTTTAATCTAACAAATACCTTCATCGTCGGACATTTCAAGCCGCCGGGCAACCATTGATATAGGCCTCTTATGCACAACCTTGTCATCTGCATCGTACATTAGGTGTCAGGGCCCAAATAATTTCAATGCATTCTAACTCATAACCAATCCAATACAGTCTCTACCACTGCTTGTTCTAACTGACCCAATATTCAGGAATCAGAACAAATACCTGGTACAACATTGTCACATCCATCAAGTGTGACACACTTTGCCAGACCACGCCTTTCGCAGCATCTGCAACGGCCCCGAACAAGCGCCACAATTCTATCGGCAAAACAAAGCATATCAGATTGCATCCTATTGCGCAGCAGCGACATACTGAGTGTACACTTTGCATTCTGCTGTTTCAGCATCAGGCTCAATTCTTCAAGTACCTGCATTCCAACAAAAAAAATAAAAGGAGTTAACAACCCAGAACACCCAACCAAACAAACCTGCAACACACACGAGAACCACGCCTCACACAAACCCCACCCCACCCCCCCACACACACACACCACAAACTCTCTGCATATAACAAAAAAAGCATAATGCTGGGATCAAGTCATCGTACCGGATCACCACAACAAGTTTGGCGCAGATGATTGGCAAAATCCCTTGGTCCAAAAGACTGGTACGCCGACCTTGCTTCACCCAACGAATCAACCGCAAGATTTGTTGCATTCATAAACAACCCCGGTGTATGTTTCTCGATTCTAACAGGCCCACTTGAAACTGGTTGTTTCCCTGCAACTGCCGATCCAGCAGCATCATTATGTTGACTGATCGTCGCCTCACCCCGCGTGTAGCAAACTACATCGGCAGGACGCACCTGCAAGCATAAAGAAAAAATCGTCAAATGAAAATAAATCAATGATCTTTGATACCCTAGTATGACTAGCCTGAAATGTAAACTGTTCCCACGCACATTAAAAAAAACCTTACCCCTGCAGGCACATAAGTTAACTTGCCCCGCTTCATGCAGTAAGACATTGTGATCATCTGTCGGAGCGTTTTCTGATCAAACCGCTGCACGCGAGGAAGTACAGAATGTGGCATGTTGAACAGCCCTAGCTCAATGTTGTCCAGCAGAAGAATCTGTGCATACAAAACGAATGAAGACAAACAATTTGATTACAACGAATACCTTCATCAGTGCCACCTACAGACTGTGTAAACACGAAACATATACCTGAAAAAATAGATGGCAAGCAAACAAATGAATTGTCCCTGCCTTGCTTTGAAAATCACTCTGGACCTTCGCAACCGCTGCCATCAACTTCTGCATCGCATACTCACACCAATTAAATTCCGCTATTAATTCAGCGTTAGCCAGAGCACCCCAGAAATCAATTGTCATCGAGTCATGCTTGGTGCAGGGCGCTAACAAGTATCCCATAACAAAAATGACAAACGCAATCTGGAAACAATCCTTCTCAATCTTGCTCGAATCCTCAGACAGATCTCTGTATATAAATCTTTCTGCCGCCTTCAGGTTCTGACCAACCGAATTGTCCATCCCAATTGTGTGCTTGATGAAATGCACTGCTGAAGCAGCAATTTGTCCATCCCTGCCACCCACATCTCGATTGCCACACGGTATACCAAATATCTTGTGGAAATCTTCTGCTGCGAATCCAATCTTCTGGTCATCGTCGATGTCAATTACACGAGGCCTTGTCTTAACTTTCCTCATCACCCAAACACTCATTTTAAGATCCATTTTCACAATCATTGGGAGCTGGAGGATTCCACCGAAACTAATTTCAGATACAAGCCATCTCTTGTACTCATCGAATTTCTCGACAGCCTCAACAACCCGTTTGACTGACAGCCGAGATGTAATAGCAGGCTCTTCTTCAGTCAACTCACCTGACCGCGCCGCGTCAGGCGAACTCTCCTCGTTGCCCTCCTCACTCTGCACTCCCCCATACAAACCTTGATTCTCATCGTCTTCGTCCATCTACAATGAAACAATACAATTAAAAAAAATGTAAATCCCGTTCTACTCAATTATAACACACTCACGCAAGGGTATGGCGGGGGGGGGGGGCGAGCGGCGGTCAGATCTACCAATATGCAGCACGTACCAGTGAATGTGCCCGCGGGAACCGTAGATATGCACCGGCCGATCTTCGAACCTTGGGGATCAGCGGCGCAAACACTTGCTTCACGAACTGGAGATCCGGCCTGACTGAGTCCTGCAAATGGATAACCCTTGAGAGGTAGGAGAAAGCACAAGTGGTGCCACACTTGTGACTAGGGCGGCAGCGGTCTCTGGAGTGTGGGCCTCGGCTTATCTGAATATTCCAGCTCAAATGCAACACCTTGCTTCCTCCGTGGTAACACGTGGTGACCATGCGCACATGCTCCGCCAGCTCATCTCGTCTTGGCCAAAATGGGTCATGCATTTTCGTTGACAGCCATCATTAGTGTGGCCGAACCCGTCACTCAGCCCTTAATTGCTCTATTCTTGTGCTACCTGAACATAATATTCAATAATATTTGGATACATAAATATTACATGCGGCAGTTACAGAATCCAGCAAACACAAACCACCGCCGCCCTTGATGGGTACACACACTCGCCACTACATCTTACTCCATGCATTAAACCCCGCACTAACGACATTAATTTACATATTTCTTCCTACCCTGACAGTGCCTCGCCCATATCAAACGCTAACACCTACTTAAGCACGCGCAACACCACATCTGCCACGAGCAACAGCAGAATGGCCACCCCAATCACTAGATTTGCCACTGAGACCACCAGATTTACCGATGCAGCATCAACTGCTCCCTGCCGACCTGCGCCTGGAGCCGCCGCAAGCATGTATCCTGCAACTGCACTAGCAAATGACGCCAACTGCGACGCGCCCGGCCCTCCATTCTCCTGACCAATCTGTGCTTGATCCGCCTGCGCTGGTTGACCTCCAACCACTTGACCTCCTTGGATCTGCCCTGCCTCGAATTGCGCCACCACATCTGCCGCTCCTCCGTTAATCCCGATGTGCTCGGCATATGCTTCCTGCCACCTATAGAAATTACATCCACCACCTGAAGGCTGCCATTACCCAAAGAACAAAGCATACTCCATGAGAGATCGAAAACAAGAGCACAGCATCAACCACTCTGACCTTACATTGTGATTGCGGCACTTGTAGAAGCGATTCCCGGCGTTCTGCCCGCGCCGCGCTACGTAGCTCACTACCTTCCTTCCGCAATCAGGACAAGGCATGATTGGGAGCAACGCTGGATCTCCGCTTCCATCTGCCATCTTTGGCACCTAGGCTCCCCTGCTTTGACTTGGGGCAGACTAAGCGAACTGTGCGGCTAGGGTTTCCTGTTTCGATTTGGGGCTGGTGTGATATAGTACCGATCCACCGACGAGCAGATGGCTTCGCCTTACCGCGCGTGCGGCCCATCTAGCCCACTACTGAACACAGACCACGTTACGGGCCATCGCGTAGTACGGTACATGATGGTACATGACACGGAGCAAACGTCACGTCCATAAACTCCGTCCTAGCCGCGTCGCCGTGGATCATCAACGTCTGTTACACGCTGTCTCCGGCCGACCTGTGACCATAATATAAAATCCCACTACCGCTCTACCTAACACCAACCACTTACCGCATCCCGGAGCGAACGTACGATCGCCGATACCGTGAGCACGCGAGGACGAGCACTCCTACGAATTTCCGGTCGTATGCCCTCTAGGATTGGAGGTGCAGAAGATACATGCATGCCCTAATGACTGCATCCTCTACCGCGGTGCATACAACGATCTGAACGCATGCCCGGTATGCGGTGCGTTGCGGTATAAGATCAGACGAGATGACCCTGGTGATGTTGATGGCGAGCCCGCCAGGAAGAGGGTTCCTGCGAAGGTGATGTGGTATGCTCCTATAATACCACGGTTGAAACGTTTGTTTAGAAACAGAGAGCATGCCAAGTTGATGCGATGGCACAGTGAGGACCGTAAGAAAGACGGGAAGTTGAGAGCACCCGCTGACGGGTCGCAATGGAGAAAAATCGAGAGAAAGTACTGGGAGGAGTTTGCAAAGGACGCAAGGAACGTATGGTTTGCTCTAAGCGCGGATGGCATTAATCCTTTCGGGGAGCAGAGCAGCAATCACAGCATCTGGCCCGTGACTCTATGTATGTATAACCTTCCTCCTTGGATGTGCATGAAGCGGAAGTTCATTATGATGCCAGTTCTCATCCAAGGCCCTAAGCAACCCGGCAACGACATTGATGTGTACCTAAGGCCATTAGTTGAAGAACTTTTACAGCTGTGGAATAGAAACGGTGTACGTGCGTGGGATGAGCACAAACAGGAGGAATTTGACCTAAAGGCGTTGCTGTTCGTGACCATCAACGATTGGCCCGCTCTCAGTAACCTTTCAGGACAGACAAACAAAGGATACCACGCATGCACGCACTGTTTAGATGACACTGAAAGTATATACCTGGACAAGTGCAGGAAGAATGTGTACCTGGGCCATCGTCGATTTCTTCCGACCAACCATCAATGTCGAAAGAAAGGCAAGCATTTCAAAGGCGAGGCAGATCACCGGAAGAAGCCCGCCATGTGTACCGGTGATCACGTACTTGCTATGGTCAATGATTTACATGTAATCTTCGGAAAGGGCCCCGGCGCACTAGCTGTTCCGAATGACGATGAGGGACACGCACCCATGTGGAAGAAGAAATCTATATTTTGGGACCTACCCTACTGGAAAGACCTAGAGGTCCGCTCTTCAATCGACGTGATGCACGTGACGAAGAACCTTTGCGTGAACCTGCTAGGCTTCTTGGGCGTGTATGGAAAGACAAAAGATACAGCTGAGGCACGGGAGGACCTGCAACGTTTGCACGAAAAAGACGGCATCCCTCCGAAGCAGTATGAAGGTCCTGCCAGCTATGCTCTTACGAAAGAAGAGAAAGAAATCTTCTTTGAATGCCTTCTCAGTATGAAGGTCCCGACTGGCTTCTCGTCGAATATAAAGGGAATAATAAATATGGCAGAGAAAAAGTTCCAGAACCTAAAGTCTCATGACTGCCATGTGATTATGACGCAACTGCTTCTGGTTGCATTGAGGGGGCTTCTACCGAAAAACGTCCGATTAGCCATTGTGAAACTATGTGCATTCCTCAATGCAATCTCTCAGAAGGTGATCGATCCAGAAATCGTACCAAGGCTAAGGAGTGATGTGGCGCAATGTCTTGTCAGTTTCGAGCTTGTGTTCCCACCATCCTTCTTCAATATCATGACACACGTCCTAGTTCATCTAGTCGACGAGATTGTCATTCTGGGGCCCGTATTTCTACACAATATGTTCCCCTTTGAGAGGTTCATGGGAGTCCTAAAGAAATATGTCCGTAACCGCGCTAGACCAGAAGGAAGCATCACCATGGGCCATCAAACAGAGGATGTCATCGGGTTTTGTGTTGACTTCATTCCTGGCCTTAATAAGATAGGTCTCCCTAAATCGCGGTACGAGGGCAGACTGACTGGAAAAGGCACGCTTGGAAGGGACTCAATAATATGCAGGGACGGTTATTCTTGGTCTCAAGCACACTACACAGTTCTACAGAACTCTACATTGGTGACCCCGTATGTCGATGAACACAAGAACAGTCTGCGCTCCAAACACCCGGAGCAGTGCGACGACTGGATTACACGTGAACACATCAGGACTTTCAGCAGTTGGTTGGAAACACGTCTCAGAGGTGACAACACTGTTTGTGATGAGTTGTACTTGTTGTCCAGGGGACCATCTTCGACTGTATTGATTTACAAAGGATACGAGATAAATGGAAATACATTTTACACGATTGTCCAAGATCAAAAGAGCACCAACCAAAACAGCGGTGTCCGCTTTGATGCAACAACCGAGAGGGGAAAGGACACATATTATGGTTACATAGTGGACATATGGGAACTTGACTACGGACATGATTTTAAGATCCCTTTGGTTAAGTGTAAATGGGTCAATCTGTCAGGAGGCGGGGTACAGGTAGACCCACAGTACGGAATGACAACAGTGGATCTGAAAAATCTTGGATACAATGACGAACCGTTCGTCCTAGCCAATGATGTGGCACAGGTTATCTATGTGAAGGACATGTCTACCAGACCGAGAAAAAGAAAATATAAGGAAGTGAATACATCACACGATGAGCCAAAGCGCCACATAGTTCTTTCAGGAAAAAGGGACATCCTGGGAGTGGAGGGCAAGACAGACATGTCTGAAGATTATGAAAAGTTTCATGAAATTCCTCCCTTCAAAGTCAAGGCTGACCCAAGCATCCTGATAAACGATGAAGATTATCCATGGTTACGGCGCAATAAGCAAATGACACAAGCGAAGAAAAAGTGAAGAGTTATTTCCGCAACTATTATGATGATACCATGCCAACTTTGTAACAAACGAGTATGATACCATTGTCCGTTTGTACTATTCAAATTTGCACTAACAGAAAGTTTGTAATTGGTTTTACCAGAAAGAATTAAAAAATAAAACAAAAAACAAAATAAAATAAATAATGCAGAAAACAAAAAAAAATTGCAAAAAAATAAAAAATAGCAACAATAAGTATTTCATTGTAAGTAGAAACAAAATAAAATAAATAAAGCAACAAAGAAAACAAATAATTTCAAATTTAAACTATTCAAATTTGAATACTACTTGCACTAACAGAAAGTTTCAAATTGGTTTTACCAGAAAGAATTAAAAAATAAAGCAAAAAACAGAAGAAAATAAATAATGCAGAAAACAAAACAAAAAAACTTGAAAAAAAATAGCAACAATAAGTATTTTTTTTGTAAGTAGAAACAAAATCAAATAAATAAAGCAACAAAGAAAACAAATAAATAAAAATAGCAACAGTAAGTATTTTGTTGAAAGTAGAAACAAAACTAAAAAATAAAGCAACAAAGAAAAAAAATATAAAATATGCCACCTGCTGGGCCCACACGGCCTGAATACGACTAGAAACCCAACTATGGGCCAGGATTCTAGCCCGTAGAAAGCCCAGCAAGCCCACAGGCAAAGCAGTGTCAGTTTAGGCCCTTAGGCCTGCAGTTCAGAGGAGTTCGAGAGGAGAGAGGCAGCGGGGCTTATAAACTGGTGCTGCTCTCTCTCAACTAGCGAGGTGGGACTAAACTTCCCACAGCACCGCGGCAAGGCTTTTAGTCCCGGCTGGTGGCAGCAACCGGGACTAAAGG
>LR738714.1:839107803-839182108 GCA_902687465.1 Secale cereale
TTTACGCAAAGTTCTTTTAATGCAGTTGTCTGTTGCTTTGAGTTTACACTTTGGGTGGGACTCGCAACTTAATACCAGCGAGATGTTCTGGATAGATATCTCAAGGTGGATGATTAGTAGTAGATGCAGATGGATTTCGGTCTACTTGCCTTGGCGTACCGCCCATGCTTTTGAGCCTCTACCTTTCTTTACAGCATAGTTAGCATTGGTTTGCGCACATAATCCTGTCAATTGCCCAGCTGTAATTTGTTTACCTCGCTTAGCTGTTTTATCGTCTTTTGGGAGAGAGACATCACTAGTGAACATCATGGGACCCCGGTCCATATTACCATCACTGATCACACCCGCTATTTACTTTCTGTTCTTATTTCCTAGTTGCAGTCATACCTATCACTATTATCTCTTGTGTTTGATCCTTTGTAAACGACAAGGCCGGAGGGATTGACAACCTCTCTGTACTCGTTGGGAGCAAAGTTATTTGTATCTGTGTGCAGGTCCTGTCAAGTAAAAGTTTCTGGCGCCATTGACACCTTCTTGTCGACCCTCGGAGTCTCACGGGATTCGATCCTTGGTATCTTTGCCAAGGGAAATTTGCCGCTACGCTACATCTCAAACCTTCCACTTGGGGTAACCAACGAGGGGCGAGAAGCCATCAAGCAAGTTTCTGGCGCCGTTGCCGGGGACTCCACTCTTCAAGATAGGGGAGTTGCACGCTATCTTTTATCTTTGCTTTTTAGTCTTGTTAGTTTACCTTTCAGTTTTTGCTTTAGTGTCCCTTACCAAAAATCACAAAAATAGTTATCTTGCTTGCTGCTGCTATGGGTTCCACCAAAAACACTAAGAGGGAGGAGTACACCCCTTCTTCCATCACGCCAATCACCACTGTCGGGATCTACAAAAGTAATAAACCTTGTGATTATGTTAGTTTTAATCGAGAGTCATGCCCATGGCATGGTCTTCTGGGAAAAAGGTATGAGCCTCTGTTTAAAGTTGCTCCCACACTTCCCCAAACTTGGGAAGACGTTCAGACTCTTATAATAGAGAGCAATTCAAACAAAGAAGATGACACTACAATTCTGCTCAATAATGATAAAATTGATTTTGATAATTGTAGTCTCTCAGAAGTTGTCACCTTTTTACAAAGAATGTCTAAAGACCCCCACACTAGCACACTTAATCTTGCCTTCACAGAGCATATCACTAATACTCTTATCAAAGCTAGGGAGGAGAAGCTTAGGGTAGAAGCCTCCATACCTAGAAAGCTAGAAGATGGTTGGGATCCTATGATTAAAATTAAGTTGAATAACTTCTCTTGCTATGCTTTATGTGATGTTGGAGCTAGTACCTCCGTTATGCCCAAAAGAATGTATGTTATGCTTAAATTGAAATCTTTTGATCCTTGTTCTTTTGGTGTTCGTCTTGTTGATTCTTCTGTAAAGAAACCTTTGGGGAAGATCGAAGATGTTCTTATCATTGTCAATGACAATTATGTTCCCGTTAATTTTACTATTATGGATATTGAATGTGAACCTTCATGTCCAATTATTTTGGGACATCCTTTTCTTCGCACCATTGGTGCTATCATTGACATGAAAGAGGGGAATATAAAATTCCAATTCCCTCTCAAGAAAGGGATGGAACACTTCCCTAGAAATAAGATTAAGTTACCTTTTGAGTCCGTTACACGGGCTAGCTATTCTTTTACTCT
Source organism: Secale cereale (assembly GCA_902687465.1). Classification (NCBI taxonomy): domain Eukaryota; kingdom Viridiplantae; phylum Streptophyta; class Magnoliopsida; order Poales; family Poaceae; genus Secale; species Secale cereale. Next base: position 839,109,512 of record LR738714.1, read on the forward strand.
TGATAAAACTTGATCCTCTCTTTTTGCATCATGCCTAGCTTAAAGGCATAAAAGAAAGCGTTTTTGGGAGGCAGCCCACAACGAATAAAATTTTATTTTGATTTTGTTGTGTCTTGATGTTTGTTACTACAGTAGCATCATCATTGTATCTTTTCTTTTCAGCTTTGTGCCAAGTTTAGCCTCCGATTGCAAGAAAGTTCAAAAGTTGTGACGTGCAGTCCAGAAAACAGATTCTGTCCTTGGACAGAAAAATTCGTATAAAATCACCAGATCATCTTTTTGGTCTGAATTGTTTTGACAGCGTGCTCTATACAATTGGCTTTCAGGCGTCTGTTCTGAGTTTTTTGATTTGAGTTGCAGAAGTGCCCCGAAAAAATTATTTACTACCTGCTGGTTTGTTTTTCACAGATTCTGTCCTGTTTTGCCTTTTCTTCATTTTGCAAACCTTAAGCTTGCTTTTTCTTTGCAAAAACCTTTTGGCAATCTTGAGAAACAGTAGCTCTTCAAGATTATCCTTATTTCCAGCAGGGAAAAGTTATTTTATTATGGGTACTAACCTCGCTAATCAGATTATGATGAGTTATGTATGAAGGGAGTTTTCAAGCGTGCCAGGGAAGATGATAAAAAGATTCAGGAGGGTCAAACGCTCAAGCATGGGGATGCCCCCGTGCACCCTCAAGAAATATATCAAGAAGACTCAAGCATCTAAGCTTGGGGATGCCCCCGTGCATTCCCTTCTACATCAACAATTATCAGTTCGTCTTTTGTTCCACTATATTTTAATCACTTCATGCGTTATGTGCTATGCTTGGAGCGTCTTGCTCTTAGTTTACTTTTTAGTTTTCTTTAGCTTTGCTTGCTGTTCATAACGAGTTAGAACCCAGCTTTCTTTGTGTGGGAGAGAAACACGCTCCACTTCAACCTAGAACACAACATAGGATTTTCATGCTTATCTTTGCTGTGTATGTTCTTTGTCTTTCAATAGCTACTATCATGTTTAGCTCTCAGTTTTCATGCTTTTCTTTTTAAAGAGCTTTTGTTTAGTTGGTTGCTGAACTCTCTTGAGTTTTCATGTTTATCTTGTTAAGAGAGTTTGTCTGTTGCACTGAGTTGTGTGTCTTAACTTAAAGTAGGTAATTGAGGTTGCTATTTAATTTTAGTAGTAACTTGCAATAGTTTTGAGTTATTGCCATGAGTAATGTCTGAACTTTTGGTGTCAAGAGCTTTAGCCTATTAGTGATAGATGTCGTATTTTGGGCAATCCGTGTTTATTTTCGAAAACCTACAAAATAGTTGAGAACTTTAGCTACTAAATGGATCACTAATCTTTGGAGGGATCAAATATTAGAGTACACTCACGTACCATGGGTCGAGGATGCGCAAGGGTAACCAAACCCCCATACACACCTCCTCGGGGTACTTGTCTCTTTGAGAACCTCCTAATTAGATTGAGAGTTACCGATAATAAGTGCATGAGTTCTTCGGACTAATGTGAGTATTCGAAAGTTGACACTTCCACCTAAACATATTTTTCTAGCCTCTTCGGTACCGTGCATTGCCCTTTCTCACCTCGAGAGTTAGCGCATACTTCGCCGGTGCATCCAAATCCTTGGCACGATACGCTCTGTCATCATAAGCCTCATTATATCCTTCCTCAAAACAGCCACCATACCTACCTATTAAGGCATTTCCATAGCCTTTCCGAGATACATTGCCATGCAACATCCATCTTCTCATGACTTGATCTTCATGTCATACATGCTTTTTGCTTGATCGATGAGCCGCATGCTAGTTGGGCCTTGCCCTAATCATTGCTACATGACGCGCTAGTATCATTGCATATCCTGCTACACTGGCAGAGGCATACATTTGCATACATCATGATAGTTTCATTTTCTTTATGTTGAGTACTTTTGTAAAGTGTGAAAGATCTTCTATATTTCTTGTAATACATAGAGTGTTGCCCCTAAAGTGAGGGAAAGATCCCAAAGAGGACAAAATCAAAAGATCCCAAAGAGGACAAATGAGAGATAAATAGAAAGAGCCATTGAGGCCACAAAAAATAAATAAAAGAGAAAAAAAGAGAAAAAGAAATAAAAAGAGAGAGGGGGCACACTACTATTTCCTCTTGAGATATCCACACTCGTACTCCATCTCATACCTTGTACTCCATAGAGATTATCATTTATGCATATAGCTATGTGGGGACCTTTACACTATAGAACTTGGCTTGTATATTCCAATGACGAGCCTCCTCAAAAGAGCTCTAGGTCTTCTTGAGCAAGCAAGTTGGATGCATCCCCACTAGTTCCATTGGAGAGCTTACCTTAGCTCATATGTGCCTCCGTTGCATGGCAATCCCTACTCCTCACATCATATCATTTGGCTTTCTCTCACCGATGATTGTCCTCATTGATCTGAGCCTTTCACACCTTTTTTGTCTTCCCCCTCTATCATTTTTCTCACTTTGCCATCCTAAGTGTCGACTTTCTTGCTTACGCTCATCCATTGCATGAGTGCTCAAAATATCGAAAGGGAGTGGATCATTTTGACTTGTACCTGGCTGACGGTCTGGGGATGAGTCAAGATAAGATTCCAAAGAAGACCAAGTGTGAAACTTTAGTAGATTAAGTTCTCAACAATACAAAAACTATGTTTTACTCTCTCATATATCCCTATCCCCTTTCTTGCACGCAAACACCATTTGGAGACATTCGAGTCACGGACAGCGAGAGCTCTTGCACCTTTATGTTCTTATGTTACTAGATACAATGCTAATATAGACTCTTGCTTGTTATGACTTGAATTGGATTACATGCCTTGATTGCTTTACTTAAAAGTTCTTATATGGTTGATAGCATGTCACCACAGAAATTATGCTTGTTATCATTTACCTACTCGAGGACGAGCAGGAATTAAGCTTGGGGATGTTGATACGTCCAAAACGTATCTATAATTTCTGCTTGCTCCATGCCTCTTTTGTGTGATATTGCTATGATATTTATGCACTTCCATACACTTTTGATCATATTTGGACTAACCTATTAACTCAGTGCACCATAGTGCCAGTTCCTGTTTTCTGCTGTTTTTCTATTTCAGGTTTCCCCCATATTAAAAGTGCCCTAAAAATTCCGGGAAAAATACAGGAAAAATCAGCGTATCGGGAGCTTCCAGAAAAACCAAGGCAGGGCCAGAGGGGAGCCTGGGGTGGCCCAGGCGGCCACCCGGCGCGGCCCCACCCCTGGCCACGCCAGGGGGGCGCCTGGTGCCCCACCTCCGCCTCTGGTGACCCCCTTTTGCATTTATATTGCTCGCGTCCCGAAACCCTCGAGGACGGAACCCTTTTTCACGATCTCATCTCTGTTCCGCCGCCGTCGCGCTTCCAAGATCGGGAGCACCAGGAGAACTCTTCCCGGCACCCTGCCGGAGGGGAGAACCACCACCGGGAGCTTCTCCACCACCATGGACGCCTCCCGGATGAGTTGTGAGTAGTCTCCCTTGGACCATGGGTCCATGACCAGTAGCTATGTGATGTTCTCCTCCCCTCTTTGTTCTTCATGGATTAGACCTCGTGAGCTGCCCTACATGATCGAGGCACATATGTAATCTTTCTGCTGTTGCTATGCTGAGTTTGCTGGGATCCGATGGATTATGAGATTATGTTCAGATTGTGTGTGAGTAATATATTTGATTCACCTCTTTTATATTTATGTTCTTGAGTAATTCTTGCATGTTCTCCGTTGCTATTTATTGCTTTGGCCGAGTAGTAGGTAGTAACTCCAAGAGGGAACGTTATGCTTGATTGTGGGTTCATGCCCCTCGATGACTAGCTTGAGTGACAGAAACATGAGTCTAGGGGATGTGCTGTTGCCACAAGGGGGAAAGCAACGGTGCTTGTACTTGCGGGTGCAAGGATTGTTTACTTTACGCAAAGTTCTTTTAATGCAGTTGTCTGTTGCTTTGAGTTTACACTTTGGGTGGGACTCGCAACTTAATACCAGCGAGATGTTCTGGATAGATATCTCAAGGTGGATGATTAGTAGTAGATGCAGATGGATTTCGGTCTACTTGCCTTGGCGTACCGCCCATGCTTTTGAGCCTATACCTTTCTTTACAGCATAGTTAGCATTGGTTTGCGCACATAATCCTGTCAATTGCCTAGCTGTAATTTGTTTACCTCGCTTAGCTGTTTTATCGTCTTTTGGGAGAGAGACATCACTAGTGAACATCATGGGACCCCGGTCCATATTACCATCACTGATCACACCCGCTATTTACTTTCTGTTCTTATTTCCTAGTTGCAGTCATACCTATCACTATTATCTCTTGTGTTTGATCCTTTGTAAACGACAAGGCCGGAGGGATTGACAACCTCTCTGTACTCGTTGGGAGCAAAGTTATTTGTATCTGTGTGCAGATCCTGTCAAGCAAAAGTTTCTGGCGCCATTGACACCTTCTTGTCGACCCTCGGAGTCTCACGGGATTTGATCCTTGGTATCTTTGCCAAGGGAAATTTGCCGCTACGCTACATCTCAAACCTTCCACTTGGGGTAACCAACGAGGGGCGAGAAGCCATCACTTCCTCTATGGGTTCTTTCACAAAAGAAAGGATTGATGCTAAATGGGAACTCCTTGAAAGAATTCAACGCAACACTGAAGATTGGGAGATCGACAAAGGTAAAGAGTCAGGTATAATTTATGAGTATGATTGCATTAAGTCCTTTGTTGAAACTACAAGTTTTAATAAGTTTAGTGCTAAGTTTGAGCTTGATTCTCAACTCCTTATTGATTTCCTCAAATCTTTTGCTTCACATCTTAATATGCCTAAGGAGGATTGGATCAAGCATCATGAACCTTTTAAACAAATTTGCAAAGAAAATGAAATTGTTCATGATGATTGCAACATGCATGATCAAATTCCTAAAAATGAAGTTTTATATAAGCATGTTAATTTTTGTGGAGTGGATAGACCTTGTGAAAGGCCTATGATTGAAGAAGAGAAGTATTGTAAGCAACATAAGCATGAAAGAACAATCACTTGGGTCAAAGATTTAAATGAAATTGCTAGAGAATTGTGTGACCTTTATCCTTTTACTTGTGAACTTTGCTGTATAGAGGGTCACTTTAATTTTCAATGCATGCACTTTCAAAACATAACTGTTAACCAGTTGTGTGATAACATGATCACCCCTGATCTTTATGATGAGCTTATGTTATTTTTGATGTGTGAAGAGTTATCAGAAAAGACTTCTTGGCTAGATGTTAATGCCATAGGAATAAAAAACACTTTGCAAAATTGCCATCTCTATTGTGTTGTTAATTGCCATAAAAATGATTACATAAGTAAGATTAGAAAGGAGGGAACTTTACCAAAGTATAAAAATGTCTCTTATATTTCTGCTAATAAAAAGGAGAGTTTCTCCCAAGTTTCCCCTATTGTTTCTAATGATAAACCAGGATATGTGGAGAAGCTTCATCTCCAACCACTCCCTCCTAAGGTGAAGAAGAAGAAAAATAAGAGGAGGAGGAAGAGGATCAAGAAGGAAGAAGAATGGGTATCAACCTGGCCTGAGCATATTCCTCCCATCAACTTTTATCCTAACGGTTGTAAGTTTAAAGAAGAAGGTGAAGTTTATTGCCTTAATTATCATCTTGATGATACGTCCGTAGGTACTATTGAAGATGATTTTGATTATGATATGCATGTTACTTATTGTGATTGGGAAAATGATGATAATGCTACTTATGATCTTGAAAATCTTTTTGGTACCAACTCTGAAAGTGATGATATGGAAAGCTCTAAGCTTGGGGATGATAGGATTGCAAATCCTTTACCCACTAGTGATGTGATAATTGATAATTTTTTTGCTAGTAAGAATAAAGACAACATGTTTACAAATATATTTGCTAGCAATGATAATGCTCTTCTCTACTATGATGATGTTATAACTCCAATCTATAGTGATTATAAAGGTACCTATGACATAAGGAGAAATTATCCTTATGAAACTTGTCATAATCATGGAGGGAATTACTCCCTTGTTGAACACCATCTTCCTAATACACAATTAATCTATAGTGTTCAAGTTGTTTATGATAGTCCTACTCCCACTATTACCAATGAGAAAGATTATGCTTATGTGGAGAGTAAGAGTACCTTTTTGCATGTGGATCATGGTAACAATGCTTTATGTGATGCTTATATTGTTGTGTTTATTCGTGATCCCACTGAAAATTATTATGAGAAGGGAACATATGCTTATAGATATTTCAATAATATCAAGTTCCCTCTCTTTATGTTGAAGGTTTTGAAGCTGCACTTGTTTTGTCGTCCTATGCTTATTGCTTTGTGCTTCAATGAATTATTCTATTGCAATATTCCTATGCATAGGAAGCATGTTAGGCTTAAATGTGTTTGGTATTTGCTTCTTGATGCTCTATTTTGTTCTTCAACTCTTATTCCTACGAGAGCATCATTAAAGTCTTAAGCCTATCTTTATGGCTATAAAGAAAGAGCTCTAGGGAGACAACCCTTGTTATCTTTGCTTTCAGTTTGTTCTTTCAGTTCTTAGTGGTCTTGATGTTTGTTACTACTGTAGAAACATCATTGTATCTTTATTTTTCAGCTTTGTGCCAAGTTTAGCCTCCGATTGCAAGAAAGTTCAAAAGTTGTGACGTGATGTCCAGAAAACAGATTCTGTCCTTGGACAGGAAAATTCGAATAAAATCACCAGATCATCTTTTTGAACTGAATTTTTTTGACAGCATGCTCTATACAATTGGCTTTCGGGCGTCTGTTCTGAGTTTTTTGATTTGAGTTGCAGAAGTGCCCCGAAAAAATTATTTACTACGTGCTGGTCTGTTTTTCACAGATTATGTCCTGTTTTGCCTTTTCTTCGTTTTGCAAACCTTGAGCTTGCTTTTTCTTTGCAAAAACCTTTTGGCAATCTTGAGAAACAGTAGCTCTTCAAGATTATCTTTATTTCCAGTAGGGAAAAATTATTTTATTGTGGGTACTAACCTCGCTAATCAGATTATGATGAGTTATGTATGAAGGGAGTTTTCAAGGGTGCGAGGGAAGATGATAAAAGAAGATTCAGGAGGGCCAAACGCTCAAGCTTGGGGATGACCCTGTGCACCCCCAAGAAATATTCAAGAAGACTCAAGCGTCTAAGCTTGGGGATGCACCCATGCATCCCCTTCTCCATCAACAATTATCAGTTTGTCTTTCGTTCCACTATAATTATCACTTCATGTGTTATGTGCTATGCTTGGAGCGTCTTGCTCTTAGTTTCCTTTTTAGTTTTCTTTAGCTTTGCTTGCTGTTCATAACCAGTTAGAACCCAGCTTTCTTTGTGTGGGAGAGAAACACGCTCCACTTCAACCTAGAACACAACATAGGATTTTCATGCTTATCTTTGCTGTGTGTGTTCTTTGTCTTTCCATAGCTGCTGTCATGTTTAGCTCTTAGTTTTCATGCTTTTCTTTTTAAAGAGCTTTTGTTTAGTTGGTTGCTGAACTCTCTTGAGTTTTCATGTTTACCTTGTTAAGAGAGTTTGCCTGTTGCACTGAGTTGTGTGTCTTAACTTAAAGTAGGTAATTGAGGTTGCTATTTAATTTTAGTAGTAACTTGCAATAGTTTTGAGGTATTGCCATGAGTAATGTCTGAACTTTTAGTGTCAAGAGCTTTAGCCTATTAGTGATAGATGTCGTATTTTGGGCAATCCGTGTTTATTTTCGAAAACCTACAAAATAGTTGAGAACTTTAGCTACTAAATGGATCACTAATCTTTGGAGGGATCGAATATTAGAGTACACTCACGTACCATGAGTCGAGGATGCGCAAGGATAACCAAACCCCCATACACTCCTCCTCGGGGTACTTGTCTCTTTGTGAACCTCCTAATTAGATTGAGAGTTACCGATAATAAGTGCATGAGTTCTTCGGACTAATGTGAGTATTCGAAAGTTGACACTTCCACCTAGCCATATTTTTCTAGCCTCTTCGGTACCGTGCATTGCCCTTTCTCACTTCGAGAGTTGGCGCATACTTCGCCGGTGCATCCAAATCCTTGGCACGATACGCTCTGTCATCATAAGCCTCATTATGTCCTTCCTCAAAACAGCCACCATACCTACCTATCAAGGCATTTCCATAGCCTTTCCGAGATACATTGCCATGCAACATCCATCTTCTCATGACTTGATCTTCATGTCATACATGCTTTTTGCTTGATCGATGAGCCGCATGCTAGTTGGGCCTTGCCCTAATCATTGCTACATGACGCGCTAGTATCATTGCATATCCTGCTACACTGGCAGAGGCATACATTTGCATACATCATGATAGTTTCATTTTCTTTACGTTGAGTACTTTTGTAAAGTGTGAAAGATCTTCTATACTTCTTGTAATAAATAGAGTGTTGCCCCTAAAGTGAGGAAAAGATCCCAAAGAGGACAAAATCAAAAGATCCCAAAGAGGACAAATGATAGTTAAATAGAAAGAGCCATTGAGGCCACAAAAAAATAAAAAAATAGAAAAAAGAAAAAAAAAGAGAGAAGGGGGCACACTACTATTCCTTTTGAGAGATCCACACTCGTACTCCATCTTATACCTTGTACTCCATAGAGATTATCATTCATGCATATAGCTATGTGGGGACCTTCACACTATAGAACTTGGCTTGTATATTCCAATGATGAGCCTCCTCAAAAGAGCTCTAGGTCTTCTTGAGCAAGCAAGTTGGATGCACCCCCACTAGTTCCATTGGAGAGCTTACCTTAGCTCATATGTGCATCCGTTGCATGGCAATCCCTACTCCTCACATCATATCTATCATTTGGCTTTCTCTCTCCTATGATTGTCCTCATTGATGTGAGCCTTTCACACCTTTTTTTGTCTTCCCCTTCATCATTTTTCTCTCTTTGCCATCCTAAGTGTTAACTTTCTTGCTTACGCTCATCCATTGCATGAGTGCTCAAAATATCGAAAGGGAGTGGATCATTTTGACTTGTACCTGGCTGTTGGTCTGGGGATGAGTCAAGATAAGATTCCAAAGAAGACCAAGTGTGAAATTTTAGTAGATTAAGTTCTCAACAATACAAAAACTATGTTTTACTCTCTCGTATATCCCTATCCCCTTTCTTGCACGCAAACACCATTTGGAGACATTCGAGTCACGGACAGCGAGAGCTCTTGCACCTTTATGTTCTTATGTTTCTTGTTACAATGCTAATATAGACTCTTGCTTGTTATGACTTGAATTGAATTACATGCCTTGATTGCTTTACTTAAAAGTTATTATATGGTTGATAGCATGTCACCACAGAAATTATGCTTGCTATCATTTACCTACTCGAGGACGAGCAGGAATTAAGCTTGGGGATGTTGATACGTGCAAAACGTATCTATAATTTCTGCTTGCTCCATGCTTCTCTTGTGTGATATTGCTATGATATTTATGCATTTCCATACACTTTTGATCATATTTGGACTAACCTATTAACTCAGTGTACCACAGTGCCAGTTCCTGTTTTCTGCTGTTTTCCTATTTCAGGTTTCCCCCATATTAAAAGTGCTCCAAAAATTCCGGAAAAAATACAGGAAAAATCAGCGTACAGGAAGCTTCGAGAAAAACCAAAGCGGGGCCAGAGGGGAGCCAGGGGTGGCCCAGGCGGCCACCTGGCGCGACCCCACCCCTGGCCGCGCCAGGGGGGCGCCTGGGGCCCCCTCTCCGCCTCTGGTGACCCCCCTTCGCATATATATTCCTCCCATCGCGAAAACCCTGATTCCAGGACCCTTTTCTCCAGAAGGAATTCCGATCTCCGCCGCCATCGCCACCAAGTTTCGGGGGACCAGAATTCCTGTGTCGGCATCCTGCCGGGACGGGGAAGTGCCCCCGGATTCATCTCCATCGACGTTGCTTCCTCCCTCCATGATGCGGGAGTAGTTCCTCCTCGGGGCTGAGGTTTCTACCAGTAGCTATGTGGTCAATTCTCTCTCCCATGATGTGATCTTCGTTGTGATCATAGGCTATGATAATCTAGGGTGATCCCATGATATTTCCCCTTCCTCTATGTATTGGATTGATGTACTCACTTGTCTTTATCTAGTATAATCCCCGAGACCAAGGTGACAGCGGTCTATTGGACATGGATTAGAAGAATATTTTCATGAGTGATTTCCTCTTTTGTGTGTTGATTGAAGATTTTTTTTTTTGACTATATACTGCAGGGCAAAAGCCCCACAGCCCACTTTATTTATTTATAAAAGAATCAAAATACAACAATGTTAGGGATACTTACAAAGGTTGAGGAAAAAGAAGGGGCTAAGGTAAATTAGCTAACCAATACATGAAGCTATCCTTATATTTACATTTTATCCTATGAGATAAGAGAGTCATGTCATGAATAAAGTTGTGCCTCCATCGCCTGAAAAGAGGAGATAGATTCCTGAATACCTTTCCATTCCTGGTAATCCAAATATTCCAGGCAGCAGTGAAAACCACTTCAGTAAAGAAAGGTTGACCAAAGTCAGTCCTTGCTTTGCAAGCCATTTGGTAGGTACTCATACCAGGTGTAGGATCCCATGAGATTTGCAAATAGTTCCAAACTCTTTGGCTGAATATGCAGGAGAAGAAAAGATGGCTGACATCTTCATGTATAAGATGAGGACAGAGAACATAGGTTAAGTCATCCACATGCCAATGTCTGCGCTGAAGCATATCTCTGGTGTTGAGCCTGTCTCTAAGGAGAAGCCAACCAAACATTTTGATCTTCATTGTGCAGGCACTCTTCCATATCCAAGAAAAGATAGGGTCAGAAACAATTTGTTGATGAACCTGAGTATAGTATGATTTGGGCCTAAAGGATCCTTTATTAAAAGGCCAAATCCAGCTATCAATGTCTTGTGAAGTACCCTGAGAGCTCAAAGCATTTTGTAGATGCTGCAGTTCATCAAAAGCATGTGTGGATAGAGGCATATGAAAAGATCCCAAAAGATCCTGAGCCAAAACTTGAGCAACAGAAAGATGACCATCAATCACATAAGAGTATAACCTGGGGTAATAATTGCTCAATGGCTCTCCATTGAGGGCAGACAGCCAAGGATCATGCCAGAAAAGTATGGAGGTTCCATTACCAAGGTGAGGTTTGGCAATGGACAAATATTTGGCAGATAATTTGAAAACATCTCTCCACCAAAAAGATCCACAAAGAATAGTTGAATGAGGCACAGAATCATGATAGTAAGAATCCCAGACCAAGCTTACCCAAGGGATATCATGATGGTTGTAAAACTTATGAAGAAATTTCATCAACAGAGCTTCATTGTGCACTTTGAGGTTAAGCACTCCAAGACCCCCTTTATCCTTTGGTAAACAAACCAATTTCCATGCTGCAAGAGACTGCTTTGGTGTGTCAGAATTGCCTCTCCACAAACACTGTCTCTGTATCCTTTCAATTTGTTTAAGAATGCCAATTGGGATGTCCAGAGAGCAAAAGAAATATATGGGCATAGAAGATAAGACAGACTGAAGAAGCTGTAGTCTGCAGCCTTGATTAAGGAAACAGGAAGATGCAGAGAGCCTTCTTTCAATTCTATGCACCAAAGGGAGCAAGTCTTGGACTGTAGGCTTAGTTGTACCCATAGGCAAACCTAAATAAGTAAATGGCATTGTGCCAAGCTGACAGCCTAATAATGTGGATAACCTTTGTGCCTCCTCAGCAGATAAATTCTTGAGAGAGTCTCTTGGTGCTTGTCTTTGACTATCCTTGAGATATGTTGTGGTGATTGTGGTACTCTCTTTGGATGGCCGCGGTGACATTGGGAAATCTATAGATTGAGAACTACGAACTTTGAGGTGTGTTTTTGTAGCTCTACATAATTCTCGTCCTCTCTTGACCACAAAGGATGACCTCCGAGTGCGTCTCCATTGCATGTTTTGTGGGAAATATCATGTGATTAGACTATGTTAATGTTATTGGGAGTTGCCACTAGTGAAAGTATGAAGCCTAGGCCTTGTTTCAACCATTGCAATACCATTTGTGCTCACGTTTACTACTTGTTTGCTTGCTGCACTTTTTATTACAGATTTATATCACTTTGCTTTGCCACTCCTATCATCCATATTTTACCATCTCTTCGCCGAACTAGTGCACCTATACAACTCCTAGTTGTATTAGGTGTGTTGGGGACACAAAAGACTTCTTGTATCTTAGTTGCAGGGTTGCTTGAGAGAGACCATCTTCAACCTCTACTTCCCTGAGTTCGATAAACCTTAGGTCATCCACTTGAGGGAAATTGCTGCTGTCCTACAAACCTCTGCGCTTGGAGGCCCAACATAGTCTACAAGAATAGAAGCGTGTGTAGACATCAGTAGTTTGTTTGTTTTCTGTTTTTTTTTTTACAAATTTGAATGAGAAATCGCCGAGTTTGTGCCGAATTTGAATCAAATCGCGACGAGTTGGGGACGACGACTGAGAACGCAACCGCCCTTATGCCGAAAGTAAGCGCTGGTTCGGCCCCATACGGCGCTTTTTCGGCATCCTGGGGGGCCGAACGGCTGGAGATGCTCATAGCCGCGCCCCCAACAGGCCCCCCAAGGCCGTTTTGTAGCGTCGGCGCCGAAAAATCGGCCCAGTCGCGCCCCCACGAGCCTGTATTTCGCCGGATTGGGCCGAAATTGCCGACGGCGCTCCCAACCCGAACCCGGCGCGCTAGGGGGGGGCGCCCGAGGGCGCCGGCGCGAACGTTTTGCCGCGAAAGAGTGGCGAGACCGGTGCGTCAGCGAGACGAAGGCTGATCGTCCTCATCGTCTCGGTTTTCCCGCAGGGAATCAATGCCAAGACTGCCGTCGGTCAGCCTGCCATTGATTCACGGGCGGCGCATTGCGGCGACGCCGCCCCACCTTCCGCCACGCGTTCGCACGCGGCCGCCCCCCGAGCCGCTATAAAAGGCGCCCTGGCCGCGCCGGTGAGGCACCCATCCATCGACAGTCCCCCCCCCTCCTCGCCGCCGCACTTCCTCCCCTCTCTCCGCCGTTCGAGCCCCTCTCTCCCCCCGGCAACCATGAGTGCGAGGTACCCGGCGACACGGCGGCGGCCAACGGTTTCGGCCGCCGCTCGCCGCATTAGTGGGAGGCCTACTTCCTCCATGAGGGCAACTACCCCGCGCCGCCCGACGTACGCGCTCCGTCGCGGTGGAGGCTCAGCGCCGGCGGGGTCCCAGTCCCCCCTCTGCCCGTCCCCGAGACGCCCTATTTCCACGCCGAGATCGAGCGTGCACGGGCGTTGCTGACGGTCGCAGAGCGGACGCTCCCGGAGTACGCCGCCGACAACCACGCGGCGTGGGCGGCGTAATTCGAACGCCGGCAGGAGGAGCGACTCGTCTCCATCAACAACACGCCGATGCCGCGCGGCCGTAACAACAGCGAGGGCCGCCGCCTGTGGTGGGGCGTCCCTGGCCGCACGCTCAGCGACATCCTCGCGCACGTCGAGGGCGGCAATGACCCGCGGCTCGAGTGAAGCAGTGGGCCGGGGCGGCCGTGTCAAGGAGGAGAAGCATCGGCCGTAGTTTAGGGTTTTTTTTCCGTCCCTTTTATTCATGTAAAAAACGTCTAAATTTCGCCGAAATATGTCGTGTTTGGTCAAATTTTGCCGTGTTTGCTGAAATTTGGCCGAACTGTGGAGATGTCTGGGGCCCGACCTAGGACGACGGCTGGGGACGTGCTCGCCCCATGCCGAAAATAACAGTGGCTCGCCCCCAAGCGGCGATTTTCGGCGCGTCTTGGAGGCGCAACGGCTGAATATGCTCTTAGGGACCAGGTGCCAAGTAGGAGTGCCCCAGCGAAGCGAGTGGGATTCGGCCATCCATTCCTTTCCAGGTGTCACCACTGAGCGGCCGCCAAGGCACGCTCCCGCAGCGCACCCATGTGATAACCCTATCCCCTCTCATCCCTCTGGCCGGCCCTCGTCTCCTCCACGTCTCTCTCTCCCTCTCCCTCTCCCCCAAAGGCAAAGAGCAAGCAAGAGGACACTAGACGCACAGAGAGAGAGAGAGACACTGGACTTTGTCCCAGCATGGAACCTTGGTAGCAGCATATTCAATTGTTCATATACGTACGCTGGCTCACTCTCAGCAGGATCCATCCCCTCTCTCTCAGCAGGATCTGGCCGTAACCCCTAAGAAAAGCAGGATCCGGCCGTACATGTGTATCGGCCGCTTGCTTGATGGTGATCTGGTGCAGGTTCAGGCATATGCTCTGAGCTTGTAGAGGGACGATTGGGGGAGGTGGGTGGCGGTGCTGATAAGAGGTGAGTGGCCTAAGCCGTTCCTCGTGCACACACCCTTTTGCCCAAGCACGGGAGAGAATTGTCACCATTATATGTCACTCACAGTGTACATGCAGGAGTGCCCGGCAAACTAGTGGTCGGTAGTGCGGCCACCACTCCGCTCCGGCCGAGACAAAGCGTGCGTGTGTGTCCAAGAACGCTTTTCCCCCGGCTCATGCCGGAGTGGTGAATCCAGCCGCTCGTCACACCGCACGGTGCGCGCCTCAGTTCTCTCCCTCGCAGGGGAGAACCCTCTGCCCCAGCCCTGCTCCGCGGCGACCAGCTCCGGCGGTTCTCGGGGTGGCGTTGCGCGCATGCAGCAGATGGCCACCACCGCCACGATGCTGCTCGGGGCAGCCTCGTCCCCCGGCGCCGGCGCCGGCCTCGCCGCCGCTGACGCCGGCTTCCACTGCTCCCGCCTTCTGCCCAGGAAGGGGCGGCAGCAGAGGCCGCGGTGGGTGCTCTGCTCGCTCAACTACGGCTGCCTCGGCGTCGGCGAGCCGGGGGAGGCGGGCGGCCGGAGCGCGGCGTCGCCGGTGTACTCCAGCCTCACCGTCAGCCCGGGCGGCGAGGCGGCCGTCGCCGTCGTCTCGTCCGAGCAGAAGGTGTACGACACGGTGGTGAAGCAGGCGGCATTGCTCAAGCGCCAGCTGCGCCCGCAGCAGCAGCAGGCGGCACAGCCGCCCGCCGTCGCCAGGGACCTGGACGCGCCGCGCGG
Source organism: Secale cereale (assembly GCA_902687465.1). Classification (NCBI taxonomy): domain Eukaryota; kingdom Viridiplantae; phylum Streptophyta; class Magnoliopsida; order Poales; family Poaceae; genus Secale; species Secale cereale. The sequence goes on from LR738714.1 coordinate 839,124,561, forward strand.
CGGGCTCGGGGAGGCCTACGCCCGCTGCGGCGAGATCTGCGAGGAGTACGCCAAGACCTTCTACCTCGGTACGCCAATCCTTCATGCATGCTTACTCTGTTTTTCTTGCCATGGTGACAAGCTGCGTGCCAAGCAGATGTTCTGACGATCATGTCTGGTCATGGATGGCAGGGACCTTGCTGATGACGGAGGAGCGGCGGCGCGCCATATGGGCCATCTACGGTAATCTGAAACCTCACCATGCCTGGCCTGGACCCTCCATTGTTGCTTCCCTGTTGTAGTAGTATAAGAAAGTGTCACACAGTGTCAGTCAGTTTCAGTAATGTCACTGAAAATGGAGCTAGTTTCTTTTTCACTTCAGACCGTCAGAAAGGGCATGCCCACATTTTGCATCAGTTAAATTGCTAAATACTGTATTTAACAGCAACTTGCAAGAATCTTCGACACTCCCCAAGAAAATCAGCCACTTTTCAGTTAACGGCGTAAACTAGTTCTGGATGCGAATCATGGGAAGCAGAAATATTTGCTGAAATTGCATACTATTTATACATAGATACTGTAAGTGAAGAATAAAGGCCTCGTATAACACTTTTTTATATGCCATTATGTGTGGAAGGAGCATCACATTTGGCTTTTTGTTGGCTGAATGGCTTCAACAGGATCAAAGTACACGAGAAAACCTTTTTTTAGGAACAAAGTACATAAGAAAACGTTGGAAGAACATATTCCTCAAATTGCCTAGGGACATGAATCTGAGAGTACTGTCAGTTCTAAACGAGATATACTCTAGGCATCGATCACTTTCAGAATCTGATGTATAGCATCATTTGTCCAGTGTGGTGCAGGAGGACAGACGAGCTGGTGGACGGTCCCAACGCGTCGCACATCACGCCGCAGGCGCTGGACCGCTGGGAGAAGAGGCTGGAGGACCTTTTCGCCGGGCGCCCCTACGACATGCTCGACGCCGCGCTCTCTGACACCATCACCAAGTTCCCCATAGATATTCAGGTACCAGCTCGCCGGTGCATAATTGTTCAGCCCACATTGTATGATTCTGGTAGAACAGAGTGGTGGTGGATATTCCCTGTCAGCATCAGATTCCCCCTAGACCTCACAATCTCAGTGCAAGATGACCGGAAAGTCGATGATCGGTCAAAATTGTTTCGTTTGTCGGCCTTTTATTAGTCTTAGATGCTGTTATTGAGCTGTATGAACTTTTCGCACATTGTAGTGGGGGCTTATCCAGTTGACTAGACGCTATAGTGGGAATCGTCTGGTCAAAGATATGTTTAATCAAAGTGGGGAAATTATAGGGAGAACGTTTCAGTAAGTACTATCCCTGAACATACCAAGAACAAACAGGAACTTGGAAATGATGTAGATGGAGAAATGAAATCAGGGAGAGTTCAAGTAACTCCAGACCTGAATAATACATCGTGAAAATGTACTTGGTCACTGTTTTGTACTGGGCTTTGTGGTTTCGGCTTAATTTCCCATATAAACCACGTTACTCTATATTTTTTCTCTCTCAGTGAAATCGGCAGTGATCCTGCCTTGCATTGTCAAAAAAAAAAGGTCTTGGTTGTTCTTAGCACTACTACTTATGAACTATATTATTGATTTTCTAAATGACCAATTACTTTTACATATGCCAGCCCTTCAAGGACATGATCGACGGGATGCGGACGGACCTCAAGAAGGCGAGGTACAAGAACTTTGACGAGCTCTACATGTACTGCTACTATGTTGCGGGAACCGTGGGGCTTATGAGCGTCCCGGTGATGGGCATTGCGCCCGAGTCCAAGGCGACCGCCGAGAGCGTCTATGGCGCCGCTCTGGCTCTCGGGCTCGCAAACCAGCTTACCAACATACTCAGGGATGTCGGGGAAGAGTAAGCCACTCACTCACTACCAATACAGTGCAATGGTTTTCCCTTGTACAATCATGATATGGACATTTTGAGGTAGCACTATCCTGAATTTTCTGGTGTTTCGAATAATTTCCTAGTGCAAGAAGAGGAAGGATATATTTGCCGCAAGACGAGCTCGCGGAGGCGGGGCTCTCCGATGAGGACATCTTCAAAGGAGTCGTCACAGACAAGTGGAGGAAATTCATGAAGAGGCAGATCAAGAGGGCAAGGATGTTCTTCGAGGAGGCGGAGCGAGGGGTGTCCGAGCTCAGAAAGGAGAGCCGGTGGCCGGTAAGTGCCCTAACGCCACGACTTGAATGCCAAACAGAACTACATATAGATCTCTCATTAGTGTTAATTATCAGTAGCAAAAAAGGAAGCTATGTGTAGTTCATGGGGGGTTGCCGCCCCCCACCTTTTGATATAATCAATGAAATATAAGTATCGGTAGAATGATAATATGGTTTTGTATTGCATTGCAATTACAGGTCTGGGCCTCTCTGTTGCTGTACCGGCAGATCCTCGATGAGATCGAAGCGAACGACTACAACAACTTCACCAAGAGGGCCTATGTTGGGAAGGCGAAGAAGGTGTTGGCGCTCCCCGTCGCGTACGGGAGATCGCTGCGCTTACCGTATTCACTGAGAAATAACCAGACCTAGAAGAAACAACAAAGCAAGATGGAGATGGTCAGGTTAGGCTAGATAGAAAAAAACAGGGCGGTGTCGCGGCATCTGCCTTCGAGCTCTTCATCGAGTTAGTTGGACAACAATGCGGCGAATCGGTACATTGCTCAGCGATCAATGTTGTGTGTATGACATGAAGGGTTGGGGGAGGAAGGGAGAAGAACACTGCAGCCAACCTAGATGGAGACAGAATGTTTGCATGTATATTATTATTCTAGAACAGTGCATTTGAAGACAGAACAACATGTATATATATACTCGTTGTCGGTCCCGAATTCGGGAAACCGATATGTTATTCTGTAAGCGTATATATTCGAAAAATATGGTTTTGGCTTGAAAAATAGGAAAAGGAAAATAATTTGAAAAAGCTGATGTGGCACAGTGATGAGGTGAATAGGCTGCATGTAAGAAAAATAGGATAGTGAGGATGAATTATTTAGGTATTACAACTTTGTCTCTAAACTTTAGAAGGACATGCCGCTCAAGGAAACCAGTTATGCAAGACATTGAGAAATTAACATTGGTCATCTATGTATTGTTCTTGCATCAAGCAAGTAATTTATTTCTGAGATTTCAGATCAAATTATGTTTTCGATTTATCATTGCAGCCTTGTAGGGAGGGGAGAGGAATGGTTGCGAGAAGATGTTTTTTTGCGAAAGGATAAAAGATGGGGATTGTGGCTATTTCACGGAGGCTCGCCCATCTCGGTGTAAAATTTCTGTTATTCTTTCCAGAATTAATCGTATAATAATACTAGCTATTAATTTTGAACATGTTTATATTCATACTTTTTATAGCATTCCTAATTTTAGTCGCTGGGAATTATTATTTCTTGAGACAATGTTGCGCGGAATATGATGATGTTTCTTGGGGGAGGCCCTATTTGACACTCCCCCAATTAGCACAAGGTTCACTCGCGTGGGCCGGCCCATCAAGCAACACAATGTAGCGAGCGAGCTCTAGCTCTTCTTTTTTTTTTTCTGTTTTCCTCTAGTTTTTTGGGGCTTTCTATATTGATTTTCTAGAATAACTCAAAATTTACTTACTGTTAAAAATGAATATTTTAAAATTTGGGACCACTTTTGTAAATACATGAACATTTTTACAAATGTAAAAACATGTATTGAAAGTTTCGATTTTTCTTTAATTGTGAAACATTAAGCATGAACACATTTTAAATTTCTGAACTATTTTTGTATTTTCTGAAAGTAAGAAATCCTGAAAAGGAAGTAATGAAAATAAAACTGAACCAGAACCTTCTAAAAGGTTCCCAAAGTCGGAAAAAAGCAGAGAACATAACGTATTAAATTGGCACACCCAGTACAGTCACCGGCTGGCTCGGCCCTGTGACTTGCGGGTCCGCCCCCTCCTATGTTTCCAAAATCGCCATGGCCATGAGAGGTGATGATGATGATGACGGACTTGGAAAATCATGCATGTTTGCTCGATTGTGCACTTGATAAGACCATATATAATTTCATAGTAGTGTGCATGCATGGTTGAGAAAATAAAATGAAATGATATTTGGTGTATTTTGGAGGAAAGACCCCAATGCCCTACTTATTTTGGAAGCTTTACAAGGCCCTCCACCCTCTGCAACACCAACTATATTGTACAAAATAACGAAAAACATAAAAGGAGCAGGTCGCAAAATGAGAAAACGAAAAGAAGAAGAAGAAACCAACAGCTAAAACCACAGAAAGGAATTCCACATCCCACGGTATGGTTAAATTTTTCTTTTTCAAAAATTAACATGAGGGCTGGGCGGATCCGCCGAGATTCTACCCTTGTCTGGTACTTGACAGTGTGGGCAACTCCGGGGGAAACCCTAGATCTCCTTGGGATCGAGCGATGGCGGTGCTTTTGCGTCGTAGTCCCTATTCAGGGCATCGTTTTGGAGTTTACTCTGGTTGAAGGGACCAGCGACGCTGGCGGCGCACATCTGGTGGAGCAACTGCCGATGAAAATCGCGGCGATTACGGTCATGGCGGACGATGGCGGCGTCTTAGATGTCGTTCCCTTGTCGAGGCATCGTCGTTGCAGTTTGCTTCATCAGGCTCGGGATGCTCCAGGGGAGACCCCAGATCTGGGTCTTCCGGATCGAACGATGATGTCGTTTATCGCTTTCCCTCCTGGGGGCATCGTTTTGGAGCAAGTGCTGGTTGGAGGGATGGTGAAGTGGTGCTTCATCCCACACACTGAAGGAGGCGGATATCGGCGGCATGGCGCTGTGGTGACTTGGCGTCCGATGCACGGTGATGGACTCGCGTAGGAGGAGGTTGTTGTCTGGCGTCATGGTGACGTCGATGACAGATTGGCCAGACAAGGTAGAAGCCTCAATATCTGCTCTGAACGCGGACATGTGGAAGATGGCGGCGACGACACATGCGAGTGCGTCAGTCGGGATTGTGCCCCAGACCCGGTATGTGGCTCGGCTGGGGCTTCCGACTTTTGATGTTAGGCTTAGGTGAGTGGTTTGGATAGTGGCCCAGCTAGCATCCCTTCATCATATGGATAGGAGTAGCGGCAAATGTTGCCAAGATGGTTGATTCAGGCATATTGTTGTAATACTTTATAAGGTCCTCGAGAATAATCAATAAAGTGGCCGCATGCATCTCCGAGATGCAGAGGCCGGGGGTCATCCTCCTTTTCTAAAAAAAGATTCCATTAATAGAATTATAGAAGAGACACCAAAGGTAACTGAACATAACTATAAGCAAACTACACCTTTGTCTGTTTGGTTGCACTCCTCCAGGATTCAACATTTTCAATCTAATATCTACTATATACTCGATGAATAACTTTGAATATCAGCCGTTGGACGAAGCCGATGCGACGGTGGAGAGGTGGCATATCCGGATGTTGCTTGCCATTGGATCCTCTCTTTACTACACAAGATTCTGCCACATGTACTACCTAGAAGATTTCTATTTTTTTCGAGACTCTTCTATACGTAGACTCTCCCCACTCTTTTTTCTAACAAAACTATCATTTATTTTTAATAGGTGGTTTTTTTGTGTGTGCAAGGCTACAAATGTACCTTCATAATCACATTTATCTTTCTAGATGCAACACTAGCTATTTTGTTAAAATTTGCAATATGTGATACATAAAAAGACACCTCTTGGATAAAACAAGGTTGATGTATTTTACCCATGTATTGTATCTTACATTATGCATCAGCTTAAAACATTTCACTTACCTATTATAATACATACCATAACAGTATGCTAATCTTTGGTTGTTATCCAGTTCTAACGTGCAATGCACGTAAATTTACTAGTATATTCTAAAAACCCAATGTGTGGTTCAATGCAAAGCACAACATTAAGCCAAATAATACAAATGTTCAAAAAATGTTTTCGTTTCCTATATCTTTTTTCTTATTTCCCATCCAAGTCTATTTTCTATTTTCCCTTTTTCATAAATTCATAATATTCAAAACATGTACAGACTTTGAACTTTGTTCAGATTTGTGAAAATTATTTAGATTTTCAAAATTTGTGTTCCTCTTTTGAAAAATATTCGGAACTTCAATTTTTGTTTTCGGTCAGAAATTTGTTCAAAATTTTAAAAAATCCCATTTTTAAAAAAAATATATTCGTGGTTTCCAAGTTATTTTGTGATTTCAAAAATTGTGTTTTAAAAAATGATCAAATTCGAAAATATTCTGATTTTACTGTTCACAAATTCAAAATAAAGTATGCGTTTAAGAAGCAAAATTGATAAAATTATTCTGAATGTTAAAAACATGTGTCCTGTTAAAAAAATGTGTTCAAAAATTCAAAAAGTTTTCTTGTTCTACAAAAATCTTTGTGTATTTATACAAGGTTCATGTTCTCTAAAGAATTTTGTGAACTTCAACTAATGATTCTGTTTCAAATTTTATTCATGGTTTTCCAAAAATATACGTAATATTCAAATAACTTTTCATAATTTCAAAATTGTTCATGTTTCCAAGAATATTCGGCAATCCATATTTTTAAATTTTCACAAAAAGTCGAATCTGACATTGCAATATGTTCTTAAATACGCCCTTTGTTACCTGTATGCATTCGTTCCAGTGGCTAGCAGCGGACTTTGAGGTCAATACGTAGTTTCTTTTACCGGTGCCTTACAAACATAGGTCGTTTCGGTGTCTTCCAGTGGGCTGGCTAGACATGGATTGGTGTGTGTCCCACACACAATTTGACGCAACTAGCAATGTCCTGATGGCCACACAGCCCTAACAAAAATGGTAAACATAAACTTCATGATAATGTTTAATCCGTTGTTTCAACCTAATGTTATCTTATATTTATTAATTGGAGGCACCTTTAAAGCCTTCTCATTAATCCACACCATCAAAATTAATTACGCCGTTGGATTAATTAATTAACGCCGGACATAAAAAGAAGAGTCAATTATACCACAAGTGTCTAAGCGAGTAAAGTCAGTTTGGTGCTAAAACTTGCAGCATACATTGAACCGGTGACAGAACTTGTCTTGGGCGTGCATCCATGGTGCTAATCACGCTTGTATACGTACAAGGTGTTGATGTGGCGAGGCTGCATGGCACAGGCCCACCCGTCAGTGACTTGGAGGCGGGGACGAGGGCGTGTGCCTTGTTTTTTGTGGCAAAAACACGGTGGAATTTTTATTTTTCTCACAAAATGCCCCTCAGTTTTTTTCCCAAAAATAGAACCAACACTATACATCTGTATAACCATTGGGCCCCACTCGTGCCCTGTTTTTTTTTTTGGCAAAAACGCCCTGGAATTGTTTTCCTCAGAAAAAGCCCCGCAATTTTTTTCCCAAAAATAGAAACAACAAGGGGTAAGAGAAAAATATTGCGCCAAGAAGGTTCGAACCGACGATCAATGGCTCACGGGGCGACCAGGACGCACAATTTGCTGTCAACACAGGATAGCTACCTTTAATGAACTATATGGGCCAGCGCGCACATAAGGCTTAAATGGGCGACTGCCTCCCGTCCCATTTTTCAAATGTTAGTTTTTTTTTCCTTTCTTAGGATTATTTTGTATTGTTCCTCAAAAATATATATAATTAGAATTATGTTTTATTATGTAAATTATAAATAATGTAAATAAAAGGAAATGAATTATTCAAAATAAATTCATGCACTTTATAAAATATCTTTATTTAAAATAATGTTCATATAATTCTAATAAATTGTCTTATTTAAAATAATTTTAATTTCATTATATAAATGTACATGATAATATAAATATGTTTATACAAATAAAATAATATTTATGTTTAATTATATATTATAATAATTCTCATGAATTATTAAAATATTTTAATGATTTAGAAAAACAATCATCTATTCATGTAAACCGCCAACGGTGTAACCCGGCCCCACCTAGGCGGGTCACACCTCGGAGTTATATCCCCAACACCTGCTGAACTGCATACTGGAGCTCCGGCCGAGTGAGAGTGAGTTACCGAAGAGCCCCAACAATAGTCCGGTAAAAAACAACATCCGATGTAGGAGAACCATCCGTGGCAGGCAGCTTGGCCTTCGTATCAACAGGAGTGGCGGCGGGCTTGCAATTAAGCATGCCAGCACAGTCGAGAAGCTCGTGAGCGTACTTCCGCTGGTGAAGGAAGAAGCCATCTAGACGATGCACCACCTCAAAACCAAGGAAGTAGTGCAAAGGAGCCAAGTCATTGATGGCAAACTCAGCGCGAAGACGATCAGTGAGCTGACTGAGGAGGCTAGCCGTACATGCCGCCAGGATGATGTCGTCGACGTAGAGGAGCATATATGTACTGTCTGAGCCGTGGTAGTAGACAAATAGCGACACGTCCTAGCGGGTAGAGCGAAACCCAAGCTGGTGCAGAAACGCCGCGATGCGCTGGTACCAAGCTCGAGGAGCCTGCTTGAGTCCATACAAGGACCGCGAGAGTAGACACACGTGGTATGGATGTGCCGGATTAATGAACCCCATGGGCTGCTGGCAGAAGATCTGCTCCTTGAGGTGACCGTGATGGAAGGCGTTGGAGACGTCCATCTGGTGCACCGGCCAGGCATGGGAGACCGCAAGGCATAGAACCATGCCGGGTCAACGAACCCCGTGGGCTGTTGGCAGAAAACCTGCTCCTCGAGGCGACCATGATGGAAGGCGTTGGAGACGTCCATCTGGTGCACTGGCCAGACAGGGGAGACCGCAAGGCGAAGAACCATGCGGATCGTCCCGGGCTTAACAACCGTTAGCAAAGGTGTCGGTGAAGTTGACGCCAGCACATTTTCGGAAGCCATGAACAACCCAACGCGCTTTATAGCGGTCAAGGGTAACATCGGGACGGAGCTTGTGTTTGAAGACCCACTTCCCGGTAATCACATTGGTGTGCCGGGGACGGGGAACAAGTTGACATGTCCGGTTGCGCAGCAAGGCATCAAACAACTCTTGCATCGCAGCCATCCAGAGCGGGTCACGAAGAGCGGCTAGAACGGAGGACGGCAATGGCGACGGCGGAAAGGTGGATGCCATGTGGACGTCAATGGCAACCTCAAATATGGATCCCTCCTCGGAGCGAGGGACAAGGCAGAAGAACTTCCTCCACAGCTCAAAATGAGGCTCGCAGCCCAGAAATAGTTCGCATAAAGCGACGAATCCTGCAATGTGCGGGATAGACCCCTGGCGTGAGATCATGTAGTTGAAGACCATAGAACTCCAGGTGCCCCCTAAGGAAGGGGTGGATGGGAAATCCTAGGCCTCTTAGATGGAAGAAGACAAAGCATACCCGCTCTTCGCTGGAGGGGTTGGGAAAACTCTCTGCGAGGGCTTGATTGTCGATGGAAGTTAATCCGGCCCGGACGGGGACTAGATCCCCGGGAGGGATATAGCCCTGGGCTTGAAGCTTTCTCAGATGCGCATACGATACAGATCAACTTTCCCAATCGCCCGTTCGGGGCCGTGAGGGCGCGAGGAAGAGCTGGGAACGCCGGCCATGTTTGAAGATTTTGTGCAGGCACTAAGGATTTTTCCGCGTGGAATGGAATGGAATGGCATCTGAGATCTAGTCTCTTTATATATGCGCCTTCCCGACACAGTCAAGGGGGTAATTGCAAAAATACCCAGACGGTTCGCATTCGTTGGACACGTGGAGGCAAAGGCGACGGGGGCAAGGAATCGACATGATACAATATTAAATGAAGCTGAACTACCATCCAGAAGGACTCACCTTGCAACACCGAAGACATGAAGCCGGACACAATCTCGTCCTTGAAGGCAAGTCCGGGGGCTACTGAGGGAGTCCTGGATTCAGGGGTCCTCGGGCATCCGGGTCGATGAAGCTGGGCCGTATTGATGGGCCACGAAGATAGAAGCAGAAGACCTTCCCCCGTATTCAGTCAGGACTCCTATGTATGTAGAAAGGCAGGCATGATGTTCGGATGTAGCTATTACTTCCTCCCCAAGTCACCTTTGTAACCCTAGGCCCCCTCCGGTGTGTATATAAGCCGGAGGGTTTAGTCTGTAGGGGCTAACGACAGAATCATAACATCCTCATAGGCTAGGCTTTAGGGTTTAGTCATTACGATCTCGAGGTAGATCAACTCTTGTAATCATATTCATCAAGATCAATCTAGCAGGAAGTAGGGTATTACCTCGATTGAGAGGGCATGAACCTGGGTAAACATCATGTCCCCAGTCTTCTGTTACCATCGGTCCTTAGACGCATAGCTTGGGTCCCCTTACCCGAGATCTGCCGGTTTTGACACCGACACAACATACCCCATCAGTTCCAGCACAGAATTGCCGCCGCCGTGGCCGATTGAAGCTTGGCCATGGCGACAACAAACCTGGCTGCGGCGGCCATGGAGAAGGCGTGCAACCAGCTGCCCGGTAGAGAAGGAGACGAGCGCCCCATGGCTGCGGGCGGCAGACAAGGAGACGAGCACCCCAGGGTTGTGGGCGGCGAGAAAGAAGAAGAATGCCCCCATGGCTGCGGGCGGCCATGGATATATAGTGGTGCATCTAGCGCCGACCAAGGGCGACGAGCGGGGGAGTAAGATGCAGCTAAACGAAGGTATAAGGAAGAGATATAGCGGGTCGCGGGTCGCGGGTGGTGCACGTCCCCCAACATCCATATGTTTACTCTCCGTGTGTGATGGCGTGGCTAAATCAGGGGCTTCGATCATCAATAGATCTAGCGGCACACGCATAACCGGCCGAACGCTTCGGCCGGTGTGTAGACGGGAAACATTACCTTTTTTTATTGGAGTTTTGATGGATGGGGGAATTTTTTTTTACGTTTGTATAACACTAACGTTGGTGTGTCAGATGCTTTTTTTGTGGGACAGGAACCATCTATGTGATGCAAGTTTTCCTTTTATCCTGAACGTAAATTCTACAATCCAACGGTGTAGTGAAATTGGATGATGTGGATTAATGAGAGGTCTTGGATGATGCCTCCAATTAGTAAATAGAAGATAGAAGATAGAAGATGCTTCCTTCGCCATGGGCATGATGTCTTGAAGGACACACAACCCTAACAAAAAAGATGAACACAAACTATATGAGAACGATTAATCCGCTTGTGGTTCTAAAATGGAGGGGGAACCTACAGAAATTAAAATGGTGAACAATGCCTGGCCACATGTCTTTTTTCATAAGAGTACAAGCCTGAAAGTTCCATGCCAACATAAGAAAAAACAATTGCTTTACAACTTCCAATATTCATAAAGCAGAATCTTCTAGGGATTTAAATGGTGTACAAGGCCTGGCCATATGTCCTATTATTATATGAGACTAAATCTTGAAAGTTCCACGGCAACAATCTTTGTGCACTGCACTTCTACAAGTATGTGGAAACATAAAAAAAAAACCGCCCTAAGCTGTTTATGCGTCACACTTCCAAATTAACTCACGTATAGACATGTCTCCTAGTCCTTCGAGGAGTCTGATGTATGCAGAACATGAATTGTCTTTGACAGGTGACACAGTGGTGCATTTCAAGCTGGATCAACCATCCCATGGGCACAAGCTAAACACTCAAACCTAACCTCCCTCAGGGAAGTTGCCATTAATGGAGAGCTGACCACTCGAAGCCGACAAATTTCTGATGTGCTCACCCCGGGGCATAGGAGTATAAAGGCCGACAATTGGAATCAGCTTAGCACAGCCATGTTGATCGCACACCCTGGTCGCCTGCCCTGATTGTACTTGGATTGCGAAGAGGCCAGCAGCCGTGGTGACGAAAATAACATTTGCTCCCTCGGCAAAGCCCAACACATGTGCTTGACATGCTGCACCCACTGGAGCACCATTTAGGGACAAATCTTCCAAGTAGATGATTCGGCCCGGTACCCATCGGGCATCCGTCACCTCCCATGACCACAATTGCAGATGCGGATTCAACTCTTCTACGAGTCCTAGTCCACCGTCCTCCTTCAGCATGAGGTTGCAAGTGGGACCATTAGAGTAGCAAGAGTCTGGTGTGTCGAACCAAGTCAGCCCATGCCTTGCCAAGTCATACTCCAGGATCAACGCACCACATGTCATGAAGTACAAGGAAGACCTCCCAACAAGCACGCTCGAAAAATATGAGAAGTCCATGAGGAATCTGTCGCGCATTAAGGTCGGCTCGCCCCAGGCGCCAGTCTTGGATGAGTAGACACATGCCGACATCTCATATAGGTCGTCGTCAGTGTCTTCATCAAAGACGGAGAAGACAAAGACCACGCAGAAGGGACCGCCGTGCCAGTAGTGGTGGTTGCACCCGTCAGCTGCGCAGAACACGGCTGCGGTGGTGTTGCCGAACTGAAACGCCACGGGGATAGGTATGCGCTGCTGTGCACCCGTGATTGGCTCCCACACGAGCAATTCTTCAGCACGGCCCTTAGAGAGGAAGAGGGCGCGGCCGTGGCGGCAGTCGACGGCCTGCCAGAGCAAGTGGTCGGGGGTGGCGAGGGAGAACGGCGACGCGGTGGCAGGGATGGCCTCGTCATGCCAGTTATGAAGAACCCCGAGCGCGGTGGGTGACGGATGGAGATCGTGGAAGCTACGCCGGAACGAGGGTTGGGAGACGGCCTCGCTCCAGGACTTGCAGACCAGGGAGGCACGGAGGAGGCTGGCCGGGTCGTCGGGCGGGATGCGGAGCAGGATCTCTCCCACGAGCTCGTCCGGGAGGGCCGGCGGCGGTCCTTTTTTTCTCAAATGATACTCCGGCAGCGGTCCTGGTGACATGGTGGCAGCTGCAGCAGGCCCAATCTGACAAGTACGTGCCGCAATGGCGACCAAGCGTACGTATGTACACGACGGGTAGCCGGCCAGAAGCTAAACCCACACTTGGGGCGAGAGCTGGCTAACTGGTGCTTTGTGTATTGCTTTTCAATTTTCACGTGTATATATAGTACACTAGCTAACCCGAGGCGGCCACTACTTGGAATCCTACTATAGCTAGCTACGTGATGGCTCCGAAACCAGCACGGACAGTTTAAAAAAATATGGTCAGACCGAGTGTTGGTCGAGACTTAGATTTGTGTGAAACAAAGACCTCGAAATAATATACGTGTCCGCGCTTGCAAGCATATTTGTGTGAAGCAGCTCGTGTTCGTGTTGGGCCATTTGTAATTCCTCGAAAGTCGAAAGTGACCGAGCCAGCCCACGCAGAATTCAATCGCCTTACAGCATCTACACACGGCCGCCTCATAGTCTGGGCAGACCGCCCGGTCACTGCCAGGTCACGAAATTTTGATTCAGACGTGCGTCTCAAACGGGTCTCAAAAGTTCGGACTGATCGTCACCCCTCATATCCAGATCAAATATGAGACGGATATGAGGTCGTCAGGGTGCGTTTAGGCACGCCCGCCACGTCGTACCCGACAGCTCGACCCCACCCTAAATTGCACTAAATCCACCCCCAGACATGCCGGATCCATTTGTTATCTCCTCTCTTCTGCCTCCTGCGCGATGTCCGTCTCGCAGCTCCACCGATGTGCGTGCTCCATGGTCGTTTCTAACCTTTGCGCCGCTAGATCTGGCACAGCAGTACTGTCGCCCGTCCTCGTCACGGGGGACATCGTCGCCGGCCTGGACGCTGCCGCGGTACGTCCGACAACTCTCTGGCTCCGCCTTGCACTTGATGTGTCCAACACATTGTCTGGACGGATTTTTTATGATTTCATTATGGAAAACATTGGATTTGAATGCTTCGTCGGACTAGGAGTATGAACCGACGGAGCTTGATCAAATGATTTAAGATGTGTTCTTCAATTCCTCGGATTCGGAGAAAGAAGTGGACATGATCATGATCATGAGCATGCAAGAGGAAATGGATCGGAAAGTGGAGCATCTTCTCAACTTCGAGGGCTCAATCAAGGGGAGAAAAGTGATCATAGCAGTTATAGCATCAAATATAAGCCCTTAATTATGAAAATAAAAATATAATAATACATTATTATTGCCTTTAGGGCTTATTTCGTACAGTCTCCCACTTACACTAGAGTCAATAATCTAGTTGGCACATTTCTTTTATACAAAGCACATCTGATGTTTGTTGATGCTTTGCTTGGGGTAGAGTCTTCGTCCTATCAGATCTTGACAGCTTCAGATCCATGTGTATCATTGCATATTTATGCATCTATAATGCTTTCACAATAATTTAGAATTTGTGAAACATGCTTTGTATATATTGAATCACAAGCATGACCTCCTTTGATTGAGCTATGGAACCACAATTGAGAACATTGTTCCATTTTTATAATCCTACCATGTTCATAAATGAACTTTTGATTCATCACCCTCTATTGCTTCTAAAGCAACAATATACTTAGCTTTCTGTTATAGAATTCATCACAGTAACTTTGTTGGACCAATTCCAACTTACTGTGCCACCATAAATCATTTAAGTGAAACCAAAAATCGCTTGGAGCACTGATGAATATTTTATCGATGCACTACTTACAACGAGCTAGTATTGATATAACTCCTTCAAAAAATCTCTTCATCTTCTCCGTATGCGAGAAACTTGTCGTTAGCCATTCATGACATTTTCACTTTGTCATATGATAAATTTTTTGGTCATTCTGGTTATTTTACTCACAACTTACTTGAACTACTAGACATATCTAGTTATTTACATACCATGGAACATATTTAACACAAGTGTGATTGAAATCATCTATTTCGCTCGTTAGTGTTGATACCGATTCTTGCTTAAATCTCCTTCCATGCGACTTTGACATAAACTCTTCGTGTGTATTTCATATTTTCTTTAGTATTCTGCCAATCTGTATTTTGGCTAGTCCCGTTTAGAAACTAGTATCTCCATCTATCATTATGCCTAATACCAGGATAATATATTTCCTAAGTATTTTCCTAAAAAACTAGTTTCAATGAAGTCTTAATCCGTGTCAAGAAATCTTATATATTTACTAATTGGAGGCACCATTCGAGTCCTCTCATTAATCCACATCATCAAATTTAATTACACCGTTGGATTTTAGAATTTGCGCTCAGGATAAAAGGAAAACTTGCGTAACATAGATGGTCCGTGTCCCACAAAAAAGGCATCTGACACATCAACATTAGTGTTATACAAACGTAAAAAAAAAATGCCTCCATGCATAAAAACTCCAACGAAAAAAGGCTTCCATCCATAAAAAACATGAAAAGCAATCTACCACCAGAATAAGGAGTCCTTAAAAGACTGCCACACCACATATAAAAAAAGAGTCCTTAACACGTCCAGTTTCCACAAAAAAACAACCACGTCCAGGACACAAAACCACGTGCCTTCTCTCTTGAAAAAGAAAATAACTTTATTAAACAACATCACTTAGTTAGTTGGGATTAACCCCGCACGTATTAAAAAGAGAATCCACGTCCAAATTTAAAACAAACGGGTCTTTTTCCATGAAGAAAAAAAAAGATCTAACTAACACGTAAAAAGAAGAGTCCTTTAAGAATTAAGACCCACGTCCAATTTCCACACAAAAAATGCCCACGTATATTCCCTAAAAAAATATCCACGTCCAAGACACAAAAATCGTGTGGCTTCTTTTTTTAAAAAACAAGAAAGATTTTAAACAACATGTACAAGATGGGATTGAACGCACACGTACTAAAAAGAGAGTCCTTCAGATTTTGTGTAAAGAGTCCTTATCACCCACGTCCACATGTAGAAAAAATACATCCACGCCTTATTCCATGGAAAACGAAAAATATATGCGTCCAAATAAGTTTTTTTTAGGGGAAACATGCAATGATTTATTGATCAATGGACCGGTTTACAGGAATAAGCAGAGTATCAAAGGGTTGTAGAAACCAAACATGGCGCCCTTCACCCAAATGCAAAGCATGTCTAGCTAAACTATGCGCCTCCGTATTGGAGCGACGTCCTTCATGGACAAAAGAGATAGCCTGAAAATCACCGCAACCGTCTTTTATTTCTCTGACAATTGGGCCAGTGATACCATGAGTTCCTGAGTTGATGTCGTTGATGGCGGAGAGACAGTCCGAGGCTGCTGTGATGTTTTGGAGTAGCAAGTCCCTTCCCAACGATATCGCCTCACGACACGCAAAAGTTTCCAAAATGTGTGGGTCGGTTAGCCCGTGAAAAACCACAGCCGAAGAACCCATATACACACCTTGTCCATCCCGGCATACAGCGCTGATCAAATCCGTGGCACAAGCTGTCCCTGTTTTCTCGATGGCCAGTTTCAAGCTCCCTAGAGGCCTCTGTCTTCATATCAACTCCATCATTCGCAAGTTTTGGTGGGGGAGTAAACGGGGCGAAAGAAAGACTAGTTGGGTCTCGTGGGAGGTCATGACCAGGCCGAAATATGAAGGAGGCTTGGGATTCCGAGATATAGAGCTCTTCAATCTTGCTCTCTTGGCCAGACAAGCGTGGCGTATTCTGCAATCACCAAATACTCTAAGTGCAAAGCTACTGAAAGCTCGTTACTTTCCTGTGGCTGCTTTTTTGGATGCGGAACTAGGCAACAATCCATCGCAGATTGGAGGGCCATCATGGAAGGAAAAGAAGTGCTAAAGTTGAGCTTGATTAGGCGCATTGGAGACGGAAATACTACTCACATATGGGAACAGAACTGGCTCCCAAAGGAAGCATCGATGAGGCCTATTGTTTGCTTAGCTCCACACAGGCCAGAACGTGTGTCCGAGCTTATCAACGCCACATCAGTGAGCTGGAGACAGGACCTGGTCAATTCAACTTTTCTTCCTATTGATGCAGAGGTGATCTTAAACATTCCGTTGAGCACCCGTCATTACCCTGATTGCTGGGCATGGGCACATGAGAAGAAAGGGGAGTTCACAGTGCGATCGTGTTACCGGCTGCTCATCACGACAAAGCTCCGGCGGGAGGCATGGCTCGAGAGCCGGGGCGGCCCAGCGGATTGCAGCCACGAGAGAAAGTGTTGGGACAATCTATGGAAGATCCCGGTTCCGTCAAAGATTAAAGTTTTCCTATGGCGGTTAGCCCAGTTCTCGCTCCCGACAGCGGACGTTATCAAGCTCAGAAACAGGGGTCCTTCTCCATGCTGTGCTATATGTGGAGCTGAGGACTCGTGGTTCCATTCTCTGGTGAACTGTACTATGGCACGTTGTGTTTGGGCCTTAAACGACCCGGAGCTGGTTGAGCACATGCTGGCCACGGCGGAACCTGACGCAAAATCTTGGCTTTTCAGTATACTTTCTGCGGTATCACATGCAGAATTGATCCGATTTGTTGTTACCCTCTGGGCGATATGGTCGGCGTGGAGGAAATTGATCCATGAAGGAGAGCACCGAAGCCCTTTGGCGACCTTTTCTTTCATCAATAGGTATCTCTTTGATCTAGCTTTGGCTCAACCATCACAGGTGTTACCACATGCTCGCCAGCCACAGGAACAGCAAGGAAATGGATCCCGCCCCCGCATGGATATGTGAAGATTAATGTGGATGGTGCAGTGTGTAGATGCGTCCAAATAAGTGATCGTTGTCCCTGCAAAAAAAAAGTGATCGTTGGCTCTCTCCCAATCGTGTTCCACTCCAGCCTTTTAGTCTCACTTTTCCAACTACAACAATCCATGTTGTAATTTTTTTCTAAATATACATGTCGTAAAGTAATTGTGTTCTACCTGATGCTTTGAATCTCACAATTCAAGTTCAGGAATACATCATGTATATGTAACTACATGATTTTACCCCACGATGCATGGTGATTTAGCACATAAGATCCTATCGACCAATCTTGAATGTATACTCATGTACATGACGTAATCCCATGATATGTTGATTTAGCAGGTATGATCCACTCAAATAGAAGGAGCTAGATGAACTTTGAAGTTGTTCTATTTTCCTTTTTTCACAATTCAATCTATCATACATATGATTTACTTTTCTATATGCTAGCTCTGAAAATAAACCTCTCATAATACAGTATATAATTTGGTACAGTATCACATATGTTGGTCGAAAACAATGGACACTGTTGTCTATACAAATATATTCTTAAATAATCAAACAAAACTAGGTGCAATCCAATGTTCTTGAGGGACAACTTCTTTTAAATAATCACACAAAACTAGGTGCAATCCAATGTTCTTGAGGGACAACTTCTTTTAAATAATCAAACAGAACTAGGTGCAATCCAATGTTCTTGAGGGACAACTTCTTTTTAAATGTTGTACACAGGTAAAATCTAATCCGTGAAGCCAATGCTTTTAAAACCAAATTCTACCGTAATTCCGTGGCAAAAAACGAAGACGTATGTTTTTTAGATAGACAAAAGTAATATATATGTTATAATTCGGGCTCTTGATCATATAACTTTTAAAACTTACATATCACGAATACATGATACATGCAACAACATTTATATTTGTAACCATGTTATCTACCAACATAATCATGACAATCAAATAATAACATATTCATATTAGTGTCCAACATTTCTAATTGGTACCCACTTTGTCGTATTTAACATCATAAAAGTGCTAGCCCGTGCAGATGCACGGGTTAACGACTAGTTTATATAATTTCCAATCAACAATGTGTCATGCACATATAGTCTTTAGAAATATTATCATGCTCCAACTTACTTTCTTGTAAATACAAGCATCTTTGCTTTCCTTGATGAAATTAAATTATTTGACAATTTCATCCAAACGAAGATTCTGACTCCACTATGCTTGCTTCAGATCATTATAGGAACTCTCGAAGTTTGCGCACTTACTTGCATTGTCTACATCGACAACATTACTTAGCGCGTATCAAACATACAACCTTGGTTCTATTTCCATCTCAATGGAATCATTTTGACATCCATGTATTATATCTCATAATTAATTATTTAGTTATTGCTAGTTAACCCGAAATGACTTTAAGTACTACTATGATGAGACAATCTCGTCATAGCACTAGTAGGAAACATCCCATTAGTCCCGGTTTCAGAGGCCCATTAGTCCCGGTTCAGCAACCGGGGAAAAAATGAATGGGACTAAAGCCCAAAACTTTTAGTCCTAGTTGGCTTACGAACCGGGATGAAAGGGGCTCCACGTGGCTGTTGCGCTGCGCTCAGGTGGGAGGACCTTTAGTCCCGGTTGGCTATACCAACAGGGTCTAAAAAGCTCCACATGGCGGACCTTTAGAGGGAAGGAGACAAAGCATACCCGCTCTTCGCTGGAGGGGTTGGGAAAACTCTCTGCGAGGGCTTGATTGTCGATGGAAGTTAATCCGGCCCGGACGGGGACAAGATCCTCGGGAGGGAGATATCCCTGCGCTTGAAGCTTTCTCAGATGCGCATACGACACGGAGCAACTTTCCCAATCGCCCGTTCGGGGCCGTGAGGGCGCGAGGAAGAGCTGGGAACGCCGGCCATGTTTGAAGATTTTGTGCAGGCACTAGGGATTTTTCCGCGTGGAATGGAATGGAATGGCATCTGAGATCTTGTCTCTTTATATATGCGCCTTCCCGACAAAGTCAAGGGGGTAATTGCAAAAATACCCAGACGGTTCGCATTCGTTGGACACGTGGAGGCAAAGGCGACGGGGGCGAGGAATCGATGGGATACAATATTAAATGAAGCCGAACTACCATCCAGAAGGACTCACCTTGCAACATCGAGGACATGAAGCCGGACACAATCTTGTCCTTGAAGGCAAGTCCGGGGGCTACTGAGGGAGTCCTGGATTCAGGGGTCCTCAGGCATCCGGGTCGATGAAGCTGGGCCGTATTGATGGGCCAAGAAGATAGAAGCATAAGACCTCCCCCCGTGTTCAGTCAGGACTCCTATGTATGTAGAAAGGCAGGCATGGTGTTCGGATGTAGCTATTACTTCCTCCCCAAGTCACCTTTGTAACCCTAGGCCCCCTCCGGCGTGTATATAAGCCGGAGGGTTTAGTCTGTAGGGGCTAACGACAGAATCATAACATCCTCATAGGCTAGGCTTTAGGGTTTAGTCATTACGATCTCGAGGTAGATCAACTCTTGTAATCATATTCATCAAGATCAATCTAGCAGGAAGTAGGGTATTACCTCGATTGAGAGGGCATGAACCTGGGTAAACATCATGTCCCCAGTCTCCTGTTACCATCGGTCCTTAGACGCATAGCTTGGGTCCCCCTACCCGAGATCTGCCGGTTTTGACACCGACACAACATACCCCACCGGTTCCAGCACAGAATTGCCGTCGCCGTGGCCGATTGAAGCTTGGCCATGGCGACAACAAACCTGGCTGCGGCGGCCATGGAGGAGGCATGCAACCAGCTGCCCGGCAGAGAAGGAGACGAGCGCCCCATGGCTGCGGGCGGCAGACAAGGAGACGAGCACCCCATGGTTGTGGGCGGCGGACAAGAAGAAGAACGCCCCCATGGCTGCGGGCGGCCATGGATATATAGTGGTGCATCTAGCGCCGACCAAGGGCGACGAGCGGGGGAGTAAGATGCAGCTAAACGAAGGGATAAGGAAGAGATACAACGGGTCGCGGGTCGCGGGTGGTGCACGTCCCCCAACATCCATATGTTTACTCCCCGTGTGTGATGGCGTGGCTAAATCAGGGGCTTCGATCATCAATAGATCTAGCGGCACACGCATGACCGGCCGAACGCTTCGGCCGGCGTGTAGACGGGAAACATTACCTTTTTTTATTGGAGTTTTGATGGATGGGGGAATTTTTTTTACGTTTGTATAACACTAACGTTGGTGTGTCAGATGCTTTTTTTGTGGGACATGAACCATCTATGTGATGCAAGTTTTCCTTTTATCCTGAACGTAAATTCTACAATCCAACGGTGTAGTGAAATTGGATGATGTGGATTAATGAGAGGACTTGGATGATGCCTCCAATTAGTAAATAGAAGATAGAAGATAGAAGATGCTTCCTTCGCCATGGGCATGATGTCTTGAAGGACACACAACCCTAACAAAAAAGGTGAACAAAAACTATATGAGAACGATTAATCCGCTTGTGGTTCTAAAATGGAGGGGGAACCTACAGAAATTAAAATGGTGAACAATGCCTGGCCACATGTCTTTTTTCATAAGAGTACAAGCCTGAAAGTTCCATGCCAACATAAGAAAAAACAATTGCTTTACAACTTCCAATATTCATAAAGCAGAATCTTCTAGGGATTTAAATGGTGTACAAGGCCTGGCCATATGTCCTATTATTATATGAGACTAAATCTTGAAAGTTCCACGGCAACAATCTTTGTGCACTGCACTTCTACAAGTATGTGGAAACATAAAAAAAACCCGCCCTAAGCTGTTTATGCGTCACACTTCCAAATTAACTCACGTATAGACATGTCTCCTAGTCCTTCGAGGAGTCTGATGTATGCAGAACAGGAATTGTCTTTGACAGGTGACACAGTGGTGCATTTCAAGCTGGATCAACCATCCCATGGGCACAAGCTAAACACTCAAACCTAACCTCCCTCAGGCAAGTTGCCATTAATGGAGAGCTGACCACTCGAAGCCGACAAATTTCTGATGTGCTCACCCCGGGGCATAGGAGTATAAAGGCCGACAATTGGAATCAGCTTAGCACAGCCATGTTGATCGCACACCCTGGTCGCCTGCCCTGATTGTACTTGGATTGCGAAGAGGCCAGCAGCCGTGGTGACGAAAATAACATTTGCTCCCTCGGCAAAGCCCAACACATGTGCTTGACATGCTGCACCCACTGGAGCACCATTTAGGGACAAATCTTCCAAGTAGATGATTCGGCCCGGTACCCATCGGGCATCCGTCACCTCCCATGACCACAATTGCAGATGCGGATTCAACTCTTCTACGAGTCCTAGTCCACCGTCCTCCTTCAGCATGAGGTTGCAAGTGGGACCATTAGAGTAGCAAGAGTCTGGTGTGTCGAACCAAGTCAGCCCATGCCTTGCCAAGTCATACTCCAGGATCAACGCACCACATGTCATGAAGTACAAGGAAGACCTCCCAACAAGCACGCTCGAAAAATATGAGAAGTCCATGAGGAATCTGTCGCGCATTAAGGTCGGCTCGCCCCAGGCGCCAGTCTTGGATGAGTAGACACATGCCGACGTCTCATATAGGTCGTCGTCAGTGTCTTCATCAAAGACGGAGAAGACAAAGACCACGCAGAAGGGACCGCCGTGGCAGTAGTGGTGGTTGCACCCGTCAGCTGCGCAGAACACGGCTGCGGTGGTGTTGCCGAACTGAAACGCCACGGGGATAGGTATGCGCTGCTGTGCACCCGTGATTGGCTCCCACACGAGCAATTCTTCAGCACGGCCCTTAGAGAGGAAGAGGGCGCGGCCGTGGCGGCAGTCGACGGCCTGCCAGAGCAAGTGGTCGGGGGTGGCGAGGGAGAACGGCGACGCGGTGGCAGGGATGGCCTCGTCATGCCAGTTATGAAGAACCCCGAGCGCGGTGGGTGACGGATGAAGATCGTGGAAGCTACGCCGGAACGAGGGTTGGGAGACGGCCTCGCTCCAGGACTTGCAGACCAGGGAGGCACGGAGGAGGCTGGCCGGGTCGTCGGGCGGGATGCGGAGCAGGATTTCTCCCACGAGCTCGTCCGGGAGGGCCGGCGGCGGTCCTTTTTTTCTCAAATGATACTCCGGCAGCGGTCCTGGTGACATGGTGGCAGCTGCAGCAGGCCCAATCTGACAAGTACGTGCCGCAATGGCGACCAAGCGTACGTATGTACACGACGGGTAGCCGGCCAGAAGCTAAACCCACACTTGGGGCGAGAGCTGGCTAACTGGTGCTTTGTGTATTGCTTTTCAATTTTCACGTGTATATATAGTACACTAGCTAACCCGAGGCGGCCACTACTTGGAATCCTACTATAGCTAGCTACGTGATGGCTCCGAAACCAGCACGGACAGTTTAAAAAAATATGGTCAGACCGAGTGTTGGTCGAGACTTAGATTTGTGTGAAACAAAGACCTCGAAATAATATACGTGTCCGCGCTTGCAAGCATATTTGTGTGAAGCAGCTCGTGTTCGTGTTGGGCCATTTGTAATTCCTCGAAAGTCGAAAGTGACCGAGCCAGCCCACGCAGAATTCAATCGCCTTACAACATCTACACACGGCCGCCTCATAGTCTGGGCAGACCGCCCGGTCACTGCCAGGTCACGAAATTTTGATTCAGACGTGCGTCTCAAACGGGTCTCAAAAGTCCGGATTGATCGTCACCCCTCATATCCAGATCAAATATGAGACGGATATGAGGTCGTCAGGGTGCGTTTAGGCACGTCCGCCACGTCGTACCCGACAGCTCGACCCCACCCTAAATTGCACTAAATCCACCCCCAGACATGCCGGATCCATTTGTTATCTCCTCTCTTCTGCCTCCTGCGCGATGTCCGTCTCGCAGCTCCACCGATGTGCGCGCTCCATGGTCGTTTCTAACCTTTGCGCCGCTAGATCTGGCACAGCAGTACTGTCGCCCGTCCTCGCCACGGGGGACATCGTCGCCGGCCTGGACGCTGCCGCGGTACGTCCGACAACTCTCTGGCTCCGCCTTGCACTTGATGTGTCCAACACATTGTCTGGACAGATTTTTTATGATTTCATTATGGAAAACATTGGATTTGAATGCTTCGTCGGACTAGGAGTATGAACCGACGGAGCTTGATCAAATGATTTAAGATGTGTTCTTCAATTCCTCGGATTCGGAGAAAGAAGTGGACATGATCATGATCATGAGCATGCAAGAGGAAATGGATCGGAAAGTGGAGCATCTTCTCAACTTCGAGGGCTCAATCAAAGGGAGAAAAGTGATCATAGCAGTTATAGCATCAAATATAAGCACTTAATTATGAAAATAAAAATATAATAATACATTATTATTGCCTTTAGGGCTTATTTCATACAGTCTCCCACTTACACTAGAGTCAGTAATCTAGTTGGCACATTTTCTTTTATACAAAGCACATCTGATGTTTGTTCATGCTTTGCTTGGGGTAGAGTCTTCGTCCTATCAGATCTTGACAGCTTCAGATCCATGTGTATCATTGCATATTTATGCATCTATAATGCTTTCACAATAATTTAGAATTTGTGAAACATGCTTTGTATATATTGAATCACAAGCATGACCTCCTTTGATTGAGCTATGGAACCACAATTGAGAACAATTTTCCATTTGTACAATCCTACCATGTTCATAAATGAACTTTTGATTCATCACCCTCTATTTCTTCTAAAGCAACAATATACTTAGCTTTCTGTTATAGAATTCACCACAGTAACTTTGTTGGACCAATTCCAACTTACTGTGCCACCATAAATCATTTAAGTGAAACCAAAAATCGCTTGGAGCACCGATGAATATTTTATCGATGCACTACTTACAACGAGCTAGTATTGATATAACTCCTTCAAAAAATCTCTTCATCTTCTCCGTATGCGAGAAACTTGTCGTTAGCCATTCATGACATTTTCACTTTGTCATATGATAAAAAATTGGGTCATTCTGGTTATTTTACTCACAACTTACTTGAACTACTAGACATATCTAGTTATTTACATACCATGGAACATATTTAACACAAGTGTGATTGAAATCATCTGTTTCGCTCGTTAGTGTTGATACCGATTCTTGCTTAAATCTCCTTCCATGCGACTTTGACATAAACTCTTCGTGTGTATTTCATATTTTCTTTAGTATTCTGCCAATCTGTATTTTGGCTAGTCCCGTTTAGAAACTAGTATCTCCATCTATCATTATGCCTAATACCAGGATAATATATTTCCTAAGTATTTCCCTAAAAAATTTGTTTCAATGAAGTCTTAATCCGTGTCAAGAAATCTTATATTTACTAATTGGAGGCACCATTCGAGTCCTCTCATTAATCCACATCATCAAATTTAATTACACCGTTGGATTTTAGAATTTGCGCTCAGGATAAAAGGAAAACTTGCGTAACATAGATGGTCCGTGTCCCACAAAAAAGGCATCTGACACGTCAACATTAGTGTTATACAAACGTAAAAAAAATGCCTCCATGCATAAAAACTCCAACGAAAAAAGGCTTCCATCCATAAAAAATATGAAAAGCAATCTACCACCAGAATAAGGAGTCCTTAAAAGACTGCCACACCACATATAAAAAAAGAGTCCTTAACACGTCCAGTTTCCACAAAAAAACAACCACGTCCAGGACACAAAACCACGTGCCTTCTCTCTTGAAAAAGAAAATAACTTTATTAAACAACATCACTTAGTTAGTTGGGATTAACCCCGCATGTATTAAAAAGAGAATCCACGTCCAAATTTAAAATAACACGTGTCTTCTTCCATGAAGAAAAAAAAAGATCTAACTAACACGTAAAAAGAAGAGTCCTTTAAGAATTAAGACCCAACATTGGGGAAGCTCAGCGAAACAGTCGATGGTATCAAACTTAATAGATCGCTATAAAGAAGAGGATGAAATCCTAGAAAGCTCAGCGAACCAGGTGAACACTCCTCAGAAGAATGCAAATCGAAAAAAGATGAGAGGAGAGAATGGGGAAGCTCTAAGCAATGTGGAGGAGAAGTCACAATCGGTAGATCAAGAGAGATCGGCGGCCCCTACTGAAGGGGACCGCCGGGAGCAATGAAACTCTTGAGTTGGAACTGCCGGGGGCTTGGGAATGCCCCGGCAGTTCGGGCTTTGCTGGACGTCCAGCGAAGCTGTTGCCCAGATGTGTTGTTCTTGTCGGAGACACACTTAGAAAGTTATCCGGCTGAGTGTTTGAGGAGGAGGCTTAAGATGGATCATAAAATAGTATGCCCAGGGGATAGTAGAAAAGGAGGTTTGCTGATGCTATGGAAGAAGGAAATAAAGATTCATCCATTAAACTTAGATCCCATGTTCATTGATGTACGAGTTGAAGATGAAAGAAACTCTGTTTGGCGATTAACTGGTATGTACGGTGAATTTAGGTGGGCGCACAAACATAAGACGTGGGAGAAAATGCTTCGATTGCATGAGGAAAACAACATGCCATGGCTCCTATTTGGAGACTTGAATGAGATTCAATTTTTATCTGAGAAAGAAGGAGGGAACCCGAGACCAATTCAGTACATGCATGCCTTCCAGTCGGCTATCGACGACTGCGATCTGCGAGATATGGGCTACATAGGCGACAGGTTTACATGGCACAGGGGGGGCATCAGAGAGCGCCTGGACAGAGGTCTTATAAACGCTGCTTGGGAGACTCTATACCCAGCGGCGGCATTACAAAATATGCTCTACAACCACTCGGATCACCGCCCGATCCTCGTTGATACTGATTATTTTGCTCGAGTGGATGCAGGAGGAGAGCACACAAAACGCTTTGAAGCGAGATGGTTAAGGGAGAAAGACTTCCCGGAGGTAGTGCAAGAAGCATGGAATGAAGCAAGGCTGAACCCGAACTTAAGAACCATCCAAGAGAAACTGAACAGTATGCATAACTCCTTTCATGATTGGGATCAACGAGTCCTCAAGAAACCAAAAAAGAGGCTACGAAAAGCTCAACAAGAGCTTGAGGAAATAATGACTGGCCCAATGGATGCAGCCAGTGAGGAGAGAAGGAAGGAGACGGCAGAACTGATAGAGTTTCTGCTTGAACTGGAGGAGATTCATTACATGCAGCGTTCAAGGGCGGGGTGGCTTAAACATGGAGATCGTAATACCGGATTCTTTCAAGCTTATGCAAGTGCTAGGCGGAAGAAGAATCTGATCAAAAAATTAAAGGATGAGAATGGTAATGTTATGGAAGGTATGGACGCATTGAAACCACATATAAGGAACTATTTTAGTAACATGTTTACTTCCGAGGTTAATCTTGTAGATCCTTCTGTGATAAATAAAGTGCAGACTAAAGTGACAGATCAGATGAATGATATGCTAATGGCACCATACACAATGGAATATGTTCGAAAGGCAGTCTTCAGTATTGGGGACCTGAAAGCCCCTGGACCAGATGGGCTCCATGCCATTTTCTTCAAGAAATATTGGCATATCTTAGGTGATGAGATAGCCGCAGAGGTACTGTTTGCTATTAACAGTAGGCAGATCCCTGATGAATGGAATGATACTTCTATTGTGTTGATCCCCAAAATTGAGTCTCCTGAGCTAATTACACAATATAGACCTATTAGTCTCTGCAATGTATTGTATAAAATCATTTCCAAGATGTTGGCTGCCAGGTTAAAGGGAATTCTGCCTGAGATTATTTCACCAACTCAGAGCGCTTTTGTTCCGGGAAGACTCATCACAGACAATGTTCTAATTGCCTATGAATGTGTCCACAAAATAAAAAATAAGAGGGCAGGGCAGGCTGGTCTCTGCGCAGTTAAATTGGACATGCATAAAGCTTATGATCGTGTGGAATGGGTTTTTCTAAGGAGTATGATGGAGAAACTGGGTTTCAACAGCCAATGGGTAGATATGATTATGGCATGTGTATCGTCGGTCAGATACAAAGTAAGGGTGAACTCACATGTTACTGAGATGTTCATTCCTTCTAGGGGGATTCGACAGGGAGATCCCCTCTCTCCCTATTTGTTCTTAATATGTGCAGAAGGTTTATCCAGTTTATTGCAGTATGAAGAAGAAGTTGGTGGCATGGATGGGATTAGTGTGTGCAGAAATGCACCATCAGTATCACACCTCTTATTTGCTGATGATTCACTAATACTCATGAGAGCAGACATTCTAAATGCAACTTCCTTACAGCAAGTACTGGATGCCTATTGTGCTAGTTCTGGGCAGGTGGTGAGTCTATCTAAATCAAGCATATATTTTAGTCCCAATACCACTGTGGTTACAAAGGCATAAATTGGTCAGATACTCCATATTGATACAGAAGCTTTATCAGACAAGTACCTAGGGCTTCCAGCTATAGTAGGTGCAGATAAGAGCGACTGCTTCAGACACTTTGTTGAAAGAATTAAAAAGAGGATCCTAGGTTGGATGGAAAAACAGCTCTCTATTGGTGGCAAAGAAATATTACTGAAAGCGGTAGCACAAGCTATCCCAGTGTTTGCCATGTCAGTGTTCAGCATCCCGAAGGGGATCGGTAAAGAAATAACAGACATCATATCACAATTCTGGTGGGGGGATGAGGAGGATCACAAGAAGTGTTGGGGAACGTTGCATGGGAAACAAAAATTTTTCCTACGCTCACCAAGATCAATCTAGGAGATGCATCTACGAGGGGAGAGTTGGATCCACATACCCTTGTAGATCGCTAAGCGGAAGCGTTCAAGAACGCGGTTGATGGAGTCGTACTCGCCGCGATTCAGATCGCCGAAGATCCTAGCACCGAACGGACGGTGCCTCCGCGTTCTTCACACGTACAGCTCGGGGACGTCTCCTCCTTCTTGATCCAGCAAGGGGGAAGGAGAGGTTGATGGAGAAACCAGCAGCACGACGGCGTGGTGGAGATGGTGGTGGAGGAATTCCAGCAGGGCTTCGCCAAGCACTGCGGAATTGACGAAGATGTTTGTGGGAGAGGGAGGGCAGCGCCGAGGCACGAACGTGTGTGGCTGCCCTCCCTCTGCCTCTCTTTATATAGGGGGAGGAGAGGGGAGGGGGCGCCCTAGGGTTACCCCCTAGGGGCGGCGGCCAAGGGGAGATGGGGGGGGCGGCGGCCCAGGGGCTAGGGTTTCCCCCCCCCCAGGCGCCTTGCCCCCCAAGCCAAGGGGTGCGGCTGCCCTAGGGGGGGCCACCCCCCATGCGCAGGTGGAGAGGGCCCAAGGGGGGGCGCACAGCCCCATGAGGGCTGTTGCGTCTCTCACTTGTGGCCCATAGGGCCCGCAACACTTGCCGGGACCCCCCGAAACCCCTTTCGGTCATCCGACGACTCCCCGGTGCTCCCCGGAACACTTCCGGACTCCGATCACTCTCATCCTATATATCAATCTTCGTCCCCGGACCATTCCGGAGACCCTCGTCACGTCCGGGATCTCATCCGGGACTCCGAACAACCTTCGGTTACCATACACTGTTCTCACTAACAACCCTAGCGTCACCGAACCTTAAGTGTGTAGACCCTGCGGGTTCGGAAACTATGCAGACATGACCGAGACACTCCCAGGTCAATAACCAATAGCGGGATCTGGATACCCATATTGGTTCCTACACGTTCCTCGATGATCTCATCGGATGAACCACGATGTCAAGGATTCAGGCAATCCCGTATACAGTTCCCTTTGTCTCGTCGGTATGTTACTTGCCCGAGATACGATCGTCGGTATCTCTATACCTAGTTCAATCTCGTTACCGGCAAGTCTCTTTACTCGTTCCGTAATACATAATCCCGTGACTAACTACTTAGTCACTTTGAGCTCATTGAGATGACGTATTACCGAGTGGGCCCGGAGATACCTCTCCGTCACACGGAGTGACAAATCCCAGTCTCGATCCATGTCAACTCAACAGACACATTCGGAGATACCTGTAGAGTACCTTTATAGTCACCCAGTTACGTTGCGACGTTTGGCACACACAAAGCACTCCTACGGTGTCAGTGAGTTACATGATCTCATGGTCATAGGAACTTATACTTGACATGCAGAAAACTATAGCGATAACTGATACGATCAAAAGCTATGTTTAACGTTTGGGTCTCGTCCATCACATCATTCTCCTAATGATGTGATCCCGTTATCAAATGACAACTCATGTCTATGACCTGGAAACCGCGGTCATCTTTGATCAACGAGCTAGTCCTGAAGAGGCTTACTAGGGACACAAAGTTTGTCTATTTATCCACACATGTATGTGAGTTTCCAATCAATACAATTATAGCATGGATAATAAACGATTATCATGAACAAGGAAATATAATAATAACTCTTTTATTATTGCCTCTAGGGCATATTTCCAACAGTCTCCCACTTGCACTAGAGTCAATAATCTAGCATTACAAGGTAATGAATCTAACACCCATAGAGTCTTGGTGTTGATCATGCTTAGCCCGTGGAAGAGTCTTAGTCAACGGATCTGCAACATTCAAATCCGTGTGTACTTTGCAAATGCTTATGTCCTCCTCCTTGACTGAATCGCGGATGGAATTGAAGCGTCGCTTTATGTGTCTGGTCCTCTTGTGAAACCTTGGTTCCTTGGCTAGAGCAATGGCACCAGTGTTGTCACAAAACAGAGTCATTGGGTTCAATGCACTAGGCACAACTCCAAGATCTGTCATGAACTCCTTCATCCAGACACCTTCCTTCGCCGCCTCCGAGGCAGCTATGTACTCCGCTTCGCATGTAGAATCGGCTACCACGCTTTGCTTGGAACTGCACCAGCTTACCGCTCCCCCGTTGAGAATATATACGTATCCGGTTTGAGACTTAGAGTCATCCGGATCAGTGTCAAAGCTTGCATCGACGTAACCCTTTACGACGAGCTCTTGACACTCATCGGGCCACACACATCAGTATGTATGATTTCCAATAAGTCACTTGCCCGTTCCATTGTTCCTGAAAACGGGGTCTTAGTCATCTTGCCCATGAGGCACGGCTCGCATGTGTCAAGTGATTCAAAATCAAGAGACTCCAAAAGTCCATCAGCATGGAGCTTCCTCATGCGTTTCACGCCGATATGACCCAGACGGCAGTGCCACAAGAAAGTGGTACTATTGTTATCAACTCTACATCTTTTGGCATCAATGTTATGAACATGTGTATCATCACTATCGAGATTCAATAAGAATAAACCCCCTACTTCGGGTGCATGACCATAAAAGATATTACCCATATAAATAGAACAACCTTTATTCTCTGATTTAAATGAGTAACCGTCTCGCATTAAACAAGATCCAGATATAATGTTCATGCTCAACGCAGGCACTAAATAACAATTATTCAGGTTCATAACTAATCCCGATGGCAATCGAAGAGCGAGCGTGCCGACGGCGATCACATCAACCTTGGAACCATTCCCCACGCGCATCGTCACTTCGTCCTTCGCCAGCCTCCGTTTATTCCGTAGTTCCTGTTTAGAGTTGCAAATGTGAGCAACCGAACCGGTATCAAATACCCAGGCACTACAACGAGAGTTGGTAAGGTACACATCAATAACATGTATATCACATATACCTTGCTTGTTGTTGTTGTTGGCCCCCTTCTTGTCTGCCAGATACTTGGGGCAGTTCCGCTTCCAGTGGCCGTTCCCCTTGCAATAGAAACACTCAGTCTCTGGCTTGGGCCCAGCCTTGGGTTTCTTCACTGGATGAGCAACTGCCTTGCCACCCTTCTTAGAGTTACCCTTCTTGCCCTTGCCATTTTTCTTGAAACTGGTAGTTTTATTGACCATCAACACTTGATACTCCTTCTGGATGTCTGCCTCAGCATTGAAAACAGCTCGGCGATGGATTTGTTCATCCCTTGCATGTTATACTGCTGCACGAAGCTCTTGTAGCTAGGTGGGAGTGACTGGAGAATTCTGTCAATGATAGCCTCCTCCGGGAACACAAGTCCCAGATCAGCTATGCGGGTATAGTACCCAGACATCTTCAGCAAGTGCTCACTGACAGACGAATTCTCCTCCATCTTGCAAGCAAAGAATTTATCGGTGGTCTCATACCTCTCGATCTTGGCATTCTTTTCAAAGATGAACTTCAACTCCTGGAACATCTCATATGCTCCATGACGTTCAAAACGCCTTTGAAGTCCTCCTTCCAAGCTATACAACATGGCACACTGCACTACTGAGTAGTCATCCGAACGCGACTGCCAGGCGTTCATAACGTCCACAGAGGCCGGAGCGGGGGGTTCACCTAGCGGTGCACTTAGGACATAAACCTTTTGGGCAGCTGTGAGGATGATCCTCAGATTGCGGAGCCAGTCCACAAATTTGCTCCCATCATCTTTCAGCTTAGTTTTCTCTAGGAACGCATTAAAATTCAGGGGAGCTACTGCGCGAGCCATCTACAACAAAAGATTTGCAAAGACATCTTAGACTATTGTTCATGATAAGTGAGTTTTTAACTAATCAAATTACTTATAACTCCCACTCAAATTGACATCCCTCTGGTCATTCGAGCGTGGCATGATCCAAATCCACCAACCCAAGTCCGATCATCACGTGAGATGAGGTGGTGTCAATGGTGAACATCTTCATGTTGATCATATCTACTATATGACTCATGCTCGACCTTTCGGTCTTCCGTGTTCCGAGGCCATGTCTGTACATGCTAGGCTCGTCAAGTCTAACCCGAGTGTTCTGCATGTGCAAAACTGGCTTGCACCCGTTGTATGCGAACGTAGAGTCTATCACACCCGATCATCACGTGGTGCTTCGAAACGACGAACCTTCGCAACGGCGCACACTCGGGGGGAACACAATTTCATCTTGAAATTTTAGTGAAGGATCATCTTATAATGCTACCGCCGTCCTAAGCAAAATAAGATGCATAAAAGGATTAACATCACATGCAAATCATAAGTGACATGATATGGCCATCAACTCGTGCTTTTGATCTCCATCTCCAAAGCACCGGCATGATCTCCATCGTCACCGGCGTAACACCATGATCCCCATCATCACGATCTCCATCATCGTGTCGCCATCGGGGTTGTCGCGCGCCCACCATGCTCTTACTACTATTGCTACCGTTTAGCGATAAAGTAAAGCATTACATAGCGCTTAATGATTGACACGCAGGTCATACAAAAATTAAAGACAACCCTATGGCTCCTGCCGGTTGCCGTATACATCGACATGCAAGTCGATATTAACTATTACAACATGATCATCTCATACATCAAATATATCTCATCATGTCATTGGCCATATCATATCACATACATACCCTGCAAAAACAAGTTAGACGTCCTCTAATTTGTTGTTGCATGTTTTACGTGGCTGCTATGGGTATCTAGCAAGAACGCTTCTTACCTATGCAAAGCCACAACGGTGATATTCAAGTTGCTATTTAACCTTCTACAAGGACCGCCTTTGTCTATTCCGATTCAACTAAGATAGGAGAGACAGACACCCGCCAGACATCTTATGCAACAAAAGTTGCATGTCTGTCGATGGAACCGGTCTCATGTACGTGGACATGTAAAGTTGGTCCGGGCCGCTTCATCCCATAATACCGCTGAATCAAGAAAGACCAAGGAGGGAAGCAATCTAAACATCAACGCCCACAAACCCCTTTGTGTTCTACTCGTGAAAGCATCTACGCAAGAACCTAGCTCTGATACCACTGTTGGGGAACGTTGCATGGGAAACAAAAATTTTTCCTACGCTCACCAAGATCAATCTAGGAGATGCATCTACGAGGGGAGAGTTGGATCCACATACCCTTGTAGATCGCTAAGCGGAAGCTTTCAAGAACGCGGTTGATGGAGTCGTACTCGCCGCGATTCAGATCGCCGAAGATCCTAGCACCGAACGGACGGTGCCTCCGCGTTCTTCACACGTACAGCTCGGGGACGTCTCCTCCTTCTTGATCCAGCAAGGGGGAAGGAGAGGTTGATGGAGAAACCAGCAGCATGACGGCGTGGTGGAGATGGTGGTGGAGGAATTCCAGCAGGGCTTCGCCAAGCACTGCGGAATTGACGAAGATGTTTGTGGGAGAGGGAGGGCAGCGCCGAGGCACGAACGTGTGTGGCTGCCCTCCCTCTGCCTCTCTTTATATAGGGGGAGGAGAGGGGAGGGGGCGCCCTAGGGTTACCCCCTAGGGGCGGCGGCCCAGGGGCTAGGGTTCCCCCCCCAGGCGCCTTGCCCCCCAAGCCAAGGGGTGCGGCTGCCCTAGGGGGGGCCACCCCCCCATGCGCAGGTGGAGAGGGCCCAAGGGGGGGCGCACAGCCCCATGAGGGCTGTTGCGTCTCCCACTTGTGGCCCATAGGGCCCGCAACACTTGCCGGGTCCCCCCGAAACCCCTTTCGGTCATCCGACGACTCCCCGGTGCTCCCCGGAACACTTCCGGACTCCGATCACTCTCATCCTATATATCAATCTTCGTCCCCTGACCATTCCGGAGACCCTCGTCATGTCCGGGATCTCATCTGGGACTCCGAACAACCTTCGGTTACCATACACTGTTCTCACTAACAACCCTAGCGTCACCGAACCTTAAGTGTGTAGACCCTGCGGGTTCGGAAACTATGCAGACATGACCGAGACACTCCCAGGTCAATAACCAATAGCGGGATCTGGATACCCATATTGGTTCCTACACGTTCCTCGATGATCTCATCGGATGAACCACGATGTCAAGGATTCAGGCAATCCCGTATACAGTTCCCTTTGTCTCGTCGGTATGTTACTTGCCCGAGATTCGATCGTCGGTATCTCTATACCTAGTTCAATCTCGTTACCGGCAAGTCTCTTTACTCGTTCCGTAATACATAATCCCGTGACTAACTACTTAGTCACTTTGAGCTCATTGAGATGACGTATTACCGAGTGGGCCCGGAGATACCTCTCCGTCACACGGAGTGACAAATCCCAGTCTCGATCCATGTCAACTCAACAGACACATTCGGAGATACCTGTAGAGTACCTTTATAGTCACCCAGTTACGTTGCGACGTTTGGCACACACAAAGAACTCCTACGGTGTCAGTGAGTTACATGATCTCATGGTCATAGGAACTTATACTTGACATGCAGAAAACTATAGCGATAACTGATACGATCAAAAGCTATGTTTAACGTTTGGGTCTCGTCCATCACATCATTCTCCTAATGATGTGATCCCGTTATCAAATGACAACTCATGACTATGACCTGGAAACCGCGATCATCTTTGATCAACGAGCTAGTCCTGAAGAGGCTTTCTAGGGACACAAAGTTTGTCTATTTATCCACACATGTATTTAAGTTTCCAATCAATACAATTATAGCATGGATAATAAACGATTATCATGAACAAGGAAATATAATTATAACTCTTTTATTATTGCCTCTAGGGCATATTTCCAACAAGAAGATGCATTGGATGGCATGGTGGAAACTTTGTATCCTAAAGAAGGAAGGGGGGATGGGTTTTCGAGACCTATATTCTTTTAATTTAGCAATGCTGGCAAAGCAATGTTGGAGACTTGCAACAGATCCGGAATCCTTATTGGCTCGTGTTCTGAAAGCTAAATACTACCCTAATGGAAGTATATTAGATGCTACCCCAAAAAATGGTTCTTCATTCACTTGGCAGAGTATATTGAAAGGGTTGGAAACCTTCAAGAGAGGATACATATGGAGAATCGGGACCGGAGAACAAGTGAACATATGGAATGACCCTTGGATCCCCTCCAGTGCGGATAGGAAAGTTATCACTCCTAGGAACCAAACACTTCTTACGAGAGTCTGTGATCTAATGGACCCTTCGACTGGAACTTGGGATGAGGAGCTGGTGAGAGACATCTTCTGGCCAGTAGATGTTCGGAGGATAATGCAAATTCCAATTTACCCGCAGGGTTTTAATGATTTCATTGCTTGGCAGCCCAACCGAACAGGCATGTTTTCTGTCAAAACTGCTTATCATACTCAGTGGATGCATACTTTCAGGGCGCATGCAAATAGGCTAGAGGGCCCGACTGGATCTGCACCTTTGCCAGTATGGAGTACGCTATGGAAACTTCATGTCCCACGTAAAGTTCAAATTTTTGGTTGGAGAGTGCTGCGGGGAATCGTTCCACTAAAGTCGATTCTAATGAACAGACACATAGGCTCGGATGGGGCATGTCCGATATGCCACCAGGAAGCGGAGGATCTAAGACATTTATTGTTTATGTGCACACAGGCAAAGGAAATGTGGAGACGACTGGGTATGATGGAGGTCATCGAGCATTCAGTACTGATGGATCGATCGGGGTCGGTGATTGTTGAGCACATTCTTTCCTTGCCAGATAAACAGCTAGCTATTCACCCCGAAGTTGAATTCAAGCAAGCGTTGATGGTAGGGGCGTGGTACCTGTGGTGGATAAGAAGGAAGTTTACTCATAATGAACAGGTACCGCCCTCATGGAGATGGCCTCTTTCAGTTCTATCTATCGTTCGTAATTTTATAACAGTACAAACAGGACCAATAGCATTACCTGAAGCCAAGTGGTCAAAACCAAACCCAGGATATCTAAAGCTGAATGTTGATGCGGCATTCTTTCCAAATGAAGGATCTGGAGCCACCTCAGCCGTCCTGAGAGATGGAAGGGGGAATTTCATAGCTGCCCAATGCAAGTTCCTTGATGTGACGGCGGATGCTATTACTTCTGAAGCTATGGCTATGAGGGACGGGTTGATGTTTGCAAATTCCCTAGGGATTAATAATCTGGAGGCGGAATCTGATTCCCTACAAGTTATAAATTTTTGCACAGGTCAAACGAGATGGTGGGACGAAGCGGCTGCTCTATTTGCAGAATGTGTGGACTTAAGTTCATCTATTGGAAAGGTCATCTACAATCATTGTTTACGTTCATGTAATCATGCAGCTCATGTGCTAGCAAACTACAGTTATTGTAACAAATTTTCTTCTTCTTGGTTAAACGAGCCTCCTGACATGTTGGTTAAGGAGCTCGTGGACGATGTAAACTTTTCTCCAAATTAATAAAGCTAGCCATGATGGCCTTTCCTCAAAAAAAAAAAAGACCCACGTCCAATTTCCACACAAAAAATGCCCACGTATATTCCCTAAAAAAATATCCACGTCCAAGACACAAAAATCGTGTGGCTTCTTTTTTTAAAAAACAAGAAAGATTTTAAACAACATGTACAAGATGGGATTGAGCGCACACGTACTAAAAAGAGAGTCCTTCAGATTTTGTGTAAAGAGTCCTTATCACCCACGTCCACATGTAGAAAAAATACATCCACGCCTTTTTCCATGGAAAACGAAAAATATATGCGTCCAAATAAGTTTTTTTTAGGGGAAACATGCAATGATTTATTGATCAATGGACCGGTTTACAGGAATAATCAGAGTATCAAAGGGTTGTAGAAACCAAACATGGCGCCCTTCACCCAAATGCAAAGCATGTCTAGCTAAACTATGCGCCTCCGTATTGGAGCGACGTCCGTCATGGACAAAAGAGATAGCCTGAAAATCACCGCAACCGTCTTTTATTTCTCTGACCATTGGGCCAGTGATACCATGAGTTCCTGAGTTGATGTCGTTGATGGCGGAGAGACAGTCCGAGGCCGCTGTGATGTTTTGGAGTAGCAAGTCCCTTCCCAATGATATCGCCTCACGCCACGCAAAAGTTTCCAAAATGTGTGGGTCGGTCAGCCCGTGAAAAACCACAGCCGAAGAACCCATATACACACCTTGTCCATCCCGGCATACAGCGCTTATCAAATCCGTGGCACAAGCTGTCCCTGTTTTCTCGATGGCCAGTTTCAAGCTCCATAGAGGCCTCTGTCTTCATATCAACTCCATCATTCGCAAGTTTTGGTGGGGGAGTAAACGGGGCAAAAGAAAGACTAGTTGGGTCTCGTGGGAGGTCATGACCAGGCCGAAATATGAAGGAGGCTTGGGATTCCGAGATATAGAGCTCTTCAATCTTGCTCTCTTGGCGAGACAAGCGTGGCGTATTCTGCAATCACCAAATACTCTAAGTGCAAAGCTACTGAAAGCTCGTTACTTTCCTGTGGCTGATTTTTTGGATGCGGAACTAGGCAACAATCCATCGCAGATTTGGAGGGTCATCATGGAAGGAAAAGAAGTGCTAAAGTTTGGCTTGATTAGGCGCATTGGAGACGGAAATACTACTCACATATGGAACAGAACTGGCTCCCAAAGGAAGCATCGATGAGGCCTATTGTTTGCTTAGCTCCACACCGGCTAGAACGTGTGTCCGAGCTTATCAACGCCACATCAGCGAGCTGGAGACATGACCTGGTCAATTCAACTTTTCTTCCTATTGATGCAGAGGTGATCTTAAACATTCCGTTGAGCACCCGTCATTACCCTGATTGCTGGGCATGGGCACATGAGAAGAAAGGGGAGTTCACAGTGCGATCGTGTTACCGGATGCTCATCACGACAAAGCTCCGGCGGGAGGCATGGCTCGAGAGCCGGGGCGGCCCAGCGGATTCCAGCCGCGAGAGGAAGTGTTGGGACAATCTATGGAAGATCCCGGTTCCGTCAAAGATTAAAGTTTTCCTATGGCGGTTAGCCCAGTCCTCGCTCCCGACAGCGGACGTTATAAAGCATAGAAACAGGGGTCCTTCTCCATGCTGTGCTATATGTGGAGCTGAGGACTCGTGGTTCCATTCTCTGGTGAACTGTACTATGGCACGTTGTGTTTGGGCCTTAAACGACCCGGAGCTGGTTGAGCACATGCTGGCCACGGCGGAACCTGACGCAAAATCTTGGCTTTTCAGTATACTTGCTGCGCTATCACATGCAGAATTGATCCGAGTTGTTGTTACCCTCTGGGCGATATGGTCGGCGCGGAGGAAATTGATCCATGAAGGAGAGCACCAAAGCCCTTTGGCGACCTTTTCTTTCATCAATAGATATCTCTTTGATCTAGCTTTGGCTCAACCATCACAGCTGTTACCACATGCTCGCCAGCCGCAGGAACAGGCAAGGAAATGGATCCCGCCCCCGCATGGATATGTGAAGATTAATGTGGATGGTGCAGTGTGTAGATGTGTCCAAATAAGTGATCGTTGTCCCTGCAAAAAAAAAGTGATCGTTGGCTCTCTCCCAATCGTGTTGCACTCCAGCCTTTTAGACTCACTTTTCCAACTACAACAATCCATGTTGTAATTTTTTTAAAAAAACTATACATGTTGTAAAGTAATTGTGTTCTACCTGATGCTTTGAATCTCACATTTCAAGTTCAGGAATACATCATGTATATGTAACTACATGATTTTACCCCACGATGCATGGTGATTTAGCACATAAGATCCTATCGACCAATCTTGAATGTATACTCATGTACATGACGTAATCCCATGATATGTTGATTTAGCAGGTATGATCCACTCAAATAGAAGGAGCTAGATGAACTTTGAAGTTGTTCTATTTTCCCTTTTTCACAATTCAATCTATCATACATATGATTTACTTTTCTATATGCTAGCTCTGAAAATAAACCTCTCATAATATATAATTTGGTACAGTATCACATATGTTGGTCGAAAACAATGGACACTGTTGTCTATACAAATATATTCTTAAATAATCAAACAAAACTAGGTGCAATCCAATGTTCTTGAGGGACAACTTCTTTTAAATAATCACACAAAACTAGGTGCAATCCAATGTTATTGAGGGACAACTTCTTTTAAATAATCAAACAGAACTAGGTGCAATCCAATGTTCTTGAGGGACAACTTCTTTTTAAATGTTGTACACAGGTAAAATCTAATCCGTGAAGCCAATGCTTTTAAAACCAAATTCTACCGTAATTCCGTGGCAAAAAACGAAGACGTATGTTTTTTAGATAGACAAAAGTAATATATATGTTATAATTCGGGCTCTTGATCATATAACTTTTAAAACTTACATATCACGAATACATAATCATGACAATCAAATAATAACATGTTCATATTAGTGTCCAACATTTCTAATTGGTACCCACTTTGTCGTATTTAACATCATAAAAGTGCTAGCCCGTGCAGATGCACGGGTTAACAACTAGTTTATATAATTTCCAATCAACAATGTGTCATACACATATAGTCTTTAGAAATATTATCATGCTCCAACTTACTTTCTTGTAAATACAAGCATCTTTGCTTTCCTTGATGAAATTAAATTATTTAATAATTTCATCCAAACGAAGATTCTAACTCCACTATGCTTGCTTCAACTCATTATAGGATCTCTCGAAGTTTGCGCACTTACTTGCATTGTCTACATCGACAACATTACTTAGCGCGTATCAAACATAGAACCTTGGTTCTATTTCCATCTCAATGGAATCATTTTGACATCCATGTATTATATCTCATAATTAATTATTTAGTTATTGCTAGTTTAACCCGAAATGACTTTAAGTACTACTATGATGAGACAATCTCGTCATAGCACTAGTAGGAAACATCCCATTAGTCCTGGTTTCAGAGGCCCATTAGTCCCGGTTCAGCAACCGGGGAAAAACGAATGGGACTAAAGCCCAAAACTTTTAGTCCTGGTTGGCTTACGAACCGGGATGAAAGGGGCTCCACGTGGCTGTTGCGCTGCGCTCATGTGGGAGGACCTTTAGTTCCGGTTGGCTATACCAACATGGACTAAAAAGCTCCACATGGCGGACCTTTAGAGGGAAGGAGACAAAGCATACCCGCTCTTCGCTGGAGGGGTTGGGAAAACTCTCTATGAGGGCTTGATTGTCGATGGAAGTTAATCCGGCCCGGACGGGGACTAGATCCTCGGGAGGGAGATATCACTGCGCTTGAAGCTTTCTCAGATGCGCATACGACACGGAGCAACTTCCCCAATCGCCCGTTTGGGGCCGTGATGGCGCGAGGAAGAGCTGGGAACGCCGGCCATGTTTGAAGATTTTGTGCAGGCACTAGGGATTTTTCCGCGTGGAATGGAATGGAATGGCATCTGAGATCTAGTCTCTTTATATATGCGCCTTCCCGACACAGTCAAGGGGGTAATTGCAAAAATACCCAGACGGTTCGCATTCGTTGGACACGTGGAGGCAAAGGCGACGAGGGCGAGGAATCGACGGGATACAATATTAAATGAAGCCGAACTACCATCCAGAAGGACTCACCTTGCAACACCGAAGACATGAAGCCGGACACAATCTCGTCCTTGAAGGCAAGTCCGGGGGCTACTGAGGGAGTCCTGGATTCAGGGGTCCTCAGGCATCCGGGTCGATGAAGCTGGGCTGTATTGATGGGCCACGAAGATAGAAGCAGAAGACCTTCCCCCGTATTCAGTCAGGACTCCTATGTATGTACAAAGGCAGGCATGATGTTCGGATGTATCTATTACTTCCTCCCCAAGTCACCTTTGTAACCCTAGGCCCCCTCCGGTGTGTATATAAGCCGGAGGGTTTAGTCTGTAGGGGCTAACGACATAATCATAACATCCTCATAGGCTAGGCTTTAGGGTTTAGTCATTACGACCTCGAGGTAGATCAACTCTTGTAATCATATTCATCAAGATCAATCTAGCAGGAAGTAGGGTATTACCTCGATTGAGAGGGCCTGAACCTGGGTAAACATCATGTCCCCAGTCTCCTGTTACCATCGGTCCTTAGACGCATAGCTTGGGTCCCCCTACCCGAGATCTGCCGATTTTGACACCGACACAACATACCCCACCGGTTCCAGCACAGAATGGCCGCCGCCGTGGCCGATTGAAGCTTGGCCATGGCGACAACAAACCTGGCTGCGGCGGCCATGGAGAAGGCGTGCTACCAGCTGCCCGGCAGAGAAGGAGACGAGCACCCCATGGCTGCGGGCGGCAGACAAGGAGACGAGCACCCCATGGTTGTAGGCGGCCGACAAGAAGAAGAACGCCCCCATGGCTGCGGGCGGCCATGGATATATAGTGGTGCATCTAGCGCCGACCAAGGGCGACGAGCGGGGGAGTAAGATGCAGCTAAACGAAGGGATAAGGAAGAGATATAGCGGGTCGTGGGTGGTGCACGTCCCCCAACATCCATATGTTTACTCCCCGTGTGTGATGGCGTGGCTAAATCAGGGGCTTCGATCATCAATAGATCTAGCGGCACACGCATGACCGGCCAAACGCTTCGGCCGGCGTGTAGACGGGAAACATTACCTTTTTTTATTAGAGTTTTGATGGATGGGGGAATTTTTTTTTATGTTTGTATAACACTAACGTTGGTGTGTCAGATGCTTTTTTTGTGGGACAGGAACCATCTATGTGATGCACGTTTCCTTTTATCCTGAACGTAAATTCTACAATGCCTGGCCACATGTCTTTTTTCATAAGAGTACAAGCCTGAAACTTCCATGCCAACATAAGAAAAAACAATTGCTTTACAACTTCCAATATTCATAAAGCGAAATCTAGGGATTTAAATGGTGTGCAAGGCCTGGCTATATGTCCTGTAATTATGAGAGTAAATCTTGAAAGTTCCACGCCGACAGTCTTTGTTCACTGCACTTCTACAAGTATGTGGAAACATTAAAAAAATAACCGCCCTAAGCTGTTTATGCCTCGCACTTCCAAATTAACTCACATAGACATGTCTCCTAGTCCTTCGAGGAGTCTGATGTATGCAGAGCATAAATTGTCTTTGACAGGTGACACAGTGGTGCATTTCAAGCTTGATCAACCATCCCATGGGCACAAGCTAAACTCCCAAAGCTAACCTCCCTCATGGAAGTTGCCATAGATGGAGAGCTGAATACTCGAAGCCGACAATTTTCTGATGTGCTCACCCCGGGGCATAGGAGTATAAAGGCCGACAATTGGAATCAGCTTAGCATAGCCATGATGATCGCACACCCTGGTCACCTGCCCTGATTGTACTTGGATTGCGAAGAGGCCAGAAGCCGTGGTCACGAAAATGACATTTGCTCCCTCGGCAAATCCCAACACATGCACTTGACATTGTGCACCCACGGGAGCACCATTTAGGGACGGCAAACTTTCCAAGTAGATGATTCGTCCCGGCACCCATCGGCCATACACTACCTCCCTTGACCAAAATTGCAGATGTGGATTCAATTCTTCGACGATTCCTAGTCCACTGTCCTCCGCCAGCATGAGGTTGCAAGTGGGATCACCCTTAGAGTAGCAAGATTCTGGTGTGTCGAACCAAGTCAGCCCATGCCTTGCCAAGTCATACTCCAAGATCAACCCACCGCATGACATGAAGTACAAGAAAGACCTCCCAACAAGCACGCTCGAAAAATATGCGAAGTCCATGAGGAATCTGTCGCGCATTAAGGTCGGCTCGCCCCAGGTGCCAGTCTTGGATGAGTAGACGCATGCCGACGTCTCATATAGGTCGTAGTCAGCGTCTTCATCATAGACCGAGAAGACAAAGACCACGCAGAAGGCACCGCCGTGGCAGTCGTGGTGGTTGCACCCGTCAGCTGCGCAGAACACGGCTGCGGTGGTGTTGCCGAACTGGAACGCCACGGGGATAGGTACGCGCTGCTGGGCACCCGTCATTGGCTCCCACACGAGCAATTCCTCAGTATGGTCCTTGGAGAGGAAGAGGGCGCGGCCGTGTCGGCAATCGACGGCCTGCCAGAGCAAGCGGTCAGGGGCGGCGAGGGAGAATGGCGACGCGGTGGCCGGGTTGAAGGTAGGGATGGCCTCATCGGGCCAGTCATGAAGAACCCCGAGCGCGGTGGGTGATGGATGGAGATCGTGGTAGCTGCGCCGGAACCAGCGTTGGGAGACGGCCTCGCTCCAGGACACTGTTGTCTATACAAATATATTCTTAAATAATCAAACAAAACTAGGTGCAATCCAATGTTCTTGAGGGACAACTTCTTTTAAATAATCACACAAAACTAGGTGCAATCCAATGTTCTTGAGGGACAACTTCTTTTAAATAATCAAACAGAACTAGGTGCAATCCAATGTTCTTGAGGGACAACTTCTTTTTAAATGTTGTACACAGGTAAAATCTAATCCGTGAAGCCAATGCTTTTAAAACCAAATTCTACCGTAATTCCGTGGCAAAAAACGAAGACGTATGTTTTTTAGATAGACAAAAGTAATATATATGTTATAATTCGGGCTCTTGATCATATAACTTTTAAAACTTACATATCACGAATACATGATACATGCAACAACATTTATATTTGTAACCATGTTATCTACCAACATAATCATGACAATCAAATAATAACATGTTCATATTAGTGTCCAACATTTCTAATTGGTACCCACTTTGTCGTATTTAACATCATAAAAGTGCTAGCCCGTGCAGATGCACGGGTTAACGACTAGTTTATATAATTTCCAATCAACAATGTGTCATGCACATGTAGTCTTTAGAAATATTATCATGCTCCAACTTACTTTCTTGTAAATACAAGCATCTTTGCTTTCCTTGATGAAATTAAATTATTTGACAATTTCATCCAAACGAAGATTCTCACTCCACTATGCTTGCTTCAGATCATTATAGGAACTCTCGAAGTTTGCGCACTTACTTGCATTGTCTACATCGACAACATTACTTAGCGCGTATCAAACATACAACCTTGGTTCTATTTCCATCTCAATGGAATCATTTTGACATCCATGTATTAGATCTCATAATTAATTATTTAGTTATTGCTAGTTAACCCGAAATGACTTTAAGTACTACTATGATGAGGCAATCTCGTCATAGCACTAGTAGGAAACATCCCATTAGTCCCGGTTTCAGAGGCCCATTAGTCCCGGTTCAGCAACCGTGGAAAAAATGAATGGGACTAAAGCCCAAAACTTTTAGTCCTGGTTGGCTTACGAACCGGGATGAAAGGGGCTCCACGTGGCTGTTGCGCTACGCTCAGGTGGGAGGACCTTTAGTCCCGGTTGGCTATACCAACAGGGACTAAAAAGCTCCACATGACGGACCTTTAGAGGGAA
Organism: Secale cereale; assembly: GCA_902687465.1. Classification (NCBI taxonomy): domain Eukaryota; kingdom Viridiplantae; phylum Streptophyta; class Magnoliopsida; order Poales; family Poaceae; genus Secale; species Secale cereale. Next base: position 839,169,057 of record LR738714.1, read on the forward strand.
GGAGACAAAGCATACCCGCTCTTCGCTGGAGGGGTTCGGAAAACTCTCTGCGAGGGCTTGATTGTCGATGGAAGTTAATCCGGCCCGGACGGGGACAAGATCCTCGGGAGGGAGATATCCCTGCGCTTGAAGCTTTCTCAGATGCGCATACGACACGGAGCAACTTTCCCAATCGCCCGTTCGGGGCCGTGAGGGCGCGAGGAAGAGCTGGGAACGCCGGCCATGTTTGAAGATTTTGTGCAGGCACTAGGGATTTTTCCGCGTGGAATGGAATGGAATGGCATCTGAGATCTTGTCTCTTTATATATGCGCCTTCCCGACACAGTCAAGGGGGTAATTGCAAAAATACCCAGACGGTTCGCATTCGTTGGACACGTGGAGGCAAAGGCGACGGGGGCGAGGAATCGACGGGATACAATATTAAATGAAGCCGAACTACCATCGAGAAGGACTCACCTTGCAACATCGAGGACATGAAGCCGGACACAATCTCGTCCTTGAAGGCAAGTCCGGGGGCTACTGAGGGAGTCCTAGATTCAGGGGTCCTCAGGCATCTGGGTCGATGAAGCTGGGCCGTATTGATGGGCCAAGAAGATAGAAGCATAAGACCTCCCCCCGTATTCAGTCAGGACTCCTATGTATGTAGAAAGGCAGGCATGGTGTTCGGATGTAGCTATTACTTCCTCCCCAAGTCACCTTTGTAACCCTAGGCCCCCTCCGGCGTGTATATAAGCCGGAGGGTTTAGTCTGTAGGGGCTAACGACAGAATCATAACATCCTCATAGGCTAGGCTTTAGGGTTTAGTCATTACGATCTCGAGGTAGATCAACTCTTGTAATCATATTCATCAAGATCAATCTAGCAGGAAGTAGGGTATTACCTCGATTGAGAGGGCATGAACTTGGGTAAACATCATGTCCCCAGTCTCCTGTTACCATCGGTCCTTAGACGCATAGCTTGGGTCCCCCTACCCGAGATCTGCCGGTTTTGACACCGACACAACATACCCCACCGGTTCCAGCACAGAATTGCCGTCGCCGTGGCCGATTGAAGCTTGGCCATGGCGACAACAAACCTGGCTGCGGCGGCCATGGAGGAGGCATGCAACCAGCTGCCCGGCAGAGAAGGAGACGAGCGCCCCATGGCTGCGGGCGGCAGACAAGGAGACGAGCACCCCATGGTTGTGGGCGGCGGACAAGAAGAAGAACGCCCCCATGGCTGCGGGCGGCCATGGATATATAGTGGTGCATCTAGCGCCGACCAAGGGCGACGAGCGGGGGAGTAAGATGCAGCTAAACGAAGGGATAAGGAAGAGATACAACGGGTCGCGGGTCGCGGGTGGTGCACGTCCCCCAACATCCATATGTTTACTCCCCGTGTGTGATGGCGTGGCTAAATCAGGGGCTTCGATCATCAATAGATCTAGCGGCACACGCATGACCGGCCGAACGCTTCGGCCGGCGTGTAGACGGGAAACATTACCTTTTTTTATTGGAGTTTTGATGGATGGGGGAATTTTTTTTACGTTTGTATAACACTAACGTTGGTGTGTCAGATGCTTTTTTTGTGGGACATGAACCATCTATGTGATGCAAGTTTTCCTTTTATCCTGAACGTAAATTCTACAATCCAACGGTGTAGTGAAATTGGATGATGTGGATTAATGAGAGGACTTGGATGATGCCTCCAATTAGTAAATAGAAGATAGAAGATAGAAGATGCTTCCTTCGCCATGGGCATGATGTCTTGAAGGACACACAACCCTAACAAAAAAGGTGAACAAAAACTATATGAGAACGATTAATCCGCTTGTGGTTCTAAAATGGAGGGGGAACCTACAGAAATTAAAATGGTGAACAATGCCTGGCCACATGTCTTTTTTCATAAGAGTACAAGCCTGAAAGTTCCATGCCAACATAAGAAAAAACAATTGCTTTACAACTTCCAATATTCATAAAGCAGAATCTTCTAGGGATTTAAATGGTGTACAAGGCCTGGCCATATGTCCTATTATTATATGAGACTAAATCTTGAAAGTTCCACGGCAACAATCTTTGTGCACTGCACTTCTACAAGTATGTGGAAACATAAAAAAAACCCGCCCTAAGCTGTTTATGCGTCACACTTCCAAATTAACTCACGTATAGACATGTCTCCTAGTCCTTCGAGGAGTCTGATGTATGCAGAACAGGAATTGTCTTTGACAGGTGACACAGTGGTGCATTTCAAGCTGGATCAACCATCCCATGGGCACAAGCTAAACACTCAAACCTAACCTCCCTCAGGCAAGTTGCCATTAATGGAGAGCTGACCACTCGAAGCCGACAAATTTCTGATGTGCTCACCCCGGGGCATAGGAGTATAAAGGCCGACAATTGGAATCAGCTTAGCACAGCCATGTTGATCGCACACCCTGGTCGCCTGCCCTGATTGTACTTGGATTGCGAAGAGGCCAGCAGCCGTGGTGACGAAAATAACATTTGCTCCCTCGGCAAAGCCCAACACATGTGCTTGACATGCTGCACCCACTGGAGCACCATTTAGGGACAAATCTTCCAAGTAGATGATTCGGCCCGGTACCCATCGGGCATCCGTCACCTCCCATGACCACAATTGCAGATGCGGATTCAACTCTTCTACGAGTCCTAGTCCACCGTCCTCCTTCAGCATGAGGTTGCAAGTGGGACCATTAGAGTAGCAAGAGTCTGGTGTGTCGAACCAAGTCAGCCCATGCCTTGCCAAGTCATACTCCAGGATCAACGCACCACATGTCATGAAGTACAAGGAAGACCTCCCAACAAGCACGCTCGAAAAATATGAGAAGTCCATGAGGAATCTGTCGCGCATTAAGGTCGGCTCGCCCCAGGCGCCAGTCTTGGATGAGTAGACACATGCCGACGTCTCATATAGGTCGTCGTCAGTGTCTTCATCAAAGACGGAGAAGACAAAGACCACGCAGAAGGGACCGCCGTGGCAGTAGTGGTGGTTGCACCCGTCAGCTGCGCAGAACACGGCTGCGGTGGTGTTGCCGAACTGAAACGCCACGGGGATAGGTATGCGCTGCTGTGCACCCGTGATTGGCTCCCACACGAGCAATTCTTCAGCACGGCCCTTAGAGAGGAAGAGGGCGCGGCCGTGGCGGCAGTCGACGGCCTGCCAGAGCAAGCGGTCGGGGGTGGCGAGGGAGAACGGCGACGCGGTGGCAGGGATGAAGGCAGGGATGGCCTCGTCATGCCAGTTATGAAGAACCCCGAGCGCGGTGGGTGACGGATGGAGATCGTGGAAGCTACGCCGGAACGAGGGTTGGGAGACGGCCTCGCTCCAGGACTTGCAGACCAGGGAGGCACGGAGGAGGCTGGCCGGGTCGTCGGGCGGGATGCGGAGCAGGATCTCTCCCACGAGCTCGTCCGGGAGGGCCGGCGGCGGTCCTTTTTTTCTCAAATGATACTCCGGCAGCGGTCCTGGTGACATGGTGGCAGCTGCAGCAGGCCCAATCTGACAAGTACGTGCCGTAATGGCGACCAAGCGTACGTATGTACACGACGGGTAGCCGGCCAGAAGCTAAACCCACACTTGGGGCGAGAGCTGGCTAACTGGTGCTTTGTGTATTGCTTTTCAATTTTCACGTGTATATATAGTACACTAGCTAACCCGAGGCGGCCACTACTTGGAATCCTACTATAGCTAGCTACGTGATGGCTCCGAAACCAGCACGGACAGTTTAAAAAAATATGGTCAGACCGAGTGTTGGTCGAGACTTAGATTTGTGTGAAACAAAGACCTCGAAATAATATACGTGTCCGCGCTTGCAAGCATATTTGTGTGAAGCAGCTCGTGTTCGTGTTGGGCCATTTGTAATTCCTCGAAAGTCGAAAGTGACCGAGCCAGCCCACGCAGAATTCAATCGCCTTACAACATCTACACACGGCCGCCTCATAGTCTGGGCAGACCGCCCGGTCACTGCCAGGTCACGAAATTTTGATTCAGACGTGCGTCTCAAACGGGTCTCAAAAGTCCGGACTGATCGTCACCCCTCATATCCAGATCAAATATGAGACGGATATGAGGTCGTCAGGGTGCGTTTAGGCACGTCCGCCACGTCGTACCCGACAGCTCGACCCCACCCTAAATTGCACTAAATCCACCCCCAGACATGCCGGATCCATTTGTTATCTCCTCTCTTCTGCCTCCTGCGCGATGTCCGTCTCGCAGCTTCACCGATGTGCGCGCTCCATGGTCGTTTCTAACCTTTGCGCCGCTAGATCTGGCACAGCAGTACTGTCGCCCGTCCTCGCCACGGGGGACATCGTCGCCGGCCTGGACGCTGCCGCGGTACGTCCGACAACTCTCTGGCTCCGCCTTGCACTTGATGTGTCCAACACATTGTCTGGACGGATTTTTTATGATTTCATTATGGAAAACATTGGATTTGAATGCTTCGTCGGACTAGGAGTATGAACCGACGGAGCTTGATCAAATGATTTAAGATGTGTTCTTCAATTCCTCGGATTCGGAGAAAGAAGTGGACATGATCATGATCATGAGCATGCAAGAGGAAATGGATCGGAAAGTGGAGCATCTTCTCAACTTCGAGGGCTCAATCAAAGGGAGAAAAGTGATCATAGCAGTTATAGCATCAAATATAAGCACTTAATTATGAAAATAAAAATATAATAATACATTATTATTGCCTTTAGGGCTTATTTCATACAGTCTCCCACTTACACTAGAGTCAGTAATCTAGTTGGCACATTTTCTTTTATACAAAGCACATCTGATGTTTGTTCATGCTTTGCTTGGGGTAGAGTCTTCGTCCTATCAGATCTTGACAGCTTCAGATCCATGTGTATCATTCCATATTTATGCATCTATAATGCTTTCACAATAATTTAGAATTTGTGAAACATGCTTTGTATATATTGAATCACAAGCATGACCTCCTTTGATTGAGCTATGGAACCACAATTGAGAACAATTTTCCATTTGTACAATCCTACCATGTTCATAAATGAACTTTTGATTCATCACCCTCTATTTCTTCTAAAGCAACAATATACTTAGCTTTCTGTTATAGAATTCACCACAGTAACTTTGTTGGACCAATTCCAACTTACTGTGCCACCATAAATCATTTAAGTGAAACCAAAAATCGCTTGGAGCACCGATGAATATTTTATCGATGCACTACTTACAACGAGCTAGTATTGATATAACTCCTTCAAAAAATCTCTTCATCTTCTCCGTATGCGAGAAACTTGTCGTTAGCCATTCATGACATTTTCACTTTGTCATATGATAAAAAATTGGGTCATTCTGGTTATTTTACTCACAACTTACTTGAACTACTAGACATATCTAGTTATTTACATACCATGGAACATATTTAACACAAGTGTGATTGAAATCATCTGTTTCGCTCGTTAGTGTTGATACCGATTCTTGCTTAAATCTCCTTCCATGCGACTTTGACATAAACTCTTCGTGTGTATTTCATATTTTCTTTAGTATTCTGCCAATCTGTATTTTGGCTAGTCCCGTTTAGAAACTAGTATCTCCATCTATCATTATGCCTAATACCAGGATAATATATTTCCTAAGTATTTCCCTAAAAAATTTGTTTCAATGAAGTCTTAATCCGTGTCAAGAAATCTTATATTTACTAATTGGAGGCACCATTCGAGTCCTCTCATTAATCCACATCATCAAATTTAATTACACCGTTGGATTTTAGAATTTGCGCTCAGGATAAAAGGAAAACTTGCGTAACATAGATGGTCCGTGTCCCACAAAAAAGGCATCTGACACGTCAACATTAGTGTTATACAGACGTCAAAAAAAAAATGCCTCCATGCATAAAAACTCCAACGAAAAAAGGCTTCCATCCATAAAAAACATGAAAAGCAATCTACCACCAGAATAAGGATTCCTTAAAAGACTGCCACACCACATATAAAAAAAGAGTCCTTAACACGTCCAGTTTCCACACAAAAACAACCACGTCCAGGACACAAAACCACGTGCCTTCTCTCTTGAAAAAGAAAATAACTTTATTAAACAACATCACTTAGTTAGTTGGGATTAACCCCGCACGTATTAAAAAGAGAAGCCACGTCCAAATTTAAAACAAACGGGTCTTTTTCCATGAAGAAAAAAAAAAGATCTAACTAACACGTAAAAAGAAGAGTCCTTTAAGAATTAAGACCCACGTCCAATTTTCACACAAAAAATGCCCACGTATATTCCCTAAAAAAATATCCACGTCCAAGACACAAAAATCGTGTGGCTTCTTTTTTTAAAAAACAAGAAAGATTTTAAACAACATGTACAAGATGGGATTGAGCGCACACGTACTAAAAAGAGAGTCCTTCAGATTTTGTGTAAAGAGTCCTTATCACCCACGTCCACATGTAGAAAAAATACATCCACGCCTTTTTCCATGGAAAACGAAAAATATATGCGTCCAAATAAGTTTTTTTTTGAGGGGAAACATGCAATGATTTATTGATCAATGGACCGGTTTACAGGAATAAGCAGAGTATCAAAGGGTTGTAGAAACCAAACATGGCGCCCTTCACCCAAATGCAAAGCATGTCTAGCTAAACTATGCGCCTCCGTATTGGAGCGACGTCCGTCATGGACAAAAGAGATAGCCTGAAAATCACCGCAACCGTCTTTTATTTCTCTGACGATTGGGCCAGTGATACCATGAGTTCCTGAGTTGATGTCGTTGATGGCGGAGAGACAGTCCGAGGCCGCTGTGATGTTTTGGAGTAGCAAGTCCCTTCCCAACGATATCGCCTCACAACACGCAGAAGTTTCCAAAATGTGTGGGTCGGTTAGCCCGTGAAAAACCACAGCCGAAGAACCCATATACACGCCTTGTCCATCCCGGCATACAGCGCTGATCAAATCCGTGGCACAAGCTGTCCCTGTTTTCTCGATGTCCAGTTTCAAGCTCCCTAGAGGCCTCTGTCTTCATATCAACTCCATCATTCGCAAGTTTTGGTGGGGGAGTAAACGGGGAGAAAGAAAGACTAGTTGGGTCTCGTGGGAGGTCATGACCAGGCCGAAATATGAAGGAGGCTTGGGATTCCGAGATATAGAGCTCTTCAATCTTGCTCTCTTGGCGAGACAAGCGTGGCGTATTCTGCAATCACCAAATACTCTAAGTGCAAAGCTACTGAAAGCTCGTTACTTTCCTGTGGCTGATTTTTTGGATGCGGAACTAGGCAACAATCCATCGCAGATTGGAGGGCCATCATGGAAGGAAAAGAAGTGCTAAAGTTGAGCTTGATTAGGCGCATTGGAGACGGAAATACTACTCACATATGGGAACAGAACTGGCTCCCAAAGGAAGCATCGATGAGGCCTATTGTTTGCTTAGCTCCACACAGGCCAGAACGTGTGTCCGAGCTTATCAACGCCACATCAGTGAGCTGGAGACAGGACCTGGTCAATTGAACTTTTCTTCCTATTGATGCAGAGGTGATCTTAAACATTCCGTTGAGCACCCGTCATTACTCTGATTGCTGGGCATGGGCACATGAGAAGAAAGGGGAGTTCACAGTGCGATCGTGTTACCGGCTGCTCATCACGACAAAGCTCCGGCGGGAGGCATGGCTCGAGAGCCGGGGCGGCCCAGCGGATTGCAGCCACGAGAGAAAGTGTTGGGACAATCTATGGAAGATCCCGGTTCCGTCAAAGATTAAAGTTTTCCTATGGCGGTTAGCCCAGTTCTCGCTCCCGACAGCGGACGTTATCAAGCTCAGAAACAGGGGTCCTTCTCCATGCTGTGCTATATGTGGAGCTGAGGACTCGTGGTTCCATTCTCTGGTGAACTGTACTATGGCACGTTGTGTTTGGGCCTTAAACGACCCGGAGCTGGTTGAGCACATGCTGGCCACGGCGGAACCTGACGCAAAATCTTGGCTTTTCAGTATACTTTCTGCGGTATCACATGCAGAATTGATCCGATTTGTTGTTACCCTCTGGGCGATATGGTCGGCGTGGAGGAAATTGATCCATGAAGGAGAGCACCAAAGCCCTTTGGCGACCTTTTCTTTCATCAATAGGTATCTCTTTGATCTAGCTTTGGCTCAACCATCACAGGTGTTACCACATGCTCGCCAGCCGCAGGAACAGGCAAGGAAATGGATCCCGCCCCCGCATGGATATGTGAAGATTAATGTGGATGGTGCAGTGTGTAGATGCGTCCAAATAAGTGATCGTTGTCCCTGCAAAAAAAAAAGTGATCGTTGGCTCTCTCCCAATCGTGTTCCACTCCAGCCTCTTAGTCTCACTTTCCAACTACAACAATCCATGTTGTAATTTTTTTTTAAATATACATGTCGTAAAGTAATTGTGTTCTACCTGATGCTTTGAATCTCACATTTCAAGTTCAGGAATACATCATGTATATGTAACTACATGATTTTACCCCACGATGCATGGTGATTTAGCACATAAGATCCTATCGACCAATCTTGAATGTATACTCATGTACATGACGTAATCCCATGATATGTTGATTTAGCAGGTATGATCCACTCAAATAGAAGGAGCTAGATGAACTTTGAAGTTGTTCTATTTTCCTTTTTTCACAATTCAATCTATCATACATATGATTTACTTTTCTATATGCTAGCTCTGAAAATAAACCTCTCATAATATATAATTTGGTACAGTATCACATATGTTGGTCGAAAACAATGGACACTGTTGTCTATACAAATATATTCTTAAATAATCAAACAAAACTAGGTGCAATCCAATGTTCTTGAGGGACAACTTCTTTTAAATAATCACACAAAACTAGGTGCAATCCAATGTTATTGAGGGACAACTTCTTTTAAATAATCAAACAGAACTAGGTGCAATCCAATGTTCTTGAGGGACAACTTCTTTTTAAATGTTGTACACAGGTAAAATCTAATCCGTGAAGCCAATGCTTTTAAAACCAAATTCTACCGTAATTCCGTGGCAAAAAACGAAGACGTATGTTTTTTAGATAGACAAAAGTAATATATATGTTATAATTCGGGCTCTTGATCATATAACTTTTAAAACTTACATATCACGAATACATGATACATGCAACAACATTTATATTTGTAACCATGTTATCTACCAACATAATCATGACAATCAAATAATAACATATTCATATTAGTGTCCAACATTTCTAATTGGTACCCACTTTGTCGTATTTAACATCATAAAAGTGCTAGCCCGTGCAGATGCACGGGTTAACGACTAGTTTATATAATTTCCAATCAACAATGTGTCATGCACATATAGTCTTTAGAAATAATATCATGCTCCAACTTACTTTCTTGTAAATACAAGCATCTTTGCTTTCCTTGATGAAATTAAATTATTTGACAATTTCATCCAAACGAAGATTCTGACTCCACTATGCTTGCTTCAGATCATTATAGGAACTCTCGAAGTTTGCGCACTTACTTGCATTGTCTACATCGACAACATTACTTAGCGCGTATCAAACATACAACCTTGGTTCTATTTCCATCTCAATGGAATCATTTTGACATCCATGTATTATATCTCATAATTAATTATTTAGTTATTGCTAGTTAACCCGAAATGACTTTAAGTACTACTATGATGAGACAATCTCGTCATAGCACTAGTAGGAAACATCCCATTAGTCCCGGTTTCAGAGGCCCATTAGTCCCGGTTCAGCAACCGGGGAAAAAAATGAATGGGACTAAAGCCCAAAACTTTTAGTCCTGGTTGGCTTACGAACCGGGATGAAAGGGGCTCCACGTGGCTGTTGCGCTGCGCTCAGGTGGGAGGACCTTTAGTCCCGGTTGGCTATACCAACAGGGACTAAAAAGCTCCACATGGCGGACCTTTAGAGGGAAGGAGACAAAGCATACCCGCTCTTCGTTGGAGGGGTTGGGAAAACTCTCTGCGAGGGCTTGATTGTCGATGGAAGTTAATCCGGCCCGGACGGGGACAAGATCCTCGGGAGGGAGATATCCCTGCGCTTGAAGCTTTCTCAGATGCGCATACGACACGGAGCAACTTTCCCAATCGCCCGTTCGGGGCCGTGAGGGCGCGAGGAAGAGCTGGGAACGCCGGCCATGTTTGAAGATTTTGTGCAGGCACTAGGGATTTTTCCGCGTGGAATGGAATGGAATGGAATCTGAGATCTTGTCTCTTTATATATGCGCCTTCCCGACACAGTCAAGGGGGTAATTGCAAAAATACCCAGACGGTTCGCATTCGTTGGACACGTGGAGTAAAAGGCGACGGGGGCGAGGAATCGACGGGATACAATATTAAATGAAGCCAAACTACCATCCAGAAGGACTCACCTTGCAACATCGAGGACATGAAGCCCGACACAATCTCGTCCTTGAAGGCAAGTCCGGGGGCTACTGAGGGAGTCCTGGATTCAGGGGTCCTCAGGCATCCGGGTCGATGAAGCTGGGCCGTATTGATGGGCCAAGAAGATAGAAGCATAAGACCTCCCCCCGTATTCAGTCAGGACTCCTATGTATGTAGAAAGGCAGGCATGATGTTCGGATGTAGCTATTACTTCCTCCCCAAGTCACCTTTGCAACCCTAGGCCCCCTCCGGCGTGTATATAAGCCGGAGGGTTTAGTCCGTAGGGGCTAACGACAGAATCATAACATCCTCATAGGCTAGGCTTTAGGGTTTAGTCATTACGATCTCGAGGTAGATCAACTCTTGTAATCATATTCATCAAGATCAATCTAGCAGGAAGTAGGGTATTACCTCGATTGAGAGGGCATGAACCTGGGTAAACATCATGTCCCCAGTCTCCTGTTACCATCGGTCCTTAGACGCATAGCTTGGGTCCCCCTACCCGAGATCTGCCGGTTTTGACACCGACACAACATACCCCACCGGTTCCAGCACATAATTGCCGTCGCCGTGGCCGATTGAAGCTTGGCCATGGCGACAACAAACCTTGCTGCGGCGGCCATGGAGGAGGCATCCTACCAGCTGCCCGGCAGAGAAGGAGACGAGCGCCCCATGGCTGCGGGCGGCAGACAAGGAGACGAGCACCCCATGGTTGTGGCCGGCGGACAAGAAGAAGAACGCCCCCATGGCTGCGGGCGGCCATGGATATATAGTGGTGCATCTAGCGCCGACCAAGGGCGACGAGCGGGGGAGTAAGATGCAGCTAAACGAAGGGATAAGGAAGAGATACAACGGGTCGCGGGTCGCGGGTGGTGCACGTCCCCCAACATCCATATGTTTACACCCCGTGTGTGATGGCGTGGCTAAATCAGGGGCTTCGATCATCAATAGATCTAGCGGCACACGCATGACCGGCCGAACGCTTCGGCCGGCGTGTAGACGGGAAACATTACCTTTTTTTATTGGAGTTTTGATGGATGGGGGATTTTTTTTTTTACGTTTGTATAACACTAACGTTGGTGTGTCAGATGCTTTTTTTGTGGGACATGAACCATCTATGTGATGCAAGTTTTCCTTTTATCCTGAACGTAAATTCTACAATCCAACGGTGTAGTGAAATTGGATGATGTGGATTAATGAGAGGACTTGGATGATGCCTCCAATTAGTAAATAGAAGATAGAAGATAGAAGATGCTTCCTTCGCCATGGGCATGATGTCTTGAAGGACACACAACCCTAACAAAAAAGGTGAACAAAAACTATATGAGAACGATTAATCCGCTTGTGGTTCTAAAATGGAGGGGGAACCTACAGAAATTAAAATGGTGAACAATGCCTGGCCACATGTCTTTTTTCATAAGAGTACAAGCCTGAAAGTTCCATGCCAACATAAGAAAAAACAATTGCTTTACAACTTCCAATATTCATAAAGCAGAATCTTCTAGGGATTTAAATGGTGTACAAGGCCTGGCCATATGTCCTATTATTATATGAGAGTAAATCTTGAAAGTTCCACGGCAACAATCTTTGTGCACTGCACTTCTACAAGTATGTGGAAACATAAAAAAAACCCGCCCTAAGCTGTTTATGCGTCACACTTCCAAATTAACTCACGTATAGACATGTCTCCTAGTCCTTCGAGGAGTCTAATGTATGCAGAACATGAATTGTCTTTGACAGGTGACACAGTGGTGCATTTCAAGCTGGATCAACCATCCAATGGGCACAAGCTAAACACTCAAACCTAACCTCCCTCAGGCAAGTTGCCATTAATGGAGAGCTGACCACTCGAAGCCGACAAATTTCTGATGTGCTCACCCCGGGGCATAGGAGTATAAAGGCCGACAATTGGAATCAGCTTAGCACAGCCATGTTGATCGCACACCCTGGTCGCCTGCCCTGATTGTACTTGGATTGCGAAGAGGCCAGCAGCCGTGGTGACGAAAATAACATTTGCTCCCTCGGCAAAGCCCAACACATGTGCTTGACATGCTGCACCCACTGGAGCACCATTTAGGGACAAATCTTCCAAGTAGATGATTCGGCCCGGTACCCATCGGGCATCCGTCACCTCCCATGACCACAATTGCAGATGCGGATTCAACTCTTCTACGAGTCCTAGTCCACCGTCCTCCTTCAGCATGAGGTTGCAAGTGGGACCATTAGAGTAGCAAGAGTCTGGTGTGTCGAACCAAGTCAGCCCATGCCTTGCCAAGTCATACTCCAGGATCAACGCACCACATGTCATGAAGTACAAGGAAGACCTCCCAACAAGCACGCTCGAAAAATATGAGAAGTCCATGAGGAATCTGTCGCGCATTAAGGTCGGCTCGCCCCAGGCGCCAGTCTTGGATGAGTAGACACATGCCGACGTCTCATATAGGTCGTCGTCAGTGTCTTCATCAAAGACGGAGAAGACAAAGACCACGCAGAAGGGACCGCCGTGGCAGTAGTGGTGGTTGCACCCGTCAGCTGCGCAGAACACGGCTGCGGTGGTGTTGCCGAACTGAAACGCCACGGGGATAGGTATGCGCTGCTGTGCACCCGTGATTGGCTCCCACACGAGCAATTCTTCAGCACGGCCCTTAGAGAGGAAGAGGGCGCGGCCGTGGCGGCAGTCGACGGCCTGCCAGAGCAAG
>LR738714.1:839182118-839315974 GCA_902687465.1 Secale cereale
TCTCCCACGAGCTCGTCCGGGAGGGCCGGCGGCGGTCCTTTTTTTCTCAAATGATACTCCGGCAGCGGTCCTGGTGACATGGTGGCAGCTGCAGCAGGCCCAATCTGACAAGTACGTGCCGCAATGGCGACCAAGCGTACGTATGTACACGACGGGTAGCCGGCCAGAAGCTAAACCCACACTTGGGGCGAGAGCTGGCTAACTGGTGCTTTGTGTATTGCTTTTCAATTTTCACGTGTATATATAGTACACTAGCTAACCCGAGGCGGCCACTACTTGGAATCCTACTATAGCTAGCTACGTGATGGCTCCGAAACCAGCACGGACAGTTTAAAAAAATATGGTCAGACCGAGTGTTGGTCGAGACTTAGATTTGTGTGAAACAAAGACCTCGAAATAATATACGTGTCCGCGCTTGCAAGCATATTTGTGTGAAGCAGCTCGTGTTCTTGTTGGGCCATTTGTAATTCCTCGAAAGTCGAAAGTGACCGAGCCAGCCCACGCAGAATTCAATCGCCTTACAGCATCTACACACGGCCGCCTCATAGTCTGGGCAGACCGCCCGGTCACTGCCAGGTCACGAAATTTTGATTCAGACGTGCGTCTCAAACGGGTCTCAAAAGTTCGGACTGATCGTCACCCCTCATATCCAGATCAAATATGAGACGGATATGAGGTCGTCAGGGTGCGTTTAGGCACGTCCGCCACGTCGTACCCGACAGCTCGACCCCACCCTAAATTGCACTAAATCCACCCCCAGACATGCCGGATCCATTTGTTATCTCCTCTCTTCTGCCTCCTGCGCGATGTCCGTCTCGCAGCTCCACCGATGTGCGCGCTCCATGGTCGTTTCTAACCTTTGCGCCGCTAGATCTGGCACAGCAGTACTGTCGCCCGTCCTCGCCACGGGGGACATCGTCGCCGGCCTGGACGCTGCCGCGGTACGTCCGACAACTCTCTGGCTCCGCCTTGCACTTGATGTGTCCAACACATTGTCTGGACGGATTTTTTATGATTTCATTCTGGAAAACATTGGATTTGAATGCTTCGTCGGACTAGGAGTATGAACCGACGGAGCTTGATCAAATGATTTAAGATGTGTTCTTCAATTCCTCGGATTCGGAGAAAGAAGTGGACATGATCATGATCATGAGCATGCAAGAGGAAATGGATCGGAAAGTGGAGCATCTTCTCAACTTCGAGGGCTCAATCAAAGGGAGAAAAGTGATCATAGCAGTTATAGTATCAAATATAAGCACTTAATTATGAAAATAAAAATATAATAATACATTATTATTGCCTTTAGGGCTTATTTCATACAGTCTCCCACTTACACTAGAGTCAGTAATCTAGTTGGCACATTTTCTTTTATACAAAGCACATCTGATGTTTGTTCATGCTTTGCTTGGGGTAGAGTCTTCGTCCTATCAGATCTTGACAGCTTCAGATCCATGTCTATCATTGCATATTTATGCATCTATAATGCTTTCACAATAATTTAGAATTTGTGAAACATGCTTTGTATATATTGAATCACAAGCATGACCTCCTTTGATTGAGCTATGGAACCACAATTGAGAACAATTTTCCATTTGTACAATCCTACCATGTTCATAAATGAACTTTTGATTCATCACCCTCTACTTCTTCTAAAGCAACAATATACTTAGCTTTCTGTTATAGAATTCACCACAGTAACTTTGTTGGACCAATTCCAACTTACTGTGCCACCATAAATCATTTAAGTGAAACCAAAAATCGCTTGGAGCACCGATGAATATTTTATCGATGCACTACTTACAACGAGCTAGTATTGATATAACTCCTTCAAAAAATCTCTTCATCTTCTCCGTATGCGAGAAACTTGTCGTTAGCCATTCATGACATTTTCACTTTGTCATATGATAAAAAATTTGGTCATTCTGGTTATTTTACTCGCAACTTACTTGAACTACTAGACATATCTAGTTATTTACATACCATGGAACATATTTAACACAAGTGTGATTGAAATCATCTGTTTCGCTCGTTAGTGTTGATACCGATTCTTGCTTAAATCTCCTTCCATGCGACTTTGACATAAACTCTTCGTGTGTATTTCATATTTTCTTTAGTATTCTGCCAATCTGTATTTTGGCTAGTCCCGTTTAGAAACTAGTATCTCCATCTATCATTATGCCTAATACCAGGATAATATATTTCCTAAGTATTTCCCTAATTTTTTTGTTTCAATGAAGTCTTAATCCGTGTCAAGAAATCTTATATTTACTAATTGGAGGCACCATTCGAGTACTCTCATTAATCCACATCATCAAATTTAATTACACCGTTGGATTTTAGAATTTGCGATCAGGATAAAAGGAAAACTTGCGTAACATAGATGGTCCGTGTCCCACAAAAAAGGCATCTGACACGTCAACATTAGTGTTACTAGGAAACAGCCCGTGCGTTGCAACGGGAAAAAAATCCTGTCCCTAAGCACATCTATGTCTGCATGTTGGAAGGAAGTGTAGTAGGGAAATGTACATGCTTCCAGCCAAATTGACATTAATTGATCACCAGTGCACTTGCTAGGTTGCTTGCTCCGAAAAGCACTGTCTTGCGCTATGGACGCCAATATTTGATGTCGTGGACCAGTTTCACCGGTGATTAATGGCATCTCTTTTTGGCACATGATTCCTACTCTATCCTATCTGTATCGCCCAAGCCCGCATAGATGTGTTTCTTGGGGTTAGGGTGGCCGACAAAATAAATAAACACAATTTGCGCATACCACTCAAACAACTCTGCAAGTAGCAAAACAATAGTTAGAAATTACTCAAGATCGAGTACCAAGATCCATTCTTGGAAACGATCCATTATCAGATAAAATGGTGTCCAATTTTCTCCGATTACAACATCACATGGAATATAAATTAAGATTTGTCAAGTTCTAGGTTTAATAAAAGTTAATACATAATTTTGCATGCCTATTACTCACTCATTGTCTTATGGAACGTCTCCACCACGAGAAAGTTCCAAGTGAACTACGCTCTTGCACATATGTACTGTTAACACTCTAAATTTCATTTATGTACATTTGTTCGAGCCTTCAAGATGCTCTTTGTAAGATGCTACTTGTTCCAGAGGTGCATCATGCCCCCATCAAGTTGTGATTCCGCGAGGAAGCATCAGTGGGAGCATAACTTTTTTATGGTGTCTTGCATGCAATGTTTCTTCACGAAGTAAAAAAAAACACCATCTATTCAGAAACAGCGATCAATAACATACATCAAAATCAATAGCACTTGGCCATTAAAACATCAGAAAGTATTCTTTTGTTAAAGCACACAATGACAATTGAAATGCATCAGTAAATTGATCTTTTACTTTCTGAAACAAACTCCCATTGATCTTTTGAATTCTGAATTTGTAGGTAGAACAGAAGGCTGAGGCTACTCATAAAAAGGCTGGCATTGAAGGCCGTGCCTATGTCAAGCTTCAACCATGAGGCACCTTCTCTCCCAAGGCTGAATACTGAAAGGTAGACATGGAAACAAATCCTTATAGTTTTCTAGCCCATTGGCTGTAACATTCAGAAGACGTTTCTAGTACTTATTCTTCTTAATTGCGAAGTTGCCCACAAACCGTCCCAAATCATCGAGTTGAGGAGAAATAATTCACCCAACTATGGATTGTTGAGTGCTTTGGGCGTTACAAACACATGTATATGAGGGAGAGGGGGGCATCCTACCAGCTAGCTTAGCCAGCAATGGGGTAGTTGTTGCCGCTTCTTGCTCCTCCTGGTCGATGCTAGTTACTGTTCCTGCCTCAAACACATGCTCGGCAGAATACATAAAACATTTTATATTAATATAATAATACTATAAAAAATTACCAATAGAGGTGTCGATGCTAGTTGTAAGTGATGTTGGTATCCACTTCACGTCGCTCAGTTGAAGCCTATTTACCAATAATGAACAGTTAATTCTTGAGTCAGCATAGTTGAAGTAAATAAATGAAACTTCCCAGGAAATTTGAGGAAATGCAAATGAATTACGCTATTCAAGATGTGCCCACTTCAAGTGAATCGAAGAAAGACATAGGAGTCCTGAATATGGCTATGTGCATCTTGTTGAACAACAGAATTGTCGTCTTATATGTAGCTGTCACAAGAAAAAATGCCCTCGCGAGTATGCACAACGAACTTGCAACAACCAATGCCGCAAAGACATAGATCAGTGTCGACGTGATCACTGTAGGCTCAGCGTCTTTGGACACAGTAGAAGCCCAGGCCATCCAATACCCATGCATTTCAACTGTCGTTATGAGAATATCTACAACCGATGACAATCGAGGACAATGACTTGGATAGGCTGGAAGAGAACAGCTCATTGCCTCCATTAGCTACAATAATCCCGTCCAATGTTATGAGAGAATCTTGGTGAGCACCAACAGTTCCCATTAGCTCCTTTCCTGAACCAAATATATTGTTGGATTTGTCTGCCTGTACTATTCGCTCACCTTTCATTACCTGCATTAAAATTACCTTCTCACCAAAATAAGATCGGCCGCACGCGGTCTTTCAATCTGGTGAGTGACATAAACCGTTGTTTTTCAGCCAAAGCCTCAAGCAACTTGTTCTAAAACTTCTATTGAACAAAAAGAGATTGTATTATACCTTGAAAACGTGGGATCCTGTATGTGCGTCAACTGCGCTGAACAGATCATCGAACAAACATGTGTCAGCATTTTGATACAATGCTCGGCCTATCTGAATTCTTTGCTTCTGCCTGCCGATAAGATTCATGCCTCGCATTCAATCATCTGCTGAGTTGCATTGAGAGTTCAGACAACATTAGAAGGTGCAGAAAAAAGGAACCCTGGATCAGTAATTTAGCAGCATCGAAGGGAATAAACTTACATAACAAACAAATCATATTTAGGATAACTGTTGTACAACAAAAAATATGAAGTGGAAAATTCAGCAGTGTAATTACGTAGCAGGGCTTAGTGCTACACATCGGTCATAAACATCGACAACAGGTGACATTTGCATCTGGCTTGTGTAGAGACTATGCAATACAATATACCACTGAAGAAAATAAATATGAAAAAATAGAGATTGAACGTATTACTCATACTTAAATTTCCCTCCCTACTACTGAGGTCACCCTGAACCTGGTACCACATAACTGCCAATGGAATTTGACATGTCAAAATAAGTCTAGCCACATGAGACTTGGAGCTACACATATCTCCTATTACATCTATGCATCTGTAAATGCACTTGCTAATCAGATCAATACGAAAGTACATTGTGAAGTCTTCTAAAGAGAAGTAAAACTGGAATGAACAAACAATAGCTCTAAATACAATGAAAAAAATAGCATGCTACAGCAAAATAGCGTGGACCTCAAAATACGCTATTAGCGTGATATATCGTGCTATAGCGTGCTATTAGCGAGACATTTGTACACTAATATATATAGCGAGACAATTCTCAATACGCTATAGCGCGCTATTTTTTTCAGTGTCTAAATACCTTGCCCAGGGACACCTTGCAAATCAAGGAATGAACCTCAATGCGCTTGAAAGGCCTGGCCAGAACAGATTTCAGTGCTGTAGCATGCATGTCCGCATCCCATGCAGCACCATCATCTCTACCTTCGCCCTCATCTTACTAACTGCATTCCCTTGCTGCATCCATAACCAAATAAAGGCAGAAATCACACTACCACAAAAACACGGGCAGCAAACAACACATTCACATTGAGCGAACAGCACCAAGAACATATGATGACAAGGTGACCCAGGACTATGTACCTTGTCAGGGTACGGAACCAACAAGTTATCGTTGGTGTGAACCATATCCGGAGCGTCAACGACCACCACCCTGCCCACGTCGCTGGACCAAATGAGTAGATTATATTATCTCTACTATCAAAATCTGAATCTAAAGGATAATAATAAGAAAACAATGATTTGGAATCGATGGAGCCCAACTCCGCTGATTTGGAACCTGAATCTGAACCTTGCATATCAAAATCTGAACCTAATACCAATGATTCGGAATCTGAATCTAAAGGTTACTGAACTCTGTCCTGTTGTATTCCATGGATGCTATTGATTAATGGTGCTCACAATGTGGATATCAGCCGGCATAAATTTTTGTATTGAAGGGTAAAAACAAATTAGCAGGACATGAAGCAGACGGTTGCAGGGGAGATGTAGAGGCAACACAGGTGAAAGAAACAGTAGCGACCCACGTCGTCGGGTTGGATCCACTTCAGGCCCTGCACCAACTTCCTCGAGTCCAGAGGGATCTCCACGCCTCTGACGCAACGCGGGCTTGCTGTGGCAAGCCCGCCGCCGCCGCTGCCGGCCAGAGGGACCATGGGCTGCGTTGCTTGACGGCACGCGGGATGCGGTCGGGCGCGGGCGTGCTGCACGGTCGACCAGGGCCGCAAGGCGCCCCCATCGCTTCTCTATGGCGTCGCTCGCCTCCATCACAACGACACCCCTCCCCGCCCTCCCATCGCTGTTGCCCCTGTAAATTCCCCTCAAATATCTCTCGATCTCGATCTAGTAGACAATAATTGTGAGAGAGAACAAACCCGAAGGAGGGAGTCCGTTGTTGGTTTCGTCGCCCGGATCGAGCGTCGCGCGAGATGCGCGGATCTTGTCGATCTCATCAGAAATCGCCGCGGGGCGGAGCAGTTGGATCGGGGCGCGGCGGCGGAAGGATCCCTCGAGAACACAGGGGGGGGGCAATTTCAAGGACGGGCTTCACACGAAACGTTTTTTTTTTCACTTAACGGCCGGGCTATAGGGGAGTGCGGGTTGATTTCTATAAAACTGAGGGGCTTTTTTGCAAAATGATCTGACGGACGGGCTGAAACCCTATTTTCTTTATTATTAGGTAAAGATACAAACGTAAAAAAAAATGCCTTCATGCATAAAAACTCCAACGAAAAAAGGCTTCCATCCATAAAAAATATGAAAAGCAATCTACCACCAGAATAAGGAGTCCTTAAAAGACTGCCACACCACATATAAAAAAAGAGTCCTTAACACGTCCAGTTTCCACAAAAAAACAACCACGTCCAGGACACAAAACCACGTGCCTTCTCTCTTGAAAAAGAAAATAACTTTATTAAACAACATCACTTAGTTAGTTGGGATTAACCCCGCACGTATTAAAAAGAGAATCCACGTCCAAATTTAAAATAACACGTGTCTTCTTCCATGAAGAAAAAAAAAGATCTAACTAACACGTAAAAAGAAGAGTCCTTTAAGAATTAAGACCCAACAATGGGGAAGCTCAGCGAAACAGTCGATAGTATCAAACTTAATAGATCGCTATGAAGAAGAGGATGAAATCCCAGAAAGCTCAGCGAACCAGGTGAACACTCCTCAGAAGAATGCAAATCGAAAAAAGATGAGAGGAGAGAATGGGGAAGCTCTAAGCAATGTGGAGGAGAAGTCACAATCGGTAGATCAAGAGAGATCGGCGGCCCCTACTGAAGGGGACCGCCGGGAGCAATGAAACTCTTGAGTTGGAACTGCCGGGGGCTTGGGAATGCCCCGGCAGTTCGGGCTTTGCTGGACGTCCAGCGAAGCTGTTGCCCAGATGTGTTGTTCTTGTCGGAGACACACTTAGAAAGTTATCCGGCTGAGTGTTTGAGGAGGAGGCTTAAGATGGATCATAAAATAGTATGCCCAGGGGATAGTAGAAAAGGAGGTTTGCTGATGCTATGGAAGAAGGAAATAAAGATTCATCCATTAAACTTAGATCCCATGTTCATTGATGTACGAGTTGAAGATGAAAGAAACTCTGTTTGGCGATTAACTGGTATGTACGGTGAATTTAGGTGGGCGCACAAACATAAGACGTGGGAGAAAATGCGTCGATTGCATGAGGAAAACAACATGCCATGGCTCCTATTTGGAGACTTGAATGAGATTCAGTTTTTATCTGAGAAAGAAGGAGGGAACCCGAGACCAATTCAGTACATGCATGCCTTCCAGTCGGCTATCGACGACTGCGATCTGCGAGATATGGGCTACATAGGCGACAGGTTTACATGGCACAGGGGGGGCATCAGAGAGCGCCTGGACAGAGGTCTTATAAACGCTGCTTGGGAGACTCTATACCCAGCGGCGGCATTACAAAATATGCTCTACAACCACTCGGATCACCGCCCGATCCTCGTTGATACTGATTATTTTGCTCGATTGGATGCAGGAGGAGAGCACACAAAACGCTTTGAAGCGAGATGGTTAAGGGAGAAAGACTTCCCGGAGGTAGTGCAAGAAGCATGGAATGAAGCAGGGCTGAACCCGAACTTAAGAACCATCCAAGAGAAACTGAACAGTATGCATAACTCCTTTCATGATTGGGATCAACGAGTCCTCAAGAAACCAAAAAAGAGGCTACGAAAAGCTCAACAAGAGCTTGAGGAAATAATGACTGGCCCAATGGATGCAGCCAGTGAGGAGAGAAGGAAGGAGACGGCAGAACTGATAGTGTTTCTGCTTGAACTGGAGGAGATTCATTACATGCAGCGTTCAAGGGCGGGGTGGCTTAAACATGGAGATCGTAATACCGGATTCTTTCAAGCTTATGCAAGTGCTAGGCGGAAGAAGAATCTGATCAAAAAATTAAAGGATGAGAATGGTAACGTTATGGAAGGTATGGACGCATTGAAACCACATATAAGGAACTATTTTAGTAACCTGTTTACTTCCGAGGTTAATCTTGTAGATCCTTCTGTGATAAATAAAGTGCAGACTAAAGTGACAGATCAGATGAATGTTATGCTAATGGCACCATACACAATGGAAGATGTTCGAAAGGCAGTCTTCAGTATTGGGGACCTGAAAGCCCCTGGACCAGATGGGCTCCATGCCATTTTCTTCAAGAAATATTGGCATATCTTAGGTAATGAGATAGCCACAGAGGTACTGTTTGCTATTAACAGTAGGCAGATCCCTGATGAATGGAATGATACTTCTATTGTGTTGATCCCCAAAATTGAGTCTCCTGAGCTAATTACACAATATAGACCTATTAGTCTCTGCAATGTATTGTATAAAATCATTTCCAAGATGTTGGCTGCCAGGTTAAAGGGAATTCTGCCTGAGATTATTTCACCAACTCAGAGCGCTTTTGTTCCGGGAAGACTCATCACAGACAATGTTCTAATTGCCTATGAATGTGTCCACAAAATAAAAAATAAGAGGGCAGGGCAGGCTGGTCTCTGCGCAGTTAAATTGGACATGCATAAAGCTTATGATCGTGTGGAATGGGTTTTTCTAAGGAGTATGATGGAGAAACTGGGTTTCAACAGCCAATGGGTAGATATGATTATGGCATGTGTATCGTCGGTCAGATACAAAGTAAGGGTGAACTCACATGTTACTGAGATGTTCATTCCTTCTAGGGGGATTCGACAGGGAGATCCCCTCTCTCCCTATTTGTTCTTAATATGTGCAGAAGGTTTATCCAGTTTATTGCAGTATGAAGAAGAAGTTGGTGGCATGGATGGGATTAGTGTGTGCAGAAATGCACCATCAGTATCACACCTCTTATTTGCTGATGATTCACTAATACTCATGAGAGCAGACGTTCTAAATGCAACTTCCTTACAGCAAGTACTGGATGCCTATTGTGCTAGTTCTGGGCAGGTGGTGAGTCTATCTAAATCAAGCATATATTTTAGTCCCAATACCACTGTGGTTACAAAGGCAGAAATTGGTCAGATACTCCATATTGATACAGAAGCTTTATCAGACAAGTACCTAGGGCTTCCAGCTATAGTAGGTGCAGATAAGAGCGACTGCTTCAGACACTTTGTTGAAAGAATTAAAAAGAGGATCCTAGGTTGGATGGAAAAACAGCTCTCTATTGGTGGCAAAGAAATATTACTGAAAGCAGTAGCACAAGCTATCCCAGTGTTTGCCATGTCAGTGTTCAGCATCCCGAAGGGGATCTGTAAAGAAATAACAGACATCATATCACAATTCTGGTGGGGGATGAGGATGATCACAAGAAGATGCATTGGATGGCATGGTGGAAACTTTGTATCCCAAAGAAGGAAGGGGGGATGGGTTTTCGAGACCTATATTCTTTTAATTTAGCAATGCTGGCAAAGCAATGTTGGAGACTTGCAACAGATCCGGAATCCTTATTGGCTCGTGTTCTGAAAGCTAAATACTACCCTAATGGAAGTATATTAGATGCTACCCCAAAAAATGGTTCTTCATTCACTTGGCAGAGTATATTGAAAGGGTTGGAAACCTTCAAGAGAGGATAGGAGAATCGGGACCGGAGAACAAGTGAACATATGGAATGACCCTTGGATCCCCTCCAGTGCGGATAGGAAAGTTATCACTCCTAGGAACCAAACACTTCTTACGAGAGTCTGTGATCTAATGGACCCTTCGACTGGAACTTGGGATGAGGAGCTGGTGAGAGACATCTTCTGGCCAGTAGATGTTCGGAGGATAATGCAAATTCCAATTTACCCGCAGGGTTTTGATGATTTCATTGCTTGGCAGCCCAACCGAACAGGCATGTTTTCTGTCAAAACTGCTTATCATACTCAGTGGATGCATACTTTCAGGGCGCATGCAAATAGGCTAGAGGGCCCGACTGGATCTGCACCTTTGCCAGTATGGAGTACGCTATGGAAACTTCATGTCCCACGTAAAGTTCAAATTTTTGGTTGGAGAGTGCTGCGGGGAATCATTCCATTAAAGTCGATTCTAATGAACAGACACATAGGCTCGGATGGGGCATGTCCGATATGCCACCAGGAAGCGGAGGATCTAAGACATTTATTGTTTATGTGCACACAGGCAAAGGAAATTTGGAGACGACTGGGTATGATGGAGGTCATCGAGCATTCAGTACTGATGGATCGATCGGGGTCGGTGATTGTTGAGCACATTGTTTCCTTGCCAGATAAACAGCTAGCTATTCACCCCGAAGTTGAATTCAAGCAAGCGTTGATGGTAGGGGCGTGGTACCTGTGGTGGATAAGAAGGAAGTTTACTCATAATGAACAGGTACCGCCCTCATGGAGATGGCCTCTTTCAGTTCTATCTATCGTTCGTAATTTTATAACAGTACAAACAGGACCAATAGCATTACCTGAAGCCAAGTGGTCAAAACCAAACCCAGGATATCTAAAGCTGAATGTTGATGCGGCATTCTTTCCAAATGAAGGAGCGGGAGCCACCTCAGCCGTCCTGAGAGATGGAAGGGGGAATTTCATAGCTGCCCAATGCAAGTTCCTTGATGTGACGGCGGATGCTATTACTTCTGAAGCTATGGCTATGAGGGACGGGTTGATGTTTGCAAATTCCCTAGGGATTAATAATCTGGAGGCGGAATCTGATTCCCTACAAGTTATAAATTTTTGCACAGGTCAAACGAGATGGTGGGACGAAGCGGCTGCTCTATTTGCAGAATGTGTGGACTTAAGTTCATCTATTGGAAAGGTCATCTACAATCATTGTTTACGTTCATGTAATCATGCAGCTCATGTGCTAGCAAACTACAGTTATTGTAACAAATTTACTTCTTCTTGGTTAAACGAGCCTCCTGACATGTTGGTTAAGGAGCTCGTGGACGATGTAAACTTTTCTCCAAATTAATAAAGCTAGCCATGATGGCCTTTCCTCAAAAAAAAAAGACCCACGTCCAATTTCCACACAAAAAATGCCCACGTATATTCCCTAAAAAAATATCCACGTCCAAGACACAAAAATCGTGTGGCTTCTTTTTTTAAAAAACAAGAAAGATTTTAAACAACATGTACAAGATGGGATTGAGCGCACACGTACTAAAAAGAGAGTCCTTCAGATTTTGTGTAAAGAGTCCTTATCACCCACGTTCACATGTAGAAAAAAATACATCCACGCCTTTTTCCATGGAAAACGAAAAATATATGCGTCCAAATAAGTTTTTTTTTTGAGGGGAAACATGCAATGATTTATTGATCAATGGACCGGTTTACAGGAATAAGCAGAGTATCAAAGGGTTGTAGAAACCAAACATGGCGCCCTTCACCCAAATGCAAAGCATGTCTAGCTAAACTATGCGCCTCCGTATTGGAGCGACGTCCGTCATGGACAAAAGAGATAGCCTGAAAATCACCGCAACCGTCTTTTATTTCTCTGACGATTGGGCCAGTGATACCATGAGTTCCTGAGTTGATGTCGTTGATGGCGGAGAGACAGTCCGAGGCCGCTGTGATGTTTTGGAGTAGCAAGTCCCTTTCCCAATGATATCGCCTCACGCCACGCAAAAGTTTCCAAAATGTGTGGGTCGGTCAGCCCGTGAAAAACCACAGCCGAAGAACCCATATACACACCTTGTCCATCCCGGCATACAGCGCTTATCAAATCCGTGGCACAAGCTGTCCCTGTTTTCTCGATGGCCAGTTTCAAGCTCCCTAGAGGCCTCTGTCTTCATATCAACTCCATCATTCGCAAGTTTTGGTGGGGGAGTAAACGGGGCGAAAGAAAGACTAGTTGGGTCTCGTGGGAGGTCATGACCAGGCCAAAATATGAAGGAGGCTTGGGATTCCGAGATATAGAGCTCTTCAATCTTGCTCTCTTGGCGAGACAAGCGTGGCGTATTCTGCAATCACCAAATACTCTAAGTGCAAAGCTACTGAAAGCTCGTTACTTTCCTGTGGCTGATTTTTTAGATGCGGAACTAGGCAACAATCCATCGCAGATTTGGAGGGCCATCATGGAAGGAAAAGAAGTGCTAAAGTTTGGCTTGATTAGGCGCATTGGAGACGGAAATACTACTCACATATGGAACATAACTGGCTCCCAAAGGAAGCATCGATGAGGCCTATTGTTTGCTTAGCTCCACACCGGCTAGAACGTGTGTCCGAGCTTATCAACGCCACATCAGCGAGCTGGAGACAGGACCTGGTCAATTCAACTTTTCTTCCTATTGATGCAGAGGTGATCTTAAACATTCCGTTGAGCACCCGTCATTACCCTGATTGCTGGGCATGGGCACATGAGAAGAAAGGGGAGTTCACAGTGCGATCGTGTTACCGGATGCTCATCACGACAAAGCTCCGGCGGGAGGCATGGCTCGAGAGCCGGGGCGGCCCAGCGGATTGCAGCCGCGAGAGGAAGTGTTGGGACAATCTATGGAAGATCCCGGTTCCGTCAAAGATTAAAGTTTTCCTATGGCGGTTAGCCCAGTCCTCGCTCCCGACAGCGGACGTTATCAAGCATAGAAACAAGGGTCCTTCTCCATGCTGTGCTATATGTGGAGCTGAGGACTCGTGGTTCCATTCTCTGGTGAACTGTACTTTGGCACGTTGTGTTTGGGCCTTAAACGACCCGGAGCTGGTTGAGCACATGCTGGCCGCGGCGGAACCTGACGCAAAATCTTGGCTTTTCAGTATACTTGCTGCGCTATCACATGCAGAATTGATCCGAGTTGTTGTTACCCTCTGGGCGATATGGTCGGCGCGGAGGAAATTGATCCATGAAGGAGAGCACCAAAGCCCTTTGGCGACCTTTTCTTTCATCAATAGATATCTCTTTGATCTAGCTTTGGCTCAACCATCACAGGTGTTACCACATGCTCGCCAGCCGCAGGAACAGGCAAGGAAATGGATCCCGCCCCCGCATGGATATGTGAAGATTAATGTGGATGGTGCAGTGTGTAGATGCGTCCAAATAAGTGATCGTTGTCCCTGCAAAAAAAAGTGATAATCGTTGGCTCTCTCCCAATCGTGTTGCACTCCAGCCTTTTAGTCTCACTTTTCCAACTACAACAATCCATGTTGTAATTTTTTTAAAAAAATATACATGTTGTAAAGTAATTGTGTTCTACCTGATGCTTTGAATCTCACATTTCAAGTTCAGGAATACATCATGTATATGTAACTACATGATTTTACCCCACGATGCATGGTGATTTAGCACATAAGATCCTATCGACCAATCTTGAATGTATACTCATGTACATGACGTAATCCCATGATATGTTGATTTAGCAGGTATGATCCACTCAAATAGAAGGAGCTAGATGAACTTTGAAGTTGTTCTATTTTCCTTTTTTCACAATTCAATCTATCATACATATGATTTACTTTTCTATATGCTAGCTCTGAAAATAAACCTCTCATAATATATAATTTGGTACAGTATCACATATGTTGGTCGAAAACAATGGACATTGTTGTCTATACAAATATATTCTTAAATAATCAAACAAAACTAGGTGCAATCCAATGTTCTTGAGGGACAACTTCTTTTAAATAATCAAATAAAACTAGGTGCAATCCAATGTTCTTGAGGGACAACTTCTTTTAAATAATCAAACAACACTAGGTGCAATCCAATGTTCTTGAGGGACAACTTCTTTTTAAATGTTGTACACATGTAAAATCTAATCCGCGAAGTCAATGCTTTTAAAACCAAATTCTACCATGATTCCGTGGCAAAAAACGAAGACGTATGTTTTTTAGATAGACAAAAGTAATATATATGTTATAATTCGGGCTCTTGATCATATAACTTTTAAAACTTACATATCACAAATACATAATCATGACAATCAAATAATAACATGTTCATATTAGTGTCCAACATTTCTAATTGGTACCCACTTTGTCGTATTTAACATCATAAAAGTGCTAGCCCGTGCAGATGCACGGGTTAACAACTAGTTTATATAATTTCCAATCATCAATGTGTCATGCACATATAGTCTTTAGAAATATTATCATGCTCCAACTTACTTTCTTGTAAATACAAGCATCTTTGCTTTCCTTGATGAAATTAAATTATTTGATAATTTCATCCAAACGAAGATTCTAACTCCACTATGCTTGCTTCAGCTCATTATAGGATCTCTCGAAGTTTGCGCACTTACTTGCATTGTCTACATCGACAAGCTCATTATAGGATCTCTCGAAGTTTGCGCACTTACTTGCATTGTCTACATCGACAACATTACTTAGCGCGTATCAAACATAGAACCTTGGTTCTATTTCCATCTCAATGGAATCATTTTGACATCCATGTATTATATCTCATAATTAATTATTTAGTTATTGCTAGTTTAACCCGAAATGACTTTAAGTACTACTATGATGAGACAATCTCATCATAGCACTAGTAGGAAACATCCCATTAGTCCTGGTTTCAGAGGCCCATTAGTCCCGGTTCAGC
This sequence comes from Secale cereale, assembly GCA_902687465.1. Lineage (NCBI taxonomy): Eukaryota > Viridiplantae > Streptophyta > Magnoliopsida > Poales > Poaceae > Secale > Secale cereale. The sequence goes on from LR738714.1 coordinate 839,197,320, forward strand.
AACCGGGGAAAAACGAATGGGACTAAAGCCCAAAACTTTTAGTCCTGGTTGGCTTACGAACCGGGATGAAAGGGGCTCCACGTGGCTGTTGCGCTGCGCTCATGTGGGAGGACCTTTAGTCCCGGTTGGCTATACCAACATGGACTAAAAAGCTCCACATGGCGGACCTTTAGAGGGAAGGAGACAAAGCATACCCGCTCTTCGCTGGAGGGGTTGGGAAAACTCTCTGTGAGGGCTTGATTGTCGATGGAAGTTAATCCGGCCCGGACGGGGACTAGATCCTCGGGAGGGAGATATCCCTGCGCTTGAAGGTTTCTCAGATGCGCATACGACACGGAGCAACTTCCCCAATCGCCCGTTTGGGGCCGTGATGGCGCGAGGAAGAGATGGGAACGCCGGCCATGTTTGAAGATTTTGTGCAGGCACTAGGGATTTTTCCGCGTGGAATGGAATGGAATGGCATCTGAGATCTAGTCTCTTTATATATGCGCCTTCCCAACACAGTCAAGGGGGTAATTGCAAAAATACCCAGACGGTTCGCATTCGTTGGACACGTGGAGGCAAAGGCGACGAGGGCGAGGAATCGACGGGATACAATATTAAATGAAGCCGAACTACCATCCAGAAGGACTCACCTTGCAACACCGAAGACATGAAGCCGGACACAATCTCGTCCTTGAAGGCAAGTCCGGGGGCTACTGAGGGAGTCCTGGATTCAGGGGTCCTCAGGCATCCGGGTCGATGAAGCTGGGCCGTATTGATGGGCCACGAAGATAGAAGCAGAAGACCTTCCCCCGTATTCAGTCAGGACTCCTATGTATGTACAAAGGCAGGCATGATGTTCGGATGTATCTATTACTTCCTCCCCAAGTCACCTTTGTAACCCTAGGCCCCCTCCGGTGTGTATATAAGCCGGAGGGTTTAGTCTGTAGGGGCTAACGACATAATCATAACATCCACATAGGCTAGGCTTTAGGGTTTAGTCATTACGACCTCGAGGTAGATCAACTCTTGTAATCATATTCATCAAGATCAATCTAGCAGGAAGTAGGGTATTACCTCGATTGAGAGGGCCTGAACCTGGGTAAACATCATGTCCCCAGTCTCCTGTTACCGTCGTCCTTAGACGCATAGCTTGGGTCCCCCTACCCGAGATCTGCCGATTTTGACACCGACACAACATACCCCACCGGTTCCAGCACAGAATTGCCGCCGCCGTGGCCGATTGAAGCTTGGCCATGGCGACAACAAACCTGGCTGCGGCGGCCATGGAGAAGGCGTGCAACCAGCTGCCCGGCAGAGAAGGAGACGAGCGCCCCATGGCTGCGGGCGGCAGACAAGGAGACGAGCACCCCATGGTTGTGGGCGGCGGACAAGAAGAAGAACGCCCCCATGGCTGCGGGCGGCCATGGATATATAGTGGTGCATCTAGCGCCGACCAAGGGCGACGAGCGGGGGAGTAAGATGCAGCTAAACGAAGGGATAAGGAAGAGATATAGCGGGTCGTGGGTGGTGCACGTCCCCCAACATCCATATGTTTACTCCCCGTGTGTGATGGCGTGGCTAAATCAGGGGCTTCGATCATCAATAGATCTAGCGGCACACGCATGACCGGCCAAACGGCGTGTAGACGGGAAACATTACCTTTTTTTATTAGAGTTTTGATGGATGGGGGAATTTTTTTTATGTTTGTATAACACTAACGTTGGTGTGTCAGATGCTTTTTTTGTGGGACAGGAACCATCTATGTGATGCACGTTTCCTTTTATCCTGAACGTAAATTCTACAATGCCTGGCCACATGTCTTTTTTCATAAGAGTACAAGCCTGAAACTTCCATGCCAACAAAAGAAAAAACAATTGCTTTACAACTTCCAATATTCATAAAGCGAAATCTAGAGATTTAAATGGTGTGCAAGGCCTGGCTATATGTCCTGTTATTATGAGAGTAAATCTTGAAAGTTCCACGCCGACAGTCTTTTTTCACTGCACTTCTACAAGTATGTGGAAACATTAAAAAAATAACCGCCCTAAGCTGTTTATGCCTCGCACTTCCAAATTAACTCACATAGACATGTCTCCTAGTCCTTCGAGGAGTCTGATGTATGCAGAGCATAAATTGTCTTTGACAGGTGACACAGTGGTGCATTTCAAGCTTGATCAACCATCCCATGGGCACAAGCTAAACTCCCAAAGCTAACCTCCCTCATGGAAGTTGCCATAGATGGAGAGCTGAATACTCGAAGCCGACAATTTTCTGATGTGCTCACCCCGGGGCATAGGAGTATAAAGGCCGACAATTGGAATCAGCTTAGCATAGCCATGATGATCGCACACCCTGGTCACCTGCCCTGATTGTACTTGGATTGCGAAGAGGCCAGAAGCCGTGGTCACGAAAATGACATTTGCTCCCTCGGCAAATCCCAACACATGCACTTGACATTGTGCACCCACGGGAGCACCATTTAGGGACGGCAAACTTTCCAAGTAGATGATTCGTCCCGGCACCCATCGGCCATACACTACCTCCCTTGACCAAAATTGCAGATGTGGATTCAATTCTTCGACGATTCCTTGTCCACTGTCCTCCGCCAGCATGAGGTTGCAAGTGGGATCACCCTTAGAGTAGCAAGATTCTGGTGTGTCGAACCAAGTCAGCCCATGCCTTGCCAAGTCATACTCCAAGATCAACCCACCGCATGACATGAAGTACAAGAAAGACCTCCCAACAAGCACGCTCGGAAAATATGCGAAGTCCATGAGGAATCTGTCGCGCATTAAGGTCGGCTCGCCCCAGGTGCCAGTCTTGGATGAGTAGACGCATGCCGACGTCTCATATAGGTCGTAGTCAGCGTCTTCATCATAGACCGAGAAGACAAAGACCACGCAGAAGGCACCGCCGTGGCAGTCGTGGTGGTTGCACCCGTCAGCTGCGCAGAACACGGCTGCGGTGGTGTTGCCGAACTGGAACGCCACGGGGATAGGTACGCGCTGCTGGGTACCCGTCATTGGCTCCCACACGAGCAATTCCTCAGTATGGTCCTTGGAGAGGAAGAGGGCGTGGCCGTGTCGGCAATCGACGGCCTGCCAAAGCAAGCGGTCAGGGGCGGCGAGGGAGAACGGCGACGTGGTGGCCGGGTTGAAGGTAGGGATGGCCTCATCGGGCCAGTCATGAAGAACCCCGAGCGCGGTGGGTGATGGATGGAGATCGTGGAAGCTGCGCCGGAACCAGCGTTGGGAGACGGCCTCGCTCCAGGACACTGTTGTCTATACAAATATATTCTTAAATAATCAAACAAAACTAGGTGCAATCCAATGTTCTTAAGGGACAACTTCTTTTAAATAATCACACAAAACTAGGTGCAATCCAATGTTCTTGAGGGACAACTTCTTTTAAATAATCAAACAGAACTAGGTGCAATCCAATGTTCTTGAGGGACAACTTCTTTTTAAATGTTGTACACAGGTAAAATCTAATCCGTGAAGCCAATGCTTTTAAAACCAAATTCTACCGTAATTCCGTGGCAAAAAACGAAGACGTATGTTTTTTAGATAGACAAAAGTAATATATATGTTATAATTCGGGCTCTTGATCATATAACTTTTAAAACTTACATATCACGAATACATGATACATGCAACAACATTTATATTTGTAACCATGTTATCTACCAACATAATCATGACAATCAAATAATAACATGTTCATATTAGTGTCCAACATTTCTAATTGGTACCCACTTTGTCGTATTTAACATCATAAAAGTGCTAGCCCGTGCAGATGCACGGGTTAACGACTAGTTTATATAATTTCCAATCAACAATGTGTCATGCACATATAGTCTTTAGAAATATTATCATGCTCCAACTTACTTTCTTGTAAATACAAGCATCTTTGCTTTCCTTGATGAAATTAAATTATTTGACAATTTCATCCAAACGAAGATTCTGACTCCACTATGCTTGCTTCAGATCATTATAGGAACTCTCGAAGTTTGCGCACTTACTTGCATTGTCTACATCGACAACATTACTTAGCGCGTATCAAACATACAACCTTGGTTCTATTTCCATCTCAATGGAATCATTTTGACATCCATGTATTATATCTCATAATTAATTATTTAGTTATTGCTAGTTAACCCGAAATGACTTTAAGTACTACTATGATGAGACAATCTTGTCATAGCACTAGTAGGAAACATCCCATTAGTCCCGGTTTCATAGGCCCATTAGTCCCGGTTCAGCAACCGAGGAAAAAATGAATGGGACTAAAGCCCAAAACTTTTAGTCCTGGTTGGCTTACGAACCGGGATGAAAGGGGCTCCACGTGGCTGTTGCGCTGCGCTCAGGTGGGAGGACCTTTAGTCCCGGTTGGCTATACCAACAGGGACTAAAAAGCTCCACATGGCGGACCTTTAGAGGGAAGGAGACAAAGCATACCCGCTCTTCGCTGAAGGGGTTGGGAAAACTCTCTGCGAGGGCTTGATTGTCGATGGAAGTTAATCCGGCCCGGACGGGGACAAGATCCTCGGGAGGGAGATATCCCTGCGCTTGAAGCTTTCTCAGATGCGCATACGACACGGAGCAACTTTCCCAATCGCCCGTTCGGGGCCGTGAGGGCGCGAGGAAGAGCTGGGAACGCCGGCCATGTTTGAAGATTTTGTGCAGGCACTAGGGATTTTTCCGCGTGGAATGGAATGGAATGGCATCTGAGATCTTGTCTCTTTATATATGCGCCTTCCCGACACAGTCAAGGGGGTAATTGCAAAAATACCCAGACGGTTCGCATTCGTTGGACACGTGGAGGCAAAGGCGACGGGGGCGAGGAATCGACGGGATACAATATTAAATGAAGCCGAACTACCATCCAGAAGGACTCACCTTGCAACATCGAGGACATGAAGCCGGACACAATCTCGTCCTTGAAGGCAAGTCCGGGGGCAACTGAGGGAGTCCTGGATTCAGGGGTCCTCAGGCATCCGGGTCGATGAAGCTGGGCCGTATTGATGGGCCAAGAAGATAGAAGCATAAGACCTCCCCCCGTATTCAGTCAGGACTCCTATGTATGTAGAAAGGCAGGCATGATGTTCGGATGTAGCTATTACTTCCTCCCCAAGTCACCTTTGTAACCCTAGGCCCCCTCCGGCGTGTATATAAGCCGGAGGGTTTAGTCTGTAGGGGCTAACGACAGAATCATAACATCCTCATAGGCTAGGCTTTAGGGTTTAGTCATTACGATCTCGAGGTAGATCAACTCTTGTAATCATATTCATCAAGATCAATCTAGCAGGAAGTAGGGTAGTACCTCGATTGAGAGGGCATGAACCTGGGTAAACATCATGTCCCCAGTCTCCTGTTACCATCGGTCCTTAGACGCATAGCTTGGGTCCCCCTACCCGAGATCTGCCGGTTTTGACACCGACACAACATACCCCACCGGTTCCAGCACAGAATTGCCGTCGCCGTGGCCGATTGAAGCTTGGCCATGGCGACAACAAACCTGGCTGCGGCGGCCATGGAGGAGGCATGCAACCAGCTGCCCAACAGAGAAGGAGACGAGCGCCCCATGGCTGCGGGCGGCAGACAAGGAGACGAGCACCCCATGGTTGTGGGTGGCGGACAAGAAGAAGAACGCCCCCATGGCTGCGGGCGGCCATGGATATATAGTGGTGCATCTAGCGCCGACCAAGGGCGACGAGCGGGGGAGTAAGATGCAGCTAAACGAAGGGATAAGGAAGAGATACAACGGGTCGCGGGTCGCGGGTGGTGCACGTCCCCCAACATCCATATGTTTACTCCCCGTGTGTGATGGCGTGGCTAAATCAGGGGCTTCGATCATCAATAGATCTAGCGGCACACGCATGACCGGCCGAACGCTTCGGCCGGCGTGTAGACGGGAAACATTACCTTTTTTTATTGGAGTTTTGATGGATGGGGGAATTTTTTTTTACGTTTGTATAACACTAACGTTCGTGTGTCAGATGCTTTTTTTGTGGGACATGAACCATCTATGTGATGCAAGTTTTCCTTTTATCCTGAACGTAAATTCTACAATCCAACGGTGTAGTGAAATTGGATGATGTGGATTAATGAGAGGACTTGGATGATGCCTCCAATTAGTAAATAGAAGATAGAAGATAGAAGATGCTTCCTTCGCCATGGGCATGATGTCTTGAAGGACACACAACCCTAACAAAAAAGGTGAACAAAAACTATATGAGAACGATTAATCCGCTTGTGGTTCTAAAATGGAGGGGGAACCTACAGAAATTAAAATGGTGAACAATGCCTGGCCACATGTCTTTTTTCATAAGAGTACAAGCCTGAAAGTTCCATGCCAACATAAGAAAAAACAATTGCTTTACAACTTCCAATATTCATAAAGCAGAATCTTCTAGGGATTTAAATGGTGTACAAGGCCTGGCCATATGTCCTATTATTATATGAGAGTAAATCTTGAAAGTTCCACGGCAACAATCTTTGTGCACTGCACTTCTACAAGTATGTGGAAACATAAAAAAACCCGCCCTAAGCTGTTTATGCGTCACACTTCCAAATTAACTCACGTATAGACATGTCTCCTAGTCCTTCGAGGAGTCTGATGTATGCAGAACATGAATTGTCTTTGACAGGTGACACAGTGGTGCATTTCAAGCTGGATCAACCATCCCATGGGCACAAGCTAAACACTCAAACCTAACCTCCCTCAGGGAAGTTGCCATTAATGGAGAGCTGACCACTCGAAGCCGACAAATTTCTGATGTGCTCACCCCGGGGCATAGGAGTATAAAGGCCGACAATTGGAATCAGCTTAGCACAGGCATGTTGATCGCACACCCTGGTCGCCTGCCCTGATTGTACTTGGATTGCAAAGAGGCCAGCAGCCGTGGTGACGAAAATAACATTTGCTCCCTCGGCAAAGCCCAACACATGTGCTTGACATGCTGCACCCACTGGAGCACCATTTAGGGACAAATCTTCCAAGTAGATGATTCGGCCCGGTACCCATCGGGCATCCGTCACCTCCCATGACGACAATTGCAGATGCGGATTGAACTCCAGGATCAACGCACCACATGTCATGAAGTACAAGGAAGACCTCCCAACAAGCACGCTCGAAAAATATGAGAAGTCCATGAGGAATCTGTCGCGCATTAAGGTCGGCTCGCCCCAGGCGCCAGTCTTGGATGAGTAGACACATGCCGACGTCTCATATAGGTCGTCGTCAGTGTCTTCATCAAAGACGGAGAAGACAAAGACCACGCAGAAGGGACCGCCGTGGCAGTAGTGGTGGTTGCACCCGTCAGCTGCGCAGAACACGGCTGCGGTGGTGTTGCCGAACTGAAACGCCACGGGGATAGGTATGCGCTGCTGTGCACCCGTGATTGGCTCCCACACGAGCAATTCTTCAGCACGGCCCTTAGAGAGGAAGAGGGCGCGGCCGTGGCGGCAGTCGACGGCCTGCCAGAGCAAGCGGTCGGGGGTGGCGAGGGAGAACGGCGACGCGGTGGCAGGGATGAAGGCAGGGATGGCCTCGTCATGCCAGTTATGAAGAACCCCGAGCGCGGTGGGTGACGGATGGAGATCGTGGAAGCTACGCCGGAACGATGGTTGGGAGACGGCCTCGCTCCAGGACTTGCAGACCAGGGAGGCACGGAGGAGGCTGGCCGGGTCGTCGGGCGGGATGCGGAGCAGGATCTCTCCCACGAGCTCGTCCGGGAGGGCCGGCGGCGGTCCTTTTTTTCTCAAATGATACTCCGGCAGCGGTCCTGGTGACATGGTGGCAGCTGCAGCAGGCCCAATCTGACAAGTACGTGCCGCAATGGCGACCAAGCGTACGTATGTACACGACGGGTAGCCAGCCAGAAGCTAATGTTGAGAAATTAAGCAATTGTTCGATTAATTTAATCCAATAATAAATCATGAACATGATATAAACAGTGTTAGTAACATACTGAAAATTCATGATGTACGCACATACTAGACATATAGTAGAAACATCTACGCAAACCACTAGTACTGCACACATGGAAATAATCAGGATAAGGGTAAGCATGTTATACCCTCCAGTAGGCCAGTTGGCCGGATCAGCAGCAGAGGCGGCGGCCTCGTTGGCGATGCGCTTGTCGGAGGCGGCCTTGTCTGCAGCAGCCTTGTCAGCGTCGGTGCTGGTGCTCATGGTGAAGGCGAAGGCGACGCGGACGAAGGTGTAGTCGACGTAGAGGAAGCAGTCGAACCGAGGCGAGCATTCGCGTAGAAGACGCTCCCCAAAAACCTAATCGCCCCTCTCCCGTACAGGATCTGGAGAGGCGGGGTTTCGGAGGCCTGCTCTCCCGTCGGCCGTGTACGCGGAAGACGGGATGGAGTCACCGGCGACAGCAGCAGCGAGAGGAACGACAGAGATGGTGGTGGCAGAGCAGATGTGATCTGTATTCTTCTCTGGAGAGGAGCGACCTCCCGCGGCGCGTCGTGACGAGACGAGACGGGCGGGCGGCGGAGGAGGAGGAGCGCGCGTGTGGAACACCTCTCCTTCCTTCACACCACCTCATACTAGTGGGAGAATGTCTCACCTTATAAGTTGGTGTACATCTCTCTCAACTAGCAATGTGGGACTAAACTCCCACCACTTGCTAGGCAGCATGGGCCCTTAGGGATTTTTCTGTAATTGCTAAATGGGCCCAAAGCCCATCTCATATTCAGCAATCCCCCACCAGATCCCAAAGGCCCATGGTGTTGTCCTCTGTTCCAAACTCTGTTTTGATATACCAGTATTTCAGTGGAGACCTGTTAAGATTGAACATCCACCTAGAGCAAATAGCTACACCCCTCCACAACTGAACAATGGACTAAGCCTTGAATTGTCAGTTTGGCGTAAAGAAGTTTCACCACATGTCTTACTGATACTAGGCTGCCGAAGGCTGACCCCTCGGGTGGAGCATATAAGTCACACTCCTGGCCTGTTCATGAGCTTACTAGAGATCACCCCAATCTCATAGACTGTGACCAGCAGTCGGGCTCATATAGGTGTGTTCCTCCAAAGATCGCTCTGTAGGATAGCATCTTGCTTATACATATAAGCCTTGGAACACATTAAGACAGTAGTCATCCTCCCATACAGTATTGAGAGTATTGCATCTCCAGCGGAGTGGGTTAGTATAGTTACTCTCCTCAGTTCACCACTGGCTTGTTTTCCCAGGTCCTACTTTACGGGATCTCCGATCATATAGGTTGGGTTACCACCATGGCAACTCATGTGGGTCTCATACCCATCTCCCTCGATGCATTATCTATCACAACACGTGATAGCCCTTTTGTAAAGGGATCTGCCAGATTCTTAGCCGTATGGACATATTCCAACGCTATCACCCCGGAGTTTCTCAATTTTCTGACAGCTTTTAATCTCATTTTTATGTGTTTGTTGGACTTCATGTTGTCCTTTGAACTGTTCACCTTGGTGATGACGGTCTGATTGTCACAGTTCATAAGGATAGCCGGAACCGGTTTATCAACCAATGGCAAGTCCATCAAGAGATCTCAAAGCCATCCCGCTTCGACACCAGATGTGTCTAATGCTGTTAATTCTGCTTCCATTGTCGATCTCGTTAAGATCGTTTGCTTGCAAGACTTCCAGGAAACAGTGCCACCTCCAAGAGTAAACATATACCCAGTTTTGGCCTTCATCTCATCAGCATCAGAGATCCAATTCGCATCACTATACCCTTCAAGTACCGACGGGTATCCGGTATAGTGAAGTCCATAGTTCATAGTACCCTTTAGATAACGCATAACTCTTTCAACAGCATGCCAATGTACATCACCCGGTTTTGATACAAACCGACTCAGTTTGCTCACAGCAAAAGCAATGTCAGGCCTCGTAGCGCTAGCTAGGTACATCAGTGAACCAATGATTTGAGAGTATCTCAATTGATCTATAGCCGTGCCTTTGGATTTTCGAATCAACACGCTAGGATCATATGGTGTTTGAGATGGTGTGCAGTCCGAGTATCCAAAACGACTCAACACCTTCTCAACATAATGGGATTGCAAAAGTGTAATCCCACCCTCATTATCTCTCAGTAGCTTGATGTTCAAGATAACATCAGCCACACCAATGTCTTTCATCTCAAAGTTCTGAGATAGAAACGACTTGACCTCCTCAATTACTTTGAGGTTGGTTCCGAATATCAGTATGTCATCAACATACAAGCACAGTATAACTCCTTCGCCCCCACCATGGCGATAGTATACACATTTGTCAGCTTCATTAACAACGAAGCCAACAGATGTCAGTGTTGTATTAAACTTATCATGCCATTGCTTAGGTGCTTGTTTCAGGCCATATAAAGATTTTATCAACCTACACACTTTTCCTTCCTGACCATCTATCACAAAGCCATCTGGCTGTTGCATGTAGATTTCCTCGTTTAGCTCTCCATTCAGGAAAGCTGTCTTAACATCCATCTGGTGGACGAGAAGACCATGCGAGGCCGCCAACGAGAGTAATACTCGAATGGTGGTCAGTCTGGCCACAGGTGAATAAGTATCGAAGAAATCCTCATCTTCTTTCTAGGAATAACCCTTGGCCACAAGCCTAGCCTTGTATTTTTCAATCGTACCATCAGGCCTAAGCTTCTTTTTGAACACCCACTTACATCCCAATGGTTTACAGCCATAGGGACGTTCTGTGATTTCCCATGTCCCATTAGCCAAGATGGAGTCCATCTCGCTACGGACCGCTTCTTTCCAGTAGTCAGCATCCGGAGACACATAAGCTTCTGAAATAGAAGTGGGAGTATCATCCACAAGGTACACAAGGAAATCATCACCAAAGGACTTTGCAGTCCTCTGTCTCTTGCCCCTACCAAGGGTTTCCTTGTCCTCCTCCTCAGGATTTTCATCATGTGTTTGTTCATAATATTCCATCGGAATGGCAGGTTCAGGAGTCTCATCAGATTCCAGTCTAGAAGTGCTTTGCATATCTCTCATAGGAAAAATATCCTCAAAGAATGTAGCATCTTTAGACTCCATAATCGTACCGACTTTCATGTCAGGTACCTCAGATTTCACTACCAGAAATCTATAGCCGACGCTATTCTTAGCGTAGCCCAAATTAACGCAATCCATAGTCTTTGGTCCAAGCTTACGCTTTTTGGGGATCGGCACATTGACTTTCGCCAAACAGCCCCAAGTACGTAAGTATGAGAGTGTTGTTCTTCTCTTTTCCCATTGTTCATAGGGAGTGATCTCATTATCTTTTGTCGGAACTTTATTCAGGACATGACATGATGTCAATATAGCCCCCCCCACCATGCCTTGGATAAACCCGATGTATCTAACATGGCGTTAACCAAATCAGTTAGAGTACGGTTTTTCCGTTCGGCAACCCCATTTGACTGAGGTGAGTAGGGAGGCGTCCTCTCATGAATAATACCATGTTCCGCACAAAAGGAATCAAACTCATTAGAGAAATACTCTCCACCATGATCTGACCAGACTCGTTTTATTTTCTTTTCAAGTTGATTCTCAACTTCTGCCTTATAGATTTTAAAGTAGTGTAGAGCCTCATCTTTAGTGTTTAAAAGATATACATAGCAGTATCTAGTAGAATCATCTATCAGTGTCATGAAGTATCTCTTTCCACCTTTAGTCAACACACCATTCATCTCACAAAGATCAGAATGTATGAGTTCTAATGGCGCCAAGTGTCTCTCCTCCGCAGCCTTATGGGGCTTGCGAGGTTGCTTTGCTTGCACACACGAATGGCACTTAGAACCTTTGGCTAAAGTGAAACTTGGGATTAAATTTAACTTTGCTAACCGCGTCATACAACCAAAACCAATGTGACAAAGACGTGAATGCCAAACTTCTGTTTCATTAACATTTGAATGAATATTGTTCACGACTTTATTACAAAAATCAGCGAGGGAAAAGCGGAATAGACCTCCACATTCATAACCTTTTCCAACAAACATTCCATATTTCGTAACAACTACTTTATTAGACTCGAATACCAGCTTAAACCCTTCTCTACATAGAAGGGAACCACTAACGAGATTCTTCTTGATGGCGGGGACATGCTGCACGTTCTTCAGTTGCACGATCCTTCCCGAAGTAAACTTCAGATCGACCGTGCCAACACCATGAACGGAAGCACTCGCGCCATTCCCCATCAGTACGGACCCGTTTCCTGTGGCCTGATAAGAAGAAAACAATGAAATGTCAGCACACACATGAATATTTGCACCTGTGTCAATCCACCAATCGGTAGACTGGCAAACTGAAAATACAGTAAACAAATTACCGTACCCAGATGGCCCACTCTCATTGTTGCTCACAATCATGTTGACAGTCTTGGAGTCCTGTCCTGGCTTCTTGAACTTGTGTGGGCACTTGACAGCCCAATGTTCATCAGAACCACAAGTGAAACAGCCACCCTTCTTCTTATCCTTCTTGAAAGGCTTCTTGCCCTTCTTCTTAAACTCGGTATTCTGTTGGACACCAGTCTTTCCCTTGGGCTTGTGGGGGTTGAAGTTCTTCTGCACCATGTTGGCGACAGAGGTCCCTTCGTTCCCTTTTCCATTCAAGTCCTTTGCTCTCGAGTTCTGCTCAACACTCAGATGGCCAATGACATCCTCAACTGAGAATTCACGCCTCTGATGTTTCAGAGTGTTAGCAAAATTCCTCCAGGAATTGGGTAGCTTAGCGATGATGCATCCCGCGACAAATTTGCCCGGCAGCACACACTTCAGAACCTCAAGTTCCTTAGCGATGCACTGTATCTCATGAGCCTGTTCCAATACAGGACGGTTTTCAACCATCTTGTAATCGTGGAACTGCTCCATAATATACATCTCGCTTCCAGCATCGGTTGCGCCGAATTTAGATTCGAGCGCCTCCCGCAAGTCCTTGGCATCCCGCATATGTAAATATGCATCAACCAACTTATCTCCGATCACGCTCAGAACGCATCCAACAAAGACGACAGTGGCCTCCCTGAACGCCTTCTCCTGTTCAGGAGCAATCGTTCCCGTGGGAGTCACACCGGCGACCTAGAACACGTTCATCGCCGTGAGCCATAAGACGGTTTTGGTCTGCCAACGCTTAAAGTACGTCCCCGTAAACGGGGCAGATTTCAGTGCAGCAGCAAAACCATGGATCGAAAATTGCCTACACAGATTAGGTTTTTGGATTGTTGAGAAATTAAGCAATTGTTCGATTAATTTAATCCAATAATAAATCATGAACATGATATAGACAGTGTTAATAACATACTGAAAATTCATGATGTACGCACATACTAGACATATAGTAGAAACATCTACGCAAACCACTAGTACTGCACACATGCAAATAATCAGGATAAGGGTAAGCATGTTATACCCTCCAGTAGGCCAGTTGGCCGGATCAGCAGCAGAGGCGGCGGCCTCGTCGGCGATGCGCTTGTCGGAGGCGGCCTTGTCTGCAGCAGCCTTGTCAGCGTCGGTGCTGGTGCTCATGGTGAAGGCGAAGGTGACGCGGACGAAGGTGTAGTCGACGTAGAGGAAGCAGTCGAACCGAGGCGAGCAGTCGCGTAGAAGACGCTCCCCAAAAACTTAATCGCCCCTCTCCCGTACAGGATCTGGAGAGGCGGGGTTTCGGAGGCCTGCTCTCCCGTCGGCCGTGTACGCGGAAGACGGGATAGAGTCACCGGCGACAGCAGCAGCGAGAGGAACGTTTCAGGCGAGGCGAGGCGAGACGGGCGGGCGGCGGAGGAGCGCGCGTGTGGAACACCTCTCCTTCCTTCACACCACCTCATACTAGTGGGAGAATGTCTCACCTTATAAGTTGGTGTACATCTCTCTCAACTAGCAATGTGGGACTAAACTCCCACCACTTGCTAGGCAGCATGGGTCCTTAGGGATTTTTCTGTAATTGCTAAATGGGCCCAAAGCCCATCTCATATTCAGCAGCTAAACCCACACTTGGGGCGAGAGCTGGCTAACTAGTGCTTTGTGTATTGCTTTTCAATTTTCACGTGTATATATAGTACACTAGCTAACCCGAGGCGGCCACTACTTGGAATCCTAATATAGCTAGCTACGTGATGGCTCCGAAACCAGCACGGACAGTTTAAAAAAAATATGGTCAGACCGAGTGTTGGTCGAGCCTTAGATTTGTGTGAAACAAAGACCTCGAAATAATATACGTGTCCGCGCTTGCAAGCATATTTGTGTGAAGCAGCTCGTGTTCGTGTTGGGCCATTTGTAATTCCTCGAAAGTCGAAAGTGACCGAGCCAGCCCACGCAGAATTCAATCGCCTTACAGCATCTACACACGGCCGCCTCATAGTCTGGGCAGACCGCCCGGTCACCGCCCGGTCACGAAATTTTGATTCAGACGTGCGTCTCAAACGGGTCTCAAAAGTCCGGACTGATCGTCACCCCTCATATCCAGATCAAATATGAGACGAATATGAGGTCGTCAGGGTGCGTTTAGGCACGCCCGCCACGTCGTACCCGACAGCTCGACCCCACCCTAAATTGCACTAAATCCACCCCGAGACATGCCGGATCCATTTGTTATCTCCTCTCTTCTGCCTCCTGCGCGATGTCCGTCTCGCAGCTCCACCGATGTGCGCGCTCCATGGTCGTTTCTAACCTTTGCACCGCTAGATCTGGCACAGCAGTACTGTCGCCCGTCCTCGCCACGGGGGACATCGTCGCCGGCCTGGACGCTGCCGCGGTACGTCCGACAACTCTCTGGCTCCGCCTTGCACTTGATGTGTCCAACACATTGTCTGGACAGATTTTTTATGATTTCATTATGGAAAACATTGGATTTGAATGCTTCGTCGGACTAGGAGTATGAACCGACGGAGCTTGATCAAATGATTTAAGATGTGTTCTTCAATTCCTCGGATTCGGAGAAAGAAGTGGACATGATCATGATCATGAGCATGCAAGAGGAAATGGATCGGAAAGTGGAGCATCTTCTCAACTTCGAGGGCTCAATCAAAAGGAGAAAAGTGATCATAGCAGTTATAGCATCAAATATAAGCACTTAATTATGAAAATAAAAATATAATAATACATTATTATTGCCTTTAGGGCTTATTTCATACAGTCTCCCACTTACACTAGAGTCAGTAATCTAGTTGGCACATTTTCTTTTATACAAAGCACATCTGATGTTTGTTCATGCTTTGCTTGGGGTAGAGTCTTCGTCCTATCAGATCTTGACAGCTTCAGATCCATGTGTATCATTCCATATTTATGCATCTATAATGCTTTAACAATAATTTAGAATTTGTGAAACATGCTTTGTATATATTGAATCACAAGCATGACCTCCTTTGATTGAGCTATGGAACCACAATTGAGAACAATTTTCCATTTGTACAATCCTACCATGTTCATAAATGAACTTTTGATTCATCACCCTCTATTTCTTCTAAAGCAACAATATACTTAGCTTTCTGTTATAGAATTCACCACAGTAACTTTGTTGGACCAATTCCAACTTACTGTGCCACCATAAATCATTTAAGTGAAACCAAAAATCGCTTGGAGCACCGATGAATATTTTATCGATGCACTACTTACAACGAGCTAGTATTGATATAACTCCTTCAAAAAATCTCTTCATCTTCTCCGTATGCGAGAAACTTGTCGTTAGCCATTCATGACATTTTCACTTTGTCATATGATAAAAAATTTGGTCATTCTGGTTATTTTACTCACAACTTACTTGAACTACTAGACATATCTAGTTATTTACATACCATGGAACATATTTAACACAAGTGTGATTGAAATCATCTGTTTCGCTCGTTAGTGTTGATACCGATTCTTGCTTAAATCTCCTTCCATGCGACTTTGACATAAACTCTTCATGTGTATTTCATATTTTCTTTAGTATTCTGCCAATCTGTATTTTGGCTAGTCCCGTTTAGTAACTAGTATCTCCATCTATCATTATGCCTAATACCAGGACAATATATTTCCTAAGTATTTCCCTAAAAAATTTGTTTCAATGAAGTCTTAATCCGTGACAAGAAATCTTATATATTTACTAATTGGAGGCACCATTCGAGTCCTCTCATTAATCCACATCATCAAATTTAATTACACCGTTGGATTTTAGAATTTGCGCTCAGGATAAAAGGAAAACTTGCGTAACATAGATGGTCCGTGTCCCACAAAAAAGGCATATGACACGTCAACATTAGTGGTATACAAACGTAAAAAAAAAATGCCTCCATGCATAAAAACTCCAACGAAAAAAGGCTTCCATCCATAAAAAATATGAAAGGCAATCTACCACCAGAATAAGGAGTCCCTAAAAGACTGCCACACCACATATAAAAAAAGAGTCCTTAACACGTCCAGTTTCCACAAAAAAACAACCACGTCCAGGACACAAAACCACGTGCCTTCTCTCTTGAAAAAGAAAATAACTTTATTAAACAACATCACTTAGTTAGTTGGGATTAACCCCGCACGTATTAAAAAGAGAATCCACGTCCAAATTTAAAATAACACGTGTCTTCTTCCATGAAGAAAAAAAAAGATCTAACTAACACGTAAAAAGAAGAGTCCTTTAAGAATTAAGACCCACGTCCAATTTCCACACAAAAAATGCCCACGTATATTCCCTAAAAAAATATCCACGTCCAAGACACAAAAATCGTGTGGCTTCTTTTTTAAAAAAACAAGAAAGATTTTAAACAACATGTACAAGATGGGATTGAGCGCACACGTACTAAAAAGAGAGTCCTTCAGATTTTGTGTAAAGAGTCCTTATCACCCACGTCCACATGTAGAAAAAATACATCCACGCCTTTTTCCATGGAAAACGAAAAATATATGCGTCCAAATAAGTTTTTTTTAGGGGAAACATGCAATGATTTATTGATCAATGGACCGGTTTACAGGAATAAGCAGAGTATCAAAGGGTTGTAGAAACCAAACATGGCGCCCTTCACCCAAATGCAAAGCATGTCTAGCTAAACTATGCGCCTCCGTATTGGAGCGACGTCCTTCATGGACAAAAGAGATAGCCTGAAAATCACCGCAACCGTCTTTTATTTCTCTGACAATTGGGCCAGTGATACCATGAGTTCCTGAGTTGATGTCGTTGATGGCGGAGAGACAGTCCGAGGCTGCTGTGATGTTTTGGAGTAGCAAGTCCCTTCCCAACGATATCGCCTCACGACACGCAAAAGTTTCCAAAATGTGTGGGTCGGTCAGCCCGTGAAAAACCACAGCCGAAGAACCCATATACACACCTTGTCCATCCCGGCATACAGCGCTGATCAAATCCGTGGCACAAGCTGTCCCTGTTTTCTCGATGGCCAGTTTCAAGCTCCCTAGAGGCCTCTGTCTTCATATCAACTCCATCATTCGCAAGTTTTGGTGGGGGAGTAAACGGGGCGAAAGAAAGACTAGTTGGGTCTCGTGGGAGGTCATGACCAGGCCGAAATATGAAGGAGGCTTGGGATTCCGAGATATAGAGCTCTTCAATCTTGCTCTCTTGGCCAGACAAGCGTGGCGTATTCTGCAATCACCAAATACTCTAAGTGCAAAGCTACTGAAAGCTCGTTACTTTCCTGTGGCTGATTTTTTGGATGCGGAACTAGGCAACAATCCATCGCAGATTGGAGGGCCATCATGGAAGGAAAAGAAGTGCTAAAGTTGAGCTTGATTAGGCGCATTGGAGACGGAAATACTACTCACATATGGGAACAGAACTGGCTCCCAAAGGAAGCATCGATGAGGCCTATTGTTTGCTTAGCTCCACACAGGCCAGAACGTGTGTCCGAGCTTATCAACGCCACATCAGCGAGCTGGAGACAGGACCTGGTCAATTCAACTTTTCTTCCTATTGATGCAGAGGTGATCTTAAACATTCCGTTGAGCACCCGTCATTACCCTGATTGCTGGGCATGGGCACATGAGAAGAAAGGGGAGTTCACAGTGCGATCGTGTTACCGGCTGCTCATCACGACAAAGCTCCGGCGGGAGGCATGGCTCGAGAGCCGGGGCGGCCCAGCGGATTGCAGCCACGAGAGAAAGTGTTGGGACAATCTATGGAAGATCCCGGTTCCGTCAAAGATTAAAGTTTTCCTATGGCGGTTAGCCCAGTTCTCGCTCCCGACAGCGGACGTTATCAAGCTCAGAAACAGGGGTCCTTCTCCATGCTGTGCTATATGTGGAGCTGAGGACTCGTGGTTCCATTCTCTGGTGAACTGTACTATGGCACGTTGTGTTTGGGCCTTAAACGACCCGGAGCTGGTTGAGCACATGCTGGCCACGGCGGAACCTGACGCAAAATCTTGGCTTTTCAGTATACTTTCTGCGGTATCACATGCAGAATTGATCCGATTTGTTGTTACCCTCTGGGCGATATGGTCGGCGTGGAGGAAATTGATCCATGAAGGAGAGCACCGAAGCCCTTTGGCGACCTTTTCTTTCATCAATAGGTATCTCTTTGATCTAGCTTTGGCTCAACCATCACAGGTGTTACCACATGCTCGCCAGCCACAGGAACAGCAAGGAAATGGATCCCGCCCCCGCATGGATATGTGAAGATTAATGTGGATGGTGCAGTGTGTAGATGCGTCCAAATAAGTGATCGTTGTCCCTGCAAAAAAAAAGTGATCGTTGGCTCTCTCCCAATCGTGTTCCACTCCAGCCTTTTAGTCTCACTTTTCCAACTACAACAATCCATGTTGTAATTTTTTTCTAAATATACATGTCGTAAAGTAATTGTGTTCTACCTGATGCTTTGAATCTCACATTTCAAGTTCAGGAATACATCATGTATATGTAACTACATGATTTTACCCCACGATGCATGGTGATTTAGCACATAAGATCCTATCGACCAATCTTGAATGTATACTCATGTACATGACGTAATCCCATGATATGTTGATTTAGCAGGTATGATCCACTCAAATAGAAGGAGCTAGATGAACTTTGAAGTTGTTCTATTTTCCTTTTTTCACAATTCAATCTATCATACATATGATTTACTTTTCTATATGCTAGCTCTGAAAATAAACCTCTCATAATATATAATTTGGTACAGTATCACATATGTTGGTCGAAAACAATGGACATTGTTGTCTATACAAATATATTCTTAAATAATCAAACAAAACTAGGTGCAATCCAATGTTCTTGAGGGACAACTTCTTTTAAATAATCAAATAAAACTAGGTGCAATCCAATGTTCTTGAGGGACAACTTCTTTTAAATAATCAAACAACACTAGGTGCAATCCAATGTTCTTGAGGGACAACTTCTTTTTAAATGTTGTACACAGGTAAAATCTAATCCGCGAAGCCAATGCTTTTAAAACCAAATTCTACCGTAATTCCGTGGCAAAAAACGAAGACGTATGTTTTTTAGATAGACAAAAGTAATATATATGTTATAATTCGGGCTCTTGATCATATAACTTTTAAAACTTACATATCACGAATACATAATCATGACAATCAAATAATAACATGTTCATATTAGTGTCCAACATTTCTAATTGGTACCCACTTTGTCGTATTTAACATCATAAAAGTGCTAGCCCGTGCAGATGCACGGGTTAACAACTAGTTTATATAATTTCCAATCAACAATGTGTCATGCACATATAGTCTTTAGAAATATTATCATGCTCCAACTTACTTTCTTGTAAATACAAGCATCTTTGCTTTCCTTGATGAAATTAAATTATTTGATAATTTCATCCAAACGAAGATTCTAACTCCACTATGCTTGCTTCAGCTCATTATAGGATCTCTCAAAGTTTGCGCACTTACTTGCATTGTCTACATCGACAACATTACTTAGCGCGTATCAAACATAGAACCTTGGTTCTATTTCCATCTCAATGGAATCATTTTGACATCCATGTATTATATCTCATAATTAATTATTTAGTTATTGCTAGTTTAACCCGAAATGACTTTAAGTACTACTATGATGAGACGATCTCGTCATAGCACTAGTAGGAAACATCCCATTAGTCCTGGTTTCAGAGGCCCATTAGTCCTGGTTCAGCAACCGGGGAAAAAACGAATGGGACTAAAGCCCAAAACTTTTAGTCCTGGTTGGCTTACGAACCGGGATGAAAGGGGCTCCACGTGGCTGTTGCGCTGCGCTCATGTGGGAGGACCTTTAGTCCCGGTTGGCTATACCAACATGGACTAAAAAGCTCCACATGGCGGACCTTTAGAGGGAAGGAGACAAAGCATACCCGCTCTTCGCTGGAGGGGTTGGGAAAACTCTCTGCGAGGGCTTGATTGTCGATGGAAGTTAATCCGGCCCGGACGGGGACTAGATCCTCGGGAGGGAGATATCCCTGCGCTTGAAGCTTTCTCAGATGCGCATACGACACGGAGCAACTTCCCCAATCGCCCGTTTGGGGCCGTGATGGCGCGAGGAAGAGCTGGGAACGCCGGCCATGTTTGAAGATTTTGTGCAGGCACTAGGGATTTTTCCGCGTGGAATGGAATGGAATGGCATCTGAGATCTAGTCTCTTTATATATGCGCCTTCCCGACACAGTCAAGGGGGTAATTGCAAAAATACCCAGACGGTTCGCATTCGTTGGACACGTGGAGGCAAAGGCGACGAGGGCGAGGAATCGACGGGATACAATATTAAATGAAGCCGAACTACCATCCAGAAGGACTCACCTTGCAACACCGAAGACATGAAGCCGGACACAATCTCGTCCTTGAAGGCAAGTCCGGGGGCTACTGAGGGAGTCCTGGATTCAGGGGTCCTCAGGCATCCGGGTCGATGAAGCTGGGCCGTATTGATGGGCCACGAAGATAGAAGCAGAAGACCTTCCCCCGTATTCAGTCAGGACTCCTATGTATGTACAAAGGCAGGCATGATGTTCGGATGTATCTATTACTTCCTCCCCAAGTCACCTTTGTAACCCTAGGCCCCCTCCGGTGTGTATATAAGCCAGAGGGTTTAGTCTGTAGGGGCTAACGACATAATCATAACATCCTCATAGGCTAGGCTTTAGGGTTTAGTCATTACGACCTCGAGGTAGATCAACTCTTGTAATCATATTCATCAAGATCAATCTAGCAGGAAGTAGGGTATTACCTCGATTGAGAGGGCCTGAACCTGGGTAAACATCATGTCCCCAGTCTCCTGTTACCATCGGTCCTTAGACGCATAGCTTGGGTCCCCCTACCCGAGATCTGCCGATTTTGACACCGACACAACATACCCCACCGGTTCCAGCACAGAATTGCCGCCGCCGTGGCCGATTGAAGCTTGGCCATGGCGACAACAAACCTGGCTGCGGCGGCCATGGAGAAGGCGTGCAACCAGCTGCCCGGCAGAGAAGGAGACGAGCGCCCCATGGCTGCGGGCGGCAGACAAGGAGACGAGCACCCCATGGTTGTGGGCGGCGGACAAGAAGAAGAACGCCCCCATGGCTGCGGGCGGCCATGGATATATAGTGGTGCATCTAGCGCCGACCAAGGGCGACGAGCGGGGGAGTAAGATGCAGCTAAACGAAGGGATAAGGAAGAGATATAGCGGGTCGTGGGTGGTGCACGTCCCCCAACATCCATATGTTTACTCCCCGTGTGTGATGGCGTGGCTAAATCAGGGGCTTCGATCATCAATAGATCTAGCGGCACACGCATGACCGGCCAAACGGCGTGTAGACGGGAAACATTACCTTTTTTTATTAGAGTTTTGATGGATGGGGGAATTTTTTTTATGTTTGTATAACACTAACGTTGGTGTGTCAGATGCTTTTTTTGTGGGACAGGAACCATCTATGTGATGCACGTTTCCTTTTATCCTGAACGTAAATTCTACAATGCTTGGCCACATGTCTTTTTTCATAAGAGTACAAGCCTGAAACTTCCTTGCCAACATAGAAAAAACAATTGCTTTACAACTTCCAATATTCATAAAGCAAAATCTAGGGATTTAAATGGTGTGCAAGGCCTGGCTATATGTCCTGTTATTATGTGAGTAAATCTTGAAAGGTCCACGCCGACAGTCTTTGTTCACTGCACTTCTACAAGTATGTGGAAAAATTAAAAAAATAACCGCCCTAAGCTGTTTATGCCTCGCACTTCCAAATTAACTCACATAGACATGTCTCCTAGTCCTTCGAGGAGTCTGATGTATGCAGAGCATAAATTGTCTTTGACAGGTGACACAGTGGTGCATTTCAAGCTTGATCAACCATCCCATGGGCACAAGCTAAACTCCCGAAGCTAACCTCCCTCATGGAAGTTGCCATAGATGGAGAGCTGAATACTCGAAGCCGACAATTTTCTGATGTGCTCACCCCGGGGCATAGGAGTATAAAGGCCGACAATTGGAATCAGCTTAGCATAGCCATGATGATCGCACACCCTGGTCACCTGCCCTGATTGTACTTGGATTGCGAAGAGGCCAGAAGCCGTGGTCACGAAAATGACATTTGCTCCCTCGGCAAATCCCAACACATGCACTTGACATTGTGCACCCACGGGAGAACCATTTAGGGACGGCAAACTTTCCAAGTAGATGATTCGTCCCGGCACCCATCGGCCATACACTACCTCCCTTGACCAAAATTGCAGATGTGGATTCAATTCTTCGACGATTCCTAGTCCACTGTCCTCCGCCAGCATGAGGTTGCAAGTGGGATCACCCTTAGAGTAGCAAGATTCTGGTGTGTCGAACCAAGTCAGCCCATGCCTTGCCAAGTCATACTCCAAGATCAACCCACCGCATGACATGAAGTACAAGAAAGACCTCCCAACAAGCACGCTCGAAAAATATGCGAAGTCCATGAGGAATCTGTCGCGCATTAAGTAGGCTCGCCCCAGGTGCCAGTCTTGGATGAGTAGACGCATGCCGACGTCTCATATAGGTCGTAGTCAGCGTCTTCATCATAGACCGAGAAGACAAAGACCACGCAGAAGGCACCGCCGTGGCAGTTGTGGTGGTTGCACCCGTCAGCTGTGCAGAACACGGCTGCGGTGGTGTTGCCGAACTGGAACGCCACGGGGATAGGTACGCGCTGCTGGGCACCCGTCATTGGCTCCCACACGAGCAATTCCTCAGTATGGTCCTTGGAGAGGAAGAGGGCGCGGCCGTGTCGGCAATCGACGGCCTGCCAGAGCAAGCGGTCAGGGGCGGCGAGGGAGAACGGCGACGCGGTGGCCGGGTTGAAGGTAGGGATGGCCTCATCGGGCCAGTCATGAAGAACCCTGAGCGCGGTGGGTGATGGATGGAGATCGTGGAAGCTGTGCCGGAACCAGCGTTGGGAGACGGCCTCGCTCCAGGACACTGTTGTCTATACAAATATATTCTTAAATAATCAAACAAAACTAGGTGCAATCCAATGTTCTTGAGGGACAACCTCTTTTAAATAATCACACAAAACTAGGTGCAATCCAATGTTCTTGAGGGACAACTTCTTTTAAATAATCAAACAGAACTAGGTGCAATCCAATGTTCTTGAGGGACAACTTCTTTTTAAATGTTGTACACAGGTAAAATCTAATCCGTGAAGCCAATGCTTTCAAAACCAAATTCTACCGTAATTCCGTGGCAAAAAACGAAGACGTATGTTTTTTAGATAGACAAAAGTAATATATATGTTATAATTCGGGCTCTTGATCATATAACTTTTAAAACTTACATATCACGAATACATGATACATGCAACAACATTTATATTTGTAACCATGTTATCTACCAACATAATCATGACAATCAAATAATAACATGTTCATATTAGTGTCCAACATTTCTAATTGGTACCCACTTTGTCGTATTTAACATCATAAAAGTGCTAGCCCGTGCAGATGCACGGGTTAACGACTAGTTTATATAATTTCCAATCAACAATGTATCATGCACATATAGTCTTTAGAAATATTATCATGCTCCAACTTACTTTCTTGTAAATACAAGCATCTTTGCTTTCCTTGATGAAATTAAATTATTTGACAATTTCATCCAAACGAAGATTCTCACTCCACTATGCTTGCTTCAGATCATTATAGGAACTCTCGAAGTTTGCGCACTTACTTGCATTGTCTACATCGACAACATTACTTAGCGCGTATCAAACATACAACCTTGGTTCTATTTCCATCTCAATGGAATCATTTTGACATCCATGTATTATATCTCATAATTAATTATTTAGTTATTGCTAGTTAACCCGAAATGACTTTAAGTACTACTATGATGAGACAATCTCGTCATAGCACTAGTAGGAAACATCCCATTAGTCCCGGTTTCAGAGGCCCATTAGTCCCGGTTCAGCAACCGGGGAAAAAATGAATGGGACTAAAGCCCAAAACTTTAGTCCTGGTTGGCTTACGAACCGGGATGAAAGGGGCTCCACGTGGCTGTTGCGCTGCGCTCAGGTGGGAGGACCTTTAGTCCCGGTTGGCTATACCAACAGGGACTAAAAAGCTCCACATGGCGGACCTTTAGAGGGAAGGAGACAAAGCATACCCGCTCTTCGCTGGAGGGGTTGGGAAAACTCTCTGCGAGGGCTTGATTGTCGATGGAAGTTAATCCGGCCCGGACGGGGACAAGATCCTCGGGAGGGAGATATCCCTGCGCTTGAAGCTTTCTCAGATGCGCATACGACACGGAGCAACTTTCCCAATCGCCCGTTCGGGGCCGTGAGGGCGCGAGGAAGAGCTGGGAACGCCGGCCATGTTTGAAGATTTTGTGCAGACACTAGGGATTTTTCCGCGTGGAATGGAATGGAATGGCATCTGAGATCTTGTCTCTTTATATATGCGCCTTCCCGACACAGTCAAGGGGGTAATTGCAAAAATACCCAGACGGTTCGCATTCGTTGGACACGTGGAGGCAAAGGCGACGTGGGCGAGGAATCGACGGGATACAATATTAAATGAAGCCGAACTACCATCCAGAAGGACTCACCTTGCAACATCGAGGACATGAAGCCGGACACAATCTCGTCCTTGAAGGCAAGTCCGTGGGCTACTGAGGGAGTCCTGGATTCAGGGGTCCTCAGGCATCCGGGTCGATGAAGCTGGGCCGTATTGATGGGCCAAGAAGATAGAAGCATAAGACCTCCCCCCGTATTCAGTCAGGACTCCTATGTATGTAGAAAGGCAGGCATGATGTTCGGATGTAGCTATTACTTCCTCCCCAAGTCACCTTTGTAACCCTAGGCCCCCTCCGGCGTGTATATAAGCCGGAGTGTTTAGTCTGTAGGGGCTAACGACAGAATCATAACATCCTCATAGGCTAGGCTTTAGGGTTTAGTCATTACGATCGCGAGGTAGATTAACTCTTGTAATCATATCCATCAAGATCAATCTAGCAGGAAGTAGGGTATTACCTCGATTGAGAGGGCATGAACCTGGGTAAACATCATGTCCCCTGTCTCCTGTTACCATCGGTCCTTAGACGCATAGCTTGGGTCCCCCTACCCGAGATCTGTCGGTTTTGACACCGACACGACATACCCCACCGGTTCCAGCACAGAATTGCCGTCGCCGTGGCCGATTGAAGCTTGGCCATGGCGACAACAAACCTGGCTGCGGCGGCCATGGAGGAGGCATGCAACCAGCTGCCCGACAGAGAAGGAGACGAGCGCCCCATGGCTGCGGGCGGCAGACAAGGAGACGAGCACCCCATGGTTGTGGGCGGCGGACAAGAAGAAGAACGCCCCCATGGCTGCGGGCGGCCATGGATATATAGTGGTGCATCTAGCGCCGACCAAGGGCGACGAGCGGGGGAGTAAGATGCAGCTAAACGAAGGGATAAGGAAGAGATACAACGGGTCGCGGGTCGCGGGTGGTGCACGTCCCCCAACATCCATATGTTTACTCCCCGTGTGTGATGGCGTTGCTAAATCAGGGGCTTCGATCATCAATAGATCTAGCGGCACACGCATGACCGGCCGAACGCTTCGGCCGGCGTGTAGACGGGAAACATTACCTTTTTTTATTGGAGTTTTGATGGATGGGGGATTTTTTTTTTTTTACGTTTGTATAACACTAACGTTGGTGTGTCAGATGCTTTTTTTGTGGGACATGAACCATCTATGTGATGCAAGTTTTCCTTTTATCCTGAACGTAAATTCTACAATCCAACGGTGTAGTGAAATTGGATGATGTGGATTAATGATACTCCGGCAGCGGTCCTGGTGACACGGTGGCAGCTGCTGCAGGCCCCATCTGACAAGTACGTGCGGCAATGGCGACCAAGCGTACGTATGTACATGCAGGGTAGCCGTCCAGAAGCTAAACCCACACTTGGGGCGAGAGCTGGCTAATTGCTAGCTAGCCTTGGTGATTTGTGAATTGCTTTTCAACTTTCACGGTGTGTTTAGATGTAACAGTAGCTAACCCGAGGCGGCCACTACTTCGAATCCTACTCTAGCTAGAAACCAGAGGTACATATTTTTTTCAGTTTAAAAAAGAAATATGTCAGACCGAGTGTTGGTCGAGCCTTAGATTTGTGTGAAACAAAGACCTCGATATAATATACGTGTCCGCGCTTGCAAGCATACTTGTGTGAAGCAGCTCGTGTTCGTGTTGGGCCATTTGTAATCCCTCGAAAGTGCCGAGCTTATGCAGCCGGGCGCCTCAAACCGTCGTGTACATCCGGACAGGCCGTCCAGTCACTGTCAGGTCATGAAATTTCAATCTAGACGTGCGCCTCAAAGGGGCCACAAACGTCCGGACTAACCGGTACCCCTCATATTCAGACAAAATATGGGACGGATATGAGGGCGTCAGGGCGCGCCCGGGCACGCCCGCCACGTTGAACCCGACAGCTCGACCTCATCCTAAATTGCACCAAATCCACCCGAGACCTACTCGATCCATTTGTTATCTCCTCTCTTCTTCCTCCTCCGCGCCGTCCGTCTCGCAGCTCCACCGATATGCGTGCTCCACAGTCGTTTCTAGCCTTTGCGCCGCGACCTCTGGCAGAGCAGTCCTGTCGGTCGTCCTCGCCACGGGGGACATCGTCGCCGGCTCGGACGCGGCGCGGTACATCCGGCAACTCTCTAGCTCCGCATTGCACTTAATGTGTCCGACACATTGTCTGGCCGGATTTTTTTGTGATTTCATTCTGGAAAATGTTGGATTTGGATGCTTCGTTGGACTAGGAGTATGAACCGAAGGAGTTTATCAAATGATTTAAGATGTGTTCTTCAATTCCTCGGATACGGAGGAAGAAGTGGACATGATCATGATCATGATCATGCAAGAGGAAATGGATCGGAAAGTGGAGCATCTTCTCAACTTCAAGGGCTCAATCAAAGGGAGAAGAGTGGTCATAGCAGTTATAGCATGAAATATAAACCCATAATTATGAAAATGGAAATATAATAATACATTATTATTGCCTCTAGGGCTTATTTCGTACAGTCTCCCACTTACACTAGAATCAATAATCTAGTTGGCACATTTTCTTCTATATAAAGCTTATCTGATGTTTGTTCATGCTTTGCTTGTGGTAGAGTCTTCGTCCTATCAGATCTTGACAACATTAGATCCATGTGTATCATTTCCATATGAGGATGGTGATATTAGAGTCATGCTAGTAGAGTAGTTGTGAATTTGAGAAATACTTGTGTTGAGGTTTGCAAATTTGAAGCATGAGGTATTTCATTGAGTGTCATCCTTTGTGTGGAGGTCGGGATCGCGTGATGGTTAACTCCTACCAACCCTTCCCCTAAGAGTATACCAACCCTTCCCCTAGGAGCATGCGTGTAGTACTTTGGTTTGATGACTTATAAATTTTTGCAATAAGTATGTGATTTCTTTATGACTAATGTTGAGTCCATGGATTATATGCACTCTCACCCTTCAACCATTGCTAGCCTCTCTTGTACCGCGCAACTTGATGAGGTTACGGACCTAGGGTAGGGTCACAGGCCTGACCAAGGTACCCCACCCAAGGTCACTACCCCAGAAGCTCGAAAGAAAAACCGATGGTAACAAGGACAATCGACTAAGATAACCCAAGAGGGCATCCCACTCGACTGTACACCACGAACCAGACGACTCAACTTCACTCGACCCATCCAAGGCACTCGACCCCCGAAGGTCAAGGGTCCCCTAGGACAGCAACGGTCTGGTATTCACTCCGCTGCAGTGAATGCCTTTATTAGTCTTTACTGCAGACGTTATCAGTAATGCCCGCCTTTATGTACATTGAACCCTTAGTAAGGTGGAGCATGGCTGGGGTCTTGGCACACTATATAAGCCACACCCCTCCTCCAGTACAAGGGTTCGCACCCCCTGTAACACACACACATATACACATTTCAGTCGACCGCCTTCGGGCACCAAGAGGTAGGGCTGTTACTTCCTCCGAGAAGGGACCGAACTCGTAAATGCCTTGCGTACAACTTCACCATAGCTAGGATCTTGCCTCCTCCTATGTACCCCCTACTCGTACTGTCAGACTTAGAACCACGACAGTTGGCGCCCACCGTGGGGCAAGGCGTCTTAGCGACTTCTGGTGAGGTTGCAAACTTTCCTCCGACCTCCTTCGTCATGGTTTCCGGCGGTGGTCTAACGTTGGGCGGCGCTCGTCTTTGTCGCCGACGACTCCGCTTGGCTCCAGGAGGCTCCTCTCGACATTGAGGCGCTGCCCGTCCGCGGGGCTGCGCACTTCCGCGCCGGCACCTGTGGCGTCCTTCTCCGGCAGCTGTCAACTCAGTACCTGCCGATTCCTACATCATCCATCATCCCCGCCGGACACCGTCGTAAGTGATCCGGTCGCTCGCGGCTCCAGCGGTGGATGAAACACGCAGTGGCCCGCCAGGCGGCCACCCCTCAAGTCGCGGCCATCGAGCCCGACGATTATCTCTACGGGCCGGTCGATCCATCGGTCGAGCTCGTGGATTCAGTTTCCGAGTGCGGGAGTAGCGATCCCGCGGCGGAAGTCCTCATGGTCGACTCGCGCCGCAGCCCGCCAAGTTTCCCTCGCGGTGGCGACAGCGGCAGCGGTGGCGGTCATTCATTCGATCACGACGGGTACATTCCCCAACCCCTCACTGCCGAGCAGAGGGACGAGCTCTACCGCCGCAATGAAGACGCGCTCTTCACCCCCATCGTGGGAGATACTCTAGAGGCTCGGGCCCTGGAAGCCAAGCACTTGGCCACCGTGCCTGAGCACGCGCGCTTGGAGAATATCCAGCGCGCACTCGACGAACGGGCCCGCTGACTGGTCCCCGAGTCCAGTCGATGACTGCGGCAATCGTTCCCGCGCGAGACTCAGGTGTTCCGTACTCCTGTCCAGAACCTCAAAGCCGCGGATCGCATCGCGGATTCTGGGCGTTGCTCCGAGCGGCTGGGGAGCAGAACATGGCTGTTTCTCAGTCATGCAACAGGATTCACAGCAGATCGGTGGCTGCAGACACCGTTTGGTCAGCCCATAGTCCAAGATCGCCCCCGAGGCGTGAGGATCGTGGCCCACGTCAAGACCGACACCTGGGTCGGAATGACGAGCAGTATGACCGTCGACCCGGTCATCATGACTGCCGTCGAGTGCCCACGCCTCCCCCGGGAAGCGGATCGTTCTCGCCGAGGCGACAAGAGGGCAGGCGCTTACGCGACGACGAGCGGAGGATTCCCCCAGAGCCCCGGAGGCCCGGCTTCGATGCAAGGTCTATCCTTGTGCAGGGGCTAGTCAACCGGAATAGGGTGTTCAGAGAAGAGCAAGGCAGAGATCGTCCGAGTGGAAGCCGAGCATCTGTCTCTAGGCCCGAGTGTTTTAGCAGTGCCATCAGGGCCGCTGAGATCCCCCCGAACTTCAGGTTGGCGGCAGGGGTAAATAAGTTCACCGGCGAGTCAAAACCAGACACCTGGCTTGAAGATTACCAAGTGGCTGTGCAGATTGGAGGCAGCAACAACGATGTAACCATGAAACACCTTCCTCTGATGCTGGGCAATTCAGCTCGGGCGTGGCTTAATCGGTTGGCCCCTGGGAGCATATACAGTAGGGAAGAGCTGGCCCGAGTGTTTATTCAGACCTTCAAAGGCACCTGCAAATGGCCGACAGGTCTCGCGGAGCTGCAGCATTGTGTACAGAAGCCAAATGAAACCTTGAGGGATTACATACAGCGATGGACCACCTTGCATCACACGGTGGAGAATGTGTCTGAACACCAAGCAGTCTGGGCCTTCAAGGAGGACGTGCGATACCGACAGCTAAATTTGAAGTTTGGTCGGACGGGCGATATGTCCCTGTCCCGGATGATGGAGATAGCCAGTCGGTACGCCAACGGCGAAGAGGCCGATCGACTCCGTAGTGGCAAGAAACCAGTCGGACAAGATGATCAAAACTCCAATCGGAAACCCAAGCGCAAGGCCGAGCCAGCCGCTCAAGGCAAAGCTGCAGTGGTCAGCCAAGGGAAAGGCAAAGGAAAGTCCAAGGGGCCCTGGGTCCCCAAGAAAGTAAAGGATCAAGCTGGGAATGATGTACTCGACCAACTGTGTCCTATTCACACAAAGAAAGATGAAGAGGGGACTTGGTATATCCCAAGCACACCACTCGACAGTGCCGGCTCCAGATCCAGAACTTCCAGAAGGATCAGTCGACGAGAAGGAAAAGGAATCAGAGGAGACCGAGGACGAAGAAGGGGATGGAGGTTACCCCCAGATCAACTCCACTTTGGTGATCTTTGCAAACGTTGAAAGCAAAAGTCGACTGAAAGTGATCAACAGAGAAGTCAACATGGTTGCCCTGGCAACAACCACGTATCTGAAGTGGTCCAAGACCCCCATCACATTCGACTAGTCCGATCACCCTGCGCACATTGCTATCCCTGGGCGGCAAGCGCTGGTGGTCGACCCAGTGGTCGAGGGCACACGTTTGACCAGGGTCCTGATGGATGGAGGAAGCGGCATGAATATTTTGTATGCAGCAAACCTCCGGGATATGGGCATCCCGATGTCCAGGCTGAGTGCAATCAACATGAGCTTCCACGGGGTCATCCCCGGGAAGAAGGCCGACTCACTTGGCCAAATCGCACTCGACGTAGTCTTTGGCGACTCGAAGAATTTTCGCAAAGAGAAGCTGACGTTTCAAGTGGTGGACTACAACAACGCTTTTCATGCCATTCTGGGTAGGCCCGCCTACGCCAGGTTCATGGCTCAACCGTGTTATGTATACCTCAAGCTGAAGATGCCGGGACCCAACGACGTTATAACCGTCACGGGGAACCGTCAGAAAGCGGAAGAATGCTTCTAGAAAGTCTCGAAGATCGCTGACGAGCAGATGGCAGCAGTAGAGATGGAGGAGTACCTGAAAAACGTGGATCTGAGTCACTTGCTGCGGGCTAAGAAGCCGGCTTCTGAGTCAGCTTTTCAGTCGGCTGGGGAGACGAAGCCCGTACACATTCACCCCACCGACCCCAATGCACACCGACCCACATTTCCACTACACTCGATAACAAATAGGAAGAAGCGCTCATCTAGTTCCTCCGTGAGAACTGTGACATTTTCACATGGAAACCATCTGAAATGCCAGGTGTACCCAGGGGACTGGCTGAGCACCATTTGCGAGTCGACCCAAAAGTGAAGCCTGTGAAGGAACATCTCCGTCGGTCCGCCGCGGAGAAGAGAAAGGCGATTGGCGAGGAGGTGGCTCGGCTTCTGGCAGCTGAGTTCATCCGAGAGATCTGCCACTCCGAGTGGCTCGCCAATGTAGTCATGGTCCCCAAGAAGGACAAGTCTCTCCGCATGTGCATCGATTTCAAGCATATCATTCGGGCCTGCCCGAAGGATCTCCCCCGCATCGATCAGATAGTCGACTCGACTGCAGTATGCGAGTGTTTGTCCTTTCTAGACGCGTATTCCGGGAACCATCAGATCCGACTGTTTGGACCCGATGAAATCAGGACAGCTTTTATCACCTCGTTCGGGTGTTTCTGTTATGTCACCATGCCTTTCGGTCTCAAGAATGCCGACGCTACCATCATGCGCATGATTCGGAAGTGCCTGCTGAAGCAAATCAGTCGGAACATCGAAGCATACATGGATGTCATCGTGGTCAAGTCGCGGAAAGGTTCCGACCTGTTGACTGACCTCGCTGAGACATTCGCAAATTTGAGAAGCTATGATATCAAGCTCAACCCATCGAAGTGTACGTTTGGAGTTCCGGGCGGCAAGTTACTCGGTTTTCTCGTTTCCGAACGAGGAATCGACGCCAACCCAGAAAAGGTCGGTACCATCCTCCGAATGAAACGTCCCGAGCGTGTACACGATGTCTAGAAGCTTACCGGTTGCTTGGCCGCATTGAGTCGGTTCATTTCTCGTCTCGGTGAGAAGGCATTACCTCTCTACTGACTGACGAAGAAATCAGAAAAGTTCGAGCGGAATTCCGAAGCTGAAGCAGCGTTTGAAGAGCTCAAAGCCCTGCTATCCATCCAGCTGGTGCTTGCTGCCCCAGTCAGCAAAGAGCATCTCCTACTATACATTGCAGCCACCGGACAAGTTGTTAGCACTGTACTCACGGTCGAGCGGGAAGAAGAAGGCATGGCCTACAAAGTCCAACGCCCAATATATTACATATCCGAAGTTTTGACTCCCTCCAAGCAAAGGTACCCACATTACCAGAAGCTTGTGTACGGGATTTACTGGACCGCAAAGAAGGTTGCCCATTACTTCTCGGATCATACAATCTCAGTCGTCAGCGACGCCCCACTATCAGAAATCCTAAACAACCGAGATGCAACCTGTCGAGTGGCAAAATGGGCGATTGAACTCCTTTCGCTAGATATCAAGTTTGAAGCGAGGAAAGCCATCAAGTCTCAGGCAATAGCAGATTTTGTGGCTGAGTGGATCGAGCAAGAGCTGCCGACTCAAGTTCAGTCGGATCACTGGACTATGTTCTTTGATGGATCCAAGATTTTGAACGGATCTGGCGCAGGCGTGGTCCTGGTATCTCCCAGGGGCGACAAGCTCAGTTACGTCCTTTAAATCCACTTTGACTCATCGAACAACGAAGCTGAGTACGAAGCACTTTTGTACGGATTGCGTATGGCCATCTCACTCGGCGTCCATCGCCTGATGGTCTACGGAGATTCTGACTTAGTGGTGAACCAGGTGATGAAGGAATGGGACGTTAGGATCCCGGCAATGACCAATTATTACAATGCAGTACATAAGCTTGAAAAGATGTTCGAATGTTTAGAGCTCCATCACGTGCCCAGAGCCAAGAATCAGCTTGCTGATGATCTTGCGAAAATTGGGTCGACTCGGAAGCCTATACCCAAGAATGTATTTCTGGAGCATCTGCACACCCCCTCAACCAAAGAAGACCCCTTCACGGAGGAACCCCCACAGCCAGTCAGTGCGTAAGATCCGACTGAAGTCGAAGTACTTGCGGTGGTCGACTTGATCATGGAGACTTTGGTGATTATGCCCGACTGGACTGTGCCATACATAGCATATCTGCTCAGGCAAGAACTCCCGGAAGATGAAGAAGAAGCACGCCAGATCATCCGCCGATCCAAGGCTTTTACCATCATTCAGGGTCAGCTCTACAGGGACAGTGTCACTAGAGTCGCTTAGCGCAGTATCACCCCAGAGGAGGGTCGACTGATTCTGAATGAGATTCACTCGGGGACTTGTGGCCACCACGCTTCCTCGCGGACTATAGTGGCCAAGGCGTACCGAGCTGGGTTTTATTGGCCCCGGGCCAACGAGATTGCTAAAGATATCGTGGACAAGTGCGAAGGCTGCTAGTTCTACTCCAACATGTCCCACAAGCTAGTGTCTGCTCTGAAGACCATTCCACTAGTTTCCCTTTTCCATTTGGGGCTTGGACATGGTCGGCCCCTTCAAAACTAGCATAAGCGGATTCACTCACCTGCTCGTGGTAGTCGACAAGTTCACCAAATGGATTGAGGCCAAGCCCATCAAGAACCTCGAGTCAAGCACCGCCATCAGCTTCATCAGAGAATTAATATTCAGATATGGAGTCCCCCATAGCATCATCACAGACAACGGCTCCAACTTTGACTCGGATGAATTCAGAGCTTTCTGTTCTCTCAAGGAACACGAGTCGACTATGCCTCCGTAGTGCATCCGCAGTCGAATGGACAAGAAGAAAGAGCGAACGGTTTGATTCTCCAAGGCCTGAAGCCACGGCTCATGCGTGATTCTCTAAGTCACAAACCAGATATGTATTTTTATTGAACGGGGGAGCTGTCAGTTGGTGCAGTTACAAGCAGAGCGTCGTGGCGGGATCTACGTGTGAAGCGGAGTACATTGCTGCTTCGGAAGCAGCAAATGAAGGAGTCTGGATGAAGGAGTTCATATCCGATCTAGGTGTAATACCTAGTGCATCGGGTCCAATGAAAATCTGTTGTGACAACACATGAGCAATAGCCTTGGCGAAGGAATCTAGGTTTCACAAGAGAACCAAGCACATCAAGAGACGCTTCAATTCCATCCGCGATCAAGTCAAGGAGGGAGACATAGAAATTTGCAGGATATATACGGATTTGAATGTTGCAGATCCGTTGACTAAGCCTCTTCCACGAGCAAAACATGATCAGCACCAAGACTCCATGGGTGTTAGAATCATTACTATGTAATCTGGATTATTGACTCTAGTTCAAGTGGGAGACTGAAGGAAATATGCCCTAGAGGAAATAATAATGTTTTTATTTGTATTTCCTTATATCATGATAAATATTTATTATTCATGCTAGAATTGTATTAACCAGAAACTTAGTACATGTGTTAATACATAGACAAAACAGAGTGTCCCTAGTATGCCTCTACTAGACTAGCCTATTGATCAAAGATGGTTATGTTTCCTAGCCATAGACATGAGTTGTCATTTGATCAAATGGATCACATCATTGGGAGAGTGTTGTGATGGACAAGACACATCCATTATCTTAGCAACTTGATTGCTTAGTTTTACTGCTATTGCTTTCTTCATGACTTATACATGTTCCTATGACTATGATTTTATGCAACTCCCGAATACCGGATGAACACCTTGTGTGCTATCAAACGTCACAACGTAACTGGGTGATTATAAAGATGCTCCACAGGTTTCTCCGAAGGTGTTTGTGGTATTGGCATAGACCGGGAATATGATTTGTCACTCCGAGTGTCGGAGAGGTATCTCTGGGCCCTCTCGATAATACACATCATAATAAGCCTTGCAAGCAAATGACTAATGAGTTAGTCACGAGATGATGTATTATGGAACGAGTAAAGAGACTTGCCGGTAACGAGATTAACTAGGTATGGTGATAACGACGATTGTATCTCGGGCAAGTAACATAGCGATGACAAAGGTAACAACGTATGTTGTTATGCGGTTTGACCGATAATGATCTTCGTAGAATATGTAGGAGCCAATATGAGCATCCAGGTTCCGCTATTGGTTATTGACCGGAGATGAGTCTCGGTCATGTCTACATAGTTCTCGAAGCCGTAGGGTCCGCACGTTTAACAATTAATGACGATCGGTATTATGAGTTTATGTGTTTTTATGTACATTGAACCCTTAGTAACGTGGAGCATGGCTGGGGTCTTGGCACACTATATAAGCCACACCCCTCCTCCAGTACAAGGGTTCGCACCCCCTGTAACACACACACATATACACATTTCAGTCGACCGCCTTCGGGCACCAAGAGGTAGGGCTGTTACTTCCTCCGAGAAGGAACCGAACTCGTAAATGCCTTGCGTACAACTTCACCATAGCTAGGACCTTGCCTCCTCCTATGTACCCCCTACTCGTACTGTTAGACTTAGAACCACGACAGTTGGCGCCCACCGTGGGGCAAGGCATCTTAGCGACTTCTGGTGAGGTTGCAAACTTCCCTCCGACCTCCTTCGTCATGGTTTCCGGCGGTGGTCTGACGTTGGGCCGCGAGATCCGACTCGGAGCGCTCGTCTGTGTCGCCGACGACTCCGCTTGGCTCCAGGAGGCTCCTCTCGACATTGAGGCGCTGCCCGTCCGCGGGGCTGCGCACTTCCGCGCCGGCACCTGTGGCGTCCTTCTCCGGCAGCTGTCAACTCAGTACCTGCCGATTCCTACATCATCCATCATCCACGCCGGGCACCGTAGTAAGCGATCCGGTCGCTCGCGGCTCCAGCGGTAGGTGAAACACGCAGTGGCCCGCCAGGCGGCCACCCCTCAAGTCGCGGCCATCGAGCCCGACGATTATCTCTACGGGCCGGTCGATCCATCGGTCGAGCTCGTGGATTCAGTTTCCGAGTGTGGGAGCAGCGATCCCGCGGCGGAAGTCCTCATGGTCGACTCGCGCCGCAGCCCGCCAAGTTTCCCTCGCGGTGGCGACAGCGGCAGCGGTGGCAGTCATTCATTCGATCACGACGGGTACATTCCCCAACCCCTCACTGCCGAGCAGAGGGACGAGCTCTGCCACCGCAATGAAGACGCGCTCTTCACCCCCATCGTGGGAGATACTCTAGAGGCTCGGGCCCTGGAAGCCAAGCGCTTGGCCACCGTGGCTGAGCACGCGTGCTTGGAGAATATCCAGCGCGCACTCGACGAACGGGCCCGCTGACTGGTCCCCGAGTCCAGTCGATGACTGCGGCAATCATTCCCGCGCGAGACTCAGGTGTTCCGTACTCCTGTCCAGAACCTCAAAGCCGCGGATCGCATCGCGGATTCTGGGCGTTGCTCCAAGCGGCTGGGGAGCAGAACGTGGCTGTTTCTCAGTCATGCCACAGGATTCACAGCAGATAGGTGGCTGCAGACACCGTTTGGTCAGCCCACAGTCCAAGATCGCCTTCGAGGCGTGAGGATCGTGGCCCACGTCAAGACCGACACCTGGGTCGGATTGACGAGCAGTATGACCGTCGACCCGGTCATCATGACTGCCGTCGAGTGCCCACGCCTCCCCCGGGAAGCGGATCGTTCTCCCCCAGGCGACAATAGGGCAGGCGCTTACGCGACGACGAGCGGAGGATTCCCCCAGAGCCCCGGAGGCCCGGCTTCGATGCAAGGTCTATCCTTGTGCAGGGGCTAGTCGACTGGAACAGGGCGTTCAGAGAAGAGCAAGGCAGAGATCGTCCGAGTGGAAGCCGAGCATCTGTCTCTGGGCCCGAGTGTTTTAGCAATGCCATTAGGGCCGCTGAGACCCCCCCCGAACTTCAGGCTGGCGGCAGGGGTAAATAAGTTCACCGGCGAGTCAAAAACAGACACTTGGCTTAAAGATTACCAAGTGGCTGTGCAGATTGGAGGCAGCAACGACGATGTAACCATGAAACACCTTCCTCTGATGCTGGGCAGTTCAGCTCGGGCGTGGCTTAATCGGTTGGCCCTTGGGAGCATATACAGTAGGGAAGAGCTGGCCCGAGTGTTTATTCAGACCTTCAAAGGCACCTGCAAATGGCCGACAGGTCTCGCGGAGCTGCAGCATTGTGTACAGAAGCCAAATGAAACCTTGAGGGATTACATACAGCGATGGACCACCTTGCATCACACGGTGGAGAATGTGTCTGAACACCAAGCAGTCTGGGCCTTCAAGGAGGGCGTGCGATACCGAGAGCTGAATTTGAAGTTTGGTCGGACGGGCGATATGTCCCTGTCCCGGATGATGGAGATAGCCAGTCGGTACGCCAACGGCAAAGAGGCCGATCGACTCCGTAGTGGCAAGAAACCAGTCGGACAAGATGATCAGAACTCCAATCGGAAACCCAACGCAAGGCCGAGCCAGCCGCTCAGGGCAAAGCTGCAGTGGTCAGCCAAGGGAAAGGCAAAGGAAAGCCCAAGGGGCCCTGGGTCCCCAAGAAAGTAAAGGATCAAGCTGGGAATGATGTACTTGTTGGGGAACGTTGCATGGAAAACAAAAATTTTTCTCTACGTTCACCAAGATCAATCTAGTAGATGCAACTACGAGGGGAGAGTAGGATCCACATACCCTTGTAGATCGCTAAGCGGAAGCGTTATGAACGCGGATGATGGAGTCGTACTCGCCGCGATTCAGATCGCCGAAGATCCTAGCACCGAAGCAACGGTGCCTCCGCGTTCTTCACACGTACGGCTCGGGGACGTCTCCTCCTTCTTGATCCAGCAAGGGGTGGAGGAGAGGTTGATGGAGAACCGGCAGCACGACGGCGTGGTGGTGATGGTGGAGAAGAACTCCAGCAGGGCTTCGCCTAAGCACCGCGGGAGAAGAAGATGTAACGGGAGAGGGAGGGCAGCACCGAGGCACGAACTTGTGTTGGCTGCCCTCCCTCTACCTCTCTATATATAGGGGGAAGGAGGAGAGGGGGGCGCCCCTAGGGTTTCCCCTAGGGGGCCGGCGGCCAGGGCAAGGGGAGGGGCGGCGACCAGGGCAGGCCCTAGGGTTTCCCCCCCTAGGTGCCTTGCCCCCCAAGGCTAGGGGGTGCGGCCACCCTAGAGGGGTCCACCCCCCTTGGCGCACAAGGAGAGGGCCCAGGGGGGGGGGGCGCACATCCCCTTGAGGGCTGTGGTGTTCCCCTTTGTGGCCCAATAGGCCCAGAACTACTTCCGGAACCCCCGAAACCCCTTTCCGGTACTCCGCCGATTTCCCGATGCTCCCCGGAACACTTCCGGACTCCGAAACCTTTCATCCTATATATCAATCTTCGTCTCCGGACCATTCCGGAGACCCTCGTCACGTCCGGGATCTCATCCGGGACTCCGAACAACCTTCGGTAACCATACACTTTTCTCACTAACAACCCTAGCGTCACCGAACGTTAAGTGTGTAGACCCTGCGGGTTCGGAAACCATGTAGACATGACCGAGACACTCCCAGGTCAATAACCAATAGCGGGATCTGGATACCCATATTGGTTCCCACATGTTTCTCGATGATCTCATCGGATGAACCACGATGTCAAGGATTCAGGCAATCCCGTATACAGTTCCCTTTGTCTCGTCGGTATGTTACTTGCCCGAGATTCGATCGTCGGTATCTCTATACCTAGTTCAATCTCGTTACCGGCAAGTCTCTTTACTCGTTACCGTAATACATAATCCCGTGACCAACTACTTAGTCACTTTGAGCTCATTGAGATGACATATTACCGAGTGGGCCCGGAGATACCTCTCCGTCACACGGAGTGACAAATCCCAGTCTCGATCCATGTCAACTCAACAGACACCCTCGGAGATACCTGTAGAGTACCTTTATAGTCACCCAGTTACGTTGCGACGTTTGGCACACACAAAGCACTCCTACGATGTCAGTGAGTTACATGATCTCATGGTCATAGGAACTTATACTTGACATGCAGAAAACTATAGCGATAACTGACACGATCAAAAGCTATGTTTAACGTTTGGGTCTCGTCCATCACATCATTATCCTAATGATGTGATCCCGTTATCAAATGACAACTCATGTCTATGACCTGGAAACCGCGGTCATCTTTGATCAACGAGCTAGTCCTGTAGAGGCTCACTAGGGACACAAAGTCTGTCTATTCATCCACACATGTATTTGAGTTTCCAATCAATACAGTTATAGCATGGATAATAAACGATTATCATGAACAAGGAAATATAATAATAACTCTTTTATTATTGCCTCTAGGGCATATTTCCAACAGTCTCCCACTTGCACTAGAGTCAATAATCTAGCATTACAAGGTAATGAATCTAACACCCATAGAGTCTTGGTGTTGATCGTGCTTAGCCCGTGGAAGAGGCTTAGTCAACGGATCTGCAACATTCAAATCCGTGTGTACTTTGCAAATGTTTATGTCCTCCTCCTTGACTGAATCGCGGATGGAATTGAAGCGTCGCTTTATGTGTCTGGTCCTCTTGTGAAACCTTGGTTCCTTGGCTAGAGCAATGGCACCAGTGTTGTCACAGAGCAGAGTCATTGGGTTCAGTGCACTAGGCACAACTCCAAGATCTGTCATGAACTCCTTCATCCAGACACCTTCCTTTGCCGCCTCCGAGGCAGCTATATACTCCGCTTCACATGTAGAATCAGCTACCACGCTCTGCTTGGAACTGCACCGCTCCCCCATTGAGAATATATACGTATCCGGTTTGAGACTTAGAGTCATCCGGATCAGTGTCAAAGCTTGCATCGACGTAACCCTTTACGACGAGCTCTTGATCACCTCCATAAACGAGAAACATCTCCTTAGTCCTTTTCAGGTACTTTAGGATATTCTTGACCGCTGTCCAGTGATCCATACCAGGATTACTTTGAAACCTTCCGGCCATACTTATGGCAAGGCTGACATCTGGTCTTGTGCACAGCATTGCATACATGATAGAGCCTATGGCTGAAGCATAGGGGACGACACTCATCTTTTCTCTATCTTCCGCAGTCACTGGGCATTGAGTCTTACTCAACTTTGTACCTTGCAATACCGGCAAGAACCCCTTCTTGGATTGATCCATTTTGAACTTCTTCAAAACTTTATCAAGGTATGTACTTTGTGAAAGTCCTATCAAGCGTCTTGATCTATCTCTATAGATCTTGATGCCCAATATGAAAGCAGCTTCACCGAGATCCTTCATTGAAAAACTCTTGTTCAAATACCCCTTCACGCTATCCAAAAATTCTATATTGTTTCCAATCAGCAATATGTCATCTACATATAATATTAGAAACGCTATAGAGCTCCCACTCACTTTCTTGTAAATACAAGCTTCATTGTAAACTTGTATAAACCCAAATGCTTTGATCACCTCATCAAAGCGAAGATTCCAACTCCGAGATGCTTGCACCAGCCCATAAATGGAACGCTGGAGCTTGCATACTTTGTCAGCATTCTCTGGATCGACAA
The DNA here is from genome assembly GCA_902687465.1 of Secale cereale. Lineage (NCBI taxonomy): Eukaryota > Viridiplantae > Streptophyta > Magnoliopsida > Poales > Poaceae > Secale > Secale cereale. The sequence goes on from LR738714.1 coordinate 839,238,071, forward strand.
AACCTTCCGGTTGCATCATATACAACTCTTCCTTAAGAAAACCGTTAAGGAACGCTGTTTTGACATCCATCTGCCAAATTTCATCATCGAAATATGCAGCTATTGCTAACATGATTCGGACGGATTTAAGCATCGCTACGGGTGAGAAAATCTCATCGTAGTCAATCCCTTGAACTTGTGAAAAACCCTTTGCCACAAGTCGAGCTTTATACACGGTGACATTACCGTCAGCGTCCGTCTTCCTCTTAAAAATCCATTTATTCTGAATGGCCTTCCGCCCTTCAGGTAATACTTCCAAAGTCCATACTTTGTTTTCATACATGGATCCCATCTCGGATTTCATGGCCTCTAACCATTTGTCGGAATCTGGACCCACCATCGCTTCTCCATAGCTCGTAGGTTCACCGTTGTCTAACAACATGACCTCCAAGACAGGGTTACCATACCACTCAGGTGCAGTGCGTACCCTTGTCGACCTACGAGGTTCGGTAGTAACTTGATCAGAAGCTTCTTGATCATCATCATTGGCTTCCTCTTCAACCTCTGCAGGCTCCACAAAAACATCTTTCTGTGCTGCGCTACTCTCTGGTTGAAGTAGAGGTTCAATAACCTCATCAAGTTCTACCTTCCTCCCACTCAATTCTTTCGAGAGAAACTCTTTCTCGAGAAAGGACCCGTTCTTAGCGACAAACACTTTGCTCTCGGATCTGAGATAGAAGGTGTACCCAACTGTTTCTTTTGGGTATCCTATGAAGACACATTTGTCCGCTTTGGGTTCGAGCTTTTCTGGCTGAAGCCTTTTGACATAAGCATCGCAACCCCAAACCTTGAGAAAAGACAACTTCGGTTTCTTACCAAACCATAGTTCATACGGTGTTGTCTCAACGGACTTAGATGGAGCCCTATTTAAAGTGAATGCAGCTGTCTCTAACGCATATCCCCAAAACGATAGTGGCAAATCGGCAAGAGACATCATAAAACGCACCATATCTAATAGGGTTCGATTACGACGTTCGGACACACCATTACGCTGTGGTGTTCCAGGTGGCGTCAACTGTGAAACAATTCCACATTTTCTTAAGTGATCACCAAACTCATAACTCAGATATTCTCCCCCTCGATCAGATCGTAGGAACTTGATCTTCTTGTTACGATGATTTTCTACTTCACTCTGAAATTGCTTGAAATTTTCAAAAGTTTCAGACTTATGCTTCATCAAGTAAATATACCCATATCTACTTAAGTCGTCAGTGAAGGTGAGAAAATAACGATATCCACCGCGCGCCGTTACACTCATCGGACCGCACACATCAGTATGTATGATTTCCAATAAGTCACTTGCCCGTTCTATTGTCCCTGAAAACGGGGTCCTTGTCATCTTGCCCATGAGGCACGGCTCGCACGTGTCAAGTGATTCAAAATCAAGAGACTCCAAAAGTCCATCAGCATGGAGCTTCCTCATGCGTTTCACGCCGATATGACCCAGACGGCAGTGCCACAAGTAAGTGGTATTATCATTATCAACTCTACATCTTTTGGCATCAATGTTATGAACATGTGTATCATCACTATCGAGATTCAATAAGAATAAACCCCTAACTTCGGGTGCATGACCATAAAAGATATTACTCATATAAATAGAACAACCATTATTCTCTGACTTAAATGAGTAACCGTCTCGCAATAAACAAGATCCAGATATAATGTTCATGCTTAACGCAGGCACTAAATAACAATTATTCAGGTTCATAACTAATCCCGATGGTAATCGAAGAGCGAGCGTGCCGACGGCGATCACATCAACCTTGGAACCATTTCCCACGCGCATCGTCACTTCGTCCTTCGCCAGCCTTCGTTTATTCCGCAGTTCCTGTTTAGAGTTGCAAATGTGAGCAACCGAACCGGTATCAAATACCCAGGCACTACAACGAGAGTTGGTAAGGTACACATCAATAACATGTATATCATATATACCTTTGTTGTTGTTGGCCCCCTTCTTGTCCGCCAGATACTTGGGGCAGTTCCGCTTCCAGTGGCCATTCCCCTTGCAATAGAAACACTCAGTCTCTGGCTTGGGCCCAGCCTTGGGTTTCTTCACTGGATTAGCAACTGCTTTGCCACCCTTCTTAGAGTTACCCTTCTTGCCCTTGCCATTCTTCTTGAAACTGGTGGTCTTATTGACCATCAACACTTGATACTCCTTCTGGATGTCTGCCTCAGCGACTTTCAGCATTGAAAACAGCTCGGCGATGGTCTTGTTCATCCCTTGCATGTTATACTGCTGCACGAAGCTCTTGTAGCTTGGAGGGAGTGACTGGAGAATTCTGTCAATGATAGCCTCATCCGGGAACACAAGTCCCAGATCAGCTATGCGGGTATAGTACCCAGACATCTTCAGCAAGTGCTCACTGACAGACGAATTCTCCTCCATCTTGCAAGCAAAGAATTTATCGGTGGTCTCATACCTCTCGATCTTAGCATTCTTTTCAAAGATGAACTTCAACTCCGTGTACATCTCATATGCACCATGACGTTCAAAACGTCTTTGAAGTCCTCCTTCCAAGCCGTACAACATGGCACACTGCACTATCGAATAGTCATCCGAACGCGTCTGCCAGACGTTCATAACGTCCGCAGAGGCTCCAGGAGCGGGGGGTTCACCTAGCGGTGCATTTAGGACATAAACCTTTTGGGCAGCTGTGAGGATGATCCTCAGATTGCGGAGCCAGTCCACAAAGTTGCTCCCATCATCTTTCAGTTTAGCTTTCTCTAGGAACGCATTAAAATTCAGGGGAGCTACTGCGCGAGCCATCTACAACCAAAAATTTGCAAAGACACTTTAGACTATTGTTCATGATAAGTGAGTTATTACCTAATCAAATTATTTATAACTCCCACTCAAATTGACATCCCTCCGGTCATTCGAGCGTGACATGATCCAAATTCACCAACCCAAGTCCGATCATCACGTGAGATGAGGTGGTGTCAATGGTGAACATCAACATGTTGATCATATCTACTATATGACTCATGCTTGACCTTTCGGTCCTCCGTGTTCCGAGGCCATGTCTGTACATGCTAGGCTCGTCAAGTCTAACCCGAGTGTTCTGCATGTGCAAAACTGGCTTGCACCCGTTGTATGCGAACGTAGAGTCTATCACACCCGATCATCACGTGGTGCTTCGAAACGACGAACATTCGCAACGGCGCACACTCGGGGGGAACACAATTTTATCTTGAAATTTTAGTGAAGGATCACCTTATAATGCTACCGTCGTCCTAAGCAAAATAAGATGCATAAAAGGATTAACATCACATGCAAATCATAAGTGACATGATATGGCCATCAACTCGTGCTTTTGATCTCCATCTCCAAAGCACCGGCATGATCTCCATCGTCACCGGCGCCACACCATGATCCCCATCATCATGATCTCCATCATCGTGTCGCCATCGGGGTTGTCGGCGCCCACCATGCTCTTACTACTATTGCTACCGTTTAGCGATAAAGTAAAGCATTACAAAAGCGCTTAATGATTGACACGCAGGTCATACAAAATTTAAAGACAACCCTATGGCTCCTGCCGGTTGCCATATGCATCGACATGCAAGTCGATGTTAACTATTACAACATGATCATCTCATACATCAAATATATTTCATCATGTCATTGGCCATATCATATCACATACATACCCTGCAAAAACAAGTTAGACGTCCTCTAATTTGTTGTTGCATGTTTTACGTGGCTGCTATGGGTATCTAGCAAGAACGCTTCTTACCTACGCAAAACCACAACGGTGATATTCAAGTTGCTATTTAACCTTCTACAAGGACCGCCTTGTTCTATTCCGATTCAACTAAGATAGGAGAGACAGACACCCGCCAGCCATCTTATGCAACAAAAGTCACATGTCTGTCGATGGAACCGGTCTCATGTACGTGGACATGTAAAGTTGGTCCGGGCCGCTTCATCCCATAATACCGCTGAATCAAGAAAGACTAAGGAGGGCAGCAATTTAAACATCAACGCCACAAACCCTTTTGTGTTCTACTCGAGAAAGCATCTACGCAAGATCCTAGCTCTGATACCACTGTTGGGGAACGTTGCATGGAAAACAAAAATTTTTCTCTACGTTCACCAAGATCAATCTAGTAGATGCAACTACGAGGAGAGAGTAGGATCCACATACCCTTGTAGATCGCTAAGCGGAAGCGTTATGAACGCGGATGATGGAGTCGTACTCGCCGCGATTCAGATCGCCGAAGATCCTAGCACCGAAGCAACGGTGCCTCCGCGTTCTTCACACGTACGGCTCGGGGACGTCTCCTCCTTCTTGATCCAGCAAGGGGTGGAGGAGAGGTTGATGGAGAACCGGCAGCACGACGGCGTGGTGGTGATGGTGGAGAAGAACTCCAGCAGGGCTTCGCCTAAGCACCGCGGGAGAAGAAGATGTAACGGGAGAGGGAGGGCAGCACCGAGGCACGAACTTGTGTTGGCTGCCCTCCCTCTACCTCTCTATATATAGGGGGAAGGAGGAGAGGGGGGCGCCCCTAGGGTTTCCCCTAGGGGGCCGGCGGCCAGGGCAAGGGGAGGGGCGGCGGCCAGGGCAGGCCCTAGGGTTTCCCCCCCTAGGTGCCTTGCCCCCCAAGGCTAGGGGGTGCGGCCACCCTAGAGGGGTCCACCCCCCTTGGCGCACAAGGAGAGGGCCCAGGGGGGGGCGCACAGCCCCTTGAGGGCTGTGGTGTTCCCCTTTGTGGCCCAATAGGCCCAGAACTACTTCCGGAACCCCCGAAACCCCTTTCCGGTACTCCGCCGATTTCCCGATGCTCCCCGGAACACTTCCGGACTCCGAAACCTTTCATCCTATATATCAATCTTCGTCTCTGGACCATTCCGGAGACCCTCGTCACGTCCGGGATCTCATCCGGGACTCCGAACAACCTTCGGTAACCATACACTTTTCTCACTAACAACCCTAGCGTCACCGAACGTTAAGTGTGTAGACCCTGCGGGTTCGGAAACCATGTAGACATGACCGAGACACTCCCAGGTCAATAACCAATAGCGGGATCTGGATACCCATATTGGTTCCCACATGTTTCTCGATGATCTCATCGGATGAACCACGATGTCAAGGATTCAGGCAATCCCGTATACAGTTCCCTTTGTCTCGTCGGTATGTTACTTGCCCGAGATTCGATCGTCGGTATCTCTATACCTAGTTCAATCTCGTTACCGGCAAGTCTCTTTACTCGTTACCGTAATACATAATCCCGTGACCAACTACTTAGTCACTTTGAGCTCATTGAGATGACGTATTACCGAGTGGGCTCGGAGATACCTCTCCGTCACACGGAGTGACAAATCCCAGTCTTGATCCATGTCAACTCAACAGACACCCTCGGAGATACCTGTAGAGTACCTTTATAGTCACCCAGTTACGTTGTGACGTTTGGTACACACAAAGCACTCCTACGGTGTCAGTGAGTTACATGATCTCATGGTCATAGGAACTTATACTTGACATGCAGAAAACTATAGCGATAACTGACACGATCAAAAGCTATGTTTAACGTTTGGGTCTCGTCCATCACATCATTCTCCTAATGATGTGATCCCGTTATCAAATGACAACTCATGTCTATGACCTGGAAACCGCGGTCATCTTTGATCAACGAGCTAGTCCTGTAGAGGCTCACTAGGGACAAAGTCTGTCTATTCATCCACACGTGTATTTGAGTTTCCAATCAATACAGTTATAGCATGGATAATAAACGATTATCATGAACAAGGAAATATAATAATAACTCTTTTATTATTGCCTCTAGGGCATATTTCCAACAGTACTCGACCAACCGTGTCCTATTCACACAAAGAAAGATGAAGAGGGGACTTGGTATATCCCAAGCACACCACTCGACAGTGCCGGCTCCAGATCCAGAACTTCCAGAAGGATCAGTCGACGAGAAGGAAAAGGAATCAGAGGAGACCGAGGACGAAGAAGGGGATGGAGGTTACCCCCAGATCAACTCCACTTTGGTGATCTTTGCAAACGTTGAAAGCAAAAGTCGACTGAAAGTGATCAACAGAGAAGTCAACATGGTTGCCCTGGCAACAACCACGTATCTGAAGTGGTCCAAGACCCCCATCACATTCGACTAGTCCGATCACCCTGCGCACATTGCTATCCCTGGGCGGCAAGCGCTGGTGGTCGACCCAGTGGTCGAGGGCACGCGTTTGACCAGGGTCCTGATGGATGGAGGAAGCGACATGAATATTCTGTATGCAGCAAACCTCCAGGATATGGGCATCCCGATGTCCAGGCTGAGTGCAAGCAACATGAGGTTCCACAGGGTCATCCCCGGGAAGAAGGCCGACTCACTTGGCCAAATCGCACTCGACGTAGTCTTTGGCGACTCGAAGAATTTTCGCAAAGAGAAGCTGACGTTTGAAGTGGTGGACTACAACAACGCTTGTCATGCCATTCTGGGTAGGCCCGCCTACGCCAGGTTCATGGCTCGACCGTGTTATGTATACCTCAAGCTGAAGATGCCGGGACCCAACGACGTTATAACCGTCACGGGGAACCGTCAGAAAGCGGAAGAATGCTTCTAGAAAGTCTCGAAGATCGCTGACGAGCAGATGGCAGCAGTAGAGATGGAGGAGTACCAGAAAAACGTGGATCCGAGTCACTTGCTGCGGGCCAAGAAGCCGGCTTCCGAGTCAGCTTTTCAGTCGGCTGGGGAGACGAAGCCCGTACACATTCACCCCACCGACCCCAATGCACACCGACCCACATTTCCACTACACTCGATAACAAATAGGAAGAAGCGCTCATCTAGTTCCTCCGTGAGAACTGTGACATTTTCACATGGAAACCATCTGACATGCCAGGTGTACCCAGGGGACTGGCTGAGCACCATTTGCGAGTCAACCCAAAAGTGAAGCCTGTGAAGGAACATCTCCGTCGGTCCGCCACGGAGAAGAGAAATGCGATTGGCGAGGAGGTGGCTCGGCTTCTGGCAGCTGAGTTCATCCGAGAGATCTGCCACTCCGAGTGGCTCGCCAATGTAGTCATGGTCCCCAAGAAGGACAAGTCTCTCCGCATGTGCATCGATTTCAAGCATATCATTCGGGCCTGCCCGAAGGATCCCCCCGCATCGATCAGATAGTCGACTCGACTGCAGCATGCGAGTGTTTGTCCTTTCTGGACGCGTATTCCGGGAACCATCAGATCCGACTGTTTGGACCCGATGAAATCAGGACTTCTTTTATCACCCCGTTCGGGTGTTTCTGTTATGTCACCATGCCTTTCGGTCTCAAGAATGCCGACGCTACCATCATGCGCATGATTCGGAAATGCCTGCTGAAGCAAATCAGTCGGAACATCGAAGCATACATGGATGTCATCGTGGTCAAGTCGCGGAAAGGTTCCGACCTGTTGACTGACCTCGCTGAGACATTCGCAAATTTGAGAAGCTATGATATCAAGCTCAACCCATCGAAGTGTACGTTTGGAGTTCCGGGCGGCAAGTTACTCGGTTTTCTCGTTTCCGAACGAGGAATCGACGCCAACCCAGAAAAGGTCGGTACCATCCTCCAAATGAAACGTCCCGAGCGTGTACACGATGTCTAGAAGCTTACTGTTTGCTTGGCCGCATTGAGTCGGTTCATTTCTCGTCTCGGTGAGAAGGCATTACCTCTCTACTGACTGTTGAAGAAATCAGAAAAGTTCGAGCGGAATTCCGAAGCTGAAGCAGCGTTGAAGAGCTCAAAGCCCTGCTATCCACCCAGCTGGTGCTTGCTGCCCCAGTCAGCAAAGAGCATCTCCTACTATACATTGCAGCCACCGAACAAGTTGTTAGCACTGTACTCACGGTCGAGCGGGAAGAAGGCATGGCCTACAAAGTCCAACGCCCAATATATTACATATCCGAAGTTTTGACTCCCTCCAAGCAAAGGTACCCACATTACCAGAAGCTTGTGTACGGGGTTTACTGGACCGCAAAGAAGGTTGCCCATTACTTTTCGGATCATACAATCTCAGTCGTCAGCGACGCCCCACTATCAGAAATCCTAAACAACCGAGATGCAACCGGTCGAGTGGCAAAATGGGCGATTGAACTCCTTCCGCTAGATATCAAGTTTGAAGCGAGGAAAGCCATCAAGTCTCAGGCAATAGCAGATTTTGTGGCCGAGTGGATCGAGCAAGAGCTGCCGACTCAAGTTCAGTCTGATCACTGGACTATGTTCTTTGATGGATCCAAGATTTTGAACGGATCCCGCGCAGGCGTGGTCCTGGTATCTCCCAGGGGCGACAAGCTCAGTTACGTCCTTTAAATCCACTTTGACTCATCGAACAACGAAGCTGAGTACGAAGCACTTTTGTACGGATTGCGTATGGCCATCTCACTCGGCGTCCGTCGCTTGATGGTCTACGGCGATTCTGACTTAGTGGTGAACCAGGTGATGAAGGAATGGGACGTTAGGATCCCGACAATGACCAATTATTACAGTGCAGTACATAAGCTTGAAAAGAAGTTCGAATGTTTAGAGCTCCATCACTTGCCCAGAGCCAAGAATCAGCTTGCTGATGATCTTGCGAAAATTGGGTCGACTCGGAAGCCTATACCCAAGAATGTATTTCTGGAGCATCTGCACACCCCCTCAACCAAAGAAGACCCCTTCACGGAGGAACCCCCACAGCCAGTCAGTGCGTAAGATCCGACTGAAGTCGAAGTACTTGCGGTGGTCGACTTGATCATGGAGACTTTGGTGATTACGCCCGACTGGACTGTGCCATACATAGCATATCTTCTCAGGCAAGAACTCCCGGAAGATGAAGAAGAAGCACGCCAGATCATCCGCCGATCCAAGGCTTTTACCGTCATTCAGGGTCAGCTCTACAGGGAGAGTGTCACTAGAGTCACTTAGCGCTGCATCACCCCAGAGGAGGGTCGACTGATTCTGAATGAGATTCACTCGGGGACTTGTGGCCACCACGCTTCCTCGCGGATTATAGTGGCCAAGGCGTACCGAGCTGGGTTTTATTGGCCCCGGGCCAACGAGATTGCTAAAGATATCGTGGACAAGTGCGAAGGCTGCTAGTTCTACTCCAACATGTCCCACAAGCTAGTGTCTGCTCTGAAGACCATTCCACTAGTTTCCCTTTTCCATTTGGGGCTTGGACATGGTCGGCCCCTTCAAAACTAGCATAAGCGGATTCACTCACCTGCTCGTGGTAGTCGACAAGTTCACCAAATGGATTGAGGCCAAGCCCATCAAGAACCTCGAGTCAAGCACCGCCATCAGCTTCATCAGAGAATTAATATTCAGATATGGAGTCCCCCATAGCATCATCACAGACAACGGCTCCAACTTTGACTCGGATGAATTCAGAGCTTTCTGTTCTCTCAAGGAACACGAGTCGACTATGCCTCCGTAGCGCATCCGCAGTCGAATGGACAAGAAGAAAGAGCGAACGGTTTGATTCTCCAAGGCCTGAAGCCACGGCTCATGCGTGATTCTCTAAGTCACAAACCAGATATGTATTTTTATTGAACGGGGGAGCTGTCAGTTGGTGCAGTTACAAGCAGAGCGTCGTGGCGGGATCTACGTGTGAAGCGGAGTACATAGCTGCTTCGGAAGCAGCAAATGAAGGAGTCTGGATGAAGGAGTTCATATCCGATCTAGGTGTAATACCTAGTGCATCGGGTCCAATGAAAATCTGTTGTGACAACACATGAGCAATAGCCTTGGCGAAGGAATCTAGGTTTCACAAGAGAACCAAGCACATCAAGAGATGCTTCAATTCCATCCGCGATCAGGTCAAGGAGGGAGACATAGAAATTTGCAAGATATATACGGATTTGAATGTTGCAGATCCGTTGACTAAGCCTCTTCCACGAGCAAAACATGATCAGCACTAAGACTCCATGGGTGTTAGAATCATTACTATGTAATCTGGATTATTGACTCTAGTTCTAGTGGGAGACTGAAGGAAATATGCCCTAGAGGAAATAATAAAGTTTTTATTTGTATTTCCTTATATCATGATAAATGTTTATTATTCATGCTAGAATTGTATTAACCAGAAACTTAGTACATGTGTGAATACATAGACAAAACAGAGTGTCCCTAGTATGCCTCTACTAGACTAGCCTATTGATCAAAGATGGTTATGTTTCCTAGCCATAGACATGAGTTGTCATTTGATCAAATGGATCACATCATTGGGAGAGTGTTGTGATGGACAAGACACATCCATTATCTTAGCAACTTGATTGCTTAGTTTTACTACTATTGCTTTCTTCATGACTTATACATGTTCCTATGACTATGATTTTATGCAACTCCCGAATACGGGATGAACACCTTGTGTGCTATCAAACGTCACAACGTAACTGGGTGATTATAAAGATGCTCCACAGGTTTCTCCGAAGGTGTTTGTGGTATTGGCATAGACCGGGAATAGGATTTGTCACTCCGAGTGTCGGAGAGGTATCTCTGGGCCCTCTCGGTAATACACATCATAATAGGCCTTGCAAGAAAATGACTAATGAGTTAGTCACGTGATGATGTATTATGGAACGAGTAAAGAGACTTGCCGGTAACGAGATTAACTAGGTATGGTGATAACGACGATCGTATCTCGGGCAAGTAACATAGCGATGACAAAGGTAACAACGTATGTTGTTATGCGGTTTGACCGATAATGATCTTCGTAGAATATGTAGGAGCCAATATGAGCATCCAGGTTCCGCTATTGGTTATTGACCGGAGATGAGTCTCGGTCATGTCTACATAGTTCTCGAAGCCGTAGGGTCCGCACGCTTAACGATTAATGACGATCAGTATTATGAGTTTATGTGTTTTGATGTACCGAAGGTAGTTCGGAGTCTCGGATGTGATCACGGACATGACGAGGAGTCTCGGAATGTCCGAGACATAAAGATCAATATATTGGAAGCCTATATTTGGACATCGGAATGGTTCCAGATGAGTTTGGGCATTTACCGAAGTATTGGGGGCTACCGAAACCCCCGGGGAATTGATGGTCCTTAATGGGCCATAGTGGAAAGGAGGAGGAGGCGGCCAAGGTGGGGGCGCCCCACAAGCCCAATCTGAATTGGGAGGGTCGGCCCCCCTTTCCTTTTTCTCCCTCTCCTCCTTCCTTCCTCTCCTACTCTAACTAGGGAAGGGGGGATCCTACTCTTGGTAGGAGTAGGACTCCCCTAGGGCGCGTTGTAGAGAGGGCCGGCCCCTCCCCTCCTCCACTCCTTTATATACATGGGGAGGGGCCACCCCATAGACACACACGTTGATTCTAGCCGTGTGCGGTACCCCTCCCCACAGTTACACACCTCGGTCATATTGTTGCAGTGCTTAGGCGAAGCCCTGCGTCGGTAGCTTCATCATCACCGTCACCACGCCGCCGTGCTGACGAAACTCTCCCATGAAGTTCAACTGGATCAAGAGCTCATGGGACGTCATCAAGCTGAACGTGTGCTGAACGCGGAGGTGCAGTACATTTGGTGCTAGGATCGGTTGGATCGCGAAGACGTTCGACTACATCAACCGCGTCACTAGACGCTTCCGCTTTCGGTCTACGAGGGTACGTAGACACATTCTCCCCTCTCATTGCTATGCTTCTAGCAGATAGATCTTGCGTGATCGTAGGATTTTTTTTGAAATACTACGTTCCCCAACACATGATCCATCACCTCATCCGTGAAGCACAGAGGGTGTGAGGCACACCTGTATTTTGCGATTTCGTGGCGTAGTTCGGACGGTATTGGTGTTCGGTGTTGATTCCGAACTGGGATGTGACCGGTCTGTTTGGCTTGATAGCCACCACCCCGTGTATATGTACATTACTTTGGTCCGTATATTGATCTAGTCTGGCCAACCTTTTTATTCAGGTCCTGGCGTAGGTCGTACTTATGAGTCCGATCCGTTGTATCCTTGACTTTACGGTGAGGAGGTGTGGGCTTGTGTACGGCGTTACTAGCAGCTTTGTCCCGTCCACGGGGTGGTTGGTCTGGTTGATCGGCCTGATCATACTTCGACGGAATTGGCACTGGGGCCTCGTCGTCGAATTGAGGCAGCAGTTTGCGTTCGGGATAGCTCGTCGCTTGGCCTTTAGAGGCATACAGTTCTTCAGCGTCTAGTACATCGTTCCATTTGGGCTTGAGCATATCTTGTTCGGCTCTAGGCCGTTGCTGCTGCTTCTTCAGGCTCCTTTCAGTGGCAATGAGTTGTTATTGGAAACGCTTCTGTTCGAGCGGTTCTTCTGGGATGATGCATTCTTCGTCTCCCAGGCCGATGTCCTCTTCGAAGACAGGTTGATAGCTGCAGTCATCCGCGTCGCTGTGATCGGTTAGCGGTTCATTTGGACTATGTTTGTCATCCTCCCGTTCGTCCTACTCTATCACCGGCTCCACAGTGTCATCGGCTTGTTCCGGAACATCATTGTCTTTGGTGACAGTGTTGCTCTCTTTCCTCTTACGGGATCGAGATCTATGCTTCTGACGATGGCGTTTGGGAGGTTCATCGACGGGCTTGTCCTGTTCTGGATTGATATCTCCGTCGCCCACCTTTTCATTGGGTGTGTCCACCATGTATACATCATACGTAGAAGTGGCCGTCCATGGCCTGGTTGCGGGCGGGTTTGTACTTAGATCGGCTTCGGCATCGTGGTCTACCCCGTCGATGTCTTCGGAAGTGTAGTCTAATAGGTCGGTTAAGTCTTCGACCGTGGCTACCAAGTGGGTGGTGGGTGGGAAGCCAAATTCCCTGTCCTCAGCCCCCAGTTCAAATTGGGCATAATTCGGTTGGGAGTCCTTCGCTAGGGGGAGAGATTTCAGTAAGTCCAGCGCTTCATCTAAAGGCGAGTGTCGGGCATGTGGTCGGATATCTGCAGGGCTAAGTTCGGCTACAGCCGCTCGATCGAGCCCAAAAGATGCAGATTCTGAGAGTTCGGAACTTGTAGATGGAATCGAGTCCGGAGATCCAATGAGGGAAGTCCCGCTCAAGGCCGGACCTGTGTGCGGCTCAAGTGCCGCTGAGTTTGCGATTTCCGTGGCGAGAGTAATCTTCCCATCCTCGGATGAAGTGACCTACTCCGGATCTAAGGCCAGAGCTTTTGTAAGTGTCACCCCCTGTACGGGGTCTGATGACGGATCTAAGTCATGTTCATCATGATGGCAGGGAGCAGCTACCATGGGTGCAGATCCGTTGAAGATCAAACTCCGCGGACGTCAGCAACGTAGTTTAAGCTCCCAAACCTGATCTCGTCACCAGGGGCATAGCTGTCAACCTTCTCAAGGCGGCCTTCTGTGTTGGCACGAAGCACGAAGCCGCCAAACACGAAGAGCTGGCCGGAAAGAAAAACTCCCTCGGCGGTGGCGTCGTTGGTGACAAAGTAATCCATTGATCCTTCCTTCCGACGACATAGTGGAACTCTCAATGAAAGCACCAATGTCGGTGTCAAAACCGGCAGATCTCGGGTAGGGGGTCCCGAACTATGTGTATGAGGATCGATGGTAACATGAGATAGGGGACACGATGTTTACCCAGGTTCAGGCCCTCTCGATCGAGGTAATACCATACTTCCTTCTTGATTGATCTTGATGAATATGGGTTACAAGAGTTGATCTACCTCGAGATCGTAATGGCTAAACCCTAGAAGTCTAGCCTATCAGATTGATATGATTCTGTTATTGTCTCTATGGACAAAACCCTACGGTTTATATATGCACCGGATGGACCTAGGGTTGTACATGATCACCTTGCAGAGGAAGGAAAGAATTACACCTGGACTCGAAACTTGCTATTTTACACAGAGTCCTATCTGGATACGGGAGGTAATCTTCATCGATAATCTTCACGGCCCACCAGTTCGGCCCATAATGAATGATCCGACCACCTAAGGACCCCTTAATCCAGGACTCCCTCAGTGGGGAAAACATGTTTCCCAATGGTCAAGGGCAATTGATAGCATCCTCGACTAGCCATGTACTCTGCTCCAGGGGAACTCACTAACATAGGTGACTTAAGGGCTAAGGTGGGAAATTTATAATTTTCCACAAAACCCCTTGATATGTATGAATGAGATGCACAAGTGTCGAAAAGAACAAGGGCGGTAAATTCCTTAACCAAAAACTTACCAACCACTATGTCGGGCTGCTCGTCAATCTCTTCCACATTGACGTGATTCACCCGTCCTTTGGTGAATGGCTTGGGCTTCTTTCCTGAGCTTCCATTGCCATTTCCATTCTTGGCTTCAGGACACTCTATGGCATAATGTCCTGTCTTCCCGCACTCGGAACAAGTAATGTGACTCAGATCCTTCTTGGTGGGTGTTGATGGAGTGGAACGGTTCTGATTGTTGTTTCACTACTAGGAAAAGGCTTGTTAGTGGCGCACCTGTTTTGGCCATTAATGGCGCAATATAGGTGTGCCACTACTACCACCCCATTAGTAATTAATACTAATAGCGCACCACCTAGTGCGCCATTACTATGCCTAGAGGTGCACCATTACTATCTGACTTAGTAATGGCGCACCACATAGAAGTGCGCCATTACTATTTTTTTTCATTTTTTTTAAATTCTTTCTTTTCTTCTTAATCTCAGGTCACTATGGCTTAATCTTGGGTCAATATGCTTAATCTCAATTCAAATCGTATTCCGTGGTCAAACTTCCCGGAAGGTCACCCATCCTCACACTACTCCAGCCCGAGCACACTTAGCTTCGCAGTTCTATCCAACCCAAGCACCAGCTCACTTCGCAGGCACTTGTTGATATATCTATCATATTAAACCTTCCGGTCATGTGAGTGTGATGAAATTTTGAACAAATATTTCAAACTTCCCAATCATATTACGTATCATAATTTGAAAACAATTTCCAAAATAAATAAATTCCGTTACTAGTGGAGCACCTAGCAAATGGTGCGCCACTAGAAAGTTTGATTTTCCCCATAACTTTCGTTTTGTTAGGTTTTTTGAAATTTTTAAAATGTTCAACGGGGTTTGAATTCGGATGTAGTAGATGATTTTTCATATAAAAAAACTTTTTAATCCGAGTTTGTATGCAAAAGTTATGGCCGTTTTACTAAATTCCAAGGAGATTTTGCAAATAAAGTCGAAATTCATATTTGTAAATTTTCCCAATAACTAGATCACATATGACATCGGAAACTTATTTTCTTTTATTTTTTTGACATTTCCATCATTTTATTTTATTTTATTTTTAAACTGAAAAGGTGGTCTGGGGGTGCATTTGGTGAAATTGTTAGTAGTGGCGCACCGTGGTTGTGGTGCGCCATTACTAGTTTCAACTAGTAATGGCGCACTGTACCCAGGTGCACCATTATTGGTTTTGAAAAAAAAAGTAAAAAAAAAATTAAAAAATGTTAGTAGTGGCGGACAGTGTGTGGTGTAACTAGTAATGGCGCACTGTGCCCTAGTGCGCCATTAGTAGTTTTGGAGAAACAAAATATGTTAGTAATGGCGCACCGTGTGTCTGGTGCGCCATTAGTAATGAGAACACTAATGGCGCACCATGTATGTGGTGCGCCACTGCTATATAGCAGTGGCGCACCACATACATGGTGCGCCATTAGTGTCAATATCATCTATAGCCCTTTTCCTAGTAGTGTTTCCTTCATTCCCATTGCCATTCCTCGGGCCACTATGGTTGTGTGAAATTCCACCATTGTGAGAGTGGCCTCCTGGGTGGGATGGTTATGTCCTCCTGAGTATGGGGAATAGCATGACTTCTGCTGAGCTCCAGAGTTATACTTTTCCTTGTCCATACTTCCTCTTGTGGCTCTCAATCTGCTGCTGCTTTCCTTCAATCATGATGGCCTTATCTACTAGCTCCTGATAGTTGTTGTAGGTTGCTACCATCAGCTGCATACTCAACTCATCATTGAGTCCCTCAAGAAACTTCTCCTGCTTTGCGGCGTCAGTGGCCACATCATCTTGCACATAGCGAGCTAACTGCCTGAAGTCATCCACATACTGCCCCATAGTACGGTTTCCTTGGCGCAAGTTGTGAAACTCACGCTTCTTCAGGTTCATGGCTCCAGCTGAAACGTGTGCAGTGCGGAAGGCTTGCTGGAACTGATCCCAAGTAACTACAGCGAGGGGGTAAGTGGCGCTGTAGTTCTCCCACCAAGCGGCGGCTGGTCCCTCAAGCTGATGTGAGGCAAAGCGCACTCTCTCTGCATCCGTGCATCCTGCAGTTGCTAGCTCTCTTCCCATCTTGTGGAGCCAGTCATCTGCAACAATCGGCTCGGTGTTACTAGAGAACACCAACGGATTCAACCTTACGAACCGGGTCAGGTTGTCATGGGGAGGAGGAGGTGGGTTGTTTTTGTTGTTGTTGCCTTGGTTCTGAACAAGTAGTTGCATTAAAGTGTTCTGCTGCTGGATCAACTGAGTGAGCTCAGGTGGGAACTGGAATCCGGGCTCACGTCTTGGCGGCATCTGACGGGTTACAGGGATGAGAAAAAGAATAGAATGAGGTCTAGGGAAAATTCACAACCCATATGCACATGAGACAAACAATTTCATATCATATCACTCAATTCAAACAAGATCACACAAAATCCTAATACAAAGCTCGCGGACGATTCTAACTACTTGGAAGAATACTAATGATTACAGGGTGGTCATCTAATAACTATCATCAGAAGAAGACTCCATAATATCTGCTCCAGCTTCGTCTTCATACTCGCTTTCATCACCGTCGGTGTCGTCTATTAGAATGTAGTTTTCTGAATGAATGCCCATTTCTGGTTCTGGCTTCACCACGGGTGCTTCAACCTTCTTCTTCGGTTCTTCATTCTGCTCTAGTAGTACAGCGATTTCCTCTTCATATCCATCACATATTGTCTTGAGTTCCTCTTCTTATTCCATGTTCCGTGTCATCACCATCTTGGTCTTTAGCATGAGCGTGCACATTTGATTCTCATAGCGTCGAATGTGTTGGTCCATCTCCTGTATAAATGCTGCAATGGACTTGTCATTCCTGGTGCGAATCATCTCCCATTGCTCATCTCACCGTACACAAATTTGGTAGATGGTGTCTTCAAGATCCTTGTTATAGACTTCATAAATACGTCCAAAGGTGATGTGTGCTGCCATACTCTATCCCAATCTCCAAGTAGGTGCATCAAAGGCAAGATCGAGAGGTTTCGTGACAGGTGCAATAGTCCTCCCAGGAACACTAACTCTTATCTTCCAGCACTCCTCTTCCGGCAATGTTGCATAGAAGGTTCCAGTGAAACTTGGTATTCTGATGTGCAGGTACCTCGTTACTTCCTTAGAGTGTCTTCCGAAAGGGGTGTCGTCATCCGGCTGAGTGAACTTGTTCCCGGGGTCTGACATCTATGGAATAGAAATAGAGAAGAATTAGAATTGAGTAGAGAAGAGCATCCTGTGGCTTATCCTAGTGGTTGCGTCCTACAGTCAACGTGTGCTCTGATAGCATCTTCGTAGCAACCTCGATCCCAATGGACCGGAGTCTCTGTGCTTAAGTGGCATCCCTAGATCGGTATGCCGACACACACAATACTTGAGGATTTATAACAGAGTTTCAATCAAACATTTATTACATCAGAAATCCTCTTAAAGAGTCTAATAACCCTCAACCGTAAGGGATCGAGATAGTCTTCGCGGGTAAGAATAACCCAATTTATTGATTCGACACACGGGGGGGCAAAGAGTATTTATAAGCTTTGATAGTTGAGTTGTCAATTCAACCGCACCTGAAATATACTTACTTGCAACAAAAGATAAGTGGTAACAGTGATATGATAGTGATGATAGTGATAGTAAAAGTAAACAGTAAAAGTAAATAGCAAAAGTAAATGGCAAAAATAGCAACTAGTAACCAGCAGGATTTAAAACACTGTAGGCTAGGGAGACAGATGGTTGGGCGCTGCATGGATGAGATATATCATGATTCTAACTTGGGGCACGGCACACGGAAAAGTAATGATCATCTAGGCAAATATCAAACATTAGGCATGTATCCCGTAGGTAGTTGTACGTGCTTGCAATAAGAACTTGCACAACATCTTTTGTCCTACCATCCCGCTACGAACGGGGCCAAAAGGAACTTATGGAGATTAAGGTGCTCCTGTCAAAGAGCACCGGAACAAAGCAATGAACTCAATGGATACATGTAATCCTCAAACTACGGACCATCCCCTTTGGTGTCCCAAGCTGTCACTTTTGGGATCGCCGGTTCCGAAACGTAATAGGTGCAAACAACTCATAGATAGGATCACGAACACAAATATATTCATACAAACACATATGGTTCAGATCTGAAATCATGGCACTCGGGCCCTAAGTGTCAAGCATTAAGAATAACAAGTTGAAGCAAAGATGATAAACACCATAGTAGATGATAGGCAACATGCCACAACGATCTGACAAACTATTACATGATCTAACTCATCCAATCCCTACCATCCCCTTCGCATACAGCAGGGGAATTACTCACACATGGAGGGAGAAGTCATGGAGGGATGATGGAGTGGTGATGATGATGACGATGGCGACGATCTCCCCTCTCCGGAGGCCAATTCAGCCTCCAGATTAGCCCTCCCGAAGAAGAACAGAGGGTGGCGGCGGCTCCGCGACGAAAACTGCGAAAAGAACTTCTGATCTGGGGTTTCCGTGTCGCGAGTAAAAATACGAGGCAAAGTAGGGCACCAGGGGGTGTGGGCCCCACCCAGGCGACCCCCCGGCGCGGCCCCGGGGGGCGGGGGGGTGGGGGGGGCGCCCACAGGCCTCCTGGGCACCCACTGGCCCCCCTCTGGCCCCTCTTCTGGCTCCTGGTTCCTTCGGGTGCGTGGATTTTCTTTGATTTTTCGTGGATTTTTCTGAGATACCTAAAAATCCGTTTTCCTGCACACAATAAAACCATACATGCAGCTCTGCTGAAAACAGCGTCAGTCCGGGTTAGTTTAGTTCAAATCATGCAAGAATGAGGTCAAAACAATATCAAAAGTGTTTGGAAAAGTAGATACGTTTGAGACGTATCAACTCCCCCAAGCTTAGCATATTGCTTGTCCTCAAGCTATTCAGTTCAACGAACTAGACGCGACAAAGAAAACTTTGACAAACTCTTTTGCTTCATTAGATGTATATAAGCATGTACTATAAAAAGAGTCTAGCAAGTATTGAAACAGTACTATGAGGACAATGCAAGGAGCAATCCTTCTTTCAAGTGACTAGTCACAAATACTTAAAAGTAAACAATAAACTACTGAAAATCAAGACAAGATTACATTGCACATAGCTTGAGCATACTAGGGTGGTATCTCGCTAGTCTCCATGAGTGAAGCAAAACATAAATGCAGAAACTCCTCCAGTGTTTTAAAGGAGACTAGAACTAAGAATTTCAGAATAAATCATATCACAAGCATGCAGAAGACAATGTAATACTTTGGGACAATGCACATTACACTCAGAATGACAATTATGCTCTCCTAGTTAGTGCTTTGAAGAAAGAAGGTGGAGACTCTCGAACCGTGGCTTTTGTTGGCAAAGTTGAAAACCCGTGATCGGAAACAAAAACTAAACATGTACCAGAGCTCTTGATTTTTAGAAACAGAGGTAAAAACGTTTTTGAGAGGTGCATATTTCGTCAACGAATGCTAGCAAATAACTCAATCACTTCTTGAGCTGGACATGTCTCGAGGAACGGCTCCCGCATGAGGACGATTTCATCCTCTTAATCTCCTTTGTTTATCACTGCCAAAGTTTTCTGATTTCTCATGAACAAAGCGTGAAGGAGGGTTTGTTTGTTGTATTATCTTTTTGAGCCGGGCGCACTCAATGCCAGTTCCTTCTCGTATTAAGGGTTTGCACATTATACATGCAATCTAGGGGTGAAAGTTGTCCAACTTAAAAAGATCATGAATTAACTACTACTTCCTCATGAGCTAAAGCATAGGCAAAAAAAAGAGAAATGCTTTTGATTAATTTCTAGATGGCACACGAAAGTCTTCGTTAGGAATGGCAGGTAAATACCATGTATAGGAAGGTATGGTGGACTCATATGGCATAACAGGTTTTAAGGATTTTGGATGCACAAGCAGTCAGTCCGCTTAGTACAGGTGGAGGTTTAGCAAAAGACTGGGAAGCGACCAACTAGAGAGCAATAACGGTCATAATCATGCAGAGCGACAAAGCAACATTGAATCGGGCATGAAAGTGATATAACTCTTCTGAAACTCAAAGATCATCAAGGCAAAGCAGACTTTTTAGTCTTAAACATGTGTAAACATGTGCCAAGTCAATCCAAAAATTCTCTAAAGGGAAATACCACCTTAGTATACCAGACTATGAACAGTGCAATGCATGTAGATCATTTCACTAACACATTATATACTCTAGTTATTCGAGACTAGCCACAAGGAAAGCATGAACCACTGGACGAGCATTGTAAACATAGCACTATGTCGCTACAAGCTGGTCTCTAGATCATAAGTACAGGCATATGTACAAAAGTAGAAACAAAAAGAGTTCATACCGGTCTTCCTTGCTGCTTCCTTTCAGTCGATCTTCATCATTATTGCTTGTCACTTGCACGATCGAACGTAGGAAATATAATTAAATGCCATCACGGACTCGAGCTGAACTCTGAAAACAAAGCAAACTAAAGAGAGAAAGGAAATCTTTTTGGATTTTCAAAGGTTGAATAAAAGCAAAAGAAAGAGAAAATCTTTTTGTTGTTTTTGCAAAGAGAGAAATAAAGAAGAACGGGCAAAAACTTCGAAAAGATCAAAGCGAATAAAATGGATAATACAATGGAAAAGTGAGAGGGGCACGTACTCCCCCAAGCTTAGGCTTTTGGCCTAAGTTGGTAGCAGCTACTGCCCCTAGGAGCCTCCTGCTCCGGGGGTATGGTGGTGAGACCAAGGGTTGTAGAAGGATGTTGGCGCGTACACCGAACTCCTCGGAGTCTCCCACGAGGAAGGTTCCGACCGCCAAACAGAGGAAGAACCTTCACCAAACTCGGTGGCGGTTTCTCCCTGAAAAGGTGGTAACTCACCGTGCTCCTCCTCGTCGGGCACAACCCCCTCCATGGGGTTATGAAACTGATGCTGGACCATGAACTCATCGAACTGGACAACATCAAAGGACCATCCGTTCCTGCGAGAAAAATCAAACAAAAGAGGTGCAGGTAGACGGATCTCGCGTTCCGCGGTAGTTCTGAAACACAAGATATAAACAAGATTATCAAGCTCAGAACCCATGGTAACAAACTTATGCCTTTTCATAGCAGCAAGATCAAAGCTTAAATAAGTAAAAGGATTATCATCAGGGTGTGGGGTGCCTCCAAGATGTTCTAAGATAAGTGTGGCATAAACGCCACCATATAAGTCCCCCTTGTTACCGTTCATAGCAAGGCGTCGAGCAATTAAGGCACCCAGATTATAATCAGACCTCCCTGAGAGGGCTGCTGCCAGGATAGCAATATCCGGACCAGAAATGCTGCTCGTGTTGTCACGAGCTAACACCCCTCTGGCAATATAATATGCAAAATACCTGAGGTGATGAAATAAGATGCTGGAGATCTTCGACTGATGAATATCCCTCGTACCCATGCTGCAGAGAGAGTTGATGACGGTTTTCAGCTCGGAGGGCTGAGTGGCCATCCTAGCCGTCCTTCCAACGTTTGGCACACCTATTATTTCACAAAACCTTCCCAAAGTCATGGTGATAAGATCATTGTAAATTTTAAACTCAATAGCACCTGAATCAGGATTATATCTAAAACTGTTAATAAAATTGGAGGTGAGTTTTTGATATTGAGTAACACGGCACGTGGCGAGCCGTGTCAAACCTGCATTAGCACAAAGATTATAAAACTCATCCTTAATTCCCGCAGCTTCAAGGAATTCATCACATGGAAACGTCATTGCACGTGCTGTACTTGTGTCTTCCAACAACTCCAGGGGCACATGATCTTCATTATAGCTCACCCTAGCAGTCGATGGTGAAGCTGCGGCTCTAGTAACTCGATCGGAGTGTGCGGGCCTCCTCTTCTCAAGCCACCCTTTTGCCCTTCCTAACAAACTCATTTCTGATTTTTTTTTTTGCAATTTGCAAACTACTCAACTCACTTGCCCAAGGCATAAACTTGCATCAAAACTTGGAAAATAACTTTCTACACATGCATGCAAGCTCATCTCTACAGCACCAAGATCTACTAAATACTCACAAATGAGGCCACCAATCAAAAATCTAATTGGAGGGCTGGAGGAGTCACATACCAGGGAGTATTTGCTCAAAATTTCAGCTCAAATGAGGGGCTGTAGAGAGAGATCGAAGAATCGCCTCCAAGAACAGCAAGAACACAAGAACAAGTGCAGAACTCGCGTTTTTGGAAAAAGAGAGAGAGGGAGGAAGAAGACATACCTGGAGGGGGGGGGGGTCCTGTGGGCCCTAGGCGCCCTGTGGGCGCGGCCAGGGGCTGGGCCACGCCAGCTGGCCGCCTGGGCCACTGGTGGGCCCCCCTGGCTGGCCCCAGGTCCCTCTGGGTCACTCCCGACGTGGACATTTTTATTTTTATTTTTCTGGAATTTTTCTGAAAACTTCACTGTTGAAATTTTTTCGAAGTTCAAAAAGCTGCGGAACTCTCTGAAAACATGAAGCAGTTAGTAGTATTGTGAAGCTTCAAAACATAAATGCTTGATACAACAAGTAGGACAAAACTAAAAACAAATGAAAACATGACAAGCTCAACTTTTTATCCATATAAAACATGTTTACTAGTAAGGTTGATCAAGTCTTACCAACAAACAAGCGATATATAGAGCAAAAAGTCTCACATCTTACGAAGTAATCACTGAACCTTTACTTTGATGGACATTGTCCCCACCATGATAGTTTTGTATTTGTGAGTGTTGGGGATCGTAGCAGAAAATCAAATTTTTTCCTACTCATCACCAAGATCTATCTATGGAGTAATCTAGCAACGAGCATAAAGGTGAGTGGGGAGTGCATCTACATACCCTTGTAGATCGCGAGCGGAAGCGTTCAAGAGAACGGGGATGATGGAGTCGTACTCGTCGTGATCCAAATCGCCGATGATCCTAGCGCCGAACGAACGGCACCTCCGTGTTCAACACACGTACGGAGCGGGGACGTCTCCTCCTTCTTGATCCAGCAAGGGGGGAGGAGAGGTTGATGGAGATCCAGCAGCACGACGGCGTGGTGGTGGAAGTAGCGGGATTCCAGCAGGGCTTCGCCAAGCGCTGCGGGAGGAGGGAGATGTGTCACGGGAGGGAGAGGGAGGCGCCAGGGCTTGGGGTGCGGCTCCCATGCGCCTCCCCACTATATATAGGGGTGGAGGGGGCTGGTTTCTTGCCCTCCAAGTCCATTGGGGCATTGGCAAAGGTGGGGGAAAGAAATCCCATCATTTCCTTTCCCCACCGATTGTTATCCCCCTTTTTAGGGATCTTGATCTTATCCCTTCGGGATATGATCTTATTCCTTCTAAGGGGGGGATCTTGGTGCGCCTTGACCAGGGGTGTGGGGCCTTGCCCCCACTACCCACGTTCATGTGGGTCCCCCCATGTAGGTGGGCCCCACTTCGGAACCTTCTAGAACCTTCCCGGTACAATACCGAAAAATCCCAAACATTTTCCGGTGGCCAAAATATGACTTCCTATATATAAATCTTTATCTCCGGACCATTCCGAAACTCCTCGTGACGTCCGGGATCTCATTCGGGACTCCGAACAACTTTCGGGTTTCCGCATACTTATATCTCTACAACCCTAGCGTCATCGAACCTTAAGTGTGTAGACCCTACGGGTTCGGGAACCATGTAGACATGACCGAGACAACTCTCCGGCCAATAACAAACAGCTGGATCTGGATACCCATGTTGGCTCCCACATGTTCCACGATGATCTCATCGGATGAACCACGATGTCAAGGATTCAATCAATCCCGTATACGATTCCCTTTGTCTATCGGTATAGCACTTGCCCGAGATTCGATCGTCGGTATACCGATACCTTGCTCAATCTTGTTACCGGCAAGTCTCTTTACTCGTTCCGTAACACATCATCCCGTGATCAACTCCTTGATCACATATTGTGCACATTATGATGATGTCCTACAGAGTGGGCCCAGAGATACCTCTCCGTCATACGGAGTGACAAATCCGAGTCTCGATTCGTGCCAACCCAACAGACACTTTCGGAGATACCTGTAGTGCACCTTTATAGCCACCCAGTTACGTTGTGACGTTTGGTACACCCAAAGCATTCCTACGGTATCCGGGAGTTGCACAATCTCATGGTCTAAGGAAAAGATACTTGACATATAGAAAAGCTTTAGCATACGAACTACACGATCTGTGCTAGGCTTAGGATTGGGTCTTGTCCATCACATCATTCTCCTAATGATGTGATTCCGTTATCAACGACATCCAATGTCCATGGTCAGGAAACCGTAACCATCTATTGATCAACGAGCTAGTCATCTAGAGGCTTACTAGGGACATGGTGTTTGTCTATGTATCCACACATGTATCTGAGTTTCCTATCAATACAATTCTAGCATGGATAATAAACAATTATCATGAACAAGGAAATATAATAATAACCAATTTATTATTGCCTCTAGGGCATATTTCCAACAGTCTCCCACTTGCACTAGAGTCAATAATCTAGTTCACATCGCCATGTGATTAACACTCACAGGTCACATCGCCATGTGACTAACATCCAAAGAGTTTGCTAGAGTCAGTAATCTAGTTCACATCAAAATGTGATTAACACTCAATGAGTTCTGGGTTTGATCATGTTATGCTTGTGAGAGAGATTGTAGTCAACGGGTCTGCAACATTCAGATCCCTATGTACTTCGCAAAACTTTTATGTCATATCGTAGATGCTGCTACCACGTTCCACTTGGAGCTATTCCAAACTGTTGCTCCATTATACGTATCCGGTATCTCTACTTAGAGTTATCCGTATAGGTGTTAAGCTTGCATCGACGTAACTCTTTACGTCGAACTTTTTATCACCTCCATAACCGAGAAACATTTCCTTATTCCTCTAAGGATAATTTTGACCACTATCTAGTGATCCACTCTTGGATCACCTTTGTACCCTCTTGCCAGACACGTGGCAAGGCACACATCAGGTGCGGTACTCAGCATGGCATACCGTATAGAGCCTATGACAAAAGCATAGGGGACGACCTTCGTCCTTCCTCTTTCTTCTGCCGTGGTCAAGCTTTTGAGTCTTACTCAACTTCACACCTTACAACTCAGGTAAGAACTCCTTCTTTAACTGATCTCTATTGAACTCCTTCAAAATCATGTCAAAGGTGTGTGTTCTTTTGAAAGTATCATTAGGCGTCTTGATCTATCTCTATAGATCTTGATGCCCAATTATATAAGCAGCTTAATCCAGGTCTTCCTTAGAAAAACTCCTTTCAAACAACCCTTTATGCTTTCCAGAAATTCTACATCATTTCGGATCAACAATATGTCATTCACATATACTTATCAGAAACGTTGTAGTGCTCCCACTCACTTTATTGTAAATACAAGTTTCTAACAAACTTAGTATAAACCCAAAAACTTTGATCACTTCATCAAAGAGTATATTCCGACTCCGAGATGCTTGCTCTAGTCCATAGAAGGATCGCTGGAGCTAGCATATCTTTTAGCATCCTTAGGATCGACAAAACCTTTCTGATTGTATCACATACAACCTTTCCTTACAAAAACTGGTAAGGAAACTTGTTTTGACATCCATCTGCCAGATTTCATAAATGCAGCTAATGCTAACTTGATTCTGACGGACTTAAGCATCGCTACGGGTGAGAAAATCTCATCGTAGTCAACTCCTTGAACTTGTGAAAAACTCTTTGCCACAAGTCGAGCTTCATAGACGGTGACATTACCGTCCACGTCCGTCTTCTTCTTAAAGATCCATTTATCTCAATGGCTTGCCAATCATCGGGCAAGTCCACCAAAGTCCATACTTCGTTTTGATACATGGATCCTATCTCGAATTTCTTGGCTTCTAACCATTTGTCAGAATACGGGCCCACCATCGCTTCTCCATAGTTCGTAGGTTCATTGTTGTCCAACAACATGACCTCTAACACATGATCACCATACCACTCAGGAGTAGTACATATCCTTGTCGACCTACGAGGTTCGATAGCAACTTGATCCGAAGCTTCATGATCACTATCATTAGTTTCCTCTTCAACAGTCGTAGGTTCCACAGAAACATCTTTCTGTGTTGCACTACTCTCCGGTTGAAGTGAGGGTTCGACAACCTCATCAAGTTCTATCTTCCTCCCACTCAATTCTTTCGAGAGAAACTCCTTCTCGAGAAAGGACCCGTTCTTAGCGACAAACATTTTGTCCTTGGATCTGAGATAGAAGGTATACCCAACTGTTACCTTTGGGTATCCCATGAAGATGTATTTGTCCGCTTTGGGTTCGAGCTTTTTCTGGCTGAAGCCATAAGCATCGCAGCCCCAAACATTGAGAAACGACAACTTTGGTTTCTTGCCAAACCACAGTTCATACGGCGTCGTCTCAACGGACTTAGATGGTGCCCTATCTAAAGTGAGTGAAACTGTCTCTAATGTATAACCTCAAAATAATAGCGGTAAATCGGTAAGAGACATCATAGATCGTACCATATCTCATAAGGTTCGATTACGACGTCCAGACACACCATTACGCTGTGGTGTTCCAGGTGGCTTCAACTGCGAAACAATTCCACAATGTCTTAAGTGATTGCCAAACTCACAACTCAGAAAATATCCCCTTGATCAGATCGTAGGAACATGATCTTCTTGTTATTATGATTCTTAACTTCACTCTGAGATTGCTTGAACTTTTCAAACGTTTCAGACCTTTACTTCATTAAGTAAATATACCCATATCTACTCAAATCGTCAGTGAGGATGAGAAAATAACGATATCCACTACACGCCTTAATTCTCATTGGATCACACACATTAGCATGTATGATTTCCAACAAGTCACTTTCCCGTTTCATTGTACCTGAACACGAGATCTTTAGTCATCCTGCCCATGAGGCATGGCTCGCATGTGTCAAGCGATTCAAAATCAAGTGACTCCAAACATCCATCAGCGTGGAGTTTCTTCATGCATTTTATGCCAAAATGACCTAAGCGGCAGTGCCACAAGAAAGTGGTACTATCATCATTAACTCTACATCTTTTGGCATTAATATTATCATCATGTGTATTACTATGATCGAGATTCAACGAACCATTGGGTGCATAACCATAAAGGTATTATTCATCTAAACAGAATAACCATTATTCTCTAACTGAAATGAATAATCGTATTGCAATGAACATGATCTAATCATATTCATGCTCAACGTAGACACCTGATAACATTTATCTAGGTTCAACACTAATCCCGAAAGTTGAGGGAGCGTGCGATGGTGATCTTATCAACCTTGGAAACACTTCCAACACACATCGTCACCTCGCCCTTAGCTAGTCTCCGTTCAGTCCGTAGCTTTTGCTTCAAGTCACTAATAGCAACTGAACCGGTTTCCAATACCCAGGTGCTACAAGGAGTACTAGTAAGGTACACATCAATAACACGTATATCAAATATACATTGTTGAAGTTTCCAGCTATCATACCTACCATGTATTTGGGGTAGTTCCGCTATCATGTGACCGTTCCCCTTACAATAGAAGCACTTAGTCTCGAGGTTTGGGTTCAACCATGGGTTCCTTCATCTGTGCGACAACTGGTTTGCCATCCATGAAGTTTCCCTTCTAGCCCTTGCCCTTTTGAAACCAGTGGTCTTGTTAAACCATCAACACTTGATGCTTCTTCTTGATTTCTACTTTTGCGGTCTTAAGAACCGCTAATAGCTCCGGGATCATCTCCATCCTTTGCATGTCATAGTTCATCACGAAGTTCTAGTAACTTGGTGATAGTGTCTAGAGAATTCCGTCAACCACTATCTCATCTGGAAGATTAACTCCCATTTTGTTCAAGTGATTTTAGCACCCAGACATTCTGAGCACATGCTCACTAGTTGAGCCATTCTCCTCCATCTTTTTGGCAAAAGAACTTGTCAGAGGTCTCATACCTCTCAACACGGGCATGAGCCTGAAATCCCAATTTCAGCTCTTAGAACATCTCATATGTTCTATGGCGTTCAAAACGTCATTGGAATCCCGATTCTAAGCCGTAAAGTATGGTGCACTAAACTATCAAGTAGTCATCAGGACGTCTCAGTCAGGTGTTCACAACATCCACAGACAACGTTGTAGGGGTTTGCACATCGAGCGGTGCATCAAAGACGTAAGCTTTCTGTGTAGTAGTGAGGACACTCCTCGGACTACGGACCCAGTCCGCATCATTGCTTACAATATCTTTCAACTTAGTCTTTCTCTAGGATCGTATTAAACAGGAAGCTACAACGCAGTTATTGGTCTACAACATAATTTGCGAAGACAACTTAGACTATTGTTCATGACAATTAAGTTCATCTAATGAACTCCCACTCAGATAGACATCTCTCTAGTCATCTAAGTGATACATGATCCGAATCGACTAGGCCGTGTCCGATCATCACGTGAGACGGACTAGTCATCAACGGTGAACATCTTCATGTTGATCGTATCTTCTATACGACTCATGTTCGACCTTTCGGTCTTCCGTGTTCCGAGGCCATGTCTGTACATGCTAGGCTCGTCAAGTGAACCCTAAGTGTATCGCGTGTGTAAATCTGGCTTACACCCGTTGTATGCGAACGCTAGAACCTATCACACCCGATCATCATGTGGTGCTTCGGAACAACGAACCTTAGCAACGGTGCACAGTTAGGGGGAACACAATTCTTGAAATTTTAGTGAGAGATAATCTTATTCACTACCGTCGTTCTAAGCAAATAAGATGTAAAACATGATAAACATCACATGCAATCAAATAGTGACATGATATGGCCAATATCATCTTGCTCCTTTGATCTTCATCTTCGGGGCTCCATGATCATCATCGTCACCGGCATGACACCATGATCTCCATCATCATGATGTCCATCATCGTGTCTTCATGAAGTCGTCTCGCCAAACATTACTTCTACTACTACGGCTAACGTTTAACAATAAAGTAAAGTAATTACATGGCGTTATTCAGTGACACGCAGGTCATACAATAAATAAGACAACTCTTATGGCTCCTGCCGGTTGTCATTCTCATCGACATGCATGTCGTGATTCCTATTAGAAGAACATGATCAACCTCATACATCACATATATATCATTCATCACATCCTTTTGGCCATATCACATCACACGGCACATGCTGCAAAAACAAGTTAGACGTCCTCTAATTGTTGTTGCAGGTTTTTACGTGGCTGCTATAGGTTTCTAGCAAGAACGTTTCTTACCTACGCCAAAACCACAACGTGATATGCCAATTTCTATTTAACCTTCATAAGGACCCTTTTCATCGAATCCGATCCGACTAAAGCGGGAGAGACACACACCCGCTAGCCACCTTATGCAACTAGTGCATGTCAGTCGGTGGAACCTATCTCACGTAAGAGTACGTGTAAGGTCGGTCCGGGCCGCTTCATCCCACGATGCCTCCGAATCAAGATAAGACTAGTAACGGCAAGTAAATTGACAAATCCACGCCCACAACTACTTTGTGTTCTACTCGTGCAAGATACTACGCATAGACCTAGCTCTGATGCCACTGTTGGGGATCGTAGCAGAAAATCAAATTTTTTCCTACGCATCACCAAGATCTATCTATGGAGTAATCTAGCAACGAGCATAAAGGTGAGTGGGGAGTGCATCTACATACCCTTGTAGATCGCGAGCGGAAGCGTTCAAGAGAACGGGGATGATGGAGTCGTACTCGTCGTGATCCAAATCACCGATGATCCTAGCGCCGAACGGACGGCACCTCCGTGTTCAACACACGTACGGAGCGGGGGCATCTCCTCCTTCTTGATCCAGCAAGGGGGGAGGAGAGGTTGATGGAGATCCAGCAGCACGACGGCGTGGTGGTGGAAGTAGCGGGATTCCAGCAGGGCTTCGCCAAGCGATGCGGGAGGAGGGAGATGTGTCACGGGAGGGAGAGGGAGGTGCCAGGGCTTGGGGTGCGGCTCCCATGCGCCTCCCCACTATATATAGGGGTGGAGGGGGCTGGTTTCTTGTCCTCCAAGTCCATTGGGGCATTGGCAAAGGTGGGGGAAAGAAATCCCATCATTTCCTTTCCCCACCGATTGTTATCCCCCTTTTTAGGGATCTTGATCTTATCCCTTCGGGATATGATCTTATTCCTTCTAAGGGGGGGATCTTGGTGCGCCTTGACCAGGGGTGTGGGGCCTTGCCCCCACTACCCACGTTCATGTGGGTCCCCCCATGTAGGTGGGCCCCACTTCATAACCTTCTAGAACCTTCCCGGTACAATACCGAAAAATCCCAAACATTTTCCGGTGGCCAAAATAGGACTTCCTATATATAAATCTTTACCTCCGGACCATTCCGGAACTCCTCGTGACGTCCGGGATCTCATCCGGGACTCTGAACAACTTTCGGGTTTCAACATACTTATATCTCTACAACCCTAGCATCATCGAACCTTAAGTGTGTAGACCCTGCGGGTTCGGTAACCATGTAGACATGACCGAGACAACTCTCCGGCCAATAACCAACAGCGGATCTGGATACCCATGTTGGCTCCCACATGTTCCACGATGATCTCATCGGATGAACCACGATGTCAAGGATTCAATCAATCCCGTATACGATTCCCTTTGTCTATCGGTATAGCACTTGCCCGAGATTCGATCGTCGGTATACCGATACCTTGCTCAATCTCGTTACCGGCAAGTCTCTTTACTCGTTCCGTAACACATCATCCCGTGATCAACTCCTTGATCACATATTGTGCACATTATGATGATGTCCTACCGAGTGGGCCCAGAGATACCTCTCCGTCATACGGAGTGACAAATCCCAGTCTCGATTCGTGCCAACCCAACAGACACTTTCGGAGATACCTCTAATGCACCTTTATAGCCACCCAGTTACGTTGTGACGTTTGGTACAGCCAAAGCATTCCTACGGTATCTGGGAGTTGCACAATCTCATGGTCTAAGGAAAAGATACTTGACATATAGAAAAGCTTTAGCATACGAACTACACGATCTGTGCTAGGCTTAGGATTGGGTCTTGTCCATCACATCATTCTCCTAATGATGTGATCCCGTTATCAACGACATCCAATGTCCATGGTCAGGAAACCGTAACCATCTATTGATTAATGAGCTAGTCATCTAGAGGCTTACTAGGGACATGGTGTTTGTCTATGTATCCACACATGTATCTGAGTTTCCTATCAATACAATTCTAGGATGGATAATAAACAATTATCATGAACAAGGAAATATAATAATAACCAATTTATTATTTCCTCTAGGGCATATTTCCAACAGTGAGGCACATGTAGTGGACAATGCCATTCTCCAATCTTCACGGTCTCGATATTCTCTATAGAGTTGAGGGCATGCCTCCTGTCGATCTTCTTCGGAAAATATACCGTGTTTTCTTTATCATTCACATGGAAGGTAACCTTCCCTTTATTGCAATCAATAATAGCACCTGCGGTGTTAAGAAAAGGTCTACCAAGAATAATGGACATGCTCCCATCCTCGGGCATGTCAAGCACAACAAAATTAGTAAGAATTAAACAATTAGCAACTTCTACGGGAACATCCTCACAAATACCTATCGGAATAGCGGTTGACTTGTCAGCCATCTGAAGGGAGATATCTGTAGGAATTAGTTTCTCTAAACAAAGCCTCTCGTAAAGAGAGAGAGGCATAACACTCACTCCTGCTCCAAGATCACATAAAGCAGTTTTGACATAATTATTCATTATGGAGCAAGGAATGGTGGGTATACCTGGATCACCGAGCTTCTCAGGAATCTTGCCACTGAAAGAGTAGTTAGCAAGCATAGTAGATATTGCTTCATTAGGAACTTTTCTTTTATTAGTGACAATATCTTTCATATATTTTGAATAAGGAGGTAACTTAATAGCTTCAGTCAAAGGAATTTGAAGAAAAAGAGGTTTAATCCACTCACAAAACTTATTGTAATGCTCTTCTTCTTTAGATTTGATGGACTTACCTGGAAAGGGCATGGGTTTCTGTACCCATGGTTCTCTTTCCTTCCCATGTTTTCTTGCAATGAAGTCTTCTTTAGTGTACCCCTTACGTTTGTCAGGTGTTTCTTCCTCTCGAACTTCAGGCGGATCATTCTTCTCACTATCCTTACCTTCAGGTTCAGCACCGTCTTCAGTCTCAGCATCGGAGATAGATACGCTGTTAGGATCAATAGTTGGCTCTTCATCTGCAATAGGATCATTAGAATTGTCAGTCTCCTTATGTTTCTTCTTTTTCTTTGGAGAGCCAACAATTTCTTCTTCCTGCATTTGAGAATCATGCTCGATTCTCTTCGGATGCCCCTCTGGATAGAGAGGATCTTGAGTGCTAGTTCCTCCTTGGGTCTTAATCCAGAAAGCCTGCAAATCATCTTGTTTGGCATTGTTAGCAAGCAAATCTCTTTGCACCTTAGAAATTTGGTCTAGCTGAGTTTGAACCATATGAAAATGCTTCACAAGACATTGAACATCATTAACTGTTCTACCTAGAACATCAAGCAGACTTTTGATAGAAAGGGAATTATCATGCAACTGACTTTCTATCCTCTCATTAAAATGATTTTGTTTCATAATAAAATTATCAAACTCATCTAAACATTGATCAGGAGTGTTACCATGAGGGATGTCACTTGCGTTGAAATCTAAAAGAGAGTGTACCTCTACCATAGGAGGGTGAGTGGTAGGCTCACACAGCTTCTCAATAGGGGGTAGATTCTTCACGTCTTCAGCTTTAATACCTTTCTCTTTAATAGACTTCTTTGCTTCTCGCATATCTTCGGGGCTTAGAACAAACATGCCCCTCTTCTTTGGTGGTGGAGGTGGTTCAGGGACGGACCAATCTTCATGGTTTTTGGCAATCCTGCCCATCAAATCTTCCGCATCGTCCGGTGTTCTTTTCCTGAAAACACAACCAGCACAACTGTCCAAATAGGACCTGGATTCATCAGTTAGACCAGCATAGAATATATCGATTAATTCATTCTTAGGGATTTCATGTCCTGGTCTAGCCCGAATCAGACCGCAGTACCTCCCCCAAGCTTTAGGGAGGGACTCATCCTGCAACTGTTTAAAGTTATAAATTCTTTGTAAAGCATCATGTTGCATGTGAGCAAGAAAGTACTTATCAACAAAAGAGTGAGCTAAGTCTTGAGGACTATTAATGGAACCGCATGGAAGCGAATCATACCATGCTTTAGCACCTTCCTTCAAGGAGAAAGGAAGAAGCTTGGTGATAGAAACGTATCGTATCTTCTCATCTGTGGTAAACAGGCCACCTAACTCACCGAGTTTAGTCAGGTGTGCAATAGCATCATCATTTTCTCTGCCATAAAAGGGGTCAGCTTCAACCATAGGTATAAGTGAAAGATCAACAGAGAAATCATAATCAGGATCATCAATGCATATAGGAGATGTAGCAAATTCAGGATCAGGAACTGTTTTGTTCTTCAAAGAGTGTTTTTCAAATAGTTTCTTAATAACTTCAGGGTCAGAGCCAGAAAACTCTGTCAGTTCCCTGCATAAATCTTCATCAAGCATATAGTAATCATCATCAAGGAGTCTCTCCTTGAGTTTACTCAAATCAGGATAATCATAAGTTTCACCAATAGGGTAGCGAGTAACAGGAAGTTCAATTCCAGACTTTTTAGCAGCAACAGCAATTTGTTTCTCAAGAGCATAACCAAGGGAACTAATATCATCAACAGTAGTAGAAGCATCATCAAAAGTATCGGACATAGTAACAGATTCAGTAGGAGCATCATGTGGTGGTGGTGAGGCAAACTTACTCATAACAGAAGGTGAATCAAGCGTAGCACTAGTGCTCAGAGCAGTATCTCTTCTTGTAGTGGATAGTAAGATCGGAACCTTGGGGTCTCCTTTCTTACCCATAGTGGATGAAGTGCAGCAGGTAGGATACCTCAAGTAGACTTGTAAATATTGCTATGCTCCCCGGCAACGGCGCCAGAAAACGGTACTTGATAACCCTCAACCGTAAGGGATCAAGATAGTCTTCGCGGGTAGGAATAACCCAATTTATTGATTCGACACACGGGGAGCCAAAGAGTATTTATAAGCTTTGATAGTTGAGTTGTCAATTCAACCGCACCTGAAATATACTTACTTGCAACAAAAGATAAGTGGTAACAGTGATATGATAGTGATGATAGTGATAGTAAAAGTAAATAGCAAAAGTAAATGGCAAAAATAGCAACTAGTAACCAGCAGGATTTAAAACACTGTAGGCTAGGGAGACGGATGGTTGGGCGCTGCATGGATGAGATATATCATGATTCTAACTTGGGGCACGGCACACGGAAAAGTAATGATCATCTAGGCAAATATCAAACATTAGGCATGTATCCCGTAGGTAGTTGTACGTGCTTGCAATAAGAACTTGCACAACATCTTTTGTCCTACCATCCCGCTACGAACGGGGCCAAAAGGAACTTATGGAGATTAAGGTGCTCCTGTCAAAGAGCATCGGAAGAAAGCAATGAACTCAATGGATACATGTAATCCTCAAACTACGGACCATCCCCTTTGGTGTCCCAAGCTGTCACTTTTGGGATCGCCGGTTCCGAAACGTAATAGGTGCAAACAACTCATA
This sequence comes from Secale cereale, assembly GCA_902687465.1. Taxonomy (NCBI): domain Eukaryota; kingdom Viridiplantae; phylum Streptophyta; class Magnoliopsida; order Poales; family Poaceae; genus Secale; species Secale cereale. The sequence continues at coordinate 839,272,938 of LR738714.1, forward strand.
GATAGGATCACGAACACAAATATATTCATACAAACACATATGGTTCAGATCTGAAATCATGGCACTCGGGCCCTAAGTGTCAAGCATTAAGAATAACAAGTTGAAGCAAAGATGATAAACACCATAGTAGATGATAGGCAACATGCCCCCAACGATCTGACAAACTATTACATGATCTAACTCATCCAATCCCTACCATCCCCTTCGCCTACAGCAGGGGAAGTACTCACACATGGAGGGAGAAGTCATGGAGGGATGATGGAGTGGTGATGATGATGACGATGGCGACGATCTCCCCTCTCCGGAGGCCAATTCAGCCTCCAGATTAGCCCTCCCAAAGAAGAACAAAGGGTGGCGGCGGCTCCGCGATGAAAACTGCGAAAAGAACTTCTGATCTGGGGTTTCCGTGTCGCGAGTAAAAATACGAGGCAAAGTAGGGCACCAGGGGGTGTGGGCCCCACCCAGGCGACCTCCCGGCGCGGCCCAGGGGGGGGGGGGGGGGGGGCAGCGCGCCCACAGGGCGCCTGGGCACCCCCTGCCCCCCCTCTGGCCCCTCTTCTGGCTCCTGGTTCCTTCGGGTGCGTGGATTTTCTGTGATTTTTCGTGGATTTTTCTGAGATACCTAAAAATCCGTTTTCCTGCACACAATAAAACCATACAGACAGCTCTGCTGAAAACAGCGTCAGTCCGGGTTAGTTTAGTTCAAATCATGCAAGAATGAGGTCAAAACAATATCAAAAGTGTTTGGAAAAGTAGATACGTTTGAGACGTATCAGAGTCTTATTACAAAATATGGCAGAAGGCCATCTAACAATAATAATCTAAAACGAACTGCGGAAGCATCAAAGATAAGTTGAGTCCATCCAACTCCACGACAAACATTGAGTGCATGACAATGACCTAATCGCACCTTATTCTTCATCGGAGAACTCTGCAACATGGGACGTTGCAGCTGTGTAGGTCAGCACATGGAATATGCTAGCAAGAACACACTGTAGCAAGTAATGATGAACAAGTATCTACAACTATATGCATATTTGGCTGGTGGAGGCTGTAAGGTTTATTTTTCCACAAAGCTAGTTTTTTCCCTACAATAAAGGAATAAATTTTATTAACTACTTAGTTGAGTTAAGCAATATTGAGAGTGGTTTCTCCATCTCAATCCCAAAATCCACAATGTCATTAATAACCCAACAAGTTTAATTAAAAAGAGTGTTGAGATCAATCCATAATTCAAATACCAGGATACTCAAGATGTCCATAACCAGGGACACGGCTACTCATGAATATATTGTACACTCTGCAGAGGTTTGTGCACTTTTCCCCACAAGACTCGACTGCATCCATGATCGGAAGATCAAGACATAGTATTTTAGAAGCATTCACTCTTTACCCTGTATAGATCGGTACACCTACTTCCCCTACATATGCTAGTCCACTACTGAAAGAGCTCACACAAGATACTCAACTATGCCAGAGCCCATAATGGCTTGTGGCTGCACACGGAAGTTTCTAGGCATGTATGATATATGATCTCTTTGAGCCTGGGTGTCATTCCACAGGATGATCACACGGTTCCTCTGGGATATCCTAGGACAACACTGGATTCTCCAGGTGCCCTGCAACCAATCCACCCAGTTGTGTATTAAAGTTGCCACCTTAAACATTCCTTTAGTTGTTATTACACTCACTACTTTCCTGAATCTCACATACCAATCCACGTCTACGAGCATGGCTAACCACAAGTAACAAAGCGTACATTCCATGGGTTGATCTCAAGTCATTGGGTTCCTACCTCATGAACTACTCATCAATACCACACGTAACCAAGTCCTACTCATACAAAACTTTGAGGATAGAACTAATGCAATAAAACTGGGTATTGAAACGTCTGATCAAATTATGAACTTGCCATGCTGATGATCGTTGAAACCTAGAGACTCGTAGTAGCAAGCTTCGCACTATGAAAATTTTATCGCAATTAAGCAATAGCATACATAAGCAATCATGCAACAGAATCGAAGAACAAATCTTGAAAAACTTTGAAAACAAGCTAATAACTCTTGCAACAGAAAAAAATTTATAGTAGTACCAAAATTAAGTGAATTTGACCTTATCAGAAAATTTAGGTCAAGAGTTTTGATTTGCAAAAAGAATGAACTCGAACAGAGTTACGAAACTCAAGTTACAATCAAAAGAAGTCCAAATACAAATCTATTTGAATTCAAATTTTAAAACTTACAAAAACATATTTGAGTTGCATTACTAAATAGATGAAATCAAAACAAAGAGTTTGGCGTTGGTTTCATCTAATTCCGACTAACGAGTAAAAAGTAACGATCGTTTTAATATTAGAGACTAATCTATAAAAACTTTAATCACGGATAGGTCCCTAACGGACATAAACAGAAAAAAACACTAAAAAACGAATGTTTGTTTTTCTGAACTAACATAGGACGTTCGCTGTATAATAAAACCTAAAAAACGAATGTTTGTTTTTCTGAACTAACAACGATCTAGGACGTTCGCTGTGTATTGCTTTTCAATTTTCACGGTGTGTTTAGATGTATATATGATGGGCCTCGAACCCCTCGTTGGTTACCCCAAGTGGAAGGTGTAAGATGCAGTATGTAGAAGTGTGTCAGGACCCCGATCCTAAGTCACACAGGTCTAGCCTGTAACACACCATATCACTTTGCGGCCTCACGCACGGTATTCCACGGGTGCCACCTTACCTGGCCCGGGACCGTTTGCGCATTTTGGCACACGTATATGATAGTGTCGCTAGCATCCATATGACAGAGAACCCGGGCCGACATGACCAGTTATAAACCAAAAGTGGCACTAAATTACAGAGACAGGCATACATGACCCAGCAACGAACGTGTCGGTCATCAACGTATGAACCCAAGTCGTAGCAAGCTACAAGGACTTAAAGGAACAGCGCGTGACATTTCCCCTAAGGGACAGACACAGGAACGAAGAAGGACACATGCCGGCCAGCCTAGGTGTTCCGGAGCAGTAGCAAGCTACCAAGGCTCAGTGGAAGCACCAGGAGACATTTCCCTGTAAGATAGGCTACCAAAGGTAAACAACTAGGTGTCGGATCCCACACATAGCAATACACATTACACGTACGCATAACATGTAAGTATGTGCTGTACAACATGGCATCACAACATAACTCAACAACTCATATAGATAAGGCCCAGAAGAGCCATCATAGCATTTATTACAATCAGAGGTCACATGACCCAACATACAGAGCATACAGGCAACAGAAGCATTACATGTCTGAGTACAGACATCTACAAATGAAAAAGACTAAGAAGCCTGACTATCTACCAGACCCTCCCAAGGATACAAGATCGTAGCTGAGGTAACAAGCTAAACGTCGAAGTCCACGCGGAACCACTAGCGAGACTGAAGTCTCTCTGCAAAAACATAAATTAAGCAAACGTGAGTACAAAGGTACTCAGCAAGACATACATCAGAACTAGCTACATATGCATCGGTATCAACAAAGGGGTGGTGGAGTTTGACTGCAGCAAGCCAGCTTTGACTCGGTGGCTATCCTGAACTACGACTACAAGTAACTCTTTTGAGGTGGCGCACACGAGTCCACATAATCACCAATCAATACACCACTATGGATCCGCTCCCATCTCCCTACGAGAAGGCCATCCATAGCACTCACGCTTATCTTGCGCGTTTTAGAGTATCCACTTTCACTTGTCTATGAACTGTAATAGGCAACCCAGAAGTCCATTACCGTGGACACGGCTATTCGAATAGATTATATTTAACCCTGCAGGGGTGTACTTCTTCACACACGCTCTCACCACTTACCCCCGTCTACACGACATGTACTCGGCAACCTTCAAGCGGAGGCCCAGCGAGGGTGTCGGCCACGACCTGACTAACCACACAAGTCTCTCGTCCAGGTTTATTGCCTATTTGGGTTCCATCCGTGGGGAGATCCGGCCGGGGTGTCGCTCACGGCCCCAAACGATGTGTACAGGGTTCCCGCATCACCAAATGGGCAATCGGTACACCGTGCCACGTACCTGCCATGTCACAGCCCACCCCGAGGGTCAGCGCTGCGCACGACCTCTAGTAAACTACAAACACCAGAAACTAGTTGCAACTCCTGGACAGAGATCATGTTGATTAATAAGTCGAGAGAGTCAATTAAGGATCCCAATGTGTGGTAGTAGCTGTTTCATGGACCAACCAACACAGAACTCAGTTCCTGAGGACGGCTGCAATGAGACAACCCACCATGTACTCCTACATGGCCTCTCATCGCTACCTTTACCAAAACGTGTTCACACACTTAGCTCTCAACAGTAGGACATGTTCACCACATTCCAATTCATCCCCGATGAATCAGACCTGACACAACTCTAAGCAATAGCAGGCATAACCAGAAAGCATGAATGAGTAGGCACAACATGGCTCAAACAACTCCTACTCATACTAGTGGGTTTCAACTATTTACTGTGGCAATGATGGGTCATGCAGTGGAAAGGGGGTTCAACTACCGCAGCAGGTAACAGTTGAAGCGTTGTTGTCCTAATGCAGTAAAAGAGAGCAAGAGCGAGAGAGTGGGATTGTATCGGAATGCTCAATGAGGTTTTGCTTGCCTGGCACTTCTGAAGATATCAATGAGTCTTCATCGGTGTCATCGAACTCATCGTCGGAACGTCGTCTACTGAGAGGGGACAAAACCGACAAACAGGGAAAGAACACAATCAATGCAATGCAACAATATGATGCATGATCATGAGATGGAAATATGTTGTTGATTGAGCTAATGCAATTAGCAACACAATTAAATGAAGTTGGTTTGAACAAAGGTTCAAATTCAAACTCCATATGTGATTATTTAATTGTCATTTAATTGATTTGACCTGATCAGCAGGCTTAGCTTGTTCAAACATGCACGAAAGTGTAATAAACAGATTCCTTGAATTTTTCTGATCATTTTTCATATATAAATTATTTTCATCTGAGCTACGGTTGATTTTATATGATTTTTACAAGTTTTGGCTATTTTCTGAATTAAATAAATCATTTCTGATTTATTTAAAACTCCAGAAAATACTTACTGTGTCAGCACTGCGTCAACATGACGTCAGCAGGTCAACGGGCTGGTCCAGGTCAAACCTGACCAGTGGGGCCCACTGGTCAGTGACACATGGACTAAATCCGGTCAAAACCAGCTTTGACTGGGGTTTGACCAGGGCTAGGGCCCACTGCCAGTGGCTATTAGGGGTGATTAGTGGTGTAGTTAGCTCCTAACTAAGCGCCACTTCGGCGGTCACCGGAGTTCGGTCGGCGGCGACCAAAACTGCGGCAGAAGCTCGCCGGACTTGCGTTAGGGACGGCCGTACGTCGCGCTGCTGGCACCAGGGAGGAGCCCTTGCTCGTGCGCATCCATTCATGCCATCGGGAGGGGCTGGGGTGGCCGGAGCTCGTCAGAAAAGAGCTCGCGGTGGCGCCGGAGTTCGGGCACCGATGGAGTAGGTGCTACGGGGCACGAGAAGGTGAGCTGGTGGGTGTGTTAGCTTGCTGCGGAGCTGCTGAGCACGGAAGCATGCTCGGCTACGAGACGCAGGGCCTGTGGCTACGGCGGCGGCATCGCCGGCGGATCCGAGCTCTCGGGCGCGGTGGTTAGCTAGGCTAGGTGGAGAAATCGACCACGGGGAGAGAGGGGAAACAAGCAGGGGCTCACGGCGAATGTAGTGGTGGCCTCAGCGAGCTTGAGGAAGCACCGGAGCGGGCGCACGGTCGCCGGTGATCGCCATGGCCGTAGGTTGAAGACGAGGTCGATGATGGCGCTCCAGGGGCTCCTGGCATCGGGCAGCTCGGCGAGGAGGAAGAGAGGAACGAGGCGGAGCTACTGGGCACTTTGCGGGGGCGTGGGGAGGGCTGTGGCCGCGGTGGTGCTCGCCGGCGCGGCCGCGGCGGCTTCGGCCATGGTGGGAGGGGACGAGGGAGAGAGCAGAGGAGGGGAGAGTAGTGTCCAGGGGGTTCGAGAGGTGTCGTGGCGCTCGTGCAGGCCGTCGGGAGGGAAGCAGACAGGGAGGAGGTGGAGGCCGTGGGCGTGCGCCGTCGCCACGCACCTGCCTGTCCTTCTGGCAGGAGGTTGAAGACGCTCCTGCCCCTGGTGGGCTGGGCCGGCCACTTGGGCCGCCAGGTGGGCTGCACAGGAAAGACTCTCTCTCTCTCTCTCTCTCTCTGCTTTTCTCTTTTAGTTTCTGTTTTCTATTTTTTGTAATTATTTTTCTTTATTAAAAATGCTAGGGCATTTTTATAAATCATGAAACCAAGCATGGCTACTGTTTAGGATAACTCCAACAGTAAACGTTTTAGTTTATGATTATTTGAGCATTTAAAATAATATATAAAATTTAAATGCCCAAATGCAAATAAGATATGATTTAATTCAAAAAATCCAGAATGGTCCTAGAAATATGTGCAACATTTTTGGGCAGGGGTTTTTAATCAATCCAAAAATGATGAACTTTTCCAAGGGGCATTTTGGGTTCATTGAAAAAGATTTAAATTTAACCCTAGTTAAATTCATTTAGTGCTAGGGTTTGAGCATCCCCATTTCAGGTTTTCCTTTGAAGATAAACATGATGCAACAGACAGGTGCTTTCCTAAAGCAAGGTGAAGCTGGGGATGTGACAACTCACCCCCACTAAACAAGAATCTCGTCCCGAGATTCAGGACGTGAGATAAGAAATCAAAGGGGACACTAACTAACACATTCTTCTCGATCCCGGTTCTCCTCCTCGAAATTGTTGATTCATTGCATCATGTAGATCTTGGCATCTTTGATTTCAAAGCTTCATCCAACACGACAACAGAGGAACGTGAATTCTACAAGATTTGATCTTCTCGAAGATCGAGCAACTCAAGATCAACTCATGGATTGAGACGTCGAAACACCTCTTGAGCTGAGACACGAAGTACACCTCCAGGGGGATGGAGTGAGACAAACGATGAAGGTTCACCTAGTGGCAATAATTCCACACCTAAGAAGATGGTGATCGATGTCACCAGGCGGGGTACCTTAGAGAAGGTGACTCGTAGAGTTACTCCCTTAAGTGGCAAAAGAATTACTTTTGATATAGAGATCATTGAAACTCTCTATACCAGCCGGAGGCAAATCACAATCGATCGTTTGACGGTATCCGAATGAATGACATTCTCCATCTAGAATGGATGATGTGGACTGCCTTGTAAAAGACAATGCCAAGGTTGATTTTTCTTGTCACCGGAAATGGATGGGATCCATGGTAAAATGGCACATTGGCGGTGCAAGTTGGGAACAACATGCAAATGCTGGGAATGATTCTGGTAACTGGAAGAATCCCAACAGTAGAGAGTAATTCTACTCTTGAGGGGTTATAGCATAACCAAGAGCACTGGGAGCAATCCCGGTTGGTGTCGAGGATAATACCTAGTGCTTGTGCGTGCTCTCAAGAACTTGAGTATTCCCATATTCACCAAGGTTTTACCAATATCCGTGTCAAGGATCCTGGCAACACCACATACTACCACGATGAATAGCGGTGGACGATGCAGATGCAAAGGAAGATAACACCTTCTTGGATTTCACCTTGGCGAGGCCAAGGGGACGAAATCTGGATGATCAACCAAGAGACATTTAGCACTCCGCTTCTAATGTTCTCCTTGATGTACTAGCACAACCCATTTATTATAATGGTTTGGCACCTAGAACGTCAAATAAAAGGTCGGACTTCAGGGGCACAAGAATTCATAAGGAACAACTAGGGAGTAAGTCCTACGAAGTCTTTATGGGGAGGTGGCCAACTTCTTCAAACAAGATACTACAACAATAGGTCTTCCGGTTGGGTGTGTTGGCCACGACATCCACTTTACCGGTTATCGAGAGACCAATATTATAGCTCTTGGAAAATGCACCAACCATCATATCTGCCTGAGATTCAGTTCTGATTGGTGTCAGGATATTCCAGACTCATCGAGTCTAGAAAGAATGAATATTCGCAACACAATTCGACGAGACGGCGTTGCGAGATTCTCGGGGAGTAAACTACGATAGCAAGCTCCAAAACATGAGCTGGTTCTGCTACGTACCTGTGAACACGTTGTCCCAGACAAACGTGACCACATAGTAGTCTTATAATAAAATACTATCGAGTTCAGATTGGGAATCATCATTGGAGATAGCGAAGTCTTGTGCATGTCCGTCCGGGCCCTTCGGGAATAGCATTTGAACTTCTTTTCTTTGAACAATCAATCAGTGGCTTGGTGTGCTAGGGATACATACAGAATGAAGATGATCAGTCTATCAGACCATAGAATACTTCGCACGTATGCATGACTGACTTGGGATGACTCCAGAGGAGGTAGAAACATGCTTTCTCGAATTCACGGCGGCAACTTGCATCAAATGCTCATTAGAGGAAGTCACTTCTTTCTTCCGTACATATGCTTCACGAACGGGTCATGAAGATAATGCTTATAAAAGTTTCCAATACTAACTGGATGTTCAACATAGATCATGGAGAAGATAACAATATTGCTGATGGGCTCAACAACAATTCATCCAAGTTTCCATGGAGATGGAATTCCATAATTATGTGAACAAGTGATAGTATTGGTCAGACCAATAGATGTAATGGTGTATGCTCGAGGGATCAACCACGAGTAAGACAACGTTACGAATATCGTTGGTTCTGATTTGATTCGAGGATAGCCCACACTCAAATCAAAGTTTTGGACAGGATAATAAATCCACAAATGATCACGGGGATCAATTGGAGAAGATATCATCTATCTTCAATACACACACAAGATATCCCTTTGGAGTGAGCTATGTGGGTTAAGCTTTTATCTTCCAACTCTCCAAGTTGTTGTTTAGCTTAACCAACTAGTTCGGGGTATCCAACACAGATTCTTGGAGAAGTGGTGGTTTATAAGAAACCAACTTGATCACGAGCTCAACATAACAGTCAGGGAACAACCCGGTAATACTTCCGAGAAGATATTCAGAAAATCACGAACCACCGATATGTTACTAAGCTCGAGAACAATCTTGCCTTTCAAGGCAAGAAGATATGATCAAATGAGCGAGGACTTAACAAAATCCTAACTCATCAATCAAGGAATGCACCAGGAAAGTGAACTAGGTAGCACGATCAATCTTAGGATGGTGATTCAGTAACCATCATGCTAAGAATGAGATTATCGTCCATTTAACTACCAAGCAACAGAGTTGCTAGGAGTATTGATTTCACACATCACAATCCACTTGTCAGTATTCCGGTTATAACAACGCGGAGACCGAGGAATGGACGACGATGGTGAGAAGTATTACTGTATCAAGAGTTCATAGTATGATGTGCAATTCCCAGGATATTCTTGACATAAAGATGGTAATACTCCAGGATAGAACAGTTTAGAAGCTGCATTAGCATTCTTCATCTGCGAAGTACATCTTCTTTGACCAAATCCTGGATATGGATAAGGTACTGGAGTTTGTTTCTCCTAGTCATTCTAGAATAGAATGGCTTGACAGACCACAAGAGTAAAAGCCATCAATGAACACGAGTGCACGACTACTCCTGACTATCAATTGATAGACGAGGGTCATAATACAACTAAAAGGAGACAACTCAAGGGACATATAACTTCTGAGTTGTGGATGCATAGGTTAGTATGTCGAACGAGTTCCACATATTTCTTCCGGATAACCCATGCAGAAAGGTAGGACTGGCAGAGTCACAATATGAATGGAGTACCACTCAGGAGCACTCTGGTTGTGATCTTTTGGTTCGGGAGAACTTCTGCCAAGATGGTTCATGGTATTGGAAGAACGATAACCACGGACCTCGAGGACTATCGCAAGGTTACTAATATCCTAAAGGAACGAGCAAATACTATCAACATGAAGTAGGTAGGGTGAAGCTCGGGTTCAAGAACCCAGGAATAGAATACCTACCAACTAAATGGCATCACGGGATGCTTTCGAGAATAATGGCCAGAATCATCACACTGAGAATATAAAGCATTGCTAGATTACTGGGTGATCCTCTAAGATTACTTAGGGTCTTAATAATAACTCCAACATATGTGTCGAGGTAACAAGGTACCACAACTCACCGTCTAGTGTGGTTAATCTGGCCTAAAAGGACATTAAAAACAGGTAGGAATGATTTGCGAATGCATCAGATTGTTTAGAGACCTGGGATGACTCGGACAGCATAACGACTGCAAATGCTCGAAAATACTTTTGAGATCCAAGCAAAAAGGGTAGCATATCCACTTAACATCATAATGTCAAGGTTCTGAGACCAACAGTTGAACAAATAGAAGTAGTAGCAACTGAACTAAGGGTTGAATCCACAATAACGTGATCCTGATAAATGGAATGAGAGTCCTAGTTCTTAATCCCCGTAGAAAGAAGAAGGTGACTCAGATCAGAAGGTCATGGGGTAAAGGAGTAAAAAGAACCTTACGTTCCCTTCCACAAACAATTCCCTTACATAACTAAAGAGTTTCTAGACACGACTTCGACCAGTTTGGCTTGCTAATCCTACAGGCAGTCAGGCTCTGATACCAAAGCTTTCAGGACCCCGATCCTAAGTCACACAGGTCTAGCCTGTAACACACCATATCACTTTACGGCCTCACGCACGGTATTCCACGGGTGCCACCTTACCTGGCCCGGGACCGTTTGCGCATTTTGGCACACGTATATGATAGTGTCGCTAGCATCCATATGACAGAGAACCCGGGCCGACATGACCAGTTATAAACCAAAAGTGGCACTAAATTACAGAGACAGGCATACATGACCCAGCAACGAACGTGTCGGTCATCAACGTATGAACCCAAGTCGTAGCAAGCTACAAGGACTTAAAGGAACAGCGCGTGACATTTCCCCTAAGGGACAGACACAGGAACGAAGAAGGACACATGCCGGCCAGCCTAGGTGTTCCGGAGCAGTAGCAAGCTACCAAGGCTCAGTGGAAGCACCAGGAGACATTTCCCTGTAAGATAGGCTACCAAAGGTAAACAACTAGGTGTCGGATCCCACACATAGCAATACACATTACACGTACGCATAACATGTAAGTATGTGCTGTACAACATGGCATCACAACATAACTCAACAACTCATATAGATAAGGCCCAGAAGAGCCATCATAGCATTTATTACAATCAGAGGTCACATGACCCAACATACAGAGCATACAGGCAACAGAAGCATTACATGTCTGATTACAGACATCTACAAATGAAAAAGACTAAGAAGCCTGACTATCTACCAGACCCTCCCAAGGATACAAGATCGTAGCTGAGGTAACAAGCTAAACGTCGAAGTCCACGCGGAACCACTAGCGAGACTGAAGTCTCTCTGCAAAAACATAAATTAAGCAAACGTGAGTACAAAGGTACTCAGCAAGACTTACATCAGAACTAGCTACATATGCATCGGTATCAACAAAGGGGTGGTGGAGTTTGACTGCAGCAAGCCAGCTTTGACTCGGTGGCTATCCTGAACTATGACTGCAAGTAACTCTTTTGAGGTGGCGCACATGAGTCCACATATTCACCAATCAATACACCACTATGGATCCGCTCCCGTCTCCCTACGAGAAGGCCATCCATAGCACTCACGCTTATCTTGCGCGTTTTAGAGTATCCACTTTCACTTGTCTATGAACTGTAATAGGCAACCCAGAAGTCCATTACCGCGGACACGGCTATTCGAATAGATTATATTTAACCCTGCAGGGGTGTACTTCTTCACACACGCTCTCACCACTTACCGCCGTCTACACGACATGTACTCGGCAACCTTCAAGCGGAGGCCCAGCGAGGGTGTAGGCCATGACCTGACTAACCACACAAGTCTCTCGTCCAGGTTTATCGCCTATTTGGGTTCCATCCGTGGGGAGATCCGGCCGGGGTGTCGCTCACGGCCCCAAACGATGTGTACAGGGTTCCCGCATCACCAAACGGGCAATCGGTACACCGTGCCACGTACCTGCAGTGTCACAGCCCACCCCGAGGGTCAGCGCTGCGCACGACCTCCAGTAAACTACAAACACCAGAAACTAGTTGCAACTCCTGGACAGAGATCATGTTGATTAATAAGTCGAGAGAGTCAATTAAGGATCCCAATGTGTGGTAGTAGCTGTTTCATGGACCAACCAACACAGAACTCAGTTCCTGAGGACGGCTGCAATGAGACAACCCACCATGTACTCCTACATGGCCTCTCATCGCTACCTTTACCAAATCGTGTTCACACACTTAGCTCTCAACAGTAGGACATGTTCACCACATTCCAATTCATCCCCGATGAATCAGACCTGACACAACTCTAAGCAATAGCAGGCATAACCAGAAAGCATGAATGAGTAGGCACAACATGGCTCAAACAACTCCTACTCATACTAGTGGGTTTCAACTATTTACTATGGCAATGACGGGTCATGCAGTGGAAAAGGGGTTCAACAACCGCAGCAGGTAACAGTTGAAGCATTGTTGTCCTAATGCAGTAAAAGAGAGCAAGAGCGAGAGAGTGGGATTGTATCGGAATGCTCAATGAGGTTTTGCTTGCCTGGCACTTCTGAAGATATCAATGAGTCTTCATCGGTGTCATCGAACTCATCGTCGGAACGTCGTCTACTGAGAGGGGACAAAACCGACAAACAGGGAAAGAACACAATCAATGCAATGCAACAATATGATGCATGATCATGACATGGCAATATGTTGTTGATTGAGCTAATGCAATTAGCAACACAATTAAATGAAGTTGGTTTGAACCAAAGGTTCAAATTCAAACTCCATATGTGATTATTTAATTGTCATTTAATTGATTTGACCTGATCAGCAGGCTTAGCTTGTTCAAACATGCATGAAAGTGTCATAAACAGATTCCTTGAATTTTTCTGATCATTTTTCATATATAAATTATTTTCATCTGAGCTACGGTTGATTTTATATGATTTTTACAAGTTTTGGCTATTTTCTGAATTAAATAAATCATTTCTGATTTATTTAAAACTCCAGAAAATACTTACTGCGTCAGCACTGCGTCAACATGACGTCAGCAGGTCAACGGGCTGGTCCAGGTCAAACCTGACCAGTGGGGCCCACTGGTCAGTGACACATGGACTAAATCCCGTCAAAACCAGCTTTGACTGGGGTTTGACCAGGGCTAGGGCCCACTGTCAGTGGCTATTAGGGGTGATTAGTGGTGTAGTTAGCTCCTAACTAAGCGCCACGTCGGCGGTCACCGGAGTTCGGTCGGCGGCGACCAAAACTGCGGCAGAAGCTCGCCGGACTTGCGTTAGGGACGGCCGTACCTCGCGCTGCTGGCACCAGGGAGGAGCCCTTGCTCGTGCGCATCCATTCATGCCATCGGGAGGGGCTGGGGTGGCCGGAGCTCGTCGGAAACGAGCTCGCGGCGGCGCCGGAGTTCGGGCACCGATGGAGTAGGTGCTACGGGGCACGAGAAGGTGATCTGGTGGGTGTGTTAGCTTGCTGCGGAGCTACTGAGCACGGAAGCATGCTCGGCTACGAGACGCAGGGCCTGTGGCTACGGCGGCGGCATCGCCGGCAGATCCGAGCTCTCGGGCGCGGTGGTTAGCTACGCTAGGTGGAGAAATCGACCACGGGGACAGAGGGTAAACAAGCAGGGGCTCACGGCGAATGTAGTGGTGGCCTCAGCGAGCTTGAGGAAGCACCGGAGCGGGCGCACGGTCGCCGGCGATCTCCATCGCCGTAGGTTGAAGACGAGGTCGATGATGGCGCTCCAGGGGCTCCTGGCATCGGGCAGCTCGGCGAGGAGGAAGAGAGGAACGAGGCGGAGCTACTGGGCACTTTGCGGGGGCGTGGGGAGGGCTGTGGCCGCGGTGGTGCTCGCCGGCGCGGCCGCGGCGGCTTCGGCCATGGTGGGAGGGGACGAGGGAGAGAGCAGAGGAGGGGAGAGTAGTGTCCGGGGGGTTCGAGAGGTGTCGTGGCGCTCGTCCAGGCCGTCGGGAGGGAAGCAGACAGGGAGGAGGTGGAGGCCGTGGGCGTGCGCCGTCGCCACGCACCTGCCTGTCCTTCTGGCAGGAGGTTGAAGACGCTCCTGCCCCTGGTGGGCTGGGCCGGCCACTTGGGCCGCCAGGTGGGCTGCACAGGTAAGACTCTCTCTCTCTCTCTGCTTTTCTCTTTTAGTTTCTGTTTTCTATTTTTTGTAATTATTTTTCTTTATTAAAAATGCTAGGGCATTTTTATAAATCATGAAACCAAGCATGGCTACTGTTTAGGATAACTCCAACAGTAAACGTTTTAGTTTATGATTATTTGAGCATTTAAAATAATATATAAAATTTAAATGCCCAAATGCAAATAAGATATGATTTAATTCAAAAAATCCAGAATGGTCCTAGAAATATGTGCAACATTTTTGGGCAGGGGTTTTTAATCAATCCAAAAATGATGAACTTTTCCAAGGGGCATTTTGGGTTCATTGAAAAAGATTTAAATTTAACCCTAGTTAAATTCATTTAGTTCTAGGGTTTGAGCATCCCCATTTCAGGTTTTCCTTTGAAGATAAACATGATGCAACAGACAGGTGCTATCCTAAAGCAAGGTGAAGCTGGGGATGTGACAAAGTGTTTTCCCTTAGCAAAGATTCCAAGGATCGAATCCCCAGAGACTCCTAGGTTCAACAAGTAGGTGTCAACTGCTACGACGCCAGATTAGTAGCAATCAACGTGGACCTGCACACAGATACAAATAACTTTGCTCCCAACGAGTACAGAGAGGTTGTCAATCCCTCCGGCCTTGTAGTTCACAAAGGATTAAAAGCAATGATAGTAGTGATAGATAATGTTTTGCAATAGTAAATAATAACGAAAAGTAAATAGTGGATGTGATCAAAGATGGTAATATGGACCGGAGTCTCATGATGTTCATTAGTGATGTCTCTCTCTCAAAAGACGATAAAACAGCTATGTGAGGTAAACAAATTACAGCTGGGCAATTGACAGGACCACGAACGCAAACCAATGCTGACTACATTGCAAGAAAGGTTGAGGTTCAAAGCATGGGCGGTACGCCAAAGTAAGTAGACCGAAATCCATCAATATCTACTACTAATCATCCACCTTGAGATATATATCCAGAACATCTCGCTGGTATTAAGTTGCGAGTCCCACCCATAGTGTAAACTCAATGCAACAGACAACTTCATTAAAAGAACTTTGCGTAAAGTAAACAATCCTTGCACCCGCGGGCACAAGCACCGTTGTTTTCCCCCTTGTGGCAACAGCACATCCCCTAGACTCATGTTTCTGTCACTCAAGCTAGTCATCGAGGGGCATGAACCCACAATCGAGCATAACGTTCCCTCTTGGAGTCACTACCTATTACTCGGCCAAAGCAATAAATAACAACGGAGAACATGCAAGAATTACTTATGAACAAAAATATAAAAAAGGTAGATCAAATATATTACTCAAGATCAATCTGAACATAATCTCATAATCCATCGGATCCCAGCAAACTCAACATAGCAACAGCATACGGATTACATAGGTGCCTCGATCATGTAGGGAAGCTCACGAGGACTAATTAGTGAAGCACAAGAACGGGAGGAGAACATCACATAGCTACTGGTCATGGACTCATGGTCCAAGGGAGACTACTCACGAGTCATCCGGGAGGCGTCCATGGTGGTGGAGAAGCTCCCGGTGGTGATCCTCCCCTCCGGCAGGGTGCCGGGAAGAGTTCTCCTGGTGCTCCCGATCTTGGAAGCGGCGGCGGCGGCGGAACAGAGATGGGATCGCGAAAAGAGTTTCTGTTCTGAGGGTTTCGGAGGACCCTTTAAATATATGCCAAAGGAGGGCATCGGGGGAGCTTCGGGGGGCCCAGGCGCCTCCCCCCGGCGCGGCCCGGGGGGGGGGGGGGGCGCCAGGGCGCCTGGAGCCCTGGTGGCCCCTCCGGCTGTCCTTCGGACGCAAGGTTGTTCCCGAAATGCTGATTTTTTATATAATTTTTCTGGGTTTTTCTGGGCAGTTCTCGTAACGTGAAAACCTGAAATACAAAAACAGCCGAAAACAGAAACTGGCACTGGGGTGCACTGGATTAGTAAGTTAGTCCAAATATGATCAAAAGTGTATGGAAGTGTATGAATATCATAGCAATATCACCCAAAAGTGGCATGGAGCAAGCAGAATTTATAGATACGTTTTGGACGTATCAACATCCCCAAGCTTAATTCCTGCTCATCCTCGAGTAGGTAAATGATAACAAGAATAATTTCTGTGGTGACATGCTATTAACCATATAGGAGTTTTTCATAGTCATATGACAAAAGCTTACTGAGACAATGATTCTAAAGTAATTAAGTTGCCTCATGAGAAAATCACAAATGACTGAAAGTTTTTCAATATGAAACTAAAACATCAAAAAGATTTGCAATGAACATGATGTGCAAATATGACAAAGTGATATCTAGCTTGCCCCCTTTAGTAATGCAAAACATAAATGCAGGGGCACCTTCAAGGTTTAAGTGATGACTAGATACAATCATTTCAGAATAAACGATATCACAATCATGCAAAAGACAATGCTACTTTGGGACAATGCACATTACACTCAGAATGACAATCATGCTCTCAGTAGTTGGTGCTTCAACATAAAAGTAAAAGAAATGTTAAGTGCTAGAGCTTTTTATTTTGAAAACATGGAAGCAATTTTGTCAACGGTAGTAGTACTTCATATGTGTCATGCATAAGACATCCTATAAGTTGCAAGCCTCATGCATCGAATACCAATAGTGCTCGCACCTTGTCCTAATTAGCTTGGATCTCCATGGGTTATCATTGCATTACATATGTTTCAACCAAGTGTCACAAAGGGGTACCTCTATGCCACCTGTACAAAGGTCCAAGGAGATAAATCGCATTTGATTTCTCGATTTTAATAGATCTCAACTTGAGGACATCCATACCGGGACAACATATAAAATAGATGATGGACTCCTCTTTAATGCATAAGCATGTTCTCATAAGAGATTGAGGATTAATGTCCAAGATAAAACTTCCACCATGATACATGGATTTGGTTGGCGGCCCAATGTTCTTCTCTAACAATATGCATATTCATACAACCCACGGCAAATCACCCTTACTTCAGACAAGACGAACATGCATAGTAACTCACATGATATTCAACAAAAGTGTGGCAGTTGATGGCGTCCCCAAAAACATGGTTACCGCTCAGCAAGCAACTTATAAGAAATAAGATACATAGGCAACATATTCTTTACCACAATAGTTTTTAGGCTACTTTCCCATGAGCTATGTATTGCATGGTTAGTTCGCTTACTACAGATGGAGGTTAGCAAAAGACTGGGAGCGACCAACTAAGAGAGCAATGACGGTCATAATCATGCAGAGCGACAAAGCAATATTGAATCAGGCATGGAAGTTATATCGCTACTTAGAAATAAAAGATCATCAAGGCTTGACAGACTTTCTTTACAGTCTTAAATATGCGTGAGCATACGCCAAGTCAATCAAAATAAATTCTCGAAGGAAGATATTACTAAACCATACCACATCATAGGCAAACAAACCCTGTTGGTACTCCAATAACACATTGGGAACCCCCCAGCTATTTGAGATTAACCATAAGAAAACCTGAACTACTAAGCACCATCAAGCAAGTAGCATCTTTATCATAGACACATTAACCAATGCAACGGAAACAAACTCTCTTAATAAGGTGAGCATGATAATTAAAGAGAGTTCAAGCAACCAACTAAACAAAAGCTCTTTGAAAAGATAAGCATGAATACTAAGAGCAGAGCATGATAGTAGCTATTAAAAGACAAAGAACACACACAACAAAGATAGACATGAAAATTCTATGTTATGTTCTAGGTAGAGGTGGAGCGTGTTTCTCTCCCACATAAAGGAATGCTGAGTTCTGACTCGTTATGAAAAACTAAAAAGAAAAATAAAAGCAAGACGCTCCAAGCATAGCACATAACACATGAAGTGATAAAAATATAGCGGAACGAAAGACGAACTGATAATGTTGATGGAGAAGAGGTTGCACGGGGGCATCCCCAAGCTTAGACGCTTGAGTATCCTTGAATATTTCTTGGGGGTGCACGGGGGCATCCCCAAGCTTGAGCGCTTGACACTCATGAATCTTTTTTATCATCTTCCCTCGCACACTTGAAAACTCCCTTCATACATAACTCATCATAATCTGATTAGCGAGGTTAGTACCCTTAATAAAATAATTATACCTTGCTGGAAATAAGGATATTATTGAAGTTCTACCGTATCTAAAGATTGCCAAAAGGTTTTTGCAAATAAAAAGCAAGTTCTTGATTTGCAAAGTGAAGGAAAGGCAAAACAGGACAGAATCTGTGAAAAACAGAACAGCAGGTAGTAATTGATCTGTTCGGGATAATTCTGCAACTCAAATAAAAAAACTCAGAACAGATGCACGAAAGACAATTATATAGAGAACACTGTCGAAAAAATTCAGACCAAAAAGATGATCTGGTGATTTTATACGAATTTTTCTATCCAAGGACAGAATCTGTTTCCTGGACAGCACCTCAGAACTTTTGAACTTTCTAGCAATCAGAGGCTATACTTGGCACAAATATGAAAAGCAAAGATACAATGATGAAGCTACAGCAGTAAACAACATCAAGACACAACAAAAGAAAAAATTGTATTCATGTGGGCTGCCTCCCAAAAGCGCTTTCTTTTATGCCTTTAAGCTAGGCATAATGCATAGATCAAGTTTTATCAAGAGTAAAAGAATAACTAGCCCGTACAACGGACTCAAAAGGTAACTTGATCTTCTTTCGAGGGAAGTGTTCCATCCCTTTCTTGAGAGGAAACTGAAATTTTATATTACCCTCTTTCATGTCAATGATAGCACCAACGGTGCGCAAAAAGGGACGTCCCAAAATAATTGGACATGAAGGATCACATTCAATATCCATAATAGTGAAATCAACGGGCACATAATTATCATTGACAACAATAAGAACATCGTCGATCCTCCCCAAAGGTTTCTTTATGGAAGAATCAATGAGACAAACACCAAAAGAACAAGAATCATAAGGTTTCAATTTAAGCATATCATATATCCTTTTGGGCATAACAGAGGTACTAGCACCAACATCACATAATGCATAACAAGAGAAGTCATTCAAATTAATTTTTATCATAGGATCCCAACCATCTTCTAGCTTTCTAGGTATGGAGGCTTCTACTCTAAGTTTCTCCTCCCTAGCTTTGATGAGAGCATTAGTGACATGCTCTGTGAAGGCAAGATTAAGCGTGCTAGTGTGGGGATCTTTAGCCATTCCTTGTAGAAAGATGACAACTTCTGAAATACTACAATTATCAAAATCAATTTTATCATTAGTGGGCAGAATTGTAGTGTCATCCTCTTTGTTTAATTCGCTCTCTATTATAAGAGTTTGAACATCTTCCCAAGTTTGGGGAAGCTTAGGAGCAATTTTAAACTGAGGCTCATACTCTTTTCCTGGAAGACCATGCCATGGGCATAACCCTCCGTCAAGACTAATATAATCACAAGGTTTATTACTTTTGTAAATCCCGACAGTGGTAATTGGGGTAATGGAAGAAGGGGTTTACTCCTCCCATTTAGTGTTTTTGGTAGAACCCATAGTAGCAAGCAAGCAAGCTAACTATTTTTGTGATTTTCGGTAAAAAGGTACTAAAGCAAAAACTGAAAGGTAAACTAACAAGACTAAAAAGCAAAGGTAAAAGATAGCATGCAACTCCCCTATCCTGAAGAGTGGAGTCCCCGGCAACGGCGCCAGAAAATACTCCTTGATGGGCCTCGAACCCCTCGTTGGTTACCCCAAGCGGAAGGTGTAAGATGCAGTATGTAGAAGTGTTTTCCCTTTGCAAAGATGCCAAGGATCGAATCCCCAGAGACTCCTAGGTTCAACAAGTAGGTGTCAACTGCTACGGCGCCAGATTAGTAGCAATCAACGTGGACCTGCACACAGATACAAATAACTTTGCTCCCAACGAGTACAGAGAGGTTGTCAATCCCTCCGGCCTTGTAGTTCACAAAGGATTAAAAGCAATGATAGTAGTGATAGATAATGTTTTGCAATAGTAAATAATAACGAAAAGTAAATAGTGGATGTGATCAAAGATGGTAATATGGACCGGAGTCTCATGATGTTCACTAGTGATGTCTCTCTCCCAAAAGACGATAAAACAACTATGTGAGGTAAACAAATTACAGCTGGGCAATTGACAGGACCACGAACGCAAACCAATGCTGACTACATTGCAAGAAAGGTTGAGGTTCAAAGCATGGGCGGTACGCCAAAGTAAGTAGACCGAAATCCATCAATATCTACTACTAATCATCCACCTTGAGATATCTATCCAGAACATCTCACTGGTATCAAGTTGCGAGTCCCACCCATAGTGTAAACTCAATGCAACAGACAACTGCATTAAAAGAACTTTGCGTAAAGTAAACAATCCTTGCACCCGCGGGCACAAGCACCGTTGTTTTCCCCCTTGTGGCAACAGCACATCCCCTAGACTCATGTTTCTGTCACTCAAGCTAGTCATCGAGGGGCATGAACCCACAATCGAGCATAACGTTCCCTCTTGGAGTCACTACCTATTACTCGGCCAAAGCAATAAATAACAACGGAGAACATGCAAGAATTACTTATGAACAAAAATATAAAAGAGGTAGATCAAATATATTACTCAATCACAATCTGAACATAATCTCATAATCCATCGGATCCCAGCAAAGTCAACATAGCAACAGCATATGGATTACATAGGTGCCTCGATCATGTAGGGCAGCTCACGAGGACTAATTAGTGAAGCAAAAGAACAGGAGGAGAACATCACATAGCTACTGGTCATGGACTCATGGTCCAAGGGAGACTACTCACGAGTCATCCGAGAGTCGTCCATGGTGGTGGAGAAGCTCCCGGTGGCGATCCTCCCCTCCGGCAGGGTGCCGGGAAGAGTTCTCCTGGTGCTCCCGATCTTGGAAGCGGCGGCGGCGGCGGAACAGAGATGGGATCGCGAAAAGAGTTTCTGTTCTGAGGGTTTCGGAGGACCCTTTAAATATATGCCAAAGGAGGGCATCGAGGGAGCTTCGGGGGGCCCAGGCGCCCCCCCCCGGCGCGGCTCAGGGGGGGGGGGGGCGCCGCCAGGGCGCCTGGAGCCCTGGTGGCCCCCCCGGCTGTCCTTCGGATGCAAGGTTGTTCCCGAAATGCTGATTTTTTATATAATTTTTCTGGATTTTTCTGGGCAGTTCTCGTAATGTGAAAACCTGAAATACAAAAACAGCCGAAAACAGAAACTGGCACAGGAGTGCACTGGATTAGTAAGTTAGTCCAAATATGATCAAAAGTGTATGGAAGTGTATGACTATCATAGCAATATCACCCAAAAGTGGCATGGAGCAAGCAGAAATTATAGATACGTTTTGGACGTATCAATATATAGTACACTAGCTAACCCGAGGCGACACTACTTCAAATCCTACTCTAGCTAGAAACCAGCACGGGCAGTTTAAAAAAAATGTCAGCCCGAGTGTTGGTCGAGCCTTAGATTTGTGTGAAACAAAGACCTCGATATAATATATGTGTCCGCGCTTGCAAGCATATTTGTGTGAAGCAGCTCGTGTTCGTGTTGGGCCATTTGTAATCCCTCGAAAGTGACCGAGCCGGCCCACGCACAGTTCAATCGCCTTATAGCATCTACAGCCGGGCGCCTCAAACCATCGTGTACATCCAGGCAGGCCGCCCAGTCACTGTCAGATCATGAAATTTCAACCCAGACGTGCGCCTCAAAGGGGCCACAAGCGCCCGGATTAACCGGTACCCCTCATATTCAGACAAAATATGGGACGGATATGAGGGCGTCAGGGCGCGTCGGACACGCCCGCCACGTTGGGCCCGACAGCTCGACCACATCCTAAAGTAATCATTAACCCAACAAATTAACCGTAGAGTGATGAGATCAACCAATAATTCAAGTACCAGATACTCAAGATTGTCCATAACCGGGGACATGGCTAATCATGATCAGTTTGTACACTCTGCAGAGGTTTGTGCACTTTTCCCACAAGACTCGATCTCCTCCGTTGGATTTCTCGCACTGCATGGTGTTTGAGAAACGGATGACCGAGACACAGTCTTTCCGAAGAGGTCCACTTAACCGATAGATAGGCCGGTACACCTACAATCCCTCTACATCTGCTATCCCATCATGGAAAGGTTTCCCACAACTTACTCAACTATACCAGAGCCCATAATGGCATTGTGGCTGCACACGGAAGTTTCTAGCATGAATAGTTTTATGATCCCTTTGAGCCTGGCTGGCATTCCATAGGACAATCACACAGAAACCCCGGGATTTGCTAGGACAACACTGGATTCCCCAGGTGCCCTGCAACCAATCCACCCAGATGTGTATTCAAGTAGTCACCTTAAGTTGAACCATTAATTAACAACTCACATCTGTCATGGATTTCACTCAAACCCAAACCACGTCTACGAGCATAGCATGATAACCTAAGCATAGTATAGAAGTAACTCCCAAGGGTTTGAAAATAATGCAGGTACTAGATTCTACCTCAAACTACTTCCCAGACCCACAAGTTAAGAGATCATACTCATGCAATGTGTGAGGGGTTGATCTAATGCATAAAAACTGGGTAATAAAAGGGTATGATCAAGGTGTTACTTGCCTTGCTGATGATTCGCAAAACCTAGAGATTCGTAGTAGCACGCTTCACAGTCCGGGTATTCTATCGCAAGCAAACAATAGCATACATAAGCAATAAAGCAATGATGCGCAAACAAAATTTCAAAAGATTGATCTAGGGTCAAATTTTACAGTAGCAAAACCTTGTTCAAGTTAGTTAAACGGAAAGAGCGCGTCGAGACGAAGATCTGGGATTTTGAATCACCTGATTCCGACTCTCGAGCGAAAACAAAAACAAAAAACAAGAGCAGGGCAGAAATCGTGATCGAAATAATCGCGGATAAATACCCCGAAAAAGAAAACTGACGAACAGGCTAACGAACCAACGTTCGCTGTCTGCGGCTAACAGGCGAAGAACGCTCGTTAAAATGAACGTACGGACGAACGTCCGATAAATAACTTAACCGAAAAGAAAAACCGATCTAATCTAAAAAAACGAACCTAGGGTTTTCGAAAAAAAAAAGATCGGTTTTTAGACAAAACCGACGGCGGCGGCTACCTCGGAAAAAGGCGGCGGCGGCTCCAGCGGAAAGTCAGGCGGCGGCGGCGACTCCGGCGGCGGTGCAGCGGCGGCGGTGCAGCGGCGCGGCGCGGGGCTCGAGGCGAGGCGGGGTTTCGGCGGGGTGGGGCGAGCTGGCTGTGGCGGGCTGGCGGCCTCGGCTTATAAAGGCCCCCCCGGCTAGGGGAGTCCTAGTCGAGTACGGCCCAAAGGCGGTTCCCCTTTTTAAAAAAAATCGAGTCCTGACGTATGAAAACTAATAAAAGAAATACTAAACACACTCCAAAAATCCCGAAATAAATTTTTACCGTCCTCTAATAATATTTAGGACAAAGTAAACATTTTTTCGGACCTAAATGCAATTTTGAAAAACGCGTATTTTTCCTATGCAAATAAAATCGCAAATAAATACGAATAAATACCAAAAGTGATTTTAATATTTCTCCTCCAATATTTCTGTTATTTTGGAGAAGTCATATTATCTCCGCTCATATATTTTATTTAGAAATATTTTTAGGAGAGAAAAATAATTAAAGCCAACGCTCTCCTCGTACCGGTATTTGAGTAAACTGAAATACAAAAACGGTAGAACTCCCAACTCTCTCCGTAGGTCCTTGAGTTGCTTAGAATTTTCGAGGATCGCCACGCTCAAAAAGCAAAGAAATATGCAATGCAGTATGATCTATGTATAACATTCCAAATTGAAAATTTGGGATGATACAAACCTACCCCCCTTAGAATGAATCTCGTCCTCGAGATTCGGCTTGGCTAGAGAACAGGTGTGGGTGGTCCTTGCGTAGATCATCTTCTCGTTCCCAGGTGGCTTCTTGCTTGGTGTGATGACTCCACTGAACTTTGCAAAACTTGATAACCTTACTGCGTGTGACTCTGCTCGAAAATTCGAGAATCTTAACAGGCTTCTCCTCGTAAGACAGATCACTATCCAACTGAATTGCTTCCAGGGATACTGTGTCTCTAAGCGGAATATCGGCCATCTCCGCATGGCACTTCTTAAGCTGCGAAACGTGAAACACATCATGCACTCGTGACAATATTTCGGGCAACTCCAACTTATAGGCAAATCTCGGGGCTAGTTTTCCCTTGACTCCGAAACGTTTAACTCCTCGCAGAGGCGATACTCTCAAGTACGCTCTGTCTCCGATTTCGTAGGCTATCTCCTTGCGCTTCGAGTCTGCATAACTCTTCTGTCTGGACAGAGCTACCTTCAATCTATCTCGAATTAGCTTAACCTTCTCTTCAGACTCTTTGATCAAGTCTGGTCGAAACAATTGTTGGTCTCCAACTTCATCCCACATTAACGGTGTTCGGCATCTCCTTCCATACAATGCTTCGAACGGTGCAATCTTCAAACTGGCCTGGTAACTGTTGTTGTACGAGAACTCCGCGCAGGGCAAGTTGTCATCCCAACTAGATCCATAATCTAGCACACAAGCTCTCAACATGTCTCCCAGAATCTGATTGACTCTCTCGGCCTTGGCCAAACTATGTGGTGAACTGTGTTCCTCTCTCTGATACAATGGTCCTCGGAACACCGTGCATACATACGATCCTGATCATGTATAATTTGGCCAACTTCGCACTGGTATACGTGGTTTTCACGGGGATAAAACGGGCTACTTTGGTCAAGCGATCCACTACTACCCAGATTGAGTCATATCCTGATTTGGTCCTGGGCAATCCGGTGATAAAATCCATGCCATGCTTATCCCACTTCCATTCGGGTATCGGCATAGGCTGTAGCAATCCTGCTGGCTTCTGATGCTCTGCCTTTACTCTCTGGCATACATCACATACGGCTACATACTCGTCAATATCCTTCTTCATTCCCGTCCACCAAAAATGTTCCTTCAAATCCAAATACATCTTGGTGTTTCCGGGGTGTATCAAGTATGGTGAATCATGTGCTTCCTGTAGTATCAACTTCCTGATCTCCGGGTTGTTGGGCACATAGATTCAATCCTCAAACCTGAAAGTGTCGTGCTCATCCTCACGAAATCCTTTGGCTTTTCCTTCACTCATCCTCTTCTTTATCTCAGCAATCTCTTTGTCATCCTTCTGGGCTTCGCCTATCTTTCCAAGCAATGTTGATTGAACCTCCAACGTTGCAACGAAACCTTTAGGGACTATCTCCAAACGAAGCTCCCCGAGACCTTTTGCTATCTCCTGGGGAATTTCCCCTTTTACTAAGGTATTTGCATAACTCTTCCGGCTCAAAGCGTCTGCAACAACATTGGCCTTTCCTGGGTGATAGTGCAGCTTCATACCATAATCCTTTATAAGCTTCAACCATCTCGTCTGTCTGAGGTTCAGCTCTTTCTGAGTGAAAATGTACTTCAAACTCTTGTGATCCGTGTACACATCACAACGATTTCCAATAAGGAAATGTCTCCAGGTTTTGAGTGCGCGCACTACAGCTGCTAACTCCAGATCGTGCGTCGCATAATTCAACTCGTGCGGCCGCAGTTGACGAGATGCATAAGAAACAACTCTTCCATCCTGCATGAGTACTCCTCCAAGTCCTAAGCGTGAAGCATCGCAGCACACTTGGAAATCCTTGCGTATATCTGGCAATATCAGCACTGGGGCTGTCGTCAACCATTTCCTCAACTCATGGAAACTTTCTTCACACTCTTCAGTCCAATTGAACTTTGTCTCCTTCTTCAACAACATCGTCATTGGCTTAGCAATCTTGGAGAAATTTTCAATGAATCTCCGGTAGTATCCCACGAGTCCAAGAAAACTGTGGATCTCTCCAACTTAAGTGGGTGCCAACCATTTAGTGATTGCCTGCACTTTGACGGGGTCCACTCCTATACCTTCTCCCGATATAACATGCCCTAGGAATCCAACTTCCTTCAACCAAAACTCGCATTTGCTAAACTTGGCATATGTCGGTAACCCAGAGTAGGGGTACCCTAGTATCCCGAACTTGTGCACGGGCAGTCGTAGCACCCCGCGGCAAGGCTTGCCGGGTGACCGCCAAGGTCCTCCGTGGTTCCTTTGGAGCCCTTCAAGAACAAAGTATTCAAGCCAAGGAGACAAGGCCCCGGCAAGAGGAGCTTGCCGGGAAGGCCATTCAAGGCACAAGACCCCGGCGAGAGGAGCTTGCCGGGAAGGCCAACCAAGGCATCTCAAGGAACTTGCCGCGACGCGCCACGCGTCCCGGCAAGGCCCGGTGAGCGACAAGCTCTCGGACGCGACAAGACAACGACCGCGGCAAGGCGCTTGTCGCGGCAAGCTGCCACCCTGTACCAGCGCTCCAGCGCATCCACCAACGTGTCGCTCTGGGACCCTTCCAGGCGTACGTGGCGGGAGGCTGTGTAGCTAGCGGTGAGCGGTGGCAAGCGGCGCTGACATGTTTGCCGCCGTGGCGAGCGGTGGCGTCCCTGACGGCCCCTTTTGCACTGTTTGGGCGACACAGATGGGCATTTAATGCCCTGGTCCCCTGCCGTCAGGGTTAGGTATGGTACACTGTACAGGTAGTTGTACCAACTACAACACCTTTCCATTTTTGCCCTTATCTGCGTTGCCACCTGTCGGAGACCCCTTGAGCATATAAAAGGAGGCCCATGCGCAACGTAGAGGGGGGGTTCGAGGCCAGAGAACACTCGCGCTCGGTCTCGTTAGCTGCTGGTGCATACTGTAGCACTCAGCGCTCCCGAGCAAGAACTTAATACTAACCACGAAGCAGGAGTAGGGTTTTACGCATCCTTGCGGCCCGAACCTGGGTAAACTGCTCGTGTGCTTCGTCTCGATCTGCTCTTCGTGCGATCTCCGCCCCCGCCGAACCGAAAGGGACTCGGTCCGCCGATCCCATAGGTGTTCGTGGATCAGTTTCCCTGACATCTTTGGCGCACCAGGTAGGGGTGCGTCGAGGTTGTACGAACCTGATCCAGCGTCCACACGAGCTAGATCTTCATCATCTTCATCGACATGCCGCCGAAGAAGAAGGCTTCGGAGGCGGCTGCTCCGTCCGCGTCGATCCCGCCACCGCCGGAGCCAACGACTGGTGGGGTAGACGCCGGCGGGAGAACGGACGTCGACGAGGGAGCTCACGGTGCCGTCAAGTCCAAGGACAAAGCTGCGCTGCCCATCGGCGGCGTAGTCGACTCCCACAACGACCGGGCGCACTCCAAGACCTCGGCGTCCGTACATGCACTGCGCCCATCTCAGGAGGCGCAGGACCGGCAGCGTCATGGTACTCATGGTACCATACGCTTGCTGGACCAAGATCGAGCTGGTGGATCTCGGAATGCTCAAGACCAGCATGCACACCAACATGCTGGCACGGGCAAGGCACGGTCGCCTGGACGGGATACTGCTCCTTCTAATATAGTTAGAAGTCTGAGCATATCCCGCTCCTCACACCGTTCGCCACCGCTACCCACCACTCCAGCAGAAGCTTTGGCATGACCTCAACTGCTCCTAGACTACCCTCCAACGGCAGACAAGATCGACGACTGGAGGGCCGCCATTCAGAGTCTCATTAGCTTGGCCAACGGCGACACTCCACGGCAGCCGAGCACATCGCAGCCGCGGCAAGTCACCCAGGCACGAGCCGATGGCGACAAGACCGGTGGAGGTGCAACCACCGTGCACTCTCCGCCCCGAAGACCACGATCGCCGACTCGCCGGATCCACCTCGACAGCGAATCCACCGCGTCATCGGATCCACGAGCTCGTCGCGATCAGCGCCAAGTTCTTCACGAACGACAGCAAGAAGACACTCGTACTCGCATCGAGCGCCGAAGAGAAGCGCGGCGTCAATCGGACCAGCGCGCTGGGCCCACTGTCGACATGCATGCGCCAGGGGAACCAGGCGACTTGCCGTACGCGGTAGGTTGCCCTGCGTTCACTCGTGAGCTGCTGCAAGTCCAGTGGCCTAGCATGAAGAATTTCAAGCCAGACGTACCAGAGAAGTACGACGGCAAGACGCATCCGTCGGAGTTCCTCAGCATCTACACCATCGTGGTGCAGGCTGCCGGCGGGCGATACGACAGGATCCTTGCCAACTACTTCCCGCTGGTACTCAAGCCCAACGTCAGATCCTGGCTCATGCACTTGCCGGACAACTCCATATCCTCCTGGGCAAACTTGTGCCATCAGTTTGTCGGCACCTTTACAGGCGGCCACAAACCTCATGGCCAAGAGAGTGACCTTCACCTGCTCGCCCAGAAGGAAGGAGAGCCCCTGCGCAAGTACATCCAGAGATTCAGTCGTGTACAGAACAATGATACATCCAAAACGTATCTATAATTTCTGCTTGCTCCATGCCTCTTTTGTGTGATATTGCTATGATATTTATGCACTTCCATACACTTTTGATCATATTTGGACTAACCTATTAACTCAGTGCACCCCAGTGCCAGTTTCTGTTTTCTGCTGTTTTTGTATTTCAGGTTTTCCCATTACGTAAACTGCCAGCAAAATTCCGGAAAAAATATATAAAAAATCAGCGTTCCGGAAGCTTCCATGCGGCCAAATTAGGGCCGCAGGGGGGCCCCCGGGATCCAGGCGCCCTGGGAGCGCGGCCCCCCTCCTGGCCGTGCCGGGGGGGCGCCTGGGCCCCCCAGGCCTCCGCTGATGCCCCCCTTTGGCATATATTTACACCGCGTCCCGAAACCCTCGAGGACGGAACCCTTTTTCGCGATCTCATCTCTGTTCCGCCGCCGCCGTGCTTCCAAGATCGGGAGCACCAGGAGAACTCTTCCCGGCACCCTGCCGGAGGGGAGGATCACCACCGGGAGCCTCTCCACCACCATGGACGCCTCCCGGATGAGTTGTGAGTAGTCTCCCTTGGACCATGGGTCCATGACCAGTAGCTATGTGATGTTCTCCTCCCCTCTTTGTCCTTCACCGATTAGACATCGTGAGCTGCCCTACATGATCGAGGCACATATGTAATCCTTATGCTGTTGCTATGATGAGTTTGCTGGGATCCGATGGATTATGAGATTATGTTCAGATTGTGTGAGAGTAATGTATTTTATTTACCTCTTTTATATTTTTGTTCTTGAGTAATTCTTGCATGTTCTCCGTTGCTGTTTATTGCTTTGGCCAAGTAGTAGGTAGTAACTCCAAGAGGGAACGTTATGCTTGATTGTGGGTTCATGCCCCTCGATGACTAGCTTGAGTGACAGAAACATGAGTCTAGGGGATGTGCTGTTGCCACAAGGGGGAATACAATGGTGCTTGTACTTGCGGGTGCAAGGATTGTTTACTTTACGCAAAGTTCTTTTAATGAAGTTGTCTGTTGCTTTGAGTTTACACTATGGGTGGGACTCGCAACTTAATACCAGCGAGATGTTTTGGATAGATATCTCAAGCTGGATGATTAGTAGCAGATGAAGATGGATTTCGGTCTACTTGCCTTGGCGTACCGCCCATGCTTTTGAGACTCTACCTTTCTTGCAGCATAGTTAGCATTGGTTTGCGCACATAATCCTGTCAATTGCCCAGCTGTAATTTGTTTACCTCGCTTAGCTGTTTTATCGTCTTTTGGGAGAGAGACATCACTAGTGAACATCATGGGACCCCGGTCCATATTACCATCACTGATCACATCCGCTATTTACTTTCTGTTCTTACTTACTAGTTGCAGTTATACCTATCACTATTATCTCTTGCGTTTGATCCTTTGTAAACGACAAGGCCGGAGGGATTGACAACCTCTCTGTACTCGTTGGGAGCAAAGTTATTTGTATCTGTGTGCAGGTCCAGCCAATTGCTAAGTATCTGGCACCGTTAGCAGTTGACACCTTCTTGTTGAACCTTGGAGTCTCAGGGGAATTCGATCCTTGGTATCTTTGCCAAGGGGAAACTACCGCTACACTGCATCTCAAACCTTCCACTTGGGGTAACCAACGAGGGGCGAGAAGCCATCAAGCAAAGTTTTCTGGCGCCGTTGCCGGGGACTCCACTCTTCAAGATAGGGGAGTTGCACGCTATCTTTTACCTTTGCTTTTTAGTCTTGTTAGTTTACCTTCCAGTTTTTGCTTTAGTGTCTTTTATCAAAAATCACAAAAATTGTTATCTCGCTTTTTAGTTTGCATTATGTCTTGTCCTTTTGTCTTTGGTGAGGCAGAAGTTCTCACCTTTAAACAAAGAGGTGGGGAAAGTCTAAAAGATGCTTGGTATAGAATTAATGATTCTCAAAAAAGAGCCACCAAGAAACAATCTACTACTATCCTGCTTAGAAATTTTTATGTTGGAATTACTTCTTGGAATAGGTTTATTCTAGATTCTGCTATCAATGGAAATTTCCTAGAGGCCCCAGTTTGGGAATATCTTAGTATTATTGAAAATCTTGTTGGAAATCCCCCTGTTGTTAGCATTCAAGAGGAAATCACCCTAGCTCACATTATGAAAAAACTTGAAAAGATAGAGCTAGAGATGCCAAACATTAATAAGATAAATGAGTTGGACTGAATGATCCAAGGGAATTTGAATAGGCTTGATAGCTCCATGCATAAAATTCTCAAAACTTTGGAGACCATCAAATCCCATGACTTGGATTCTTCTAGGATAGACAAGATTGAGGAAATCTTTGATACTTTAGGAACTACTTTCTCCTCAATCAAAACCAAAAAGGTAGAAACTCCGGCAAAGAAGGAGCCTAAGTTCGTTTACGTTCCAAAGGCTCCCCGCTCCAAAAGTAATCCATCTATTGCCAAAGGGGTTGAAACTGTGAAGACTTTGGAAGAAACACCTCTCTTTGATAAATTTATAAATGAATCTTCCATTGACTTTTTTCCTTTTGGTATTCTCCGTAGAAGTATCTCTATTAGGCCTTTATTTGAAAGTCCTCTTAAGACTAGTTGTACTATTGAAGAGCTTTTTGATGATCTTGATGATGGTTCAATTGATACAACTTGATCTCTTTGCATCATGCCTAGCTTAAAGGCATAAAAGAAAGCGCTTTTGGGAGGCAGCCCACAATGAATAAATTTTTATTTTGCTTTTGTTGTGTCTTGATGTTGTTACTACAGTAGCATCATCATTGTATCTTTACTTTTCAGCTTTGTGCCAAGTTTAGCCTCTGATTGCAAGAAAGTTCAAAAGTTGTGACGTGCTGTCCAGGAAACAGATTCTGTCCTTGGACAGAAAAATTCGTATAAAATCACCAGATCATCTTTTTGCTCTGAATTGTTTCGACAGTGTGCTCTATACAATTGGCTTTCGGGTGTCTGTTCTGAGTTTTTTGATTTGAGTTGCAGAAGTGCCCCGAAAAAATCATTTACTACCTGCTGGTCTGTTTTTCACAGATTCTATCCTGTTTTGCCTTTCCTTCGTTTTGCAAACCTTGAGCTTGCTTTTTCTTTGCAAAAACCTTTTGGCAATCTTGAGAAACAGTAGACCTTCAAGAATATCCTTATTTCCAGCAAGGAAAACTTATTTTTTTATGGGTACTAACCTCGATAATCAGATTATGATGAGTTATGTATGAAGGGAGTTTTCAAGTGTGTGAGGGAAGATGATAAAAAGATTCAGGAGTGTCAAACGCTCAAGCTTGGGGATGCCCCCATGCACCCCCAAGAAATATTCAAGAAGACTCAAGCGTCTAAGCTTGGGGATGCCCCCGTGCATCCCCTTCGCCATCAACATTATCAGTTCGTCTTTCGTTCCACTATATTTTTATCACTTCATGTGTTATGTGCTATGCTTGGAGCGTCTTGCTTTTAGTTTCCTTTTTAGTTTTCTTTAGCTTTGCTTGCTGTTCATAACGAGTTGGAACTCAGCTTTCTTTGTGTGGGAGAGAAACACGCTCCACTTCAACCTAGAACATAAAATAGAATTTTCATGTCTATCTTTGCTGTGTGTGTTCTTTGTCTTTCAATAGCTACTATCATGTTCAACTCTTAGTTTTCATGCTTTACTTTTTGAAGAGCTTTTGTTTAGTTGGTCGCTGGAACTCTCTTTAGTTATCATGCTTATCTTGTTAAGAGAGTTGGCTTCTGTTGCACTGGTTGATATGCCCATGATAAAAATGCTATGTGCATAATGGCGCTTAGTAGTTCATGTTTTCTTATGGTTAGTCTCAAATAGCTGGGGGTTCTCAATGTGTTATTGGAGTACCAACATGATTTGTTTGCCTATGATGTGGTATGGTCTAGTGATATCTTCCTCCAAGAATTTATTTTGATTGACTTGGCATATGCTCACGCATATTTAAGACTGTAAAGAAAGTCCATCAAGCCTTGATGATCTTTTATTTCTGAGTAGCGATATAACTTCCATGCCCGATTCAATATTGCTTTGTCGCTCTGCTTGATTATGACCGTCATTGCTCTCTTAGTTGGTCGCTCCCAGTCTTTTGCTAACCTTCGCCTGTACTAAGCGGACTGACTGCTTGTGCATCCAAAATCCTTTAAACCAGTTATGCCATATGAGTCCACCATACCTTCCTATACATGGTATTTACCTGCCATTCCTAACGAAGACTTTCATGTACCATCTCGAAATTATTCAAAAAAAAAGCATTTCTCTTTTGTGCCTCTGTTTAGCTCATGAGGAAGTAGTAGTTAATTCATGATCTTTTTTAAGTTGGACAAGCTTCACCCCGGGATTGCATGTCTAATGTGCAAACCCTTAATACGAGAAGGAACTGGCAAAGAGTGCGCCCGGCTCATTAAAAAATATATACAACAAACAAACCCTCCTTCACGCTTTGTTCATGAGAAATCAGAAAACTTTGGCAGTGATAAACAAAGAAGATTAAGAGGATGTGATCATCCTCGTACGGGAGCCGTTCCTCGAAACTTGTCCAGCTCGAGAAGTAATTGAGTTATCTGCTAGCATTCGTTGACGAAATATGCATCTCTAAAAAATAATTTTTACCTCTGTTTTTAAAAACCAAGAGCTCTGGTACATGTTTAGTTTTTGTTTCCGACCACGGGTTTTCAACCTTGCCAACAAAAGCCACGGTTCAAGAGTCTCCACCTTCTTTAAAGCACCAACTATTGAGAGCATGATTGTCATTCTGAGTGTAATGTGCATTGTCCCAAAGTACCATTGTCTTTTGCATGATTATGATATCATTTATTCTGAAATCATTGTATCTAGTCGTCACTTAAACCTTGGAGGTGCCCCTGCATTTATGTTTTGCTTCACTAAAGGGGGAAAGCGAGGTACCACTTTATCATATTTGCACACCATGCTCACTACAAATCTATTTGATGTTTCAGTATCATATTGTAAAACTTTCAGTTCTTTGTGATTTTCTCATGAGGCAACTTAATTACTACAGATTCCTTGTCTCAGTAAGCTTTTGTCATGTGACTGTGAAAAGTCCTTATATGGTTAATAGCATGTCACCACAGAAATTATGCTTGTTATCATTTACCTACTCGAGGACGAGCAGGAATTAAGCTTGGGGATGTTGATACGTCCAAAACGTATCTATAATTTCTGCTTGCTCCATGCCTCTTTTGTGTGATATTGCTATGATATTTATGCACTTCCATACACTTTTGATCATATTTGGACTAACCTATTAACTCAGTGCACCCCAGTGCCAGTTTCTGTTTTCTGCTGTTTTTGTATTTCAGGTTTTCCCATTACGTAAACTGCCAGAAAAATTCCGGGAAAAATATATACAAAATCAACATTCTGGAAGCTTCCATGCGGCCAAAGTAGGGCCGGAGGGGGGCCACCAGGGCTCCAGGCGCCCTGGGGGCGCGCCCCCTTCCTGGCCGCGTCGCGGGGGCGCCTGGGCCCCCCAGGCCTCCGCTGATGCCCCCCTTTGGCATATATATACACCGCGTCTCGAAACCCTCGAGGACGGAACCCTTTTTCGCGATCTCATCTCTGTTCCGCCGCCGCCGCGCTTCCAAGATCGGGAGCACCAGGAGAACTCTTCCCGGCACCCTGCCGGAGGGGAGGATCACCACCGGGAGCCTCTCCACCACCATGGACGCCTCCCGGATGAGCTTTGAGTAGTCTCCCTTGGACCATGGGTCCATGACCAGTAGCTATGTGATGTTCTCCTCCCCTCTTTGTCCTTCACCGATTAGACCTCGTGAGCTGCCCTACATGATCGAGGCACATATGTAATCCTTATGCTGTTGCTATGATGAGTTTGCTGGGATCCGATGGATTATGAGATTATGTTCAGATTGTGTGAGAGTAATGTATTTTATTTACCTCTTTTATATTTTTGTTCTTGAGTAATTCTTGCATGTTCTCCGTTGCTGTTTATTGCTTTGGCCAAGTAGTAGGTAGTAACTCCAAGAGGGAACGTTATGCTTGATTGTGGGTTCATGCCCCTCGATGACTAGCTTGAGTGACAGAAACATGAGTCTAGGGGATGTGCTGTTGCCACAAGGGGGAAAACAACGGTACTTGTACTTGCGGGTGCAAGGATTGTTTACTTTACGCAAAGTTCTTTTAATGCAGTTGTCTGTTGCTTTGAGTTTACACTATGGGTGGGACTCGCAACTTAATACCAGCGAGATGTTCTGGATAGATATCTCAAGGTGGATGATTAGTAGTAGATGCAGATGGATTTCGTCTACTTGCCTTGGCGTACCACCTATGCTTTTGAGCCTCTACCTTTCTTGCAGCATAGTTAGCATTGGTTTGCGCACATAATCCTGTCAATTGCCCAACTGTAATTTGTTTACCTCGCTTAGCTGTTTTATCTTCTTTTGGAGAGAGACATCACTAGTGAACATCATGGGACCCCGGTCCATATTACCATCACTGATCACATCCGCTATTTACTTTCTGTTCTTACTTACTAGTTGCAGTTATACCTATCACTATTATCTCTTGCATTTGATCCTTGGTAAACGACAAGGCCGGAGGGATTGACAACCTCTCTGTACTCATTGGGAGCAAAGTTATTTGTATCTGTGTGCAGGTCCAGCCAATTGCTAAGTATCTGGCGCCGTTAGCAGTTGACACCTTCTTGTTGAACCTTGGAGTCTCAGGGGAATTCGATCCTTGGTATCTTTGCCAAGGGAAAACTACCGCTACACTGCATCTCAAACCTTCCACTTGGGGTAACCAACGAGGGGCGAGAAGCCATCACACAACATCCCAGATGTCTACCCTGCCGCGGTCATCAACGCGTTCCATCAGAACGTGCGTAACCGCAGGATGTGGGAGGAGATGGCGATGTGCAAGATCAGAGACGACAGTGAGCTATATGCCCTGGCCGACAAATGTGCACGTGCTGAGGAGGGGAGGAAACTCCCCGGAGAGGATACAGGAGCAGGAGGATCCGACAGCGAGGATGCCGCCCCAGCGAAGAAAAACCGGCGGTGGAACAACAGGAAGAAGAGAGGCAAAGATGTGCTAGTCGTTGAACAGTCCGGCAACGATGGTGTCGCCAAGAAAGCCAAAGCTAGTAGCTCCGGCAAGGAGATTGCCGCTTGCACCAACTGCCAGGCTGTGGCGGCCGCTGACAAGCAGGACGGCACCGACAAGCAGTACTGCAAGATCCACCGCACCAAGGGTCATGACCTCCAGAACTGCAAGAGGGTCGAGCAGCTTGTTGAGTAGCAAAAGGCTGAATACGAGCGACGCGACAAGGAGAAGGCCCAAGGAGGTGTTGGAAGATCCGGCAAGAAGAATACCGGCCGGGGAGGACGCCGCGGCAAGGCCAAGCAGCGGCAAGGACATAGACCTCCCCGCAGCCGCGACAAGGATGAAGATGACGACGACGATGAAGACATGGATGATGTCGAGAACAGTGAGCAGGAGTTCCAGAAAGCCACAGAAGTCTTGTGCGTTGACGGCGGTGCTTCTCTGCATACTTCACACCGCCAACTCAAGCAGTGGGTGCGGGAAGTCAATGCGGCAGAACCACCTGTCGAGTCACGCAAGCTTCTGAAATGGTCCAGCACGCCTATCATCTTTGATATTGAGGACCACCTTGATCGCACAACTGCGGTCGGGTGCTTTCCGATGTTGGTCTCACCAACTATCCGCAACCTCAAGGTCACTAAGATGTTAGTTGACGGCGGGGCCGGCTTGAACCTGATCTCCTCCGCTGTACTCCAGAAACTCCAGATCCCTGACAGCGAGCTCGAAGAGACCGGCACATTCCAAGGAATCAACCCGGGAAGGAGCAAGCCGAAGGGGAAGATCACGTTGCCAGTGACATTTGGCGGCGAGCTGAACTTCAGGACTGAGAGGGTCACTTTTGACGTTGCCGATTTTCCATTGCCTTACAATGGGATACTCGGCCGTCCAGCACTAGCCAAGTTCATGGCAGCCTCTCACTACGCATACAACATGCTGAAGATGCCAGGCCCGATAAGTGTCATCTCTATCCCCGGCGACAAGAAGGATGCTCTTATCTGCGCTGACAAGATCTACCGGGAAGCAGCAGCCGCAACAGATCGCAAGCCACTTGCCGCTGAAGCTCCCGGAGGAAAGAAGAAGACCAAGTCCGGCAAGAGTTCTGATGCCCACTCCGGCAAGTGCACCTCTTCGGAGTGCTGCGCTACCGTCGAGGACGCACCATCAAGCTCCACCGGCAAGTGTAAAAAGACAATGGCAGCTCCACCAGAGACTAAGAAGGTGTCCGCCAAGGAGGACGGCACTGGTGGTACCTTCACCATCAGTGCCACTCTTGACCCTAAATAGGAAAGCGCGCTCGTTGCTTTCCTGTGGGCGAACGTCGACGTGTTTGCGTGGCTACCGTCTGACATCCCCGGTGATCCCAGGAAAGTAATTGAGCACCTTCTTGCCATCTGTCCTCATGCGCGGCCCGTCAAGCAAAAAGTGAGGGAACAAGCAGTTGAGCGCCAAGAATTCATCGTGGAAGAAATCAAGAAGTTGGAAGTAGCAGGCCTTGTCAGAGGAGTGCTCCATCCCACGTGGTTGGCCAATCCTGTAGTCGTGCGCAAGGCAAACGGGAAATGGAGGCTTTGTATCGACTTTACCGATGTCAATAAAGCTTGTCCCAAAGACCCATTTCCCTTGCCGCGCATTGACCGAATTGTTGACTCCACGGCCGGATGTGACTTGCTTTCATTTCTTGACGCATACTCAGGATACCATCAGATCTTCATGGCATAAGAAGATGAGGAGAAGACCGCATTCATCACTCCATGTGGCACGTACTGTTTCATACACATGCCTATCGGTTTGAAGAATGCTGGTTCAACATTTGCAAGAGTAGTCCATACCGCTTTTGAGCCAAAAATACACAGAAATGTGGAAGCCTACATGGATGACATAGTGGTCAAGAGCAAGGACAGGGCGACTCTGATTCAAGATTTAGACGAGACCTTTGCAAATCTGCGCAAGATCAAGCTCAAGCTCAACCCCGAGAAGTGTGTGTTTGGAGTCCCTTCCGGCAAGCTTCTCGGGTTCTTCGTGTCTCAGCGGGGAATTGAAGCCAATCCCGACAAGATCAAGGCCATTGAGCAGATTGAAGCACCCAAGCGCGTCAAGGATGTGCGAAGACTTGCCGGTTGCGTGGCTGCTCTCAGCAGGTTTATCTCCAAGTCTGCTGAGCGCGCCCTGCCCTTTTTCAAAATATTGAAAAAGGAAGGTCCAATGAAATGGACTCAGGAAGCGGAGGCTGCGCTGCAAGACTTGAAGAGATACCTGTCCTCCACTCCAATACTTGTCGCACCTAAGCCACAAGAGAAGTTGCTGCTGTACCTAGCGGCAACCAATCAAGTGGTTAGTGCTGCGTTAGTAGCGGAGAGGGAGGCAGATGATGAGCCAGCAACCGCGGCAAGCACATCCAGCGACAAGCAGGGGGCTTCCCCGACAAGGTCTGGTCCCGACAAAGATGGATCTGCGCAGGCGTGCGAAGAGATACGGAAGAGAATGGTGCAGCGCCCAGTTTACTTTGTCAGTTCCCTTCTGCAGGGGTCTAGGTCAAGGTACTCTGGTGTGCAGAAATTGCTTTTCGGCCTCCTTATGGCCTCGAGAAAGCTGCGCCATTACTTCCAAGCACATGAGATCACAGTTGTCACTCGCTTTCCGCTGAAGAGGATACTACAGAATCCAGAAGCAACAGGCAGGATTGTCGAGTGGGCACTGGAACTGTCAAGCTTTGGCCACAAGTTTGAGAGCACTTCAACTATCCAAAGCAGAGCCTTGGCAGAATTCATAGTAGAGTGGACGCCAACACCAGACAAAGAAACTCCAGAAACGAGCATCCCCATGAAAGAAGCAAACAAAGAGTGGCTGATGTACTTTGATGGTGCCTTCTCGCTGCAAGGCGCCGGTGCTGGCGTGCTGCTTGTCGCACCCACCGGAGAGCACCTCAAGTACGTAGTCCAGATGCACTTTCCCAAGGAGCAAGCAACAAACAATACTGCAGAGTATGAAGGTTTGCTTGCCGGTCTCAGGATCGCGGCAGACCTTGGGATTAAGAAGCTTATTGTCAGGGGTGACACGCAGCTTGTTGTCCGCCAAGTGAACAAGAATTATCAGAGTCCGTTGATGGAAGCATACATTGATGAAGTGAGAAAGCTAGAGGAGCACATTGACGGCCTACAAATGGAGCATATTCCAAGAGCTCAGAACGACATTGCAGATGGCCTGTCAAAGTACGCCGCACTTAAGTTACCTGTGGAACCACGGATCTTTGTGCTCAAGCTGACTCAACCGTCCGTAACACCATCAACTGGACAGAGCAAGAAGAGGAAGTTGATTTCTGGTGACTATTTTCCGGCAGAGCTTCCCGAAGCCGCCGCCAAGAAGGTCCCCAAGATCAGCGCCAAGAATGCTGAGGAGCAGTCTGCTCCGGCAAGCCCTAGGGTTTGTTCTGTTGAAGCAAACGCTCCCGACAAGTTCTGCTCCGGCAAGCTTGCCGGGGAACGTCAAGCTCCGGCTGAGCCATAGGTTCTCGCCGTAGAAACGGACGTTCCCGCAGCAGCAGATGTGCCTTTAGTCCTTGTTGTTGAGCCACGAGCTCCAGCATGGGCACAACAGATTGTCCGTTTCCTTCAGACAGGAGAACTTCCCGAAGAGCAAGAAGAAGCGGAAAGAGAAGCCCGGCAGTCAAGTATGTACCAGTTTGTTGACAACACACTGTACAGAAGAAGACTCAACGGTGTGAAATTGAAGTGTATTCCCCGGGAAGATGGACAAAAGCTGTTGGCGGAGATACATGGAGGCATATGTGGTCACCACATTGGCGCAAGAGCACTTGCCGGCAAAGCATTCCGGCAAGGTTTCTTTTGGCCGACAGCCCTCCAGGATGCAACTGCACAAGTAACCAAGTGTGAAGCATGCCAGTTCCATTCCAAGAAGATACACCAACCAGCTCAAGCTCTCCAGACGATCTTTTTATCCTGGCCATTTTCCGTCTGGGGGCTCGACATCCTCGGCCCCTTTCCCCGCGCAGCCGGGGGCTTTGAGTACTTGTACGTTGCAATCGACAAGTTCACAAAGTGGCCGGAAGTGGAAGCAGTGAGGAAGGTGAATAGCACAGTCAGCAGTCAAGTTCTTCAGATCGATTGTTTGCCGCTTCGGGATCCCTAACAGGATCATCACCGACAACAGTACACAATTCACGAGCCGCACCTTCATGCAGTACGTCCAAGATCTTGGCGCCAAGGTCTACTTTGCTTCTGTTGCTCACCCGAGAAGCAACGGTCAAGCGGAGAGGGCAAATGCTGAAGTGCTGCGTGGCCTCAAGACCAGAACTTTCGACAGGCTGCACAAGTGCGGAAGAAACTGGATCGAGGAGCTGCCGGTGGTTCTTTGGTCGATCAGGACGACGCCAAATCGAGCCACTGGACAGACACTTTTCGCTCTAGTCTATGGAGCAGAGGCAGTTTTCCCCACGGAACTCGTATACGGGTCACCTCGAGTGCTCGCTTATGATGAGCTCGAGCAAGAGCAACTGCGACAAGATGACGCGCTGCTCCTTGAGGAAGACCGTCTTCAGGCTGTTGTGCGAGCTGCTCGTTACCAGCAAGCTTTGCGCCGCTACCATAGCCGCAAAGTTAATGCCAGAAGTCTCGAGGAAGGCGACCTTGTTCTTCGGCGCGTTCAGTCCACCAAGAATTCCAACAAGTTGACGCCGAAGTGGGAAGGCCCTTACCGGGTGAAACGAGTCACTAGGCCTGGTGCTGTCCGCCTTGGGACCGAAGATGGCTTTCCGGTGAGCAAGTCCTGGAACATTGAGTATCTTCGTAAGTTTTACCCGTAAGGTGCGGTTGCCAGGACCCGTTCCGGCAACCACCTTTTGTACAAGTCTTGCCGTTGTTGCATGTAATTCTTTGTACAAAGCCAGGCGCAGACCCCGTGCATAAGTAAAGCTCATGTGCTCCGCACATCGTGTCTATTTCATGCTTTCTATTTTTTGCATGTGTTATCTGACACTTTTTGCAGCACCTACCCCCGGTAAGCAATAACGAGCCTTAAGGTTCCATATCTTTATTTTCTCTTCTTTCTTTTTCTCAAGGAAAGGAAGGTTCCCTCGCGCAAAAGTTTGCCAGGGGGGAAGGAGAAGATAATGGTATGGACCAGGCGTCGTTCAAGAAAGTTCCGCCTTGCCGGGAAGCAAACAACAGAAAAGCTAAGTTGCCAAAGTTTGAGCAATCAGATTTTTAAATTTTTAAGTTATCTTCCTTGAACGACCGTGCTTTGTATGGAAAACCTGTGCGCGGAGGAACCAACTCGTAGCTAGTTGCGCCCTTACTTTGTTTCGAGTCCACTCAACAACTTAAGTGTGCTGCGACTAGAGTTGCGCCCTTACTTTGTTTCGAGTCCGCTCAACAACTTAAGTGAGCTGCAGCTAGTTACGACAAGGTTTCTTGTTGGTAGCGACACCGCCAGCAGGCTGCTGACGTCCCGCACTCAGCGCTCGCGGCTAAAGGTGCCTGCGCCGGCAAGTTCCCTAAAAGCGAAGGGCAAAAACATACAAAGGAAGTGAGTCAAGTAAAGGAAATAACGTTGCAAACACTACCCAAAATAGAGTTATATTACAAGGTAGCTTGTCGCAGCTCTAATAGATTGTTTTCGTAACATGACAAGCAGCGACAAGGAAAGAAGAAAACGGGCGGCCTAGTCTACGCGGTCTCCCTCAACCCTCTTGATCCCGCTCACCTTGTCCACAATGGGTGCGACAAGGGCCTTGAGCGCCTCCAGATCAGCATCCGGCGGCAGGGACTTGAGGACGTTGGTGAGGTTGAGGCCCGGGTTGCGGAAGGCCACCTTCACCAACACCTTTTGAAGGGCTCCCGCGCAGAGCTTGGGCGACTCGTCCGCCAGCTCCCTGTCGATATCTGCGGCAGCATTGACGAGACCCTCCGTCCAGTGCTCCACAGTGTCCCTAAAGGTGTTCTGGGCGACAGCAGCACTCGCCAGCAGCGCCTTCTCGGCCTTGATCTCCTCCTTCAAGGCCGCCTCCCGCTCCTTGGCGCCGTCCAGCGTCTTGGTCAAAGCGGTCAGCTTCAACTCAAGATACGCATTGGAGTCCTTGGCGGCGGCAAGCTCCTTGCCCTTCTCGGCGAGGCGAACCTGTAGCTCCGAGTTGCTGTGGGCATCCTTCTCCCGGTCATGCTTGAGCGCGGCGATCTCCTGACCTCTCGCCTTGAGATCGGCCTCGAGCTGCGCCACCTTCGTCTCCAACTCCTTCTTGGCGACCTCGGCAGCTGCGGCAGCGTCCTCTGCTTGCTTGAGGGCTCCGCCAAGTGATTGCTTGCGCACGGCAAGCTCTTCCTCGGGTCTGTCGAGGTTGACCTTCCGCTGCGCCAGCTCGCCTTCCCGCGCAGATAGCTTCTCGGCGGCAAGCCGCTGTTGCTCTTCGACTTCGGCCTTCTCGAGGAAGAAGGCCGTCTGCTCCTCGGCAAGTTGCTCCCGCTCCTCTGCCAAGGACCGGAGAGCTGCTTGGTGAAGACCCCGGAGCTCCTCCGTGCGCTTCTCCATATCAGCTCC
The DNA here is from genome assembly GCA_902687465.1 of Secale cereale. Taxonomy (NCBI): domain Eukaryota; kingdom Viridiplantae; phylum Streptophyta; class Magnoliopsida; order Poales; family Poaceae; genus Secale; species Secale cereale. Next base: position 839,315,145 of record LR738714.1, read on the forward strand.
CGCCCTCGCGGCAAGTGCCTCTCGGGACTCAAGCTTGGCCTGCCGGGCGCGGTAGAGCGACAACAGCTTCCGCAGCAGCCGCTCCTCCTTAGACTCGCCTGCTGCTGCTTGGCGCGTCAACTAGCGTCAGCCCGGCGGAGGCGAGCACCTCTCCGTCAAAGATTTCTCCTTCTACCGGCGCCCTGGACATTGACGCCCAGGGGAGGCTGATGAAGACGCCATTGCCGGCCTTCAGGTAGACGCCTGGCTGGGGCTCTTCGGAGCCTGGCGCGGCGGCAGCGACGAAGGGATCGGCGGTCGGCGTAGCGCTTGGCGCTCTTGCGGCCTCAGGGCCGTCAGTGCGATCGCCGGACCCCTCGCCAGCTGCTGCGGCGGCAGCCTTGGCGGCCTCATCGCCGGCGGGATCGTCATCACCGGCTGCTTCTTCAGTGGCAGCGGCGTCGCCGGTATTCCCGCGCGTGTTCTCCTTGCCAACAACCTCTGTCACCATCGGCTCCGCAGCGGATGGGTCTGACGGCAGGAAAAGGGAAGAAAAGTCAAGCAAATATCCAAAAAGAACATCAAAAGAAGAAGAAGCCAAGGGAAGTTTTAAAGCGAGAGGATTACCTGCGCGAGCCGGCTCCTCGGCAGAGTCCCTTGCCGGAGAACTCTCCCTTGGCGGCGTAGTCGCGGTCTCCGCCGGCGGAGGGCCGCTGGTGCTGTCCCTCGCCGGAGAGCTCCCCCTTGCCGCAGGACTCCCCCTTGCCGGAGAGCTCCCCCTCGCCGGAGGACTCTCCCTTGCCGGAGAACTCCCCCTTGGCGGCGTAGTCGAAGCAGATGGCATGTCAGGG
>LR738714.1:839322545-839333825 GCA_902687465.1 Secale cereale
AAAAAAGATATGCTACAGGTCATACGTGATTTCAGTCCAACATGCCAAGTTAAAACGCATGTTCTGGAGTCCATCTGTGCTACAGGTCGTACCACATACGTGATTGGCGTTAAAAAAAATCCAATGTGAAACAGTACTACTCATGCACGTATGTGTACAGAGAAATGTGTCCATGCATAAAGGCATGCGTACAAAAACAATACAAGGGCCCATGCCAAAAACATAAGGGCAACGTGTGCAACGTTCTCTACAAGATAGCTTCCAAGGTTGTCTCAAATCGTCTAAAGCTAGTCTTACCAGACATCATATCAGAAGAACAATCTGCCTTTGTCCCTGGACGTTTTATTACAGACATTATAATCTCTGCATATGAGTGTCTACATTTTATGAAGCGCAACAAGGCAAAGAAAAACAGATTTGCTGCACTAAAACTAGACATGATGAAGGCTTACGATAGAGTGGAATGGAGCTATTTGCAAGCCATAATGACCAAGTTGGGTTTTGAACAATCTCGGGTCTCTATGATTATGGGTATGGTAAGCTCAGTAAATTTCTCGGTGTTGATGAATGGTAACAAACTAGAGAGATTTAAACCTACCCGAGGTATCCGGCAGGGGGACCCGATATGTCCTTACTTGTTCTTGTTGGCAGCGGAGGGCCTTTTGTGCCTCCTAAAAATATAATGAGTCATCGAACCTCAGTGGTATTCAAGTGGCCCAAACGGCTTCGTCCGTAAGGCACTTACTTTTTGCAGATGACAGCTGCTGTTCTTCAAGGCACATGGTGATGGAGCTAGAGAGTTATCCTCAGTCTTGGACAAATATTTTAAGGTGTCGGGGCAGAAAATAGATCTATCAAAATCGTCTATCTTTTTCAGCAAGGGGTGCCCTACATTTCTAAGAAATGAGATAAAAGAGGTGTTGAAAGTCCCAAACGAAACACTTCCTGAGAAGTATCTGGGTATGCCTAGTGGTGTGGGAAGCTCAAAAAATGGGGCTTTCAATTACCTGAGAGACAGAGTTTGGAGCAAAGTTAAAGGTTGGATGGAAAAATTATTCTCTGCTAGTGGAAAAGTGGTCCTCATTAGAAGTGTGGCTCAGGATGTTCCTGTTTACTCAATGTCGTGTTTCTTACTCCCTAGAGGCCTTTGCCAACATATAAATTCTCTTATCAGGAAATTTTGGTGGGGAAGTAAGGAGGGAGAAAGGAGAGCTGCTTGGGTGTCTTGGGAAGCCATGACAAGACCAAAATATATGGGAGGTTTGGGATTCCGTGATATTGAACGTTTCAACCTCGCTCTGCTGGCTAGGCAGGCATGGTGTATTCTTCAGGACCCCGGTTCCCTCGGTGCAAGAATCCTGAAAGCAAAATATTTTCCGGAAACAGATTTCTTACAAGCTGAGTTGGGGAGTTCGCCATCTCAAGTGTGACGAGCGATATATGAAGGCAAGGGAGTTTAGGCACATGGTCTAATCCGAAGAGTTGGTAATGGAGCTTCTACTCATATATGGCGGGATAATTGGCTGCCCCGGGAGCATAACATGAGGCCAATTACAAGTTTGATACAGAACCCACCACAGATGGTGAACGAGCTCATCTTGCATAATGTGGGCGACTGGAACAGGGGACTAGTCCGAAGCATTTTTATCAAGTTCGACACTGATGCTATCTTATCCATTCCGTTATGCACAAGACCTGTTGATGACTTCTGGGCTTGGAGCCATGATCGTAAGGGCATATTTACAGTAAGATCTGCCTATCGCATGCTAGTAACAACTGAAATTCGGAGGGGAGCTTGGCTGGAAGGACGGAGCGGCTCGTCGAATACTGAATCAGACGAGCGGTCATGGTGTCAACTCTGGAAGATCCAGGTTCCTTCAAAAATTCGAGTGTTTCTTTGGAGATTAACACAACAGTCCATACCTACTGCAGATCTGCTCCACCATCGGAAAATGGCGACGACCAGCCGGTGCAGAATATGCGGCAATGAGGATTCGTAGCGTCACTCTTTGATGGAATGTACCATGTCAAGATGTGTGTGGGCGCTAGAGGAAGAGCATTTGCTGTCGGTTTTAAGTGGGGTAACAGAACCTGATGCACGTAGATGGATCTTCACCATAATGGAGAAACTATTGTCGTTAGATTTCATCAAAGCTCTAGTCACTCTATGGGCTATTTGGCACGCTCGACGGAAGGTAATCCATGAAAATATATTTCAAAGTCCAGGGGGCACACACTTCTTTGTTGATCGCTTCATCTCAGAGATATCAGCCTCGAGGCCTATGCAACAGAACCAGGTGCGAGCCCCAGCAGTGAACTAGCGCTGGACTCCTCCACCACCAGGACACTGCAAGATCAAAGTGGATGGGGCTACAACCAAATCATCAAGGCCAGGATCAGTGGGTGTCATCTGTCGAGCCATTGATGGATCGTTCATGGGAGCTTCAGCCATATGTTTTGAGGGAGTCTCCGACCCGGCGTCTCTTGAAGCACTAGCATGCAGGGAGGCTTTGGCGTTGGCTACCGATCTCATACAAACACAAGTGGTGGTCGCATCGGATTGCAAGGAAGTGGTCTCCAATATTTCTGAAGGCAAAGGAGGAACACATGCACATATTATCCGGGAGATCAAGCAAATGGATCTGAATTTCAATCTTGTTCTTTTATTTTTGAACGTAGGTCTACAAATATCGAGGCAGATCGCCTCGCTAAATACACGCTTAGTATGTCTATTTGTCGCCATGTTTGGCTGCTTCAACCTCCAAACTTGAGATGTATTCCTCGGAACATTCTTGAGTAATAAAGCGTGTGTTTTAGCCTAAGAAAACGTGTGCTGCCATTTTTTTTAAACCAACGTGTACGTTCATTTAAACGCGGTTTAGAACAAAACATATATAAGGGGTCCTCCTATAACAAGAAACATATTAATTCACCTAGCGTTAAGAAAAACATATTAATTCACCTACTAGATATTGCATCGTTGGGATCTTTTATGTGCATGTTGAAACAAAGAATGGACACATAGAAAGTGGTAGAGGATTGATCGTATAAGAGAGTACTGCAAGTTTTATAAATGATTCAATTTGTAATTTCAGATTCGATAGGAGATTGTTTGAATCTTCTCAGTTTCCATGCCCAGTTACGATGGGCGATGCTCTAAAGGAGGTGCGTCCATGGTTCACCGATGCAGAGCAACTCAAACGCTGGTGGTTCTATTCCTCAATGCAGTTTGTCTAGCGATCCAGTGGCCGTAGTCTTAGTTTGCAACATTGGCGGGTGTTTCTCCAAAATGTTGACATTTCCTCTCCAGCCATGCATCGCCTACATCGGACGGAAGCACATCGATTTATCTGTTCGATGTCATTGAGTTCGTCATTGGTTCTACAAGTCCCATGCAAGTAAAGCCTCTCCTAAAATTTGTTGAATGTGCTGCATGATTTTTAGCCCATCGGATACTCGAAGAATCCCCCAAAAAATATCATTATATGAAGTGTCCGATCATGTGAAAATTGATATATACATGCATGTGTTATTACAATATATCCAACCAAGGTACACATGCATGTGTTATTACAATAATGTACATCACAATATTCATTTTATTCATATTCATTTTGTTCGATGCAAAGAATCTAAACACAAAATAGTCGAAAAAATGTAGCTTCGGTTGACCCTATGTCCAACCAAGGTACACATGCATGTGTTATAATAATAATCTACATCATATTGATATTATTGTTTGACATTTTGAATTTTCACAACTTTTTTATATTGAATATTAAAAATGCTAGCCCGTGCAAGTGCACGGGTTGACGACTAGTGATGCCTAATTGTGGTTCTAAAATTTAAGGGGAACCTACAGAGATTAAAATGCTGAACAATTCATGGCCATACGTATTTTTTATGGGAGTACAAGCTTGAAAGTTCCATGCCGACATAAGAACATAATAATTGCTTTACAACTTCCAATATTCTTAAAACCGAATCTAGACGTTTAAATGGTGTACAAGGCCTGGCCATATGTCTTATTATTATGAGAGTACAGCTTGAAAGGTCCACGCCGACAATCTTTTTGCACTGCCCTTATATCTATTAGCTAGTCCAATTTGCCTTGGTGTAGTGATAGAGGAATATCCAATCATTTGGGATAACCTACAAATTGACACTTATGTGAAGAAATTTTGATGGCGCTCTTTTTAGTGTAAAAACCAGTCTCTCAAGCATCACATTAAAAGTATATTGGTGAAATAATTAATGCCATCTCTGATCTCAAGATGTCATACATAGCTTCATTACATCTATTCAAAATATTCTACTTTTAGTAATGTTCTGGGAAGTGCAAGTTATAATATATTTTTCATAGCTCAGCAGGCATTCGCTAAATATGTAACTGCAAATTCTTTTTGTAATCAAATTGTAGAAACATAATTTTTCGTTACAAACAGTTCTACTTCATCCTGGAAAACCTTTGAAAAATTTCAAAAGATCCATATTTATGTCACGGTAAATACAAATATCGACTTGAGTCAAGATAGATAAATCCACTGCTTGCAACAACACTTCCGGAAAAACACACATCAACATGCATGTTCGAATTATTTTGTGGGTTGTTCTTTATGGTCTGTGAATGGTATTTTAGTTTACTTCACTATTTGAACTAAAGTTGCAAGTGTCAGATGATTCATAATTAGATGACCTCAGTATCCATCACTATGGAATTTCTCCATGATGGTTCCTCCAATATGATTAAATTTTGTGCCACACATATATGGCATTCTTTTAGTCTTGCGACATTTACCGTTAGTGTTATGAATGTTAAATTTTATTATCGATATTCATAACATACATCCTATTCATAATAGGAGTATGACCTTTTTTTCATAACATTAAACAACTATTGTTCTCTTCATGCAAAATCTCCTTGAAACATCTATGCAATGGGCTAGAGTGTAAAATGAATTATGAAAATAAATATACGTGGCCACTAGAGGTTCCGCATAACACTAGCTACCTACATGCACAATCAAGACGATGATTCTTGTTTCTATATTAACTTTCGGGATGTGTGTGAGGGAAGATACTTCATTAAATTCTCTAGCCCCACACTAAAATTCGTCTAATATGCATGACTTTCTAGAATATCATTCATTTTCATCGCCATCTTGTGTACGCAACGGTTCACTATTCTTGACTATGACGAAGCCCAAATAACTATCAACAGATCATCGACAGCCATAGCCGATCGATTGTCTGAACCTTGCAAAGCAACATCATGCCGTCAACGAACTGAACCTAAGCAACAGTCGGGGGAAGCATAACAAGAACATCAAACCCTCACATCCACACGTGATCTAGATCGAAACCTGCATCTACTCATTGAACCGCTCAGATGCAACTATTAGAAAACATAGTAGAAAGCAAAAAACAAAACCGCCCTACGAACACCCAAGAATAATATCAAGATGCGTACAGGATTTGGATCAACAATCGTTACTTACTCCGGAGTGCAGCGGAAGTAGGCGAGTCGTTGTAGATCGTAATTAGAGTCCCTCGAATCGTTGATGTCGATCCAGCGAATCGCCCTTGAACAATCCCTCGAACGGAAGACCGAAAGCACGAAGTCTCTACTTGGTTGCAAGCGTACCGTCTTCACTATCCGGCAGCGCTTCTCCGTCCAGAGCTAATCATCACCAGTGAATTAGAGGGAGAAGATAACCGCACAGGGCTACTCTATTATGAGCTATGGACGGTGAAGCGCTGCCGGATCGTAAAGACTGTACGCTTGAAACCAAGTAGAGAGGCCATGGTTTCGGTCATCCGTTCGAGATTGTTCGAGGGCGGTTCGCAGAATCGTCATCAACGGTTCAAGGGACTCCAAGTATGATCTACACCAACTCGTCTAATTCGGCTGAGCTCTGGAGTTGGTAGCGATTGTTGATCCAAACCCTATATGCATCTTCATATTGTTCCTGGGTGTTCATAGGGCAATTTTTATGTTTTCTACTATGTTTCCTACCAATCTATACCATTATATGCTCTATGAATAACTTTGAATATTTGACGTTGGACGAAGTCGATGCGATGGTGGAGAGGTGGAAAATCCGGTTGTTGCTTGCAATTGGTTCTTCTCTTTACTACACCAGACTCTGCCACATGTATTATCTAGATGATCTTATTATTTGGCTTAAACTCTGTAATCATTTGCATAAAACTCAAAACGCTTATCTATTATTTTCTTGACTCTTCTATGCGTAGAATCTCCCCACTTATGTTTCTTAGAAAAGTATCATTTATTTTTAACCGGTGGTTTTTCCTTTGTGTTCAAGGCAACAAATGTACCTTCATAATCACATTTATCTTTCTAGATGCAACACTAGCTATTCTAGTTATTTCTGACTGCAATATGAGATACATAAAAAGACACCTCTTGGGCAAAACAAGGTCGATGTATTTTACCCAAGTTTTGTATCTTATACTTTATTCTTCTGCCTCAAAGTTTTCACTTGCCTATTATAATATATACCAACAATATGCTAATATTTGGTCGTTATCCAAGTTCTAACGTGCAATGCACGTAAATTTACTAGTATATCCTAAAAACACAATGTGTGGTTCAATTCGAAGCACCACATTAAGCCTCATCATCCAAATTATTTTAGCTATTAGATTTGCAAGTTATTGGTAGGATCCAAGCAAAGATTAGCAACCGTATAATAGCATTGTCATTTGTCAGGCTTTCATCCATCGAATTCATGTCCAATGCATACGTTTATAAATTTGGACATGCATGTGTAAGAAGAGTGCCTCCATGACTAGTACGAACGCTAGTTCCAACAAAATACAACCTAATGCCCCTCAAGTCTGCATGTGCATCTTCAGCCAATGCATGGTTTTATGGGTTGAAAAAATGAGTGTGTGGTCTCTATCCTAGAACTATCTGAAGTATTATCAGGATAATCTCGGTCTGAACTCAATATAATTCTGAAGATGATGGTATACTATCAAAACCAAACCCATAGTCTAATACAAAGAGAACTAACTCTATCCATGACCGAATCCGGGAACTATTTGAATTTCCAAACGAATGCCATCCGAGGCCTTTCGGTCGGATGTTCGGTCAGAAAATATCCATTATATTTTTACCCCTAGATGATACTTTATTTTTGTACTAGGTACACAAATTGTTACAACTGGTGAATATGTTTCTTGATCAGTATGAACAAACCTGTAAAATTGACAAAAAATAGTTAGTTCTTAGTCATATGATATATTGTCGTGCCTGAAAATAAAGCGGAACAAAATTGCAGGCTTCATCTTCCTTTTGAACCAACATATCTTGATTCACATTTTGATGCTCCTCGAAGTCTCAAATGACGAAAGTACAAGAGAACAGACTTGTACACATTTTGTTAACATGGCTCATAGGTTTTACTTCATCGACGCCAAAGAGTGAGATCCTAAATTTGTCGAATGCACCTCCTTTTAGGATTTTAAAGAATCTCATGTGCCTCCCGCCTCAAGAAGTGGGAACCTAAAATCGTTGTATGGCCCATCACAACGTAAGCTGCAAAACCACTGTGTAACAGCAAAACTGCCAAGAAACCAAACACATGAAAACTTTTGCGATGCTACGTACTCCTGACCTTACCTAGTTAATCACCCGGCCAGCTTGATCATGATATCTTAACTTAAAACCTAGCACTACTCAAACACCGTTTGGATTACTCTAACAAATAGAAGCCAGAAGAACCATTATTGTACAACTAGTTACTAGTCACTAACCCGTGCACCCGCACTGGCTAGCACTTTTATAATATTAAATATTAAAAAGTGGGTACCAATTAGAAATGTTGGACAGTAATATGAACATGTCATTACTTGATTGTTATGCTTATGTTGGTAGATGACATGGCTACAAGTATAAAAGTTGTTGCATGTATCATGTGTTGGTGATATACATATTGTTAAAGGTATATGATCAAGAGCCCCAATGATAGCATATATATTATGAGAAGTTTATTTTCTGAGCTAGCATATACAAAAGTAAATCAAATGTATGAGAGATTGAAATGTGAAAAAGGAAAATATAACTGCTTCAAAGTTCATCCGCCTCGTTCTATTTGAGTGGACCGTACCTGCTAAATCAACATATCATGGGGTAACATCATGTACATGAATATACATTCTAGATTGCTTGATAGGATCTTAAGTGCTAAGTCACCATCCTGGGGTGAAATCATGTACGTACATATACATGATGGATTGCTGAACTTGAAAAGTGAGATCCGAAGGATGAGGTGGAACACGGTTAATTTATAACATGGATCTTGTAGCTGGAGAAGTGAGGCTAAAAGGTTGGATGGGAACATGATTGGGAGAGCGTATATATTTTTTGTTTTCCATGGAAGATTGTACGTGTGTTTTTTCTTGGACCTGGATCTATTTTTTTCTGACATGTGGACGTGGATGATAAGGACTCTCTTTTTAATACGTTTGGGTTCAATTCCATCTATGTACCTGTTTTTTAAAATGCTTTTCTTTTTTAAGAAAGAAGGCACACGATTTTTGTGTGGGAATTGGACGTGGGTGTTAAGGACTCCTTTTTTTTAACGTGTTGGTTAGATCCATTTTTTCTGTTTTTCATCATGGAAGAAGACACGTGTTTTTTTCAATCTTGGACGCTAGGATTCTCTTTTTAATACGTGCGGGTTTAATCCCAACTAAGTAACTAGTGTTGTTTAATACATGCGGGTTTTGTTCTTTTGTGGTAATGAGAGGACTTAGAATGATGCCTCCAATTAGTAAATAGAAGAAAGATGCTTCCTTCGCCATTGGCATGATGTCGTGAAGGACACACAACCCTAACAAAAAAGGTGAACATAAACTATATGAGAACGATTAATCCGCTTGTGGTTCTAAAATGGAGGGGGAACCTACAGAGATTAAAATGGTGAACAATGCCTGGCCACATGTCTTTTTTTATAAGAGTACAAGCCTGAAACTTCCATGCCAACATAAGAAAAAACAATTGCTTTACAACTTCCAATATTCATAAAGCGGAATCTAGGGATTTAAATGGTGTACAAGGCATGGCAATATGTCCTGTTATTATGAGAGTAAATCTTGAAAGTTCCACGCCGACAATCTTTGTTCACTGCACTTCTACAAGTATGTCTAAACATAAAAAAAACAGCCCTAAGCTGTTTATGCCTCACACTTCCAATCCAAATTAACTCACGTAGACATGTCTCCTAGTCCTTCGAGGAGTATGATGTATGCAGAACATGAATTGTCTTTGACAGGTGACACAGTGGTGCATTTCAAGCTTGATCAACCATCCCATGGGCACAAGCTCAACTCCCAAAGCTAACCTCCCTCAGGAAAGTTGCCATTGATGGAGAGCTGACCACTCGAAGCCGACAATTTTCTGATGTGCTCACCCCGGGGCATAGGAGTATAAAGGCCGACAATTGGAATCAGCTTAGCATAGCCATGATTATCGCACACCCTGGTCGCCTGCCCGATTGTACTTGGATTGCGAAGAGGCCAGCAGCCGTGTTCACGAAAATGACATTTGCTCCCTCGGCAAAGCCCAACACATGCACTGGACATTGAGCACACACGGGAGCACCATATAGGGACGGCAAACTTTCCAAGTAGATGATTCGGCCCGGCACCCATCGGCCATCCACTACTTCCCTTGACCACAATTGCAGATGCAGACTCAATTCTTCGACGATTCCTAGTCCACCGTCCTCCGCCAGCATGAGGTTGCAAGTGGGATCACCCTTAGAGTAGCAAGATTCTGGTGTGTTGAACCAAGTCAGCCCATGCCTTGCCAAGTCATACTCCAAGATCAACCCACCACATGACATGAAGTACAAGAAAGACCTCCCAACAAGCACGCTCGAGAAATATGAGAAGTCCATGAGGAATCTGTCGCGCATTAAGGTCGGCTCGCCCCAGGTGCCAGTCTTGGACGAGGAGACGCATGCCGACGTCTCATATAGGTCGTAGTCAGCGTCTTCATCATAGACGGAGAAGACAAAGACCACGCAGAAGGCACCGCCGTGGCAGTCGTGGTGGTTGCACCCGTCAGCTGCGCAGAACACGGCTGCGGTGGTGTTGCCGAACTGGAACGGCACGGGGATAGGTACGCGCTGCTGGGCACCCGTCATTGGCTCCCACACGAGCAATTCCTCAGTATGGTCCTTGGAGAGGAAGAGGGCGCGGCCGTGTCGGCAATCGACGGCCTGCCAGAGCAAGCGGGCGGGGGCGGCGAGGGAGAACGGCGATGCGGTGGCCGGGATGAAGGTAGGGATGGCCTCATCGGGCCAGTCATGAAGAACCCCGAGCGCGGTGGGTGACGGATGGAGATCGTGGAAGCTGCGCTGGAACCAGCTTTGGGAGACGGCCTCGCTCCAGGACTTGCAGACGAGGGAGGCACGGAGGAGGCTGGCCGGGTCGTCGGGCGGGATGCGGAGCAGGATCTCTCCTACAAGCTCGTCCGGAAGGGCTGGCGGCGGACCTTTTTTTTCCCAAATGATACTCCGGCAGTAGTCCTGGTGCCATGGTGGCCGCTAGCTAGGTTTTACACTCTTGAGCTTGGCAGCTGCTGCAGGCCCAAGCTAACCCGAGGCGGCCACTACTTCGAATCCTACACTAGCTAGAAACCAGCACGGGCAGTTTAAAAAGAAAATGTCAGACCGAGTGTTGGTCGAGCCTTAGAGTCGTGTGAAACAAAAGACCTCGATATAATATACCTGTCCGCGCTTGAAAGCATATTTGTGTGAAGCAGCTCGTGTTCGTGTTGGGCCATTTGTAATCCCTCGAAAGTGACCGAGCCAGCCCTCGCAGAGTTCAATCGCCTTACAACATCAGCAGGGCGTCTCAAACCGTTGTGTACATCCAGACAAGCCGCCCAGTCACCGTCAGGTCACGAAATTTCAACCTAGACGTGCGCCTCAAAGGGGCCTCAGACGCCCGGACTAACCGGTACCCCTCATATTCAGACAAAATATGGGACGGATATGAGGGCGTCAGGGCGCGCCTGCCACGTTGGACCCGACAGCTCGACCCCATCCTAAATTGCACCAAATCCACCCCCAGACCTACCGGAACCATTTGTTATCTCCTCTCTTCTTCCTCCTCCGCGCCGTCCGTCTCGCCGTTCCACCGATATGCATGCTCCACAGTCGTTTCTAGCATATGCGCCGCCAGCTCTGGCAGAGCAGTCCCGTCGCTCGTCCTCGCCGGGGGCGGGGGGGGGGGGGGGGGGCC
>LR738714.1:839333918-839355267 GCA_902687465.1 Secale cereale
GGGGGGGGGGGGGGGGGCATCGTCGCCGGCTCGGACACGGCCGCGGTACATCCGGCAAGTCTCTAGCTCCGCCTTGCACTTGATGTGTCCGACACATTGTCTGGACGGATTTGGATGCTTCGTTGGACTAGGAGTATAAACCGACGGAGTTTGATCAAATGATTTAAGATGTGTTCTTCAATTCCTCGGATTCAGAGGAAGAAGTGGACATGATCATGATCATGATCATGAGCATGCAAGAGGAAATGAATCGGAAAGTGGGGCATCTTCTCAACTTCAAGGGCTCAATCAAAGAGAGAAGAGTGGTCATGTCAGTTATAGCATGAAATATCACTGTTCAAGAAATCTTCCGATTCAGCGATTTATCATCCTATTTATCGCAATTCTTGGGGTGACCGATAAGATTATGCATTATCTTCACCATTTATCATTTGGGCCGATTTATCGCTATGACAAGCGATTTATCGGGAATCTACCAATAAATCGGGCCTATTCATAGCACTATGTTTATAAAAACGATGTTTATTTGCGTTTTGTGGACCTTGTTATGCAATATGTACTGCCATCCTATTTTGTTCGTCAGTATAATGGATTCAAAGGCTAGGAATCAAGGTAACACTTTTGTGCAATATTTTTTTGTGTCGAATATAGCATATTTCAGTGTTGGGAACACGGGATTTGCAATAAAAGGCCGATTAAAAGTCGACCGATAAAATCGATTAATCTGCCGATTTTCGATTAATCTCTAATCCATAGCTGACCAAGACGACAATGCTAAACGATATCCTCAACATTGTGAAATATAAACCCATAATTATGAAAATGGAAATATAATAATACATTATTATTGCCTCTAGGGCTTATTTCGTACAGTCTTCTACTTACACTAGAATCAATAATCTGGTTGGCACATTTTCTTTTATACAAAGCTTATATGATATTTGTTCATGCTTTGCTTGTGGTAGAGTCTTTGTCCTATCAGATCTTGACAACTTTAGATCCATGAGTATCATTTCCATATTTATGCATTTATCATGCTTTCACAATAATATATAATTTGTGTAACATGCTTTGTATATATTGAATCGCCAGCATGACCTTTAATTCCTTTGATTGAGCTATGGAACCACAATTGAGAACATTGTTCCATTTGCACAATCATACCATGTTCATAAATGAACCTTTGATTCATCACCCTCTATTGCTTCTAAAGCAACAATAGCTTTCTTTTATAGAATTCACCACACTAACTTTGTTGGACCAATTGCAACTTACTGTGCCACCATAAATCATTTAAGTGAAACCAAAAATCGCTTGGAGCACTGATGAATATTTTATCGATGTACTACTTACAACTAGCTTGTATTGATATAATTCCTTACAACAATCTCTTCATCTTCTCCGTATGCGAGAAACTTGTCGTTAGTAATTAATGACATTTTCGCTTTGTCATATGGTCAAAAATTTGGTCATTCTGGTTATTTTACTCACAACTTACTTGGACTACTAGACATATCTAGTTATTTACATACCATCAAACATATTTAACACAAGTGTGATTGAAATCATGTATTTTCCTCGTTAGTGTTGATACCGTTTCTTGCTTAAATCTCCTTCCATGCGACTTTGACAGAAACTCTTCTTGTGTATTTCATATTAATTTTATTTAGTATTCTGCCAATCTGTATTTTGGCTAATCCCATTTAGAAACTAGTATCGCCATCTATCATTATGCCTAATACCAGGACAATATATTTCCTAAGTACTTTGCTGAAAAACTAGTTTCAATGAAGTCTTAAGCCGTGTCAAGAAATTTATATAATTTCCAATCAACAATGTGTCATGCATATGTAGTGTTTATAAATATTATCATGCTCCAACTTACTTTCTTGTAAATACAAGCATCTTCACTTTCCTCGATGAAATTAAATTATTTGACAATTTCATCAAAACGAAGATTCTAACTCCACTATGCTTGCTTCAGATCATTATAGGATCACTCGAAGTTTGCACACTTACTAGCATTGTCTACATCGACAACATTACTTAGGGCTTATCAAACATACAACCTTGGTTCTATTTCCATCTCATGGGAATCATTTTGACATTCACCTATTATATTTCATAATTAAAATATTTAGTTATTGGTAATTTAACCCGAAATGACTTTATGTACTGCTATGATGAGACAATCTCGTCATAGTCAACTCGTTGATGTTATAATAAACTATTTGTAACAAGTCAAGCATTATAAAACATTTTTATCTTTGTCAGTTTATAGATCTGTTACTATTCTTTGGACTCTATGTGTTTCCAAGGGTTCATCAAGTTCTAAGCTTGAATTATGTAAATGGAAACAAGTCTTGCGCTTGCCAGTTGCGTAGAACACGACTGTGGTGTTGTTGCCAAACTCGAATGCTACCGGGATAGGTACGCGCTTCTGGGCACCCGTGATTGGCTCGGCTCATTCCTGCAAATCAGATGCAAACTGGATGTATCAGTCGCCCCAAAGATCTCATGCAAACACATCATTGTCTATGCGATATATGGATGACGAATATTAAAAATTTCTATCCATATGAATCGTAAAAGAGATTGTTTAAGAATTTGTGGGTTTAGGCAACAATTTCTAATACGATTAATCTAAGGTATAATGTGAGTATAAGACAATCTATTTTTAATATGTATATTATTTTCAATGATATGTTGATAGAAACCCATGTAAGCATGTGTCCACTATTTATGTATAGAAACAGACTCTATAATTCTATGGTACTTCCATGACCAAAAGGAAGATGTATATATTTCTTGAGGTAGGGTATATGAAAGGAAGATATATGCTAAAATATTCAAGACAATGTATGTTTGCTAAAGCCTATGTCGAACCAATGTACACATGCATGTGTTATTACAATAATGTACATCACAATATTCGTGTTATTCGATGCAAACAATCTAAACACAAAATAGTCAAAGAAATGTAGCTTGGTTCGACCCTATGTCCAACCAAGGTACACATGCATGTGTTATAATAATAATCTACATCAACATATTGATATTATTGTTTGACATTTTGAATTTTCACAACTTTGTTATATTGAATTTTAAAAATGCTGGCCCGTGCAGGTGCACGGGTTGACGACTAGTGATGCCTAATTGTGGTTCTAAAATTTGAGGGGAACCTACAGAGATTAAAATGGTGGACAATTCATGGCCATATGTCTTTTTTAATGGCAGTACTAGCCTGAAAGTTCCATGCCGACATAAGATAAAATAAGGTAAGTGTTTGGGGCCGGAGCGCCGGCCGAAGCGCTCGGCCGGTCGCTTTCCTTTTCCACGCGCGGGACACGCTGGCACGCGCGCGTTTAGTGGATCCAACCATTTTTCTTTTTATTTCACTTTTTTCTTTCTTTTTCTCTGCTTCTTCTTCCTTCCGTCTTCGTCTGACCCCATCTCGTCTTCCTCATTGTAGCGTGTGGAGCAGCTCGCCGTCGGCCATGGATATAGGCTGCAGTCCCGCTCGCCTTCCCATCTCCTTTTTTCTTTCTTTTCCTCCTCCTCTTTTTGCCTTTTGTTGCAACTGGCGACAGGCCAAACGCCGGGAGGGCCGAGGTGCCTGTGCTAGGACCATGACCACAGGGAGGAGCTGCAACCGCGGTACTGGAAGAGTTGCAAACGGCGTTTTCTCGTGCTACAACCATGGACACAAAAAGCTACATCCAGTAGATAAAAAAGCTTCAACCAGACAACAAAATACAGGAAAAGTTACAACCGTTTGACAAAAAGCTTCAACCTGCAGATGAAAAAGCTTCAACCAGAGATAGAGAAATGTTCCTCAACGACGGCCATGGTGTCTCTCTGTGTTTTTGCTACAACCGTAGAGTAAAAAGCTGCAACCCGCAATGTAGAAAGCTTCAACCGGCCTTTGCAAAAAAGTTTCAACAGCGAGGCTACGACGACGAGGTTGAAAAAAGCTTCAACGGCGATGGTGGAGCTGCATCGGCGCATGATTCGGGGATGCTACCACCGGCGTTTGGTTTCGCTACAACCAAGAAAAACAAAGCTTCAACCGGCGACCAGAAAAGCTTCAACCTTTGTTGACAGAAGTTATGAACGACGACGAAAAATCTGCAATTGTTGATGAGAAAAGCTTCAACCAAAGACCGCGATAAAAAGCTGGAACCATTGATGAAACCGACTATTACGGTGGCTTCACGGCGGAGCTGCAACGACGACGAACTCCAGAGACCGGCGGGGTTCTATTTTTTTTCTTTTTTGCTGGGTCCATTCTTTTTTGTTGCATAAGAGGGGCGAGCCATGGGGCATCAGTTCTCCAACCGGTGAGCGGCGACGGCGACGACGTCGGCGAGGGGCGACGGCGAGCGGCGGTGGTGTGGCGTGCGGTTGCGACGACGCGGCGGGTGGTGCGAGCCGACGGTGCTTCGTGGTCGCGCATCCATGACGGATCTGGCTAGCTTGTTCCTCTCTGTGTGCGCTGAAGAAGAGGATAAGATAAAAAAAAGAATTGCGGTCCGACGGTCTCGCGCAGCCATATCGGGCGGCTGGGGGCAGACCGGCCGAAACTTTCGGCCGGCGCACCGGCGCCCAGCGCTGCCCATAAAATAATTGCTTTACAATTTCCAATATTCATAAAACAGAATCTTGGGATTTAAATGGTGTACAAGGCCTGGCCATATGTCTTATTATTATCAGAGTACAACTTGAAAGGTTCACGCCGACAATCTTTTTGCACTGCCCTTATATCTGCTAGCTAGTCCTTCAAGGAGTCGGATGTATGCCCCCCATGCCTCACACATCCAAATTAACTCACATACACATGTCTGCTAGCCTTCGAGGAGTATGATGTATGCAGAACATAAATTGTCTTTGACAGGTGACACAGTGGTGCATTTCAAGCTTGATCAACCATCCCATGGGCACAAGCTAAACTCCCAAAGCTAACCTCCCTCAGGGAAGTTGCCATTGATGGAGAGCTGACAACTCGAAGCCGACAATTTTCTGATGTGCTCACCCTGGGGCATAGGAGTATAAAGGCCGACAATTGGAATCAGCTTAGCATAGCCATGATGATCGCACATCCTGGTCGCCTGCCCTGATTGTACTTGGATTGTGAAGAGGCCAGCAGCCGTGGTCACGAAAATGACATTTGCTCCCTCGGCAAAGCCCAACACATGCACTGGACATTGTGCACCCACGGGAGCACCATATAGGGACGGCAAACTTTCCAAGTAGATGATTCGGCCCGATACCCATCGGGCATCCGTCACCTCCCTTGACCACAATTGCAGATGCCGATTCAATTCTTCGGCGAGTCCCAGTCCACCGTCCTCCGCCAGCATGAGGTTGCAAGTGGGTTCAGCCTCAGAATGGCAAGAGTCTGGTGTGTCGAACCAAGTGAGCCCATGCCTTGCCAAGTCATACTCCAGGATAAACCCACCACATGTCATGAAGTACAAGAAAGACCTCCCAACAAGCACGCTGGAATAATATGTGAAGTCCACGATGAGTTCGCTGTGCATTAAGGTCGGCTCGCCCCAGGCGCCAGTCTCGGACGAGTAGAGGCTTGCCGACGTCTCAGTGTCTTCATCAAAGACGGAGAAGACAAAGACCACGCAGAAGGGACCGCCGTGGCAGTCGTGGTGGTTGCACCCGTCAGCTGCGCAGAACACGGCTGCGGTGGTGTTGCCGAACTGGAACTCCACGGGGATAGGTACGCGCTGCTGAGCACCCGTCATTGGCTCCCACACCATGAATTCCTCAGTACGGTCCTTAGAGAGGAAGAGGGTGCGGCCGTGGCGGCAGTCGACGGCCTGGCAGAGCAAGCGGTCGGGTCGGCGAGGGAGAACGGCGATGTCGTGGCAGGGATGAAGGTAGGGATGGCCTCGTCATGCCAGTCATGAAAAACCCCGAGCGCGGTGGGTGACGGATGGAGATCGTGGAAGCTGCGCCGGAACCAACATTGGGAGACGGCCTCGCTCCAGGACTTGCAGACGAGGGAGGCACGGAGGAGGCTGGCGGGGTCGTCGGGCGGGATGCGGAGCAGGATCTCTCCTACGAGCTCGTCCGGAAGGGCCGGTGGCGGTCCTTTTTTCCTCAAATGAGACTCCGGCAGCAGTCCTGGTGCCATGGTGGCCGCTAGCTAGGTTTTACACTCTTGAGCTTGGTAGCTGCTGCAGGCCCATTCTGACGAGTACGCGCGACAATGGCGGCGAGGCGTACGTATGTACACGACGGGTAGCCGGTCAGAAGCTAAACCCACGCTTGTGGCGAGAGCTGGCTAATTGCTAGCTAGCCTTGGTGATTTGACACTAGCTAACCCGAGGCGGCCACTACTTCGAATCCTACTCTAGCTAGAAACCAGCACGGGCAGTTTTAAAAAAAAAAATATGTCAAACCGAGTGTTGGTCAAGCCTTAGATTTGTGCGAAACAAAGACCTCGATATAATATACGTGTCCTCGCTTGCAAGCATATTTGTGTGAAGCACCTCGTGTTCGTGTTGGGCCATTTGTAATCCCTCGAAAGTGACCGAGCCAGCCCATGCAGAGTTCAATCGCCTCACAGTATCTACAGCCGGGCGTCTCAAACCGTCGTGTACATTCGGACAGGCCGCCCAGTCACTATCAGGTCACGAAATTTCAACCGAGACGTGCGCCTCAAATGGGTCACAAACGCCCGAACTAACCGGTAACCCGCATATACAGACAAAATATGAGACGGATATGAGGGCGCCAGACCTACCAGATCCATTTGTTATCTCCTCTCTTCTTCCTCCTCCACGCCGTCCGTCTCGCAGCTCCACCGATATGCATGCTCCATAGTCGTTTCTAGCCTCTGCGCCTGCAGCTTTGGCAGAGCAGTCCTGTCGCTCGTCCTCACTACGGGGGGCATTGTCGCCGGCTCGGACACGGCCGCGGTACGTCCGGCAACTCTCTAGCTCCGCCTTGCACTTGATGTGTCCGACACATTGTCTGGCCGGATTTTTTTGTGATTTCATTATGTAAAACGTTGGATTTGGATGCTTCGTTGGACTAGGAGTATGAATCGACGGAGTTTGATCAAATGATTTAAGATGTGTTCTTCAATTCCTCGGATTCGGAGGAAGAAGTGGACATGATCATGATCATGACCATGCAAGAGGAAATGGATCGGAAAGTGGAGCATCTTCTCAACTTCAAGGGCTCAATCAAAGGGAGAAGAGTGGTCATGGCAGTTATAGCATGAAATTTAAACACATAATTACGAAAATGGAAATATAATAATACATTATTATTGCCTCTAGGGCTTATTTCGTACAGTCTCCTACTTACACTAGAATCAATAATCTAGTTGGCACATTTTCTTTTATACAAAGCTTATCTGATATTTGTTCATACATTGCTTGTGGTAGAGTCTTTGTCCTATCAGATCTTGACAACTTTAGATCCATGAGTATCATTTCCATATTTATGCATCTATCATGCTTTCACAATAATTTATAATTTGTGAAACATGATTTGTATATATTGAATCGCCAGCATGACCTTTAATTCCTTTGATTGAGCTATGGAACCACAATTGAGAACATTGTTCCATTTGCACAATCATACCATGTTCATAAATGAACCTTTGATTCATCACCCTCTATTGCTTCTAAAGCAACAATATACTTAGCTTTCTTTTGTAGAATTCACCACAGTAACTTTGTTGGACCAATTGCAACTTACTGTGCCACCATAAATCATTTAAGTGAAACCAAAAATCGCTTGGAGCACTAACGAATATTTTATCGATGTACTACTTACAACTAGCTTGTATTGATATAACTCCTTACAACAATCTCTTCATCTTCTCCGTATGCGAGAAACTTGCCGTTAGTAATTAATGACATTTTCACTTTGTCATATGATCAAAAATTAGGTCATTCTGGTTATTTTACTCACAACTTACTTGGACTACTAGACATATCTAGTTATTTACATACCATGGAACATATTTAACACAAGTGTGATTGAAATCATGTATTTTGCTCGTTAGTGTTGATGCCGATTCTTGCTTAAATCTCCTTCCATGCGACTTTGACAGAAACTCTTCTTGTGTATTTCATATTAAATTTCTTTAGTATTCTGCTAATCTGTATTTGGGCTAATCCTATTTAGAAACTAGTATCACCATCTATCATTATTCCTAATACCAGGACAATATATTTCCTAAGTACTTTGCTGAAAAACTAGTTTCAATGAAGTCTTAAGCCGTGTCAAGCAATTTATATAATTTCCAATCAACAATGTGTCATGCATATGTAGTGTTTAGAAATATTATCATGCTCCAACTTACTTTCTTGTAAATACAAGCATCTTCACTTTCCTCGATGAAATTAAATTATTTGACAATTTGATCAAAACGAAGATTCTAACTCCACTATGCTTGCTCAGATCATTATAGGATATCTCGAAGTTTGCACACTAACTAGCATTGTCTACATCGACAACATTACTTAGCGCGTATCAAACATACAACCTTGGTTCTATTTCCATCTCATGGGAATCATTTTGACATTCATCTATTTTATTTCATAATTAAAATATTTAGTTATTGCTAGTTTAACCCGAAATGACTTTAAGTACTGCAATGATGAGACAATCTCGTCATAGTCAACTCGTTGATGTTATAATAAACTATTTGTAACAAGTCAAGCATTATAAAACATTTTTATCTTTGTCAGTTTATAGATCCGTTACTATTCTTTGGACTCTAAGTCTTTCCAAGGGTTCATCAAGTTCTAAGCTTGAATTATGTAAATGGAAACAAGTCTTGCGCCCGCGAGTTGCGCAGAACACCGCTGCGGTGTTGTTGCCGAACTCGAATGCCACCGGGATAGGTACACGCTTCTGGGCACCCGTGATTGGCTCTCACACTAGGAATTCCTCAGTACGATCCTTAGAGAGGAAGAGGGCGCGGCCATGGCGGTAGTCGATGGCACTCCAGGACTTGCAGACAAGGGAGGCACGGAGGAGGCTGGCGGGGTCGTCGGGCGGGATGCGGAGCAGTATCTCTCCTACGAGCTCGTCCCGAAGGGCTGGCGGCGGCCCTTTTTTTTTCCCAAATGATATTCCGGCAGCAGTCCTGGTGCCATGGTGGCCTCTACTAGGTTTTACCCTCTTGAGCTTGGCAGTTGCTGCAGGCCCAATCTGACGAGTACGTGCGACAATGGCGACGAAGCGCACGCGGGCGAGAGCTGGCAAATAAGCTAGCCTTGGTCCTTTATGCATTGCTTTTGGCGGTATGTATATATAGTAGGAGTAGCTCTCAGCTGGGGCAAATAAGCTTCTCGACCCATAGTGGCTACGGATACTGAATCCTACTCTAGCTAGGTTTTTCCAACCGGGCTCATACCCCTTTCCATTAATTGCTTTACGGAAATACATCAGTCTCAATCATTTTAAAGAACAGGATCGGCGAACCTCTAGAGACCAGAATAAGCAAAAAAAGGGGACTAAAAGGGGAGAGCGGGTTGGAGCATCACCAGGAAACCCGCAATGGATGGCTCTAAAACGAACCAGCCACCACGAGGCCAAAACCTGATGACACCCACCACCTCGAACTCACAGGGAGTAGCACATCGAAATAACTCCTACACACCCACAAGAAAGGGTGAAATATAAGACTCCAGCACCAAAAGACTAACATAGGAACTCAGCGGGCATCAAACCCCAGTGAGAACGATCAAGTCTCTAAGATTCCCACTCGAGACCAGCTTCAATCATCAGCTCCACCTCCCAGTAAGCGCCTGCCTCCAGTAGCCGAACGATCTGCCAGTGTTGTAGCCACCCGAACCATCTTCTGGACTCCTGCCTGAATGTTTTCCTTGTCAACTCCCTTCAGCAGACCTGACCAGTACATCAGAAAGGAACAAGCAGTGAAAACAGCCTCCAATGGCGAGCGAATGGTACGATTCTCAAAGATTGCTTTGTTACGGGTGCACCAGATCCCCCAGCATAAAGCAGCAATAACGGACATGTAATGCTGTTTTGCCCCCGGGAAATACTTGTACAGCCAAGACCAACTTTTCCAAAGACTTTTAGGACAGCAGGATGCACCAACAGCCACCCCAAAAGCCCCCCAAACCGAGCGAGCAAACACACACCCGAAGAAAAGATGATCAGTTGTTTCCACTTCGCGGCAAAAAGAACAAATAGGATTTCCTGGCCAGTTTCTCTTACGCATATTATCTCTAGTAGGGATGGCATTTTGAAACAGTTGCCAGAGAATTTTTTTGATTTTCAGAGGAATCTTAGCTTTCCAAACCCACTTGTAATCAGGTCCTGACAAATCTTTCTCCAACCACTCATATACAGATTTTGTGGTAAATCTTCCCTTATTATTAAATCGCCAAGTAACCTGATCAGGTGAACTATTCAAAGGAAGTTTCTTAGCCCCATCAACCACTCCAGCCCACTAACTAATAAGATCAGCAAAAAGATTACGAGGGAATCTCATCGAAAAATTATTAGCAGCAAATTCCGCAAGGGTACACTCCTGCTCTTGACAGATGCCAAACAAGGCAGGGTAGCAGACTTTCAGAGGAGTTTCGAGAAGCCAAGGGTCATGCCAGACCCGAGTCAAATTTCCACTATTAACATGGATCTTTCTGCCCTGCATATATACCGCTTTGACTTTCATAATGGCTTTCCAACAAGGGGAATCATTGAACCGGGTCTGTATGTTAGCCACCGTCCTACGTTTAAAGTATCTGGCCCGTACAATATTTTGCCACATGCCTTTATCCACTTCCAGTTTCCACCACCATTTGACAAGAAGGCTAACATTCTTCTTATTAAGATCATTGATGCCCAGTCCCCCTTTTTTCTTGGAGCGACACACCCTAGACCACTTGACCCAATGGTACACCTTTTTATTCTTTTTCTTTCGCCAAAAGAATCTCCTACGATGTTTATTCATTTTTTCAATGAAAGTCTTGTTGAGGAGAAACATCGACATAAAATAAGATGGGATCCCATCCAGACTAGAGTTAACCAACGTTAATCTAGCTCCAGAAGAAGCAATATAGCTAACCCAAGCAGCTAACCTTTTGAGAAGTTTAGCATCTAGAAAATCCCAATCCACAGTTTTAAGCATAGTATATGTAACGGGGACTCCCAGGTTACTCATGGGGAGTTTGCCCACCTGGCACCCAAACATATTCGCATAAACTTGATCAATATCATTATCTCCACCAATCGAGAAAACCTCACTTTTGTCAAAATTAATCTTCAAGCCCGACATAAGCTCAAACAGATACACTAGCAGTTTGACATTCACTGCTTTGTCTACATCATGGGAAAAGCACAACACCGTGTCATCTGCATACTGCAGAATCCCAACGCCCCCTTCTATAAGATCAGGGGCCAGCCCTTGGAATAGATTATTTTTTGGGCAGCTAGAACCATTTTGATCAGGCACTCAGCAACCAAATTAAACAGAAAGGGAGAGTGCGGGTCCCCCTGCCTAACCCCTTTGGCACTTTTTATATAGGCACCCATTTCATCATTGATTTTAATATTGACAGTGCCATCCCACAGGATCTGGGATATCCAGTCACGCCACTTGGCACCAAACCCACGCTTGGCATGGCAATCTAGGAGGAAGTCCCAATTGACCTTGTCGTAAGCTTTTTCAAAATCTAGTTTTAAAATGATACCAGTTCGTTTTTTTCACATGAGTATAATGCATAATCTCATGTAACGATAAAACCCCATCCATAATGTTTCTCCCCTTAATGAAAGCATTTTGTTGAATGCTGAAAAGTTTGGGGGCATAACACCAGCTCTCCTATCCATGACTTTTGTAACCAACTTATAAGGGCAACGTAACAGGCAGATAGGTCTATACTGCTGGATTTTATTGGCTGTGGAAGTTTTTGGGAGAAGGGTAATGATGCTATAGTTTAGCCGTTGCACATCTAGCCTGCCCTCATAGAACCACTCAAACAATCTAAAGAGGTATGCACACACCACTTCCCAGCAGTGTTGGTAAAATTCGACATGAATATTGTCAGGCCCAGGGGCCCGGTTAGGTTCCATAGCAAACATAGCAGATTTAATTTCCTCAAGGGAGAAAGGTTTGGTTAGGTCCTCATTATCACAGGAAGATAGTTTTTCTCCATCAGACCACAAAGCAGCATCTATACTACAAATGTTGCCAGGAGCAGGGCCAAAAAGCTCCTTATAGAAGTTAGTAGCATGGGTTAACAAATTTTTAGTCCCCTCGATCGTAACTGGACCACACTCGAGAGAGTGCATAGTATTTTTCCTATGTCTCCCATTAGCAACCTTATGGAAGAAGCCACTGTTGTTGTCACCTTTCAAAAGCCATCTTTCATTGGAATTCTTATGCCAATAAAGCTCCTCTTCCCAATACATGTTATGCAGCTCCACTATGATATTTAACTTCCTAGCTTGAGCTTCCCCGCAAAGATCACATTGCTCCTCGGCAAGCTCTAGCTCCTGGAGTTCTAATCTAAGCAGGTTTTTCTTGATCCTGGTGTTACCAAACCTATTGGAACCCCACCCTTTAAAGAATTTCTTGATTCTTTTCAACTTAATGTTTAACACATCAATAGGATCATTGGTATACACAGGCATGGCCCAGATATCTGCAGCCAAAGGAAGAAACTCAGGACTCTGCAACCAAGAGTTGTCAAATTTGAAGCATCTGTTGCCGGGGGTCCTCGAAGGTGCCACCCCCCATCCAAAAGCAAGGGATTATGGTCAGACAAGTCTTTGACCAGTTTAACCACCGACACTAAAGGATACAGATCTTCCCAATCAGATGACATCAAAACCCTATCTAGTTTTTTAAGCGTAGGATGTTCTTGCTTATTAGACCAAGTAAAGCAACCACCAGTCATGAAAATCTCTCTCAGACCAAGAAAATGGATAATAGCATTAAACACATCTGAGAAATGAGATAGAGGTGTTTTCTTATTCTTTTCCCCACAATGTCTGATGATGTTAAAATCACCACCCACCAGATAAGGTGTATTGATTTTGTTACAAAAGGAAGACATCTCAGCTAAGAATTCAAGTTTATTCTCATCATGAGTTGCTCCATATACTACCAGCAATGCCAATTTACATTTTTAATCTTGTCATAAAGATTGATCTGGAGGACATACCTACCACAAATAGAATCAATAACCTCAAATTTTTCCAATCTAATACCGCATAAAATCCCCCCAGCTTTTCCAACAGATGGGATCCATTCCCATTGGAAGTTTGCTTGGGGATCAAATCCCCAGAAAAAGGAGGGTTATAGTTCTTTTTCATGGTCTCTTGCAACCCAATGAAGTCAAAATTGTAGGCATTAATGATATCCGTGAGACAGGAAGCCATGCCTTTCTTCCCTGCACCCCCCCCCCCCCACAGTTCCAAAAGACCCCTACCATTTGTATCAGCCAGGTTTGTCCCTCACCCTGGTAGGTCTACTAGGATTCATAGTAGACTTACCATCAACCTCTTTTTCTGTCTCCGAGTCATGAGTCTAACCGAGATAATAGTAGGAGAAGACACTGTTTTATTCTTTTTAGGAGTTTTTCTTTTTTTATTTCTGGATTGAACAGTAGTAAACGGGATGTCATCCCCTACGTCCTGATCATCCCAAGTTAACGAGAGAGGAACAACATTACCCAAACCATCCTTAATAGTAACATTCTTAGGATCAGAGTTTTTTTCACTAAGCATTTGTCTAGATGTTTCAAGTTCACGAAGAACATCAATGGTGGCAAAGTTATCATCCGGGATATTAACCCCCATGAGAGACGCACGTAAGATAATAGCAGTATTGGACAAAACCGAGAATTGATTGCTAGCAGGTGGGGGTTTACCTTGAAAGTTGCGCTTCCTCATGCGTTCCATGGCCCTCTCCTCCATCCTAGTATGTTTTTGATATTGGTTGCGCACTGCAGGTTCATTAGTTTCATGCAGCACGTTATCATGTGTAGGGGACTCGATCGGAGATTCAACAGTGTATGCACTATGAGCATCACCACCTTCCATGGATCCCTCCTCCAATTCCACCACATGGGGCAGTCTTGGCCACGCCACATAGTCTGATAAACGAGGAATGTCACCACCAGCGTTTTTTCCATCATAGCACAAGAAAGCAGGTGAAGGGGCATAGGAGTCACAGCCCAAGCACCTGAATCCATCTTCTCTTTGTGCATTGGAGAGTTACACAGATTAGCGTTTCCCTCCTTTCCAAGGTCACTTTTAGGACTCGCCACCACGTTATCTGATCCAGACATACTCATGGTAGCATGCTCATTAGCCATGGTGTGTATCAGTAGTTCAGTATGATCTCCTTCATCACTATCCTCTTCTTCCTCAGTTTCAGAAACAGTAGATAGCCGAGTACTACCAGTATAATTCTGATATGATGAGTTTCCAACAGTTGAAGCACTCGTCCCTCCATGTTCATTTGAGGCAGACGATTGGGGATCGAATCTAGCCTTTTTAGGGACTGAAGGAGAGGAATTGCTGTCCACAGGAACGGAGTACTGGCTAGCACCAGGAGGCCCTGTCACCACGTGTTCAACCTCATAATAGAAATCATAGAACTGTTCCCCCAACATTCCTTCAGCAGAAGGGGGAATTTTACCCACCTCCCTACAGCCAAGGAGAATGTGTCCATACTCAGGCTTATGAAGAGTGGCCTTATCAACCTCCAGAGTGACACCCACCAGCGCTCCAGCATATGATACGTGTTGCACACATCTTTTTTCCAAGGGGACATTGCGGACACGAACCCAAGCTTTCTGAAGTTCAGCTTTAGCGCCCACAGACGCTGATCAAGGAGAAATTGAGACCACAACACAGAGTCATCAAGGATATGAAGCTTTTTACCATAGCAGCATGCTCTTTCAACTTCACGAGCATTAGGGAATCTCATAACAAACTGAGTAGGGCTGACCTGCCGGGCAGTGCAACGCCATTTTTTCGGTTTTTTGAGCAAAACAGCCATTGAACTCACTCTCAATCTCTTTAACTGATGCTACCCCCTTCACTAGAGTAATAACCACAGTATTAGTTTTCCCTCCCGCTTGCTTAGAGGCACAACAATCCGGAATATAGAAGAAACCCTGCCCCGGGGATTGAAACCCACACATAAACGGAATGCATTCCCATGGCTGAGGGGTCTGACATAGCTGCGCCATGTGCCCAAGCTTGCCACATCTCTCACATCTAATAGTAGGACAACGAGTTGCAAAGTGACCTGTAAGGTTGCAGTTGACGCAGCGCTCCTCCAAACCCTTGGTGGCTGGAGCAGGAGGAGCGGGTAGGGGAGATGGCTCTCCACCCCTCACCGCTGTCTTGGCCGCTTGGCCAGGCCACTGATCACCAGAGCCCCCGTCTTGCATCTTCGCAGCCGCTTCCCATCGATCTCCCGTAGCTGCTGCCCCGGATCTGGCGCCACCGCGCGGAGGAGAGGGCTTCAGACGCTGCCACACCAGATTGCGCCCCTGGCTAGGAGGGGCATGAGCGCGCCCGCTCCGTTGTTGCCGCGCACTGCTCCGCCGCGGAATCCCCCGAACTTGCCGCCTCCTCGATCCGCCATCGTAGCGATGCCTTGGGCCGCCGCCGAGGCGCCCGCAACCTGAGCGAACGACCTCGCATCTCCGGCGACCTTCCCTGGCCACCACCCGAACAAATCCGTGGGGAGAGAAGGAGGATGAACCCTAGATCTGTTCCAGAGGTGGGAGAAGAGGTGCTCCAGATGCGAGTCCCGCACCCTCTGGTTTGGTGTGGTAGGTGGGGAATCAGCCCTTGCCACTTTATCTCCTCCCCGCCCCGCTCCAATGGGCCCCTCATGGAGGCCATACGGCCATTGATCGGGATCTCGAACCCCTGTCCATGCACCAGGTGGAGCACATCGGGCGGCTGCATGTCGCAGAGCCCCACCTCCCTGCATGTTGGCCCCAGAGGTCGGGGGCATGCATGGGTGTGGAATCCGCCGGTCAACTCTGACCAGGTGACACGGGAACGAGACGCCATCGCCGTCGTACACGCCCTCCCCTTCGCGAAGTGCCCGTGCGTCCACCGTCTGCCCATCGGCGTCCAACAGAACCAACCGGAGCGCTTCCCGGCGGAGAAAGAAGAATCCCAGGCTGAAACGAAACCGAGTGCCGAGGCCGGAAATCTGGGGCGAACGAGACCTCCCACCTCTTGTCGCTGGGCTCGTCCGTATCGCCTCCCAGCTTCGCCAGACGCCTTCCGTACGCGCCAGGGCACGTGGTCACCGCCGCGTCATCGCGCCCACCGGATCCCACGGCCGCCGCCCCACTCGTCTCGCCGCGCTCGCACACGCTGTGAGACATTGCGCTCCCTGCGCATGATCTGATGTCTCGGTTCCCACCCTTCAATCCGCCCATAGCCAGGCAGTATCACCTTCACCTTCACTCTAGCTAGGTGAAGGTGATGTCTCGGTGGGTAGGCACATATACGTGGGTCCTAGCTGGCGACACTACATATTTGTTAGGTACCAATTCTGTCACTTTATTAAAAAAGTCTGTCTATATCACATCTAGATGTGAGATATTAATATCTCACATCTAACTCCTTTATTCTTGATTTTTTTTAAAGTCTTCGATGAATTTTACGGTTGAATGAGTTAGATGTGAGATAATATCTCACATCTAGATGTGAAATAGCAATCCCGTTAAAAAAATGACGGCTTGCCCCCTTAATTAATTAATTAATTAATTAAACATAGATACGAATCTCATTCGAAACAATCCCTAGAATGCCAGAGACTGGCCCGCACACAGAGATCCACGCGCATCACCAACCACCCTCCACGGCTCCACATGCTTGCCACCACACCCACCCACCATCTCCAAGTGGTCGCCCTACGCCGCCGCCGGGAGCAGTTGTCGTGCCACCGTGGATCAGATCAGGGATGCGCCCCGCGAGTCGGTGTGCCTCGCGCCACCCCACCGCTACGAGAGGGAGGTGATCCCCGCCACCACCATCGTTCGCCTGGGCTTAGCCAAGTGGCGACGGAGGGGAGGAAGGAGGAGCAGCATGTACCGTTGGCTAGGGTTTCTGTGCCTCCCGAGTCGCCCTCGTGGGGGTTGTTTCCTCGTCTCATCCTGAGCCTTGTGTTTCCCCAACATTACGTGGAATGAATATGAAATCGCTGCAACTCAATCGTGGCAACTGCCGGCTTTAAAGCTTTGCTATGACAAGTTGATTTTCCATTTACATCAGTGCTTCTCATATTGTTCTATATTCCCATACGATTATCAATTTGTCAAGTGTGATCATTCAAGTTGGAGTGCGAAGGACATGAGGCCTATCTGGCTGACTTGGTGAACCTGGGCTTCTTTGAGCAGGTTGAAGCAAATTGGGAAGTCTTTTCTTCGGTCAAACAAACTTCCTATGCTATTAGTGTTCTTATGCGTGATTTTGGAAGAATGTAGACTGCAACAATGGATGGCATATGTTGCAATAAAATATTCCCAACAGTACACCATTTACCAATACTAACTATATACTAACTAATTCTGCATATCCTATGGATGATCAAACTATCAACAGACCCGTAGTGAGAAGTTTGAATAAAAGTTGTGAAGTGCATTAACATTAGTGATAGAACTGAGGATATTTGTATTATTTGGGTTGTATGAGTCTTTCTTCTTCAAAGCCTCCAAGAAGTAATCCAAAACGAACATCATTTGGGAGTGCTGCATTTGTCTGCAACATCTACTGATTTTTATTCCTTCCTGTGTAGTTGGCTAACTTGCGAAGTGTCTTTCAGCTCCCGAGCTCAAAAGAGCTTGAGTAAAATTGAAAAAAATCGAAACAAATTAAAAAATTGAAATATTTGGGAGGTTTCTTCTTCTTCTATTTTGATAACCAAGAAAAGAGGTCCGAAGCTTTACATAGAAGTTATTTAAAATAAAAAAATATGGAACAGATTGGGAGTCTTTTTAGGGAACATTCTGGGAGCTTTAGACTTATTGAGATAGAATTATTTAAAATCAAGATTTTTCATGAAGAATTTCATGAGTCACTCTACATCGTAATAATTCGGTCCAATCAGATTAACGGCTCATAAATTCTGATTAATGTGAGAATTTTTTGGGAGTCTCTAACTAGTATAGGTATAGATAGATAGATAGATAGATATATAGATAGATAGATAGATAGATATCAGAGGGAATATCTCATTATATAAGATAAATTGTTTAAACAATGGTATGGTGATCGTAAAACTAACACTTATCAAGACCTTCGTCGCCTTCGAGCATAAACTCCTGCATTAAATGGCCAGTGCGCTCCTCCCTGTCATCAACACCTTTGATGGTGTAGGATAGGTTGCACTCGCAGCCGAGTTGGATGCCGTCATGTTGAGAGGCGAGCGTGAGAACGTAGTGTTCCCCCTTCCATGCCCCCCCTACAGCATAATTGTTCCTCTCGCCTAGTGGCCCTAAGCCGCTGGTCGCAGTGGTCCGGTGATAATACACCTCGCCGGGTCGGACCCACGATGAGATGGCATCTGCTTCACCATCAAACTAGGCACATATGCTCGATGATCTATAGGTCTACGGGTACCTAGAACAGCGCAGGTCTCACTGGGGTTGGTGGAGGATATTGTGGGCGGGGAAAGCTTCCAATGACTAGGGCTAGGGTTCCGACGTGATTTCTCTCGATTGTTGACTTAATTTAGGGATTGCGAGGAGGGGAACGTTGAATTTGGGTGCATAATGTGGTCGGCGGAGTTTCCTTTTAACATCTGAGTTGGAGTTCGTTTCACGGGCCGTTCGTTATTTCAAGTTTTCAACAATAACAAATATAGTTATTTTTTCTAAATTTTAGTACTTAACTGTAAATATTTTTTATGAAATCACAATAATAAGTAATATACTGTATTTTTTAATAGAAGTTAATTTTTTAACACATTGCACCTTAAAAGTACTTAACCAAATCCACTTTGCTAACAGAAAATAAACAATAAAAAATATATGCTTTCTCGATTAATTTGTGACAATTGCATGGATATGGCGTATATGTTTTTGTGTGCATTCTAAAAAAACGATGCACTTATTTATTTTCAGTCTACAGTCTTATTAATTATAGCGCTCTATACTTTATGATATATGAAATATCTTGATAGCGGCCTTTGATTAGACATACGGAAATGGAAACATCTAGATTACACAAGATAATAGTGCGTTTGGTAATCTATTGGTTAAGTTTTTTTGGGCATAATCTATTGGTTATGTGTGTCCACTCGCTATCAATGGTAAATCATTCACCCGAGGAAGACTGTTAGCTTAACTTAACTTGCTTTAGATTGTGGACTATAATTGAGTCTTTTGTTTTTTTAGATATTTAAGTTTTATTACATATTAGGTAGTCCCCCCTTGAATGTAAGAAATCTATACCTACTAATAAACCACCTATTGCTTCTGGTGGTACGTCACAAAAATTGCCCCTAGAATTGCATATAAATTACCCACTATGCCACCCGTAAGTTAAAAAACGATTCAGCTTTTTCCTTCACAAATCGCGTTTGTTTTGGTTCATTTAAGATAAGACCTCGCCTAAATCACGTAGAGCTAAGCGACGCAGTGGCTAGCGCGTCCAACTCTCGCTGGAGACCAGGGTTTGATCTCCCTTTGTCCCTACTTTTTCTCGAGATGCTGGTGGACATAGTATATAACTGCTCGCCCAAGTATCGCTTAGCAGACGGGCTGCACGTAATTTCGGCCTGGCTACTCTATGTTTAGTCACTCTGTTTTGGCAGATTCAAATATTTTTTCAGAAAATCATAACTTCGAAACCCTATCTTCAAATCTAACATGTTATATATGAAAACCGCTCAAAAATTGTGTAGATTTCAAATATATTACTCTCTCCATCCCAAAATAAGTTATTTATTTTGTACTAGCTTTAGTAAAAAATTAGTACAAAGTTGAATCACTTATTTTGGGACGACGGGAGTATTATATTGCGTGTTAATTATTTCTAAATTGCTTTAACTTCCAAACCCTATCTTCAAATCTAACATGTTATATCTGAAACCCGCTCAAAAAATTGTGTAGATTTCAAATATATTATTCACTCCGTTCCAAAACAAGTGACTTATTTTGTACTAGCTTTAGTACAAAGTTAGTACAAAGTTGAATCACTTATTTTGGGACGAAGGGAGTATTATATTGCATGTTAATCATTTCTAAATTGCTTTAGAATGTAAACTGAAGGGCTGGGAAGGAAGGAAGAAGAACACTGCAGCCAACGTAGATGGAGACCGAATGTTTGCATGTACATTATCATTCTAGAACATGTGCGTTTGAAGACATAACAACTATACTCGTCCATCCCGAAATTGGGAAACAGGTTTGTTATTCTGTATGTAAGCGTATATATCCGTACAATGTGGTTTGGTCTGCAAAAGTGACAAAATATGACGTGGTTTCTAAACTTTAGAAGGACATGGCACTCAAGGGGGATCATTCAATGAATACAGGGGCGATCGATCCTACAAGCAGGGACATAGATCAAGGAGGTGCCGTAGACTAGGTCCTGCAGTTACAATGGAAACACACGTACATGTACAACACAGTCACCTTACAACTCAAGCTACTCCCAAAGCCAACCTCCCTCATAGAAGTTAAGTTGCCATCGAAGGAGAGCTAACAACTGGAAGCCGGCAATTTCCTCAAATGCTCGCATCGGGGCATAGGAGTGTATAAGCCGACGATTGGAATCAGCTTGCCGTAGCCATGAGCATCGCACACCTTGGTCGCCTTCCCTGATTTTACTTGGATTGCGAAGAGACCGGCGGCCGTGGTCACGAAAAAGGTGTTTTCTCCCTCCGCGAAGCCCAACACATGCACCGGACATGGTGCACCCACTCGAGCACCATTTAGTAGGGACAAATTTTCCAAGCAGATGATTCGGCCTGGTACCCATCGGGCATCCGTCACCTCCCATGACCACAATCGCAGATGCGGATTCAATTCTTCCACGAGTCCTAGTCCACCGTCCTCCGCCAGCATGAGGTTGCAAGTGGGATCATCCTTAGAGTGGCAAGAGTCTGGTGTGCCACTAGTAGAGAACAGGCCTATTGTTCCGGTTCGTAAGGGCCTTTTGTCCCTATTCTTGAATCAGGATTAAAGGGTCGGTACTAATGCCCTAACCCTTTAGTACCGGTTCAAACTAGAACAGGGACAGATGGGCCTCCACGTGGCCTGTGCGCGGAACCCAGGCAGGAGGGCCTTTGGTCCCGGTTGGTGGCACCAACCGGGACCAATAGACATCCACGCGTCAGCATTTCTGTGGCTGG
>LR738714.1:839355386-839381905 GCA_902687465.1 Secale cereale
GGGGGTTTTGGGGGGTTAATTTAGGTGTTTCATATATTGTGTTAGCTAGCTAATTAGTAGAGAGAAGTGTCCTCTCTTATCTACGTGCTTGGTCGACGCTACGTACTATACATACGTATAGAGAGGACTAGACACGCAACTAGCTAGTAAGCAAATAAAGGAAACAGAAGATCGTCATCAACATATATATGAATACAGAGAGAAGTGATATCGACCACCTCTCCTTCTCCGAGAGATTGGTCAAACAACAAGTTCTCGTATATCTATCAATTCAAAAGATATAAGTGAAGCACATAGAGTGTTCTATCAATTCCTAGGTCATATTTAACTCTCTCAAATATGTGTGTCTAGCAAGAATGATTGTGGCAAACTAACAAGCAAAGACTCAAATTATACAAGACGCTCCAAGCAAAACACATAAAATGTTGCGAATAAAAATATAGCTCCAAGTATAGTTACCGATGGATGAAGACGAAAGAGGGGATGCCTTCCCGGGGCATCCCCAAGCTTAGGCTTTTGATTATCTTGAATTTACTTGGGGTGCTATGGGCATCCCCAAGCTTAGGCCTTTGCTACTCCTTGTTCCATAGTCCATCAAAGAAATACTCAAAACTTGAAAACTTCACAACACAAAACTTAGACAAAAATCTCGTGAGCTCCGTTAGTATAAGAAAACAAACCACTACTCAAAGGTGCTGCCTGCAATATTTATTCCCTAACAGCAACAATAAAAAAGTTGGGTTGCCTACCAACAAGCGCTACTGTTTAACGCCCCTAGTTAGGCATAATGATGCTCACATAAAAGATAAGATTTGAAACATAACGGGAGCATCAAGAAGCATATGAATAGCTCATTTAAGTCTAACCCACTTCCTATGCATAGGTATTTTGTAAGCAAACAACTTATGGGAACGATAATCAACTAGCATAGGAAGGCAAAACAAGCATAACTTCAAAACTTTAAGCACATAGAGAGGATACTTGATATTATTGCAATATGTAGAAGCATATGATCCTCTCTCATAATAATTTTCAGTAGTATCATGAATGAATTCAACAATATAACCAGCACATTAAGCATTCTTTTCATGATCTACTTGCATAGAAATTTTACTACTCTCCACATAAGCAAAATTCTTCTCATTCATAGTAGTGGGAGCAAACTTAACAAAATAAATATCATGTGAAGCATAATCCAGTTGAAAACTAAAATCATGATGACAAGTTTCATGGTTATCATTATTCTTAATAGCATACAAGTCATCACAAGAATCATCATAGATAGCAACTTTGTTCTCATAATCAATTGGAACCTCTTCCGAAGTAGTGGATTCATCACTAAATAAAGTCGTGACCTCCCCAAATCCACTTTCATCAATATAATCATCATAAATAGGAGGCATGCTTTCATCATAATAAATTTGCTCATCAAAGCTTGGGGGACTAAATATATCATCTTCATCAAACATAGCATCCCCAAGCTTGTGGCTTTGCATATCATTAGCATCATGGGTATTCAAAGAATTCATACTAACAACATTGCAATCATGCTCATCATGCACATATTTTATGCCAAGCATTCTATGTAATTCTTCTTCTAGTACTTGAGCAAAATTTTCCTTTCCATCATTCTCACGAAAGATATTAAAAAGATGAAGCATATGTGGTAACCGTAATTCCATTTTTTTTGTAGTTTTCTTTTATAAACTAAACTAGTGATAATACAAGAAACTAAAAGATTCGATTGCAAGATCTAAAGATATACTTTCAAACACTAACCTCCCCGACAACGGAGCCAGAAAAGAGCTTGATGTCTACTACGCAACCTTCTCCTTGTAGACGTTATTGGGCCTCCAAGTGCAGAGGTTTGTAGGATAGTAGCAAATTTCCGTCAAGTGGGTGACCTAAGGTTTATCAATCCGTGGGAGGCGTAGGATGAAGATGGTCTCTCTCAAGCAACCCTGCAACCAAATAACAAATAGTCTCTTGTGTCCCCAACACACCCAATACAATGGTAAATTGTATAGGTGCACTAGTTCGGCGAAGAGATGGTGATACAAGTGCAATATGGATGGTAGATATGGTTTTTTGTAATAGGAAAATATATAAACTTCAAGATAGCAAGTGGTAAAGGTGAGCATAAACGGTATTGCAATGATAGTAGGCAAGGCCTAGGGTTCATACTTTCACTAGTGCAAGTTCTCTCAACAAGGATAACATAATTGGATCATATTACTAGCCCTCAACATGCAACAAAGAGTCACTCCAAAGTCACTAATAGCGGAGAACAAACGAAGAGATTATGGTAGGGTATGGAACCACCTCAAAGTTATTCTTTCTGATTGATCAATTCAAGAGTCCGTAGTAACGTTCAATCTATCATAGAGTTCGTACTAGAATAACACCTTAAGACACAAATCAATCAAAACCCTAATGTCGCCAAGATACTCTATTGTCACCTCAAGTATCCGTGGGCATGATTATACGATATGCATCACACAATCTCAGAAACATCTATTCAACCAACACATAGAACTTCAAAGAGTGCCCCAAAGTTTCTACCGGAGAGTCAAGACGAAAACGTGTGCCAACCCCTATGCATAGATTCCCAAGGTCACGGAACCCGCAAGTTGATCACCAAAACACACATCAAGTAGATCACATGATATGCCATTGTCACCACAGATAAGCACGTGCAAGACATACATCAAGTGTTCTCAAACCCTTAAAGAGTCAATCCGATAAGATAACTTCAAAGGGAAAACTCAATTCATTACAAGAGAGTAGAGGGGGAGAAGAAGATCCAACTAGAATAGCAAAGCTCGTGATACATCAAGATCATGCCATCTCAAGAACACGAGAGAGAGATCAAACACATAGCTACTGATACATACCCTCAGCCCCGAGGGTGGACTACTCCCTCCTCGTCATAGAGAGCGCCGGGGTGATGAAGATAGCCACCAGAGAGGGATTCCCCCTCCGGCAGGGTGCCAGAACGGGTGTAGATTGGTTTTCGGTGGCTACAGAGGCTTTCGGCAGCGGAACTCCCGATCTAGGTTAATTTCCGAAGGTTTCAGTATTTATAGGAATTTTTGGAGTCGGGGTCAAGTAAATGGGAGCTACGGGCCGTCCTCGAGATAGGGGGGTGTGCCCCCTGCCCAGGGCGCGCCCTCCACCCTCAAGGGCAGCCCGTGGCTCTCCTGGCCCAACTCTTTTGCTTCGGGGGCTTCTTTTGGTCCAGAAAAAATCGTAAAAAAATGGCTCGTCAATTGGACTCCGTTTGATATTCCTTTTCTGTAAAACCCAAAAACCCTAAAACAGGAGAAAAACAGAAACTGGCACTGGGCTCTGGGTTAATAGGTTAGTCCCAAAAATCATATAAAAGTGTATAATAAAGCTCATAAGACATCCTAGAAGGATAATATAATAGCATGGAACAATAAAAAATTATAGATACGTTGGAGACGTATCAGCATCCCCAAGCTTAATTCCTGCTCGTCCTCGAGTAGGTAAATGATAAAGAAAGAATTTTTGATGTGGAATGCTAACCAAAATAGTTTTTCAATGTAATTCTCTTAATTGTGGCATGAATGTTCAGATCTGAAAGATTCAAGATAAAAGTCTATATTGACATAAGAAACAATAATACTTCAAGCATACTAACAAAGCAATCATGTCTTCTCAAAATACTATTGCTAAAGAAAGTTATCCCTACAAAATCATATAGTGTTGGCTATGCTCCCTCGTTATCACACAAAAATATTCATATCATGCACAACGCCGATTTCAGCCAAGCACTTGTTTTCATACTCTATCTTTTCAAACCTTTCAACTTTCACGCAATACATGAGCGTGAGCCATGGATATAGCACTATGGATGGAATAAAGGTGGTTGTGGAGAAGACAAAAAAGGTGGGAGATAGTATCACATCGGCTAGGCGTATCAACGGGCTATGGAGATGCCCATCAATAGATATCAATGTGAGTGAGTAGGGATAGCCATGCAACGGATGCACTAGAGCTAAATATGAATGAAAGCTCAACAAAAGAAACTAGTGGGTGTGCATCCAACTTGCTTGCTCACGAAGACCTAGGACATTTGAGGAAGCCCGTCATTGGAATATACAAGCCAAGTTCTATAATGAAAATTCCCACTAGTATATGAAAGTGACTAAACATGAGACTCTCTACAATGAAGAACATGGTGCTACTTTGAAGCACAAGTGTGGAAAAAGATAGTAGCAATTATCCCTTTTTCTTTTCTTTTTTCTTTTTTTCTTTTTTGGGGCCTTTCTTTTTTCTTTGGCCTTTTTTTCTCTTCTTTTTTTGCGGAGGGGCTTTATAGATTTAGCCTTTCCTCCCATGAGACAATGCTCTAATAATGATGATCATCACACTTTCATTACAACTCGATATTACAACTCGATACTACAACAAAGTATGACTCTATATGAATGCCTCCGGCGGTGTACCGGCATGTGCAATGAAACAAGAGTGACATGTATAAAGAAGTTATGCATGGTGGCTTTGCCACAAAATACGATGTCAACTACATGATCATGCATGGCAATATGACAATATGATGCGTGTCATATGAACGGAACGGTGGAAAGTTGCATGGCAATATATCTCGGAATGGCTATGGAAATGCCATGATAGGTAGGTATGGTGGCTGTTTTGAGGAACAATATGGTGGCTGTTTTGAGGAAGAATATATAGTGGGTTTATGGCACCGGCGAAAGTTGCGCGGTACAAGAGAGGCTAGCAATGGCGGAAGGGTGAGAGTGCGTATAATCCATGGACTCAGCATTAGTCATAAGAACTCATATAATTATTGCAAAAATCTACGAGTCATCAAAACAAAGCAATCAACGCATGCTCCTAGGGGGGAGGTTGGTAGGAGTTAACCATCGCGCGCCCCCGACCTCCACACAAAGGTTGGCACTCTACAAATACATCATGCTCTATCTTCGTCACATAGTGGTTCACCATACGTGCATGCTACGGGAATCACTAACCTTAACACAAGTATTTCTCAATTTCATAATAACTCCACTAGCATGACTCTAATATCACTATCCTCATGTCTCAAAACAATTATCAAGCATCCAACATCTCATCATATTCAATGCACTTAGTGTGATTTTTTTTACTACATTGACGTTGGATGTCTATCATGTGAAGACTAGTTTTATAGCCTAAACACATTACCATGCTGTTTTAATAGACTCTCAGAAGGATATAAGTGAAGCATGAGAGATCATCTATTTCTTCAAAATAAAACCACCGCCGTGCTGTAAAAGATATAAGTGAAGCACTAGAGCAAAAACTATTCAACTCAAAAGATATAAGTGAAGCACATAAAGTGTTCTATCAATTCCTAGGCCATATTTAACTCTCTCAAATAGGTGTGTCCAGCAAGGATGATTGTGGCAAACTAACAAGCAAAGAATCAAATTATACAAGACGCTCCAAGTAAAACACATAATATGTTGCGAATAAAAATATAGCTCCAAGTATAGTTACCGATGGATGAAGACGAAAGAGGAGATGCCTTCCCGGGGCATCCCCAAGCCCATAAGACATCCCAGAAGGATAATATAATAGCATTGAACAATAAAAAATTATAGATACGTTGGAGACATATCACAACATCATGCCGTCAACGAACTGAACCTAAGCAACAGTCGGGGGAAGCATAACAAGAACATCAAACCCTCACATCCACACGTGATCTAGATCGAAACCTGCATCTACTCATTGAACCGCTCAGATGCAACTGTT
Source organism: Secale cereale (assembly GCA_902687465.1). Lineage (NCBI taxonomy): Eukaryota > Viridiplantae > Streptophyta > Magnoliopsida > Poales > Poaceae > Secale > Secale cereale. The sequence continues at coordinate 839,361,171 of LR738714.1, forward strand.
GGAAAACATAGTACAAAACAAAAAAAACCGCCCTACGAACACCCAAGAATAATATGAAGATGCGTATAGGATTTGGATCAACAATCGTTACTTACTCCGGAGTGCAGCGGAAGTAGGCGAGTCGGTGTAGGTCATACTTAGAGTCCCTCGAATCGTTGCTGTCGATCCAGCAAATCGCCCTTGAACAATCCCTCGAACGAAAGACCGAAAGCACGAGGTCTCTACTTGGTTGCAAGCGTACCGTCTTCACTATCCGGCAGCGCTTTTCCGTCTAGAGCTAATCATCACCGGAGAATTAGAGGGAGAAGATAACCGCACAAGGCTACTCTATTATGAGCTATGGACGGCGAAGCGCTGCCGGATCGTAAAGACTGTACGCTTGCAACCAAGTAGAGAGGCCATGGTTTCGGTCATCCGTTCGAGATTGTTTGAGGGCGGTTCACAGAATCGTCATCAATGGTTCAAGGGACTCCAAATATGATCTACACCGACTCATGTAATTCGGCTGAGCTTTGGAGTCGGTAGCAATTGTTTATCCAAACCCTATATGCATCTTCATATTGTTCCTGGGTGTTCATAGGGAAATTTTTATGTTTTCTACTACATTTCCTACCAATCTATACCATTATATGCTCTATGAATAACTTTGAATATTTGCCGTTGGACGAAGTCGATGCGATGGTGGAGAGGTGGAAAATCCGGATGTTGCTTGCAATTGGTTCTTCTCTTTACTACACGAGATTCTGCCCCATGTATTATCTAGAAGATCTTATTATTTGGCTTAAACTCTGTAATCATTTGCATAAAACTCAAAACGCTTATCTATTTTTTTCTTGACTCTTCTATGCGTAGACTCTCCCCACTTATGTTTCTTAGAAAAGTATCATTTATTTTTAATCGGTGGTTTTTCCTTTGTGTTCAAGGCAACGAATGTACCTTCATAATCACATTTATCTTTCTAGATGCAACACTAGCTATTCTAACTATTTCTGACTGCAATATGAGATACATAAAAAGACACCTCTTGGGCAAAACAAGGTCGATGTATTTTACACAAGTTTTGTATCTTATACTTTATTCTTCTGCCTCAAAGTTTTCACTTACCTATTATAATATATACCAACAATATGCTAATATTTGGTCGTTATCCAAGTTCTAACGTGCAATGCACGTAAATTTACTAGTATATCCTAAAAACACAATGTGTGGTTCAATTCGAAGCACCACATTAAGCCTCATCATCCAAATTATTTTAGCTATTAGATTTGCAAGTTATTGGTAGGATCCAAGCAAAGATTAGCAACCGTACAATAGCATTGTCATTTGTCAGGCTTTCATCCATCGAATTCATGTCCAATGCATACGTTTATAAATTTGGACATGCATATGTAAGAAGAGTGCCTCCATGACTAGTACGAACATTAGTTCCAACAAAATACAACCTAATGCCCCTCAAGTCTGCATGTGCGTATTCAGCCAATATAATTCTGAAGATGATGGTATACTGTCAAAACCAAACCCATAGTCTAATACAAAGAGAACTAACTCTATCCATGACCGAATCCGGGAACTATTTGAATTTCCAAACGAATGCCATCCGAGGCCTTTCGGTCGGATGTTCGGTCAGAAAATATCCATTATATTTTTACCCCTAGATGATACTTTATTTTTGTACTAGGTAAACAGATTGTTACAACTGGTGAATATTTTCTTGATCGGTATGAACAAACCTGTAAAATTGACAAAAAATATATAATTCTTAGTCATATGAGATATTGTCGTGCTTGAAAATAAAGGGGAACAAAATTGCAGGATTCATCTTCCTTTTGAACCAACATATCTTGATTCACATTTTGATGCTCCTCGAAGTCTCAAATGACGACAGTACAAGAGACCAGACATGTACACTTTTTGTTTACATGGCTCATAGGTTTTACTTCATCGACGCCAAAGATTGAGATCCTAAATTTTTCGAATGCACCTCCTGTGAGGATTTTAAAGAATCTCATGTGCCTCCCGCCTCAAGAAGTGGGAACCTAAAATCCTTGTATGGCCCATCACAACGCAAGCTGCAAAACCACTGTGTAACAGCAAAACTGCCAAGAAACCAAACACATGAAAACTTTTGCCATGCTATGTACTCCTGGCCTTACCTAGTTAATCAGCCGGCCAGCTTGATCATGATATCTTAACTTAAAACCTAGCACTACTCAAACACCGTTTGGATTACTCTAACAAATAGAAGCCAGAAGAACCATTATTGTACAACTAGTTACTAGTCACTAACCCGTGCACCCTGAAATGTTGGACAGTAATATGAACAGGTCATTATTTGATTCTTATGCTTATGTTGGTAGACGACATGGTTACAAATATAAAAGTTGTTGCATGTATCATATGTTCGTGATATTTTTTTTAAAGGTGTATGATCAAGAGCCCCAATGATAGCTTATATATTATGAGAAGTTTATTTTCCGAGCTAGCATATACCAAAATAAATCAAATGTATGATAGATTGAATTGTGAAAAAGGAAAATATAACTGCTTCAAAGTTCATCAACCTCGTTCTGTTTGAGTGGACCGTACCTGCTAAATCAACATATCATGGGGTACCATCATGTACATGAATATACATTCTAGATTGCTTGATAGGATCTTACGTGCTAAGTCACCATCGTGGGGTGAAATCATGTACGTACATATATATGATGGATTGCTGAACTTGAAAAGTGAGATCCGAAGGATGAGGTGGAACACGGTTAATTTACAACATGGATTCTTGTAGTTGGAGAAGTGAGACTAAAAGGTTGGATGGGAACACGATTGGGAGAACGTATATATTTTTTGTTTTCCATGGAAGAATGTACGTGTGTTTTTTCTTGGACCTGGATGTATTTTTTCTGACATGTGGACGTGGATGAGAAGGACTCTCTTTTTAAAATATGTACCTTTTTTTAAATGTTTTTCTTTTTTAGAAAGAAGGCACACGATTTTTGTGTGGGAATTGGACGTGGGTGTTAAGGACTTTCTTTTTGCGTGTTGGTTAGATCCATTTTTTCTGTTTTTCCTCATGGAAGAAGACTCGTGTTTTTTTTCAATCCTGGACGCTAGGATTCTCCTTTTAAGACATGCGGGTTTAATCCCAACTAAGTAACTGGTGTTGTTTAAAGTCATTTTCTTTTTCAAAAGGGAAGGCACGTGGTTTTGTGTCTTGGACGTGGGTGTTCTTTTGTACGAACAGTTACGTGGTGATGCTGTCTTTTAAGGACTCTTTTTATCTGGACGTAGATTTCTTTTCATGCTTTACGGATGGAAGCCATTTTTTGTTGGAGTTTTGATGGATGGAGGCATTTTTTTACGTTTGTATAACACTAACGTTGGTGTGTCAGATGCTTTTTTTGTGGGACAGGGACCATCTATGTTACGCAAGTTTTCCTTTTATCCTTAACGTAAATTCTACAATCCAACATGTAATGAAATTGAATGATGTGGATTAATGAGAGGACTTGAATGGTGCCTTCAATTAGTAAATAGAAGAAAGATGCTTCCTTCGCCATTGGCATGATGTCATGAAGGACACACAACCAATGAAAAAAATAGCGCGCTACAATATCGCACTATAGCGTGCTATTAGCGAGACATTGTACACCGATTTAAATAGCGAGATAATTCTCAGGATGCTATAGCGTGCTATTCGCGGCGATATAGCGCGCTATTTTTTTCAGTGCACACAACCCTAACAAAAAAGGTGAACATAAACTATATGAGAACGATTAATCCGCTTGTGGTTCAAAAATGGAGGGGGAACCTACAGAGATTAAAATGTTGAACAATGCCTGGCCACATGTCTTTTTTTATAAGAGTACAAGCCTGAAACTTCCATGCCAACATAAGAAAAAACAATTGCTTTACAACTTCCAATATTCATAAAGCGGAATCTAAGGATTTAAATGGTATACAAGGCCTGGCCATATGTCCTATTATTATGAGAGTAAACCTTGAAAGTTCCACGCCCACAATCTTTGTGCACTGCACTTCTACAAGTATGTGGAAACATAAAAAAAAAAACGTCCTAAGCTGTTTATGCCTCACGCTTCCAAATTAACTCACGTAGACATGTCTCCTAGTCCTTCGAAGAGTCTGATGTATGCAGAACATGAATTGTCTTTGACATGTGATAGTGGTGCATTTCAAGCTGGATCAACCATCCCATGGGCACAATCTAAACACTCAAACCTAACCTCCCTCGGGGAAGTTGCCATTGATGGAGAGCTGACCACTCGAAGCCGACAATTTTCTGATGTGCTCACCCGGGGCATAGGAGTATAAAGGCCGACAATTGGAATCAGCTTAGCATAGCCATGATGATCGCACACCCTGGTCGCCTGCCCTGATTGTACTTGGATTGCGAAGAGGCCAGCAGCCGTGGTCACGAAAATGACATTTGCTCCCTCGGCAAAGCCCAACACATGCACTGGACATTGTGCACCCACTGGAGCACCATATAGGGACGGCAAACTTTCCAAGTAGATGATTCGGCCTGGTACCCATCGGGCATCCGACACCTCCCTTGACCACAGTTGCAAATGCGGATTCAATTCTTCGGCGAGTCCCAGTCCACCGTCCTCCGCCAGCATGAGGTTGCAAGTGGGTTCAGCCTCAGAATGGCAAGAGTCTGGTGTGTCGAACCAAGTGAGCCCATGCCTTGCTGTTGGTGTGAGTTGGAATTTATATATATGTAAGAGGGCTGAAGTGTAAAATGTACAGATAATATAGATAGAGAATAGAGAGATGGATCGAGATGAGATCCAGAAAATTCCCCATCCGTCGCCTCTTCCTCCATCTCTCCGTTCCTCAACCTAGCTCACTCAAAATCTGCATGATTTTCGTATGAGATTCAATATGGCACCAGAGCAGGTTCGTTCCTACGTGTTCCACCTGGAATTTTGAGCGAAGATTGGCCGCCGACGAGGTGCTGTGTCGCCGTACTCTGGAGCTTGCGGTCGCTGCTGTCGTGTGTTGTGGTGTGGTCTTCTCCGAATCCCCGTCTTCATCTCTGCTACAGTCCGACCCGGCCATAGGTCTGCAGCGCTGCTCCTGTTTGGTGAGTGGTTTGCGGCAAAGTCAATTTCATTCCCAAAGTGCCGTCGTTCTTCCTGGTACCTATCACGCCAATAGCTAGTTCATATCCAAGTTTGTTTTTTGGCTGCTATTCTCCTGCGTGAGATCTCCATTACAAGCAGTGGAGAGGCCAAGTTAAATCAGGCTCGTGTACTACAGCAAGTAGCACCTTGTGTGGTGAGTCTTACAATTGTTGAGTGTGCTTGGGGTGTGCTTTTGCATTGGAAATGTCAGAACAATCTAAAGACAAGTTAGGGGATGCAAGTATAGAAAAAATGTATGAAATTTTCAGTAAATTGCTTGAGCAGCAACAGCTTAAAGCAGTCCCAGAGACAGTTAAGTATGCCCCGGAACCAAATCCAGTGAGGTTGTCAGGTCCTGGCAACTATGTCAGTTGGGCACGCCATGCTCAATTGATACTGAGTTCCCATGGCTATGAGTACCTGCTTGTTGATGATGAAGAAAAGCAGGAAAGTGGTGATACTCACACAAGACAGATCAATGATAGAGTTCTAGTATGGCTGTTGGGAAGCATGGATCCAATTGTGCGACAACAGGTCGAAATAATGTCATCCGTGTCTGAAGTGTGGACCGCCTTGGAGAACCAATTCGCTGGGAAATCAAACAAAATGCAGGCAACCCGCATTATGGAGGAATTAACTCATCTAAATCAGGGCACAAAGTCTGTAACAGAGTATGCTGGTGAATTGAAATGGTTGTACAGGGACCTGCACTACTATCATCCTTTTCACGCAGCTGACAAGAGAGATCTAGCCATTCATCACAAATGGTTTGAGACGATTGTGGCCAAGCTGTTTCTAGATGGACTAAACCAGGAGTTTAACCTTCGACGACAACTTATATTCTCTCAACCAGAATGGGCAAGTCTCGATGATATTATTTCCAGTGTGCTTGAGGAAGAAACTCGGTTGGCTCAACCTAAGGAGGATGATCTTAAATGTGCAGATGACCGTGCGGCTTTATCTATGCAATACCGTCGTACTCCCAGGCCCTTTGGCAAGATAGACAAAAACAAGTTGTTTTGTGATCATTGTAAAAGAAAAGGACACACAAAGGATGGATGTTTTGAGCTGCATGGATATCCATCTTGGTGGGAAAAAGGAAAACCTCGGACAGGGGGAGTTCAATGTGTGAATAGAAGGCAAGCTAACCACACCACGTCTCTACGGGGGCCACCAGTGCTAGATGTACGAACTCTTGAGGAGTTCAACTCCAAGCTTAAACTCTCAGAAAGCTCATCTTCCTCGCAAGGCACCTCTAAGGTTGATTCTAATATAATTGCCACTTCTCACCAAGGTATGAACCCTTATCAAGTGAATACTATCACCAAATCAAAACCTTGGATTATTGATACAGGAGCTACAAATCATATGACAGGGGATTCAGACCTGTTTGTATCTTATACACCTTGTTCAGGTAAAGACAAAGTTCGTGTAGCGGATGGATCCATGGCATCTATTGCAGGACGAGGATCCATCCGGTGCACCAAGTCATTGTCTTTACCTCATGTTCTACACGTTCCCAAGTTCCCAGTGAACCTATTATCTGTTAGCTCTATGAATAAATCTCATGGTTGTAGAAGCTGGTTTGATCCTACGTGTTGTGCTTTTCAGGAGCTAGGACTGGGAGACAATTGGGGACTGGGACCGAGCATGAAGGACTTTATTATCTTGATGATGGAACTGATGAAGTGGCTTTTGCATCATGTTTGTCTTCCTGTCAAGAGTTGTTGTTGCATCACCGCAGGCTTGGGCATCCTTCTTTTGCTGTTTTATCCCGTGTTTATCCTGCTTTATTTAAGTTATGTCCTAAAGAGGCTCTGGTATGTGATGCTTGTGAGCTAGCCAAACATACTAGGGGCTCTTATCCTAGTATTGGTCTTAGAAGTGAAAAACCATTTGAAAGAATTCACTCTGATGTTTGGGGACCCTGTGAGGTTCACTCAGTTTCTGGGCACCGGTGGTTTGTCACCTTTATTGATTGCTTTAGTCGGTACACTTGGCTCTATCTTCTGAAGCATAAGAGTGATGTATTATCTGTTTTCAAAGACTTGTGTGCCCTTATTAAAAATCAGCATGCAGCTACTGTTAAAATTCTACGTACGGACAACGGTACAGAATATGTCAATCATGAGTTTGAATTGTTTCTTGCTTTGAATGGTATTGAACATCAGACGTCATGTGTTAATACACCAGAGCAAAATGGTGTTGCTGAACGTAAAAATAGGCATTTGCTCGAAGTTGCACGTTCATTGATGTTTACAATGAATGTGCCCAAATTCCTTTGGGGCGAGGCAATTAAAACTGCAGCTTACTTGATAAATCGCATGCCTCTTCGTGTTTTAGGTTACAAAACTCCTGCTGAATGCCTTTTAAATTCTAATGAATTTGTGGTTCCTCCAAAAGTATTTGGGAGTGTTTGTTTTGTGCATGACTATAGAAATTCGGTACGGAAACTAGATCCTCGTGCTCTTAAATGTGTGTTTATGGGTTATTCTCCCTCAAAAAAGGGCTATAGATGTTGGTGCCCTTCAGAGCATCGTTTTTTTGTGAGCATGGATGTAACTTTCCGTGAAAATGAACCATATTATGAATCAAATGTTGGGTCTGGTATTTCATTGTCACCACCTGATGAGCAGCAAGAAAGGGTAAATGAAGGGCCTGTCCTTGTTCTTGCTCCCACTTTTGGTGATTCTCTGTCTACTAATAGCACTCGAAATCAGGGGGAGGAAAATGATGGTGTTAGTGATGATAACTCCTGTCATGGAGACGAGGATGATGGCATAGGACACTTATCATTTCCATCTCAAGGTGAGGAGTCTCAAATGCATGAGGACCCAGGTACCAATACTACCCCTTCTGATTCCGTAACTCCTATGAGTACATCAGGGCAGAGTGATAATCAACCTTCTACACATGTAGACACTTTACCTATTGCCTTACGAAGACCAACTAGAACCCGAAATGCACCAGGATATCTTAAAGACTACAAACATGATATAGCCAATTACATCTCCTACAAATATTGTAGTCCGTCCCTCCAAACTTTTATTGCTTCTCTAGATCTTGCTTCCATACCAAAAGACTGGAAAGTTGCCTTGAAAGACCCCAAGTGGAAGGATGCAATGCTGGATGAGATGAGAGCATTGGAAAAAAATAAAACTTGGGAGCTCGTGGATCTACCTCCAGGCAAGCAACCGGTGGGATGCAAATGGGTGTTTACTATTAAGCACACGCCAGAGGGTAAGATAGACAGATATAAAGCACGCCTTGTAGCGAAGGGGTACACGCAGACTTATGGTATAGACTATGATGAAACCTTTGCACCTGTGGCAAAGATGAAGTCTGTGAGGACTCTCATATCTTGTGCAGTTAATTTTGATTGGAGTATCTACCAGATGGACGTAAAAAATGCATTTCTTCATGGAGATCTTCATGAAGAGGTGTACATGCAAATTCCACCAGGTTTTGATTCCAGCCGTAATACAGGAAAAGTATTACGCCTACATCGTTCCTTGTATGGGTTAAAACAATCACCAAGGGCATGGTTTGATCGTTTTAGACAAGCTATGTTGAAAAGAGGCTATCGACAGAGCAACGCTGACCACACATTGTTCTATAAACATGCTAATAAAAAGGTAGCAATCCTGATAGTTTATGTTGATGATATTGTGATGACAGGCAATGATACCGAGGAAATTGTTGGCCTGAAGCATCATCTCACACAAGAATTTGAAGTGAAGGATCTAGGACACTAGAGGTACTTCCTTGGCATAGAAGTCTTGCGGGGTCCAAAAGGTATATTTTTGACACAAAGGAAGTACATCTTAGACCTGCTTAAAGAAACTGGCATGTATGGTTAAAAACCGGCTGCTACTCCCATTGAACAGAATCACAAATTAAGTAGTGATTTAGGGAATCCGGTTAATAGAGAACGCTATCAGAGACTTGTGGGTAAGTTGATTTATCTTTCCCACACTCGTCCTGATATTGCATTTGCCGTAAGCGTTGTGAGTCAATTCATGCATAACCCAAGAACGCCTCACCTGGATGCTGTTAATAGAATCCTACGGTACCTTAAAGGGTGCCCAGGAAAAGGTCTTCTCTACACAAAGCAAGGGAATTTACAAGTTGAGTGTTATACAGATGCAGACTGGGCTGGTTCTCTAGATGATCGGCGATCCACTTCTGGTTATTGTGTATTTGTTGGGGGAAATTTAGTCTCTTGGCGAAGTAAAAAACAAAATGTGGTAGCTAGGTCAACTGCCGAGGCTGAGTTTAGATCCATGGCACATGGCCTATGTGAGCTATTATGGCTGCAGATTCTTCTAACTGAACTAAGGTTATGTCAGAGTAAGCCTTTGATGCTTTACTGTGATAACAAAGCAGCAATTGATATTGCGAATAATCCAGTGCAACACGATCGTACTAAACATGTTGAAGTTGACCGTCATTTCATCAAAGAGAAACTGGATAGAGGGGTGGTTTGTATGCCATATGTGACTTCAGCAAATCAGATAGCAGATGTTCTAACAAAAGGTCTACCAGAAAAGTTGTTCTCTATCTTTTGTAGCAAGATGGGTCTATCTGATGTGTTTGCCCCATCTTGAGGGGGAGTGTTGGTGTGAGTTGGAATTTATATATATGTAAGAGGGCTGAAGTGTAAAATGTACAGATAATATAGATAGAGAATAGAGAGATGGATCGAGATGAGATCCAGAAAATTCCCCATCCATCGCCTCTTCCTCCATCTCTCCGTTCCTCAACCTAGCTCACTCAAAATCTGCATGATTTTCGTATGAGATTCAATACTTGCCAAGTCATACTCCAGGATAAACCCACCACATGTCATGAAGTACAAGAAAGACCTCCCAACAAGCACGCTGGAATAATATGTGAAGTCCACGATGAGTTCGCTGTGCATTAAGGTCGGCTCGCCCCAGGCGCCAGTCTCGGACGAGTAGAGGCATGCCGACGTCTTAGTGTCTTCATCAAAGACGCAGAAGACAAAGACCACGCAGAAGGGACCGCCGTGGCAGTCGTGGTGGTTGCACCCGTCAGCTGCGCAGAACACGGCTGCGGTGGTGTTGCCGAACTGGAACTCCACGGGGATAGGTACGCGCTGCTGGGCACCCGTCATTGGCTCCCACACCATGAATTCCTCAGTACGGTCCTTAGAGAGGAAGAGGGCGCGGCCGTGGCGGCAGTCGACGGCCTGCCAGAGCAAGCGGTCGGGGGCGGCGAGGGAGAACGGCGACGTCGTGGCAGGGATGAAGGTAGGGATGGCCTCGTCATGCCAGTCATGAAGAACCCCGAGCGCGGTGGGTGACGGATGGAGATCGTGGAAGCTGCGCCGGAACCAACATTGGGAGACGGCCTCGCTCCAGGACTTGCAGACGAGGGAGGCACGGAGGAGGCTGGCGGGGTCGTCCGGCGGGATGCGGAGCAGGATCTCTCCTACGAGCTCGTCCGGAAGGGCCGGTGGTGGTCCTTTTTTCCTCAAATGAGACTCCGGCAGCAGTCCTGGTGCCATGGTGGCCGCTAGCTAGGTTTTACACTTTTGAGCTTGGCAGCTGCTGCAGGCCCAATCTGACGAGTACGCGCGACAATGGCGGCGAGGCGTACGTATGTACACGACGGGTAGCCGGTCAGAAGCTAAACCCACGCTTGGGGCGAGAGCTGGCTAATTGCTAGCTAGCCTTGGTGATTTGTGTATTGCTTTTCAATTTTGACGGTGTGTTTAGATGTATATATAGTACACTAGCTAACCCGAGGCGGCCACTACTTCGAATCCTACTCTAGCTAGAAACCAGCACGGGCAGTTTAAAAAAAAAAATGTCAAACCGAGTGTTGGTCGAGCCTTAGATTTGTGTGAAACAAAGACCTCGATATAATATACGTGTCCGCGCTTGCAAGCATATTTTTGTGAAGCAGCTCGTGTTCGTGTTGGGCCATTTGTAATCCCTCGAAAGTGACCGAGCCAGCCCATGCAGAGTTCAATCGCCTCACAGTATCTACAGCCGGGCGCCTCAAACCGTCGTGTGCATTCGGGCAGGCCGCCCAGTCACTATCAGGTCACGAAATTTCAACCCAGACGTGCGCCTCAAAGGGGTCACAAACGCCCGGACTAACCGGTAACCCTCATATACAGACAAAATATGAGACGGATATGAGGGCGCCAGACCTACCAGATCCATTTGTTATCTCCTCTCTTCTTCCTCCTCCGCGCCGCCCGTCTCGCAGCTCCACCGATATGCATGCATCACAGTCGTTTCTAGCCTCTGCGCCTGCAGCTTTGGCAGAGCAGTCCTGTCGCTCGTCCTCACTACGGGGGGCATCGTCGTCGGCTCGGACACGGCCGCGGTATGTCCGGCAACTCTCTAGCTCCGCCTTGCACTTGATGTGTCCGACACATTGTCTGGCCGGATTTTTTTTTGTGATTTCATTATGTAAAACGTTGGATTTGGATGCTTCGTTGGACTAGGAGTATGAACCGACGGAGTTTGATCAAATGATTTAAGATGTGTTCTTCAATTCCTCGGATTCGGAGGAAGAAGTGGACATGATCATGATCATGAGCATGCAAGAGGAAATGGATCGGAAAGTGGAGCATCTTCTCAACTTCAAGGGCTCAATCAAATGTAGAAGAGTGGTCATGGCTGTTATAGCATGAAATTTAAACACATAATTACGAAAATGGAAATATAAGAATACATTATTATTGCCTCTAGGGCTTATTTCGTACAGTCTCCTACTTACACTAGAATCAATAATCTAGCTGGCACATTTTCTTTTATACAAAGCTTATCTAATATTTGTTCATGCTTTGCTTGTGGTAGAGTCTTCATCCTATCAGATCTTGACAACTTTAGATCCATGAGTATCATTTCCATATTTATGCATCTATCATGCTTTCACAATAATTTATAATTTGTGAAACATGCTTTGTATATATTGAATCACCAGCATGACCTTTAATTCCTTTGATTGAGCTAGGGAACCACAATGGAGACCATTGTTCCATTTGCACAATCATACCATGTTCATAAATGAACCTTTGATTCATCACCCTCTATTGCTTCTAAAGCAACAATATACTTAGCTTTCTTTTGTAGAATTCACCACAGTAACTTTGTTGGACCAATTGCAACTTACTGTGCCACCATAAATCATTTAAGTGAAACCAAAAATCGCTTGGAGCACTAATGAATATTTTATCGATGTACTACTTACAACTAGCGTGTATTGATATAACTCCTTACAACAATCTCTTCATCTTCTCCGTATGCGAGAAACTTGTCGTTAGTAATTAATGACATTTTCACTTTGTCATATGATCAAAAATTAGGTCATTCTGGTTATTTTACTCACAACTTACTTGGAATACTAGACATATCTAGTTATTTACATACCATGAAACATATTTAACACAAGTGTGATTGAAATCATGTATTTTTCTTGTTAGTGTTGATGCCGATTCTTGCTTAAATCTCCTTCCATGCGACTTTGACAGAAACTCTTCTAGTGTATTTCATATTAAATTTCTTTAGTATTCTGCCAATCTGTATTTTGGCTAATCCCATTTAGAAACTAGTATCACCATCTATCATTATGCCTAATACCAGTACAATATATTTCCTAAGTACTTTGCTGAAAAACTAGTTTCAATGAAGTCTTAAGCCGTGTCAAGCAATTTATATAATTTCCAATCAACAATGTGTCATGCATATGTAGTGTTTAGAAATATTATCATGCTCCAACTTACTTTCTTATAAATACAAGCATCGTCACTTTCCTCGATGAAATTAAATTATTTGACAATTTGATCAAAACGAAGATTCTAACTCCACTATGCTTGCTCAGATCATTATAGGATATCTCGAAGTTTGCACACTAACTAGCATTGTCTACATCGACAACATTACTTAGCGCGTATCAAACATACAACCTTGGTTCTATTTCCATCTCATGGGAATCATTTTGACATTCATCTATTTTATTTCATAATTAAAATACTTAGTTATTGCTAGTTTAACCTGAAATACTAGGAAAAGGCCTACTAATGGCGCACCTATTTTGGCCATTAATGGCGCATTAGTGGTGCGCCATTAGTGCCACGTCATTAGTATTTTTTACTAATGGCGCATCTGTGGTGCGCCATTAGTATAAACCACGGTGCGCCATTAGTATGGCTCCCAGGGGGCCATATATACCCAGGTGCTTTGGCATACTAATGGCGCACTCTTGCGTGATGTGCCATTAGTAACTTTGGCATACTAATGGCGCACTGTCGGATGATGCGACATTAGTATCCTTTGGCATACTAATGGCGCACTGTGATGTGATGCGCCATTAGTATGAATATTAGGTTTTTTATTTATTTTTTAATCTTCTATTTTTTGCACAGGTTACAAAATGTATTATTGAACAGAATATAGACAGCAGCACACAGCAACAACAGATTCATCGAATACAATAGAAGATTAGTCTGTGAATACAATTCATCATATTAGTCTCCGAATACAATTCATCATATTAGTCTTCGAATTCAAAAGACCGAACAAAGATAGAACATTATATTACAAGTCTCGAGACCGCGAGTAGCGAGTTTCTCTTGACATTACAAGTCGATATCGATCATCTAAACTACCATCACATAGAAGAAAGCTGCGGTCATCACGATGAGCATCATCACGATGAAACTCGTCTTCATCCGGTTCCTCCAACGCTCCCTCCCCACTCCTGCTAGATAGCGGGCGTATCTAGATTCCGCTTCCGCCCTAGTGGTGTACGCTTTGTAACTGTTACCGCTGAAACGGTGAACCTGTCTCCGACACTCTTCCCAGTCGTCGTAGACTCCGGGAACCTTACCCTTGTAGACGACATACGATGGCATCTCTATGCACTAGTCAAACAAAACGTTAGTACCAATTCACAGACAATACATAAGCAATATATAAGTATGCAACAGAACGATCGGAAGAGAAAAGCAAGACATTAATAGCATCGATTACATCTAAGTTGAACAACTGTCGAAACCAAAGAGACATACTACAAGTTCATTAAAGTTTAATTACAACATGAGCCAATCGATGTTTCAGAACTAGACGCAGCATCACTACTTTCGACTCGACTCAAGGGACCGGAGCGTGGATGAAGCCGCCGTCTATCATGGGAGTCATGAAATCGCGGGCGTTGTCAGCCTGCATTTGTAGCATTGTGTCTATGTCACTGTTGGACGGTTGATTTATGAGGTAGAACTGCCCCGAGGTACGAAGGACATCTTGATGGATGATTTCCGCAAACTCCGACTGGATGCGAAATAATTCTTGTCTGATGTCCGCGTCCTGGATTACCGACATGCTCGCGGCCCAATCTTTGAGTTTACTCGGTAGCAGAAGGTGATGATGGTCCCGTACGATCGCCCGCATGTGATGGATGGCGTAGTAGGCACCCTTCTGACCGCCAGGCGGCTGCTTGACGCAGCAGAACGTCGTATTATGGGCGAACACGTGCTTGCCGTACTTACGAAGAGGCCTGGTGAAGGTGCCTCCAGATTTGGCGTAGCCGGGGAGAACATCATCAAGAACATTCTTGACATTTGTGTAGTCTACCTTCGACTGACGGTCCGAGTCGAAATACGTGGCCATGGAATATTTCGGGCTTAGGAGGATGAGTGTGCAATGTGTGTCACTGCACAAAACACGGAATGTTAAAAGAAAAACGATCAAAATCTAAGAATTCATATGTTACGGGGCGGTTGAGGGGATGACTTACTCGGGAAAGTAAGGCACGAGGAAGTTATCCTTATCTCGGTTTGCCAGAATGACGCCTTCGAGGTAAGAACTCGCGACTTGCCGGTCCCCAGCGCTGTCCAAGATCTTGGCACGCATGTAGAAGGGGTCGACTATCATGATGTCCGGGGTCTTGTCTCTAATGATCCGCATCTCCATACTCAGCGAAAATAGCCGAACGAAGGTGTAGTGCAGCGGATGAAGGTTCAACATAGCGTAGATGTCATCAAACCGTAGGACGAACGTACCCCCGATGGAGTTATCCACAAAGCCCTTGCCCTCTGGCACCTTGGCCGCGAAAACCGGGTATGCCACATCCTTCTCTCTGAGACGCCGCTTCTCCAAAGAAAGAACACTGTCATGCAGACTCCGCATAGCACCGGTTGCAGCATTGAGCATATTAGTCGGTAGCATCGGCCTACCCGCCACATGCACCCTCCTCATTATATCCTCAGGTGAAGGTGGCCCGTCCTGAGCACGGATCGTACTCGGTGCCGGCTGGCTTGCACCCTTGTTAGTCTTTCTTTTCCGTGCCTTCTTCTTCTCCTGTAATGGGACCGAGTTCTGCTCACAGACCGCCTTCTTGAGTGTGTTGTGGCTGATAATATTTCGCACCTCGCCTATCTGAGGCTCGGTGAAGTCGGCAGCTGGAGGCGTCTCCTAAGAACTGAACGGCAGACGACGCCTGTTGCAACTTGGTTTCTTCGTGGTACCAGCTAGATCGCGCACGTCTTTTGTAGGGTTGGGTTCTTGAGAAGGAGGCTCCATGAAGTCGCCATCGTACCCATGATCGGCAAAGTACTCATCGACGTTGGCAAATGTATCATCGTCGTTGTCGTCGTCGTCGTCGTTCGAATCCTGTGCCATATGCATGTTTGGATACAGTGGCATAGGGATGTCCGGCACCGTTGCGGCGGTCTTGCCATGGCTTGGCGCCGGCACGACTGGCGGTGTTGTCTTTGGGGTGGTGTCCCCCGCCCCCAAACGAATCTGGCTCTTCGGCCAAAGCAGGGGCCATCTTAGGCAGGCGCTGAGGGTCATCACATCATCTTCGTCGGCCCCGACGGGTCGAATCGGAGGTAACAACTCATCGCAGCCTGGCAGCACACGAACCAGTTGAACCCTATACAAGGTGGGTGGCATCGTAGTACCGTGGAACACGGGGTTGCCCGGTTGAACGATTTTGCCCTTGGCGACATCGACCAACTCGTTGTTCACGAAGTGCAGGAGAGTGCACGGAACGTCGGCGGCGCCCTACGAAAGCATGTAGGGCGTCAGGGATGCCCAGTCAAAGGCAAGGAGATGAAGTCCTTGGCCGAGAGAGGCTTAAATAGTTACCGTGATGATGGCGTCGAGCTCGGCTAATGTTGAGGCACCGCCAACGGCGGGCGTGCAATTGACGGAGGGGCCGCTTGCTGCAGAGGTGCCGGCCGGCGTACACCCGGGTGCATTAAGCTCCTGTGCTGGCGTCGGAGACACCAATGCCGCCTCCGCCGGAGACACCAATGGCCCCTCCATCGCGTTCTGTGAGTTGCTGGCCGTGAAGCTGGGAATCGGGGGCGGCCCGTGTTGGCCGCCGGCAATCCACGTCGTCAGCCCCTGAATCAAGGTAGGCATAATGCCGGTGAGCGTCAATCCCAGTTGTTGTTGCACTTGCTGTTGGACAATCTCCGGAATCCGCGCCACTTGTGCCTTGAGTTCTTGAACCTCGCGCGACTGGCTTTCCGAGCTGGTCTTTTTCTCCTTCCGCCCACGAGCGTTATAGTATGACGACCATTTTGTGGACAAGCCTTTGCCGGCCACATGACCAGCTGACGACGGCTTACTGAGTTTATCCTTTTTTTTCATTACATTCAACGCCCTATTTAGAGTGGTGTCCCAAGGGTTGCTCTTAGTCGACCCCGGCTACTGCTTTCAGTCGCCTGCGGAAGGAATGTGAACCATTTAGAAATTTGGCTTCATTAATTAGAATGCAACCATATGGAGCTAATTACGCGGGGGTGTATTCCTTACCAGAACAAGCTCAAGCACCCTGGTCTTCGGATCCGTGGTAAGCTCCTTTGTTTTCGGGTCCTTCTTGTACCGGGCCCTGACAAAGTTCCTGGTCTGCTTGTCACCGTATTTATCAAAGAGGGGCGGTAGGCCTTGCTCGGCACGCTCCGCCTCCTCCTTGTCCCATATAGGCTCCGCCACTCTGTAACCGCCGGGACCGAGTGTGTGTTCCCCTAAGTTCAGCTCCCGCATTTCTTTCCCCCACTGACTTGATTCGAAGGTTGCGGTGCTCTCGCACTTGATCTTGAAGTCGTTGTAGTCATCTTCGGTGATCGAAGGATTTTTCTCCTTGATCTTCTCATAACTAAAACCTCTATCACTCATTCTCTTCACCGTGCTTTTCCAAGTAGACAGGGCCGTGCTCATCTTCGTGAGGGCAGCATTGTTCACTTTATTCCCTTTGAGGCTTGTGTTTTCAAATTCAGAGGGGAACTTGTATCGTTCGCGCAGCTTCGTGAAGAGGAGGTTGCGCAAATTCCCTCGGTCAGGATGCCTCAGGTTCTCGGTGTTGATCGAGACGGTGCTCCGGAGAATGCACCCGAGCTGAAGCGAGTAACCCTCGACTATTCGTTCGGGCGCCGTTGGATTCCCGTCGGAGTCCACTTCAGTAAATTCCTCCTTGACGGTGCGGAGCACAGTCGGGCGCCGATCCTTCTGTTGCCTCTTTGGTTGGCTGCCATCTGTGCGTGCGCCGCCATCATTAGTGGTGGCATCCTCGATGGCACCATCAGTGGTGTCATCCCCAACGGCACCATCAGTGGGGTCATCCTCGGCGGCACCATCAGTGGTGTCAGGATCGGTGTCTTTCGCGGCGTCCTCATACAAGTGAGGTTGTTCCTCCATCTCCTAGGACAGCTCCCAGAATGCCTTGCCGTCCGAACCCCCGGCCTCATCGTTGTGGGCCATGTTTCTCTCTAAATAGGAAAAAAGTTTGGTTAAAAAGTTGGTTATTGTCAAGGAACAAGATCATGGTCTCATCATTTAGGGTTTGTCGACACCGAGGCATCCTAAAAGCTAAGCTTTTATCATTGAGGGTTTTTCGACTCCGAGGCACCCTAAAAGCCTAAGCTTTCATCATTTAGGTTTTTATCGACCCCGAGGCACCCTAAAAGC
Organism: Secale cereale; assembly: GCA_902687465.1. NCBI lineage: Eukaryota > Viridiplantae > Streptophyta > Magnoliopsida > Poales > Poaceae > Secale > Secale cereale. The sequence continues at coordinate 839,379,271 of LR738714.1, forward strand.
CAAGGCTTTATAATTTATGGTTTGTCGACACCGAGGCATCCTAAAAGCTAAGCTGGGAAGGAGAATTCTAAGTTGGGCCTAATCACTTGGCTCTATTGCCGCCTATGGTTTAATGCAGCAAGAATAAAGGGGCAGTTGATCCTACTTAATTAAGTACTATGATACCCCGGCCCATGCATTAGCAACAAGTACCCCATATGTCCTATTTTTAGCAAAGTCATGCTAAATTCACGGAAAATTTCAGCATGACCTTTGCTGAAAATAGGACATATGGAGTACCCGAATTTGCCGGAACGGAAGTTAATTGACATTCCAGCAAACTCAAGGGCCTCTCAGGGTACCTGCAAAATCATTATCCTCGCGTAATGAAGTCGCCAATGGGTCACTTCAGAAGATCACAAGTAGCATCATCACAAGTACAACATCATCACAAGTACAGTAGCAACAGCAGTGAATACAGGCATAACAGCAGCAGCAACAGTTAAGAAAAAGTGGCAGAAGCTTGTAAAACTATACTTTGAAGTTCAAATGGTGAGTAGCTTAGCTTGGCATGTCTCAGACTTATTTGTGCACTGGTAACTCAAAACTATTCACTATCTAACACATTCAGAGCTACAACCAAGAAGAAAAGGTTATACATGACCAGCAATTTCAATATCATGGAAGGAAACAAACTATATTGGTTACTACTAGCGTGCAAATTAGTATACCAAAATGCCTGGGATTCTGAACTAGAAGTTGAGAAGAGCTTTGAACACCCAAGAAGAAAAGGTTATACATGACCAGCAATTTCATTTATTGTTTGGTCAATAAATTAGAAAGAGCTGAAAATGCTACTGGTCAAGATGCATGCTACTGGTCAAGATGCAATCAACTAGATACTTCATCTTTTGAGAAGAAACAGGCATAAATAAATGATTCATCAGCACAGTTGTGGAAATATTGCTGCTGAAATAATCAGTCAAGATCTGTAGTACAACTAAAATCACTACCGTGTAGGTCTGGGCATATACTTAACAGAAACCGTTGCGAATAAGGAGAAGAAAATCGATCGTCGGTTTCCTTATTTCTACTGGAATCAAACTACCCACTACAAATTTATCAGCAGGTGAGCGCTCGGTGCAACAGAGCATTACCGAAGGCATTAGACGAATCCCATCCTACCTTAACAACAGGTGAGGAAATCGTAGATTCAAGTGTTGAACCTACTTCAGTGCTTAGAACAGGACAATGCTATGTTGAAACATGGAATGTTAGTTGATTGCAAGGGCAATTTAGGTAGTGATAACTACGATACTAATACTCCCAACACTCTCTAGTGCCAAAGAGCACCAGATTACATACTAGGAGGTACAGAGTACATATATAGACGCTAAAGTGCCTTATTGCAGAATATACATGAAGCCACAGAGTCTGCTCTGTCACAATTAGTAACTGAAACTAGGGTTCTAAAGGTAACTAGAACTACAAAGCACAGTCTGTTTGACAATTTAGTCATCATTGAATTCCAGGTCCTTGAGGTAAGAGGAAAGCCGAAATTCCTCCGCACCCGCAATTGCAGGCTATCAATAATGGGGTTTGTCTGCTTTTCTTTCAAAGATGTGCAACTGAACTTATCCAGTCATCAAACAACATGGTACATGTTCATTCCAGCATAAGCTGGGTATAGTACTTTATATATTCAAATGTCTAAACCTAAATTGCAGTGTATCTGACCTCATACATGACTGCCGTTAGGGGATTCTCCTTGACTTGTTAATCTTGCAACTGGCTTTCACTAGTCTTTCTATTTACCAGGCCAAGTGAATTTGTCAAATTCAGACATGTAGAAAATACAGGTCTAGAGATTGAAAATCCCCTAACCACACTTAATTGTATTTTCTAGGACCTACTGTATGGGACGCTTTTCTGCATAACCTGAATAGGACCTTGTTTTTGTGGTTATTTTTTCCTTGTATAGGACCTTGTTTCTAGGATAGTAAGATCACCGAATTTGCCATCTTAATTGTTTGAAAATGGGTCCATCTAACTCCTATCAAGCATAAATTGGTTTATGCCATAAGTGTGAATAACCAGGACAGTAAAACAGGGATGCGATGACCATTTGCGACATCAACCAAACTTGCTGATTGTTTCCTGGGACCAAACGCCTCTGTCTAACCCTGAGTATATACTACTGAAGTTTGAGCTATCTATTTGGCAACGATCATTTGCAGCAGAACTTTTACCAATTCCAATCAAAATCAAGCGATTGGCCTACTTGGAGAAACAAGGGGGAGATAGAGGGGACAGATGAGAGGCTCACCGTGGAGCTCGGTGGCATACTTGGGGAAGCCAGGGCGGTGCCGGAGCGAAGGTTTGAGGCGGCGGAATGGTGGAGGCCGATGCGGAGGGAGTCGCCCGATCTGGCGTAGGGGAGCTCCTGGGCTCGAACAGAAGGGGGAACCAACGCTGACGACAACAGCGGTCCTCCTGGATGCCTCCGGGCGGCGTGGGGTGGCCGGTGGTCGAGGAATCGACGCGGAGACGGTGACGATGGTGCTTGGCCGTGGTGGAGGAGCGAACTCGCCGGAGACTGGAGCGGCTGGCAGGCGTGGAGTTTTTGGCTAGGCGTGGAGTTTTTGGCCGCGGGGGG